>LT598471.1:0-600000 GCA_900074735.1 Lachancea sp. 'fantastica'
GCGGTTGGTACGAGACTCTTAAATTCACCTTTGCATCGTGCTCCGCTACAACCTGGTGGTAAGTTTGTTTGATCCACGGCCATTCGGAAGGAAGATCCTCTGTAAAGTACTGCACATTCTCATCAGGACTATTGTATAGCGTAGAGTAGACCACAAATTGTTTGAACGCATCCAGTTTTCGGCGAATCCGATCAGGAGTGTCCATGCTTGGACGAAGATCATCAACTTTGAAGCCGTTGAGACGAACGAGAATATGGAGTAGAGGGCGTTGCGTGACTTTTGTATCAATTTCTTTCCACTATCAGCCGCGTAGAAGATCTTAAAGGCTCGCGGAATCACAGCTGAATAGATCATATTCACTGTTCATATAATGCGACAAGTCGCGCATGTAAAGGGAGCGTTCCTCTTTTGTCATTCTTTTGACATTGCGACCAGGTACTTCTAGCCGTTGGTGTCCGTCTTCGTCAGTATGAACAAGGTATCCATCCACAAAGGCATACCTCTCTGGGAGCAAAACGGACCTTTATTTATAGTTTTTCGAAAGAGCCGTAGAAACGCACATGGTGTCATAATTATCTGAGAACCTAAAACTGAATGTCGGTAAGTATACTCATAAATAAAAAGTATCTTGGTCGTTCTAATGCCCGACCAAAAATTGAATTTCAATGGCATGGAGCTGGAGTAAAGTCCCGATTATAGAACCCGCGCCATGCAAGAGACTAGTCAATACTCAAATTGCTTGTAGTTTCGTGAACCAGTCTTGATGAGACCCCAGAGACATGACAGTTTATGCAAATCACCAGTAACGACATCACGTGTTAACAAATCATTACATAGTACTTCTGTCACGGATGATAAGAGATTAGATAAGCAGCATGTGATGCTCTTTGGGCTATCAGCATGTGATCTTATCGGCTCTATCGATATCGGCCACAAAGCTATACGAGCTCATATCGGGGGACTTTAATAGACAATTTCCTTGAGAAATGAAATGTTATTTACTAGGTCAGTACCTCAACAAAAAGCAAAGCATAGCCACCTAGTCCCGAGTTTGGCTCCCTCGTAGTAGCAATAACAGTGCTCTGTTTCGGAGCTCACTTGTTTGACTAGTGCGAGACCATTGCCAACGGTACCGCCAGCTATAAAACAATATGTAAAGGACATCAAAGAGTAGTGAGTAGGTGGTTGTTTCTTAGCTTATGAATGTTATGAAAACAAAAATCTTAGAGGTTTCTTGCTTATGACAGACCGCTGATAGACTCCTCGAAAAGACTGCTCAAATGCACTATTTGTGTGATTCTCATTGGGCATATGACGCACCCTATTATGTCATCGCTCTTTAGCTCTGAACAATGGCGTCATGGGGCAAAGAGCTAGCGTGATATGTTGAAATATAGCAAGGTGTTTGGGCTGTACATGCTATACCCATGCGTAACCTAGACTAAAAATTAAGGTTAAAATAGATGATTCGCGGTCTATAACATCGAAGATCTTGGGATTGTGCTAAGAAAAGGTGTTCTTGATCTATATATTTCACTTTTTTGTGCTGACGAGGAGCGCATGAGTATTTCAATGTAACTGTGCCAGCATTTCTTGGAACTCGTTATGCCAAACACACCTGATACTTTCAGATATTTCAAAGACTTGGATAGTATTTTCATTCTTGAAGATCGGTTGCGGTGATGATAAAGTACATAATGACTACCTCAATTTCAATAGTAGAAAGCGGACTAACGTCTAGCTCTTCAATTTACCAACAGTAAATTAAAAGCTGGCAGTGTCTATCAAGCTTGGAAGCTGTTTGATTGACACAACAGAATCTGTGAAATCAAATTATACTGCCAGTTTCAAAATAGCACTTTTGAAAAGAACATATGTGTTTAGGCGGTGCAAATACCAGACCGACCGTGCTATTCATTTGAAATCTTTAGAGCACCCGTTGATCAAGCTTGCGCCAGCTAAATCGACCAGCCTAGTAGTTATAAGAGACTGCCCAAACGATGGCGCGGGTGGTAATAAAAAAATGGGTTCTACCCATCCTAACAGTAGCTACTTTACCAGCAGCTCAATGACTTTCAACACATATCTCTGTGATTCAAGCTTTAAGTGACAGACAATCTTCTTGATCTCGTCACTGATGCGCTGGTTTTTGATGTTCTATACATATTTGGCTGAACGGACGTGATACAATCGTCATATGCGCTCATCGCGCATTAACATTTAAAAACGGAAATCAGCTGCTTTCATCTGACGAAAGATCCTTGCCACGATCTACTAGTCCAACAAGTGTCTATTCACTGCGGTAAAAATCGTCTCACTGCTCTAATAGCGTAACTATATTTACCATCCCTCCATCAGTAATCACTAAAATTGAACATCTATATGAGTAACTTAAGTGCTTTCTAGACTTATAAACAACTACCCACAGCCAGCGCCAATCACCTTCTACCATGGCAGCTCGGAACCATCGTAGCTCAGGAACTTCCCAGCGTTCTTCGCTTTCAAGCCTGTCAAAACATTCTCCTTGATAGCCTTGGCAGACTCTTCAGGGGTGAGCAATGGCAACGCGCTCTTTAGTTGGCCAGCGACTTCGTCACCCAATTGCGCAAATGTGTCGTCTCCCATGTCGCTACCGACAAGACCCGGGTGGATGGCCACGAAACTGTAGCCCTCGGGAGCAAGTTCGCCTATCAATCCCTTCACAACATAGTTAGTGGCGGCCTTGGACACCCCGTAACCAGAGAATCCCACTGGTAGCTCGACGTTGAGAGACCCAACTAGTGAAGATACCACGGCAACCTCTTTGGTGTCCTTCTTGTCTAGCAAGGGTTTGAACGCCTTTACCAATCTAACTGGACCCACGGCGTTGACGTCGAATTGCTCGATGTAAAGCTCATCCGGGTGGTCCAAAAACTTGCCTAGATCTTTAAGAACCCCGGCGTTTGAAACCAGCACGTCTAGCCCGTCGGGCAATAGTTTGGCAGTCTCCTTGGCGGCAGCCTCGGCGCTTTTACTGGAGGTGACGTCCAATTGCACGATGTGCACATTAGCGTGTTTAGCAGCCCAGTCTTTCAAGTCCTTAGCAGAGTTTGGCTGTCTAGCAGTGGCAATAACGGTGTTCTTAGTGTCGGAACTCAATTCTTTGACTAGTGCGAGACCAATGCCTCTGTTGCCGCCAGCGACGAAGTACGATTTGGAGGGCATTGTATATTATGGAGTTGTTTTATTTTTCTTAAAGCTTTAGTGAAGACCTGAGAGTTTCAACTTGCTTGCTTTGGGAACAACTATTGACAAGATCATGTTGGCAGACACGATGAGCGTTCTGCTTTTATACCTTGAGATCTTGATGTCAATGAGGTAAACTCTCACATCCATTTGTCATCGCTTCCAAGCCCTTGGAAAAGACTTGGATCACAGTAGTCGTGGGTTGTAAAATGTCACGTACGTGTGGGTAAACAACAGTGAGCACTCTGACCCGCATTATTAATCGAAGTAATCGATATCATCCACATTTCACACCATTTGAGCCTCCCAAAGCGTGCCAAGAGGTGTTGCTGAGCCAAAACGAAGCCTTCATTTTCTCGATGACACTCTGCGAAACGCCATGTTGTTAAAAATTATATTAATCATCGACGTCGGAGTTGATGAAAAGAAGGCGCATAAACAGATTATTAATGAAGGGTTCGTTTTTCGATAATTTCTTGGCGTAAATCACGCCACGCGTGTCTCTAGGTGAAGAAGGGCGTGGAACAGTTCCTGTAGTCTTGGCATTCGTAGAGATCGCTCCTCGAAGGTGACGCGAGAGTATATAGTGATGTGAATCTGTTGACATTGGGAAACCGTGTCGGTCATGATGGTCGACCATGACGTTTTTGGTGTAACGTTTGTAAGAGTACAAGTTGTGATTATTTTCACAGCCTCATCAGGAAAATCGAATGTGGAATAAGCATATATCCACGTATTCCGTACGAGCGGCACAAGTCTACTAATGTTAGTCAAACACGAAAGCCGCCCCATAATGAATAGCTTAAGACGTTGAACTTTGGCGACCACCATATCAGTAATAGTGAAGCTTACTGCTAAAAATGACCATGCAAGCGAAGCAGTCGGGTTGCAGAGCTTCTCGATTCACTGACCGTGACCACCAAGACTGGGTACAAGTAATCACAGGCAGCTCAATGAAAGCCCCAGAAAAAGAGGGTTCCACGCATCGCGGTTTCTCCGATCGAATTGAGCGACAAAGCAGGATCTTTCAAGTACTCCCTTCTCCAGAATAGAGAGGAAGACATTTCCTTCTCCACTGCTAAAGGTGCAATAAACTTTCTTGTGACCATCGTTTCATAGTCTTCATCAACGAGCGTTAGTATTGCCAACACGAATTCAAAGTAGACGGTAAGGATCACAACTCCAGTAGCATTGATTTTCCGGAAAACATTAGCGGCTGAGACCAGACGGGCGTTTTTTTGTATAGACCTTACGGACAGTAGTTTTGGTATCACTCATCTCACACAAGTCGTACAGAATGCAAAATACCATTTTGGTAATGGAGAATTAATTACCATATTCATATTTCCCTCAGCCGATGTGTGATGGTTGTGATGACAGAATGATAAGTCCCGATACCCAAGCTGTTTTGATGAACGGTCCAGTCGGAGCTGTTTAGTACAGTAAGCCTCCCACTTTCACCTTGGGTTAAAAAATTCAAACGAGGAGAATAAAATTGACTAACGCTATATTATACGGGGAAGACTCAACCCGGTTGAAATTGAAATCGTGGCATGTGCCCAAATGAATCCCCCACAACCTAATCGAAAGGCCTTGCTGCCACTAGCTGAAATTGTCTTCTGAAGTGATCTGAATGCCTCACGAATATCATTCGAGAAGTCGCTTGAGCCACTGCGATTTGAAAATTTTAGTTTTGTTGATGGAGAGTGCTCAGAAAAAGAAACTATGACATAGCAGCTCAGGATGAGATTGATGGTGTGGTCTACTCAAATGGGCTAAGCCCCACATAATTGCACTGCTGAACCAAATGTAACCCCAATATACTTCACGGAAAGTGCTTGTCATGATCTTTTAGGTTGACCATCCATTAAGTAGTCCATTTTTCAGTCTTGTGCTGAAGCCTTCATCTGCCGGATCAGCAAATTCTGCTTAACACATCACCCATTAACGAGCCAGCTTTTTCTTGTGCTCATCTGGAATTCTGGTCTCGAGCCCGCCATTGACGCTAAAGCTCACAAAAATTCTTGAAAAGCTTTCTCCAGCCCGTGTATCATTTCGATTCACTTTTCAAAAAAGGAAGAACCACCACGGTGTCACCGAAGACTCTCAACGTTTATGTGAGAGCGAGAAGATCCTTTGTTACGCTAAAAAAGAGAAAAGTATGCTAAGATAAGGACATCACTGATCTAAGTATCAGTCTTAGCAGGATCAAGCGGCTTGTGCTTTGATTTGAGTCAAAAAGGACTTCAGTAGTTAAGAACAAAAAGAAGGCACTCGCTGTTCATCGGGGACCATTGGCCTTGCATGATGTGACCATTCGCTTCGCTTTAAAAGAAGGTTATCACAGCACAACCTCGCACCTGTTCAATTAATAAAAAGACTAAGAGTCCTTTGCACCTGTGTTGGTTTATTTTAACAGTGTAAACGACTTTGGGTTCCTTGCGTGGAAAAACTTGGGGGTGGAAATAAAACCCAAGCTGGTGAAGTACACCTTGTAAACAGATTGGGTTCACATTGGTTATTGAGTGTGCGAAGGACGCGTCGTCAACAAGTGGCATTTGGCGTGAAGAGGATTTATTTCACGCGTCAGCAATTTACATGATGCGCTAGAAGAATTAAATGTATTCTAGAGTAAGCTGTTTCTCGAACCACCCCGAGTTTCGTATACTCTTGATAAATATTTTAATGACAAGCTCTAATGTAGAGTTCTCAGCTAGTTTACATCAACAAATCTGCGGTGTTCATAGCCATACGGGATACTTAAAATATCTGAACCGGCACTGGGATACTGACGGGCTCCAAGAGCTCCTGCAGAATTATGATTCAGGCCGATATCTTCTAAGGTACCAATATTGTATCTCTTATATAAGTCAACTAACGAACTAAATTACTCGGCGCGCACCGCAAAAGGTTCTTGGGAAATTAGAGGATAGGGGAATTTTTTCCCATGAAGAGGACAAAGCATTGGATGATTACCTCAAGAAGCTGCTTGCCAACGAATCCAATCTTGGGTCTGAAAGATGAACTGGAGCTCGGGGCAAAAATGTCGGTATAACAGGTTTCATAGGGGTGGGAAGTTTCGACTTATTTTCCTGACGCTGACTTCCGCAACTTAATTGGATCTAGTAAGCTCGACCTCGATTGCATAGCTAAGGCACTGAAGATACCTTCCAACACTAGCGCTTACTCACTTGACGCTTTCGAATGTTTTTTCATTTTCATCGTTAGAATGAAAATTGGCTACACTTACCCAGCGCTGACCAGCATATGTGGCAGAAAACCCTCTACAATATCCAGGATTATCGCATTTATGACATGTTACTTGTCCCACATAACCCATCTCTGTCAGTTGCAAATGCGCCGTGGCTTGCGAGCCGCGAACCGCTCATCGACCAAAGCTTCTGAGATCAAAGAAATCAGTTTCCAACTTTATCGATGGCACGCACGTCAAAATTTTAAGGCCGCATGGACGTTCAAAGTTGCAAAATTCAGCGTATAGCAGGCATAAAAAAACTCATATCTTGTAATATCAAGCGATGACAACGCCTGATGGTATTTGCATAGCAGGACCCTTTGCTGGCAGCCAGCATGACTCTTTTTTTAAGCGAATAGCGGCTTGTAGCGCAGATTGAAGCCAGCTCCAGAGATCTGTAGCATTTAATACAAAATATACGGGGATCCTGTGTATCGGAGTTCTGACGTGCTCACAGTGACGTTTGAAGGGCAGAACCTGACAGCTGCTGAAAAGGAGTACAACAAGACCCTGTCGAAATCTAGTGATTCATTAGAGTGGTTATTTGGCGCGGTAAAGAACAACTTCCACTTTTAATGCCCTAGAGAATTGAAAGTAGGTAGAGTGAGATTTTGGGGTACGTACTTTACCATTGCTGTCTTTCTGACAAGCCTCAAACATTGTCTAGAAGGATCACAAGGATTCAAGTACTTTCGTATTGACCTACCATCCTTCGAGGAGTTCACGAGTAGGCTCAAATTTCCGAAGTATTTTGATGGTTTTATTATCGATAACCAAGTAGAGGGCACTTACTGCTCCAGACAATACGAGCACATAAGCTTTGATCAAGTGAAAAACCCAACTCGAGCCAGCTTTGCAATAAAAGATTCGAAAATAAGCTGTGTGGACAAAATTTAGCAAATACAGACACTCTCACATTTGTGATAGTTGACTCACGTATAACGTGCGAAAAAGTCTTGAAGCATTTTCTTTACAGCATTATTCGAGGAATTATTCTCCTTTTCTAAGCTTTTGGCTATGAGCGTCATTTCCATTACTGTCTTAATTTTTTTGGCTTCATGATCGAATTGTTCACGCTTTTCTTTTTGAGCGCTGTATTCCAATTGTTGTCGTTGAAACTCTATTTCCTGCTGTTGAGCTTTTGCTTGGCGGTTCCTTTCTTCCGAAAGTGTTGCTTCAATCCTTTGTAGCGCCGATTCTTGCAGTTCTCTCGCTGGTGCTGAGAGTTCCGAGAAATAATGGGCATATAAAGCGACATTTCTTGAGTTCAGCGACTTTCCTGATCCCCTACCTTTTTTGACTGTGATAGTATTGGATTGGTTCACGTCACCCATGGAAGACTGCTCAACAGAGTCTAAATGAACAAGGCTCTCAATGACACTCGGAATACTATTTGAGCATAGCATCTGACCTGCGGTCCTCTTATTACGTCGGTGGTCGGTAGCACGTTTATGGAATTCTGCTTTAGTTACTTCCGCTTCATTTTTCAGCCTACAAAGCTGTTCCACCATGTTATCTATTTTGTCAGCTCCGGTTAACGGGAGGGGATTTTTCTCATCTCCTGAAGTGACAGCAAATAGTCTGGGATGCGCGTATTCTGTAAGGTCTCTGCACTTCTGTTTAATTTGACTCTCTGTTGGTATGATATTGTTTTCAAATTCTAATGACAACAGAAGATCATACAAAATACAACTCCATTTAAGAGATATCACGCTGCTTCGCTCTAGCTTCTTTACCCTAGGTGATTTCAGACCTTCGAAACCGTAAAATGGACCGATTTCGTTGCAATACTTGACCAGATAGTACGTTGATTTGTCGGTCCACCTGAACGTATACTCCTTCCCATTATCTGTTGATTTGTAGCCTTTGATACTCACCAATTCTCCGATGGCATCTGCCATTCTTTTCTGTGAAAGGCTAGGATTCCTTATAGTAGCTAAATCCTCAGTTATAATTGCTGAATGAAAGTACTCGACATTAGGCTTCGATTTTTCCATCGCAGCAAGATAAGTTGAACTGGCGATTTTTTCAGCGGTGGCTGATTTTCTATCCTCATCATGAAGGCCACCATCAGTTACTGAGTTGACTAGTACATCCTCATCAGCGATTGAGTCATTTGATGAGGCGTCAGATTCAAGTTGACCAGTTGACAGTTTGTCACTCGTACGATGCGCTGCTTCCATTGCCTTCTTGAACTTGTTTGTCAATTGTCAGGCCCATCGATGCTCATATTGACTTGACACGCGGCGGTTGTTACTTTAAAAACATTTCTTGATCCTCAGGGCACTAGAAACGAAGTCTGCTCGAAATCAACTTGTGGAAATATTCCCCAAGTTACTCGAGAAATGTACCTTGCTTTTCAACTTGTGGATAGAAATTGAGAAAAAAACGAGCCAAATGTCACATTAAAAACCCAAAGTCGTTTACAAGAACTCTGACGTATATAATGACTTGACAATTCTTGGCAAAAAGATCTGGTATCTGTCCAGCGACTCGATAAAACAAACAGTTTGAATGGCATTGGGAGCGTCTGCTAGCGAAGTGGAGGCGCCCGATTCGGTAGGTAGGAATTTAATATTAGGGAAGTAAAGAATCGTTAAAAAAACTTTTGGGCGCGGCTATTATACAATCATGAAGTCGGCGAATTGATGGTTTTAAGAGCTATTTTATTTGTATTCCGCCTTTGATTAAACTCATTATTTCCGCTGGGAAAAATGTACGACGAACATCTCCTTCTTAGACTTTCTAGGCCTCAAAAGATCTGACATGAGAAGTCTTCAAAGCGATGGGCTTTACTCCATAGTGCTAACGTAAGCTTCAAGTAAGCTTTCGTCAGGACCTCAGTTCTCTCTTTTACAAGAGTAACAGCAACGTTGGTCTAATGTCAAGTCGACGTCAATCTGTGCATCCAAGTTTTGGTAAACTTTCTATGGGCCCCACAAAACCCACATCCCTGAACATTTTTCAGGGACTTGAGTGCGAAACCTCTCGAATTGAAAGAAACAAATTCCTCCATTCTCATTGAGATCTTTATTTCGGGTAGTCGCTTAGTGATTGAATTTTATTCATTTCTTACAACGAGTGCAATTACTAGGTGATGCTATCTCGAAAGTAGCCTCGCTGATTTTGTCGCTACATCACGGATATGACGCCGGTCGACTTGATGTGAGCAACATGATTATTGACTTTGTCGAAACGAAAAGCAAAATGACCTTTGATTGAGTTGTTTATCAGCACCTATTTTGGAACTCTTATCAGGACCCTTGCATGAACGCTGGCTTATGTTCGGTGTGATATTCGTTCTCTAGTTTGAGTCACCGAAAATGTAGCAATTGTCGAAAAGTCCCATCAGTTGAGTCATACTAAACAAGATCACTGATTTCTGGTTGCCATAAAAGCCCAAGATATATAAGGCGGATGCTACCGACTAGGAAGCATTGTTAGTATTGGTTGCTGAGTTAGTTGAGCAGAAATTAGGGCGAAGTCATGGTCAAAAAGATTGTCGCTGCTTTGCAAGTGGGCACTTTGCCTGGAGGCACTCAAGCTACACTGGATAACATTTTATCTTATGAAGAGGAAATCAAGAAAAATAACGTCTCTCTAGTGGTCATACCAGAGGCCACATTAGGTGGGTATCCAAAGGGATCAAATTTTGGAACATATCTAGGATATCGCTTGGATTCTGGCAGGAAGGAATTCGCCAAATATTTTTCTCAAGCTATTGAGGTCGGATCTGGTGACGGTTTTCCAGAAATCAATAAACTGTGCAAACTCGCGAACAGAACCGGTGCTTTCATATGCTGTGGGTGTGTTGAACGTGATGGTTCGACTCTGTACTGCACCATGGTCTATATCGATCCAGAAGCCGGCTATGTAGGGAAGCACAGAAAGCTCACGCCCACAGCCACCGAACGCTTGATCTGGGGACAAGGCGATGGGTCTACCTTGACAGTAGTTGATACTAAAGTTGGTAAAGTTGGTGGCGCAATTTGTTGGGAAAACATGATGCCACTGATGAGACAAACGATGTACGACAAAGGAGTTGAAGTTTGGTGCGCCCCCACGGTAGACCAGAGGCCTTTATGGACGGTCGTGATGCAGAACCTTGCCTATGAGGGGCGCTTGTTTGTTGTGAGTGCGGTGCAAATAATGCAAAATGCATCTGCTATGGGACTTGGGGAGGTAGCTGACGAAGCCACCGGGCGAAGAAAACTACCTGGCCTTGACGCCAGCGA
The DNA here is from genome assembly GCA_900074735.1 of Lachancea sp. 'fantastica'. NCBI lineage: Eukaryota > Fungi > Ascomycota > Saccharomycetes > Saccharomycetales > Saccharomycetaceae > Lachancea > Lachancea sp. 'fantastica'. Next base: position 10,714 of record LT598471.1, read on the forward strand.
TGATAATTGCATCGACGGAGGCAGTGTTATTGTGAATCCTTTCGGTGAGATAATTGCTGGGCCTTTGCGAGGAACAGAGGGACTGCTCACAGCAGAAATCGATACAGACTTGATGGTAGAGGCACGCTACGAGTTTGATGTTGTTGGTCACTATTCAAGAGGAGATGTTTTCCAGCTCAATGTTAACGAGACTCGTCATGGTGTTAAGTATACTTCCTGAGCTCACAGAAGCTCTTGAATCTTTAACTGGCGGGCAGTTTCAGTGCAAAAGCGAGTTAAAGGCTTGGGGCACGTTCAAATACATTGTCTCGAAAAAGTTGTACAACAAGAGCCCTACAATCAGTTTCCATGACTTTGACCGCGATAAAACAGTTTGTAGTTCATCTTATGACTTAAAATCTATAGTTTGGCGCTTTTGCCTGAGTATGGACCTGAAAATAGTTCAATATCCTGTCGTCTTTCTTCATGCGTAAAGTGCCTTTTTGATATACATAAAGGGTATTTGCAATGCAAACAGGGTTTTTTGACGATTGCGAAAACTCAACTTGACTTTGGATAGCCAGATTTTTCTTCGAGAACTACATTGATTGAAGAACTAGTGTCTTTTATGGATTCTCTTTTTTGGAACTCGTTACTTCTGTATCAACTACACCATTGCGAAATACTCAGAGAGGAAGGACGTTGCCAAATGTAGTCAATGCAGAAAGACTATGTGAAAGGACAATCCATTGTATACTTGAATAAACCTAGGCTTTTGAGGAAAAAGGACTGGTGCCGGAAATGAGGGGTTTTGGCAAATTTTCAAGCACCAAACATCACTTATGCTCAACAGGTACATCTGGGAAGAATGCTCCGAGAATTCCGACTGGAGGATCAAGCGTCCCATCAAATTGTTAAGTTTTCTCTGGGTTCGCAGTACAGTCAATGATCGCCATTCAAATGTGAAGAGGGATGGAGGAGAATATGTATCTCTCATATCCTCGTTACTCAGCAGTTGTTTGTTTTTGGCACTTGACGGTGTGATTCTGTGTGCCCATTCTCTGTAGGCCCCTTGCATCATTATTCTGTTTGAAAAACCACAGAACTGTCAGACTTGGCCTCAACATTTTACATGAATTGCCCAAATGTGCTCTTGTCCTTTGTGCTCCTTGCACCGTTTGCTGTTTGAATAGCTCGGTATTTTACTGTTTTATTATTGGAGCAAGCTGCGTCTTCGGAAAATAAGGCATTGGCATGTCAGCTGTCACAGTCCGAAACCCTTCGGCGCTGGGATCAGCATTCAATCTCTTTCTATGTGACATCACCCGATCTCATATTTTCTGTGCGCCTTCTATACTTTGGGCAACTAAACCTAAGAGCGCAGCTTATATCAAGGCCGGTATCGTGTTATTATTGTCGCATCCCGTGTATCCCCACCTTTGCCCTGTACACCATCTCGGCTGATCGAAGTTTCTCGTCAACAAACTGCTGCTGTTGGTGAAATATCTGCGGTGGTCACCCTGCTTCAATCAAGGGTATTCCCGCCGCCCTTTCTCAAGCGACTACACCCGAGAGATGAAGTTCTGCTCATACGGATGAATTATAGATTCACAGATTACATTGAGTACAAAAATACATTTTGATAGCTTCCGGGCGTCCAAACCTGAGATCTGATGCAGAGCGGATCAGGGATTGTTACAACAAGGTTGTTCTTGGGGGCCTAAGTTCCAAGAAAAAGGGTAACATGATAATCTTTTGAACATTTCTGAGCCAGTTCAAACCGTCAAGATGTTCAGGCGTTCACAGGGACATTGGTTTCGGCTGTCTCAGCGTTCACCAAAGCAACAGGTTGGGCGACCTCAGCGTTCACGGGCCAGCCTTTTCGATGTCATCGGCCAAGGAAGGGGAGCGTGAAATTTCCAAGGCTCTGAAGCGGAACAGATGTGCGCGGGTTTTTTCTGCATTCATCTCGCCAAAAAAAAGAGCGTTCAAGGGCACCAAAATATTTGCACACAGTAGACAGAACGCACACGGTGGTAGAAATGCTGAAAACGCTACTAACGCTCTCGAAGCCCTGCCGACCTTACACCGATTCGAATTGCTACTAGAAACGCTGTGCTTGAGTACCAGGCAACGGGGCTACTCAAAGAATCAGTGACCGGTGTCAAGTCTTGGTTTTGTTGCTGCTGTGAAAGAGACACAGTTTGGTCTCTGTTGAGTTGACCAACACACGATCACGGTCGTTGAGCGTGAATTGTTGCTTGTTATTTATGTCCCAGGCCCAGCGCTTAACGCTTCTTTTTTGAAACAGATATCTAGGCGTTAAGCCGCTCAGCTCTGCTCGAGCACAGAACACCACGCAGGACAATAACATGCAGCGCGCAGGAACCACTGCTATAACGTGGACAGGGTTTGGCTAGACGCACTCACAGGACTATGAGCCAGTAGAGGAAACGTGCATGAACGGTCGATAAGCTCCCTGGGAGTCACGGGACTGTGTCATGTAAGGTAATTTTAAATTTCGCGATGGGTAACCCATCACATGATGTATAGACTACTCATGAGTATGTAGCTCTCTACGAAATTAATTCTCGAGCAGACATGGACAGTGGATCCAATCAAGGACACATTCCGTATGTAGTTGCGGTCCAATATCTCCAGATATCCATCGGATACTAAGTTTGTGATCCGGTTCAACCCGTTGTATATGACTGTTCTTGAATAACTCGTCATGTCGTACGCCCATCATCCGTCACTTAGTTGGGACTTTTTGGCGCACAATAGATGTACCACCTTGAGACCGTGCACGGAGTGACACCGAGGAGACCGCGCTGAGCATCGCGCGTGCATTGAGCGTAACCATTACCCAGGGATACCCCATTGCTTAGTCTCAGGTTCTAGTAATCCGAATTCTATACCTTTGGCGAAAAACTGAACTGTCTGAAGAGAACGCCTGCATAACATAGGAGGATGTGCCTAGCCGAGCCAAGGCTATCTGGCCAATGAGCGGCTAGGCCCTTGACGCTCATTCAATCACTACACACGAGAGATTACATTTGTTATCCATCTCGTACACAGTTACTTACCCATTGCTTACTTCGGGATTGCGCGCTAGTAGATGGTATTCGTTCTAGGTCACTTGTCCAAATTTACCAGGAGAACTTGGGCAAAACCAGAGTTATTCATTGCGCCTATTTGTGAGTCTGGCTCTTAAGACAATGAATCATATCAGACCCCGTGACACTCTTAAAAATGATATTCATGACCTTATCGATAATTCAACGATATGGGCCACCGCGCTATACGAGCTCAGATCGGGGTTTACTAAAAAACACCGAAATGGGATTATGCTATAAAACCAGATTAATCCATTGAATTTACGGTTTCTACAGGCCCCTCAGTTAACGTATAACGCCTTCAAAACTATCAATTAGGAGCATTCGGACATATCAAAGAGCCAATATCAGATATGCCTGCTGTTTTCTGCTTGTTTTGAGCCCGGCATCTTTTTAGGCTGTGCAAATGCCTTTCATCTGAATAGACGTGGTGTGACTGTCTAGTGGACCATTAGGTGTCAGCGCAATCACGTTCAGCAACGTTTTCTAATGCCTCTTATGCCTGGAAGTGAAGCTCACAAGGTTTCAAACTTGATAATTGTCAGGTCTGACGCCGCTATCGTCTTACGTGAGAGTTATCTCGACGCTCTTTTTTGGTTTACGTGATTAGGATGCTTGATTGCGCTTTGAAGCCGAGTCCAAGATGAGGAAGTGACAGGACAACATTAGAGTTTCTAGACAAATGTAGTTAGAAGCCTCTTCCACAATCCGATCTTGTTAGTAGCACCTCATGCCATGTTTTTTTTTTCTTGGCACGATATCATATCAGCAAGTCGAGTTTAGCCCAACATTGAGCCTTGAGCTCATTATGAGCTGTAGTTTGAAAAGTCCAATACTTTGGTGGCAACCTTTTCCGTGAAATATCTGTCATGCGTTGTGGCGATTATAATACCCGGAAAGGTTAGTAGAGCATTTTCGATAACTTCCAAACTCGGGAAATCAATGTGGTTGGTAGGTTCATCTAGAATAAGGATAGAGCATTTTCTCATAATAATTTGACACAGCTGCGATTTACGACGACACCCGACGCTCAAATCTTTGAGAGGACTCTTCAGATCATGCCATTTATAAATCCCGAAATCACGCAAGTTACGGATTGCTGTCTGCCTTGATGCATTTATTTTAGGATCCTTTTCTAGCAGCTCTATCGGAGACATTTCCAGAGGGAGGCTCTCTTGTTCCTGATCCAAAAATCCCACAACAGCATTTCCGCTTATTGAGACGGACCCGTGATCTGGTTCGATGAGACCCATGAGTATTCGATTCAAGGTCGTTTTACCAGAACCATTGGGCCCCTGTATTATCAGTCTTTCGCCTTTTGTCAACGTAAAAGATACATTTGAGAAAATCTGCTTCTCGTAGGATTTCGAAACCTCATTTACCGAAACTCCCAAGAGAGTGCTTAAAGCAGAAAGATCATCGAAATCGAAGGAAACGTGAGATCTGTCGGGAATAACTTCCACCAGATTATCATTGAGATGCTCGGCTTTTTCCGAAAGCTGATTTACAAGACCGGTAGTGCCTTTTTGAGCTCGCTGCTCCTTATTATTATAACTCAGTTTATCCCGATCTGACCCGGATCTAATTATTCGGGCCTTGACTTTAGATTGTGCTTGTACAGCCTTAGACTTCAGTTTTTTAAGCTCCTTGTCCTGGAAACGCCTTTCTTCGATCGATCGTTGTCGCCTCTTATTTTCTTCTTCCAAGTAATGCTTATAGCCCCCTTTAAAATGCGTAAACTTCTTGGTGTGAGGGGATAGCTCTGATATGAAGTTTGAAACTGCATTGATTAAATTACGGTCGTGGGTTACCATTACAACAGCGCCTGTGAATCTTTTCAAATAGGACTCTAACCACTCAATTCCTACATTGTCCAGATGATTTGTCGGCTCGTCTAGTAAAATGAAATCGGGATTCAGTATGCTTAATGCGCAGAGAAGCGTTTTAGTTTTCTCACCACCACTTAGAGACTTGAAAGGACGTTTCAATACTTCTTCTTTTAGTCCGATGTGGGAAAATTGCTTGAAGATCTCATGACCCCCTAGTGAGTTGAGCTCTTGGAACCACTCGTATGAGAAGGGTTCGAGAGGCAATTTTAAGAATCCGTCGATTTCATCGTCGTACAATGATCTGAGCAACACTATTATTGCCAGTAGATCGCCCTCAACTTCTTCGAAGTGTTGAGGCAAAAAACCGATTGTACCTTCAAAGTCGATCGACCCAGAATAAGGATAATCATCTATGCCGGACAGCAATTTCAGAAAGGTTGTCTTCCCGCTCCCATTCTCTCCAACTATGGTTACCTTGTCCCCATAGGATACTGCAAAGTCAAGATCTTCAAATAAGATTTTCTTATCAAAAGAGAGATCCAGGTTATTAACTAGTAATTCAGGTGACTTTCCTGTAACTGACTCGCGGTAAAAGATTCCATTATTATGGCGTCGCTCAACCTGACTTTGGGTAACTTTGACTCGGTCATTGTCAGTCAGCATGCCTAGGTTATGTCTTCTTGTACTTTTCAAAATTATGGCTTAACCTTTAACGCTTTTGCAATGAAACTAGACTATATTCAGCTCCGAGCTCTGCCTAAGTGTGTCTCTGATCTTCAGCAGCTTACGAGGACAATGGACAAAAATTGGACAAACAAGATGTGATATGATCTGACCGTTTTATAGTGAATCGAATGTGACATATTCAACTTCACTGGCTCTTCCAAACCAAGCTTAAGGAATACACTCTCGGCCGGGCTGGCAGTCACATGTAACGGGTAAGTACTGAATGCTTGAAATGCTTTCAACACACACTGTCCTGGCTCGGCCGAAGTAACGACAATCCAGTACTCAATTGCGTCTTCTCTCAAATTAGACAAATGTTCATCAATACGCTGATATTAATGCTTGGTTAAATCCATGATCGTGATTTCACAACAATTGCGATAGCGGTTGGATTGGACAGAGGAACCTTAATAGTTGTTTCCAACTATGACACGAGCGAAAAACAAACAAATCATTCGCCAAGTAATTGCAATACCTCTGGTAAAGCTTGACGAGCTCAAGAGAACTGGAAATTTGCTCATCTACTAGTATTCCAAAAGTCAATTCTAATTTCTGCGACAGATATTAAAACTCTTTGGGAACAGACCAACTTCTCTAGTGCATATCCTAAACTCAAGCGGTCCATGGTTCGTAAACCTTCTCGGTTTTCGAAATCCACATGCTAACAAGAATGTTTCTAGGGCCACCTTCCCACGGGCATCTTCCGTGGCTCACTTGCCAGTTGTCAATAATGGCGATGTCACCCTCTTGCCATTGATGTTCGTAGGAAAAATTGATGGACCCTTTCAGCAATAATTCAAGCTGCTTTTCGTCAATCGGCTCACCATCATCGTATTTCAATTGAGCGGTTGGTGTGTTGTACGATTTGGATTTCCATTGATGGAAATAAGTCGCCAAACTATTGAAGAATGTTGGGTGAGATTGGCCAGTATAGGAATTAACAAACAATTTCACGGGCTCAGTGTGCTGGTGTACAAGTAAATCGTCGCCATCGACCCATTCAAAATCGTCGCTAACGTTTGCACGCACGCTTCTTTCCGCCTTTTGTTTTGCGACAGATAAACTGTCATTTTTGCTGATTTCCCTCCCAAAACAAAAAAGATCATGCCAAGACGTTCTTGTTGTTGTTACATTGGCCCATACTTGCGCGTAGTATAGCCCTTTGCTTGCCAGATTGTTGACTAGTTTCGGGGCGATTGAATCCAAATAATTGAAAAACTCCGCTCCATGTACTATAGGAGTTTGGCCGCCTTTTGTTTGCGGGCCATATTTTGTGCAAACGAAAAACAGTTTGCCGGGATACCGCTTGAATCTGGAGAACTCATTGTGCTGATGGATATACGTCGAGGAGGGACCTTCATTAGCAGTACTCAAAAGATCTGTAACGCGGGTCCGTGTAGCCGTGCTACCTTGCTGCTCGAAGAATTCATCTCCACTTCCCACGCCGATAGCGTTTATGTACCTACTAATCACTTGTGGGTCGGTTGTATTGGTGTTACGGATCACGATCGCGCCATGGGTGGCCAGCAATTCGTTGAAAAAGCCGGTTCGAGCAACTTCCTGCAAATACTTCGTCATCTTTCCAGGTGACTGTTTAAAACTTTCCGATGCTTCCAGCGAAAACGCTGCTGGAAATTGGTTCCCATTCACTATACGTGAATTTGGGAGATCCAATCTAATGAGTTCTGGCATTGTCCTATATTGCACACAACATGTAGGTGACATGTATCGCTCTGGATAACTTCTTTTATATTCAAAGACCCAACACCCTGAAGGGCTGCTCAAAATCTGACATCGCTTTCTATTTCTTTGTAAGAACTCCACAGCTCATTTCAGTTTTCAAATCCGTTCATTCCCCATCAAAGTCACATCGGCCATAAAAGTGAGTTTACACCGAACTTTTTGATTCGGTGTCTTTGACCATAGTTTACACGAATCGATTGGTAACGGCTTGACAGGTCAATACCACAGTCTTTGTTAAGATATCTCTTGGCATATTATCCTCTGGGACACACAGGTCCCGCGCGCCACATAACAGCATACGGTCGTCAATTTTCTTCGATGACTCGTAAAGGAATCACCATGAGTTACAGTGTCTCATCGATGCGAGATAACTCTGATAATGTAACCACCACGATGTCGGAAAGAGCTCCATATTCTCGAGTAATTCGGACTTAATTTTCATCTATAAATTGGACCAAGTTGCCGTGACCTTAAAGGCCACGATCGCTTTCATGATAAGAACCCTTTGGATATGGCTAACAGCTCGAGAATGGCAGCGCTTGCGTCAAACGAAAAAGAACCAGCGAAAGAAAGCACAATTCCTCTAGACATAGAGGTATCGTCCGAGAACGTTATTCAAAATGCAGACAACGCCGACGGAACGTTGGCGTTTCTCGAAGAACACGACCACGAATTTAGCGATGCCAAGATCGCCGATGAAGATTATTCCAATATTGTCAAAAAGGTCAATTGGAACTTGATGCCACTTCTAATAGCCATAACTACACTCATGTTCATGGATAAAACGGTTCTTTCATATGCTTCTATCATGGGTCTTTTCAAATCGACAAATTTGACGGACTCTTTGTATGATGATCTGAACAGTATATTTTATACTGGCTACACCATAGGAAGCTTCATGAACCTGATTTTGCAACGATATAACCTCAAGAAATTTCTCAACGTCATAATCTTTACCTGGGGTGCTATTGTTTTCCTTCACGCTGCTGCGTTCAATTTTGGCGGACTCGTGGTGCTTCGTTTCTTTCTTGGCTTTTTCGAAAGTGTCATAATCCCGCTTTTGGAGGTTACAATGGCACAATTCTATACTCCAAAAGATAGAGCAACTATGCAGCCAATTTTCTGGACCGGTTGCGTAGGCTTTCCAGTGGTCATTAGTGGATTTATCGCTTATGGGTGTCTGCACGTCAAAAACTCAATTCCTCCATGGAGAATCTTTATGATTATAAATGGCGGTGTAACAGTCATCATGAATGTGGTTTGTGTCATATGGTATCCATCTGATCCTTCAGACGCTCATTTTTTGACTACCAAGGAGAAGTATTTCCTCATCAAAAGAGTCCAAAAGGAGTCCAAAGCTTCCATAACTCAAAGCACCGTCAAAAAATACCAGATAGTCGAATGTTTGAAAGATCCCATAAGCTGGCTTTTTACACTCTTTTGCTTTTCTTTGATGTTGTCCAATAATCTCACCTACCAGCAGAATCTTCTATATGTCTCGCTGGGCGTGTCTGACTTGGGTTCAACTCTCGTAAGTCTTGCTGGTGGCGGATTTTCCGCATTATTTGCGCTCTTTGGCGCTGGACTGATCCATTACTTCCCTAACAACACTTTTTGGATGTGCCTACTTGGTTGCCTTCCATCCATAGCAGGAGGCATTGGTATGGTTGCCATTTCATGGGAAAATAAACTAGCTTTATTGGCTATGCTTGTTCTTTCTGCCAACACATACTTCCTAGCCTACATTTCTGGTTTCGGGTGGTCGACGTCGTCTTGCGCCGGTCAAACGAAGCGCTTTGTTCGCCACTTTATGTATAGTGTGGCGTATGGCGTTTCAAACATAGTTTCTCCTCAGATATGGAAAGGAAATCAAGGCACAAGATACTATGCCGCTTGGATTGTACAAATTGTTCTTTCTTGGCTCTTGGCGCCTGTTGTGGCTGGGATAATCACCTATATTTTAAAGGCAAGAAACCAGCAAAGGCAACAGTATATTTCGCAGCATCCGGACGCTTTAACCGGGGAAGTTGTTAAAATTGATGCGGACACTGGAGAACAAATTGTTGAAAAAGTCGACATTGGTCTACTTGATCTGACAGATCTTGAAAACAAGGCTTTCATTTATCCGTTGTGATTTCTAAAGACTTTGCATGCAAACCGTCCTTAATTACTCATCTATGTTCTCTTGAAACGTCCGATATGAAGGGTCGGACTTTCAGTGTGAATAATTCACCGCGCTGTATATTTACCAAGTGGTCATTTGTGTGCTTTTGAGATAGGTTCTTAATTATCTCATACTATATGAAGAGATGGCGTCGTGGTGATCGTTGATAGTTTCTGCTAATATAATATCTTTGTTTTACTGTCTCTCCCGATATCGCCCTTTCGCCATTGAAATGCACATGCGATTTCTTGCCCGCTATGACCTCGAAGGTCTGTAGAAGAGATTGTGCATAAATTGAAAGATTTGATGTTGTAAAGTCAGAGTGCTCATCATTTACCAGCGCTTCTTTTATAAGTACGAATGAGATCATCTTACTCGAATTCGCAATTTTCGGGCCTTTTGAAGCATATGGGCAATGAAAAACTTCTGATACCACTCACTCATGCCCTTTATTTGACCTCTTGTCAAGTGTGAGTTCTTCTCAAGGTTCGCAATCTTCTCGTCGAATTGAGCCATGCTGTTATTCTCCTATCACCGGTGAAAACTTCAACAGTACAGAATATGAGCTTTTTCATGGAATATGTCCACCACCTATTCAATCCTTTACCCAGCTGCAGCATCTTCAATTTCGTTTGGTAGTTTAAGCCCTGCTAGCCCAAAGATCTAACATCCATTTTCTGAAAAATGATTCGTGATTCTGAGGGGTGTTTTTATGGTAAAGATGGATGACCGATCTTCCTGGAAATTCATATGTTGCCTTGAACTGGTATAATTATTCAAAGGTTCGAGGTATCCTCAGAAGTGGTTATGTAGCCCCTTCATATTGCTATATCTTCATTAGCCGGGAAGTATTGCGTCGTGTGATGTCGACGGCGCGATTTCCGATTTATCCTCCAATTAAACATAAGCCGGTCGAACTTTCCTCCGTTGAGCTCTAGGTGGTTTTCAAGAGAATTTCGGAGGAAACTTGTGGCTAACACTGCCTTCATACAAGAGCTGGATGCGTCACAAACAACCTCTGTGTTCTCCATGTGCGAGAAACACCGCACAGAGACCTTCATGAATCGTCCCATACTTGGTGGTTATTACTGTGATAATGCTGCCTCGTAATACGCCAGTTGTCTTGTTCTTGTATGGGCACCAAGGCAGTGCCTTAGGAGATATGAAATCTAATCTTGCTTCGCTTTAGTTTTGACCTAATTAACATCGGGTAGCAATAAGCACTCCAGAAGATGATACCAACACTCCCAGGTGTTTGTTTTCAACCCATATCAATCCATAGGGCTGGGTTGCTGATGCCAACTAGTCCGATATTAGCGTTCTGTAAAATTGTTGACACTGTGGGGTTATCACCGCTTGACCAGTTCTTCGAGTGGAAAATTTGTGAATGCTCAACCTCGACCGCTGTCCGCTTGCTGCGGACTTTGGGAATCCTGGTGTCTATACTTTTACAGATTGCGAATCTGGGAGGGAGTGTCACTTGCAATTATGTCTTCATTCATCAGTACTCGGGACGGAAGCATGAGAATGCTGGTCCCAGCAATTGATGATAAGACTCTCTACATCGCTTAAAGCTTTTTCATCCGTGTTCAAACGTAAATCTTGATAAAAATCATTCCTCATATTTCCATTAAGTTCTGCTTCTCGTCTTCGATGTTCAATAGCTTCATGTCAGCTAGCCTGCTACATCTACTCTTTGGGAATGATAAGTCCCTGCGTCAGGCCGCTGAAAATTTCCGCAGTGCTCAAACATTTGTCATTCCCCGTTTGAATTTGGTCAACGCCCTGGCCGCATAAGTTGAAGTTAACTAAAGAGGGAAATTTCGATCGCAGAAGTTTGAATTCACTATATCTGTAGCCATAAGGTGGCAAGTCTTCTCCTTGACTAAGACTGGAGAGTCTTTCGATAAAGGGCGTCAGTAGAGTTCTCGCAGGAAGTCCCGACGGAATAGGTGTGATGGTGGTAGATATGCTGTCGTGTGATTTTAGGAGTTTCTGGTAGAATGTGCTGGACTTTGACTCAGCAGCGGCGAGAAATGCTGTTCCCAGCTGACAGGCTGAAGCGCCTTCATCTAAGTAAAATTGAATGGTCCGTGAGTCCATGATCCCACCAGCAGGGATGAGAAACGTCTCGCTTCCCATTTTTTTCTTGACCGCCTTCAGCCGCTTGAACAAGCAGAGTGTTGAAAGACCCTCGTCAAATTTGGCTTCAGAATCTGGAAAGCTGCCTCGGTGCCCTCCCGCCTCAAAACCTTGGCAGACAATGCCATCGACTCCCAACTTAATGAGCTCCTCTCCCTCGAACTCATTTGTTGCTGTGACAAAGATGGCTATTCCCAGCTTCTTTAACTTTTGAATGGAATCGGAAGACGGACACCCAAAATGAAAACTCACCATCCCAGGCGTAAATTCATTCGCGAAAAAAGTCAATAGAGACTGGAAAATCTCCGCATTTTCGGGTGTTTCGATGGTTTTGAAACTCACATTTCCGTTGTTGAAACTCAGTGACAAGTCAAGGTTCTCGGGCTCTAAAAGTTTTCCATAGAGCCTATTCCAGTTTTCTTTCTGAATTAAGGTAGGGATGGGGTAAATGGGATGACAGAAGAAGTTCAAATTGGCCGATCGAGGATTTGCACCGGTTTTAGATTCAAATCCATCAGTAATTTTTCGTATTGCTGAAATGGAAGATGGTTCTTGGAGGTTTATGTGCGATAAGCTCAAGGAACCCAAACCGCCGCTCCTGGAGACAGCAGATGCCATCTCAGGCGTTGATACCCCAGCCATCGGAGCTTGGACAATGGGGTATTTAACCTGAAAGGTTTTCATGAATCTGAGGCATTCCCGAGACATTATGGAAATGGACCAGAGGGATTGTTGTGTACTTTTTTTGTATGTGATGGTTGTCGACCAATGGATCTCGAACCACAACTTGTCTAGTCAATCCATATCACTGGTTCGTCGAAAGAGCTAACAGCTCTGAAAGACTTCATAACAAAAGCCTAATTAGTTCAATTCCGCAGATTCTCACTTGATATTGATGCTTTGAGCTCTCTTGTGATCAGATGCTGTCCTTTACATCAAGCTTATAGTTCATGCCCAACTGATCGCATGTTTTCTTCCTGGGTGACAGCGACAACGAGCTCGCATACCTGTAATTGTCGTCAAGATATATGGTGAACAAGTAAGCGTTCGATGAGCTAGTTGAACTCGGATGGCCTGTGCATAATACGCGCAAATCTCCGAGATTCGGGAACAGTTAGAGGTGGTAATTTTGGTAGTCGCAGGGCTGTGAGACTGTTGACTTCTTCTGAGATCTAGGTGCCATTGCTTAGCTGAAAATCATCATAAGCTAGAACTATCTAGGTGTTTGCGTTTAAAGATCTCAAAAGTACTTGAGCTGAAGATTACTTTCCGAGCCATGACAGGAAACAATTGAAGTGTATTTGGGCACGCTTTACCCTCACTACATCTTTGTTCTGTCGCTCACATGCGGCAAATCACTGACTTGAAAGGAATTGTTCGACTATCAGTGGAAAAGTCTATTGATTGTGGTTATAAAACGGACATTATACGCTACATCTCTATACAACGTTCGCATCGACACACACAATGAACCTTCGCGTTTAGACAAACCATAATGGGCATTCTTGTTGGGCGTTTTTGCTTATCTGTGGAAGCCGGCCTTAACGAAAAAATATTTCCTCGAGCCATTCGCTGATAAGAACCCTTTTCACGAAGCGGCGCGCTCAAAGCTTGCAGGTTGTCTGTACTATATAATAAGCGCTGTAGCTGAAGCAACTCTCACGATGGCTTGCAATGTGACTTCAAGGACCTAAGATGATATACTCCGTGCTAGCAGCGGCCGCTTTCACATTCTCCAGCGCCTTGGCTGAAGTTTTCATTGTCGACAATGACACGCCAACGGCTTTGCAAGTTCTGCTTCCACTTGCAGCCGGCAAACAAGTGCTGGGTGTGACTACCAACCTAGGTGACTATGACACTGAAGCTGCGACATATGAAGCAGCTATGGCCTTGTCCACTGGAAACTTAACATCTTGCGTGCCAGTGTACAAAGGTGCTGTGCAACCATTGGTTTTTGACAACGATACCTACCATCTGTGGCAGGACCTGTATGGCGACATTGTGTGGCAGGGAGCATGGGGAGTCGACTATGAAAGCCCAATCCCAGTCAATGCGTCGTATGAATACAACAAATCTGTCGGTGCACCACAATGGATTATGGATACAGTCAAGAACTCAAAGGATAACGTAACAATTGTAGCTGCCGGTACGATGACCAATTTGGCCATTGCCTTGGCTCAATGGCCTGAATTGGCTAAAAAAGTGAAGCTGGTTATCATGGGTGGATTTGTAGATGGCCAGATTGCACAGGCCACTGGCGGTGACTTCGTTAACGACCTGTACAGCGACTTCAACCTGATGGTGGACCCCGAAGCGGCTCAAACCGCATTGACTGCTCCATGGAAAGAATTGGTGATTGTTGGTAACATTAGTTCCCAAGTTTTCCCCACGCAAGACTTGTACAACGAGTTGATTGCAGTTTCTGGTGGTATCGCGGCTGTCCAAAACACCACTTCATTGGGTTACGTGAAGGAGATTGTTGGCAACGGAACGTTGCCCGCTTTCAATCTTCCTTTCTGGGACGAGGTTGCGTCTGCCATTGCGACAGACCCAACAATCGTTACTGATTCTTACGAAGCCTACGTTTCTGTCGACACATCCTTTTCGTCCCCATTCTACGGCAGTTTGAGACTGTACCCATCAAATCTACGCGCGAAGAAAGGTGTCAGAACCGGTAAAGCGACCATGATCACTGCAGTGAACGTTGCTAAGTTCAATGCTATGTTGGTAGATGCGCTGGTGAGGGATTGGAGTGGTTTCTGCCAGACCAAGAACGCACCTCGAATTGCCAAGTTTTAGTGTTTGAGACGGCGGCGTTGTGCAACTAACACTGATGATAAATCGAGGCTCGCGCGACTGCCTCGGACCGGAATTTAAATATTTTTTCTTTGGTATTGAAATAGCCTGAATAGTTCCAGTGTAAAACAACGAATAATTTTTGCTGGGGCACCGCATTAAAGTATGAGGGATGGTTTTCTAAATGGTGACAAGTCAGTGAGCACAGTTGAACAATTGAGAGCGTAGCGATCAGTTGGTGACGAGTCTGTTAGCGCAATGAAGCAATTGAGAGCGTTAGTGATCAATTGTGAATGACAAATGACTACAAGTATCGCTGAACAAGTGAGAGTGCAGCAATCAATTGTGGATGGTAATACATGCATGGGGGCAAAGATCAGCGGCAAAAAAACAAAGTAGGCGACTTCTCTTACAACACGATTGTTCGCTGGGCCGTTTGAAAGACAAACTACGCCTTTTCCTCACGAAAAACAACTGCTGCATAGCGGCAAAGATCAGCGGCAAAAACTAAGCTGGCGACTTACTTTATGATACGCATGATTGCGTGGGCGGTAAGTGTCGACAACCTATTTGCTATTGATCTGTACCGTTGAGCGGCAGCCGTTGTAGACGTCTTACTAAGGTGTTTCGCAAGTGCTCCATATGCTCTTGGCGGCAAAGATCAGCGGTAGAAAACTAGGCTGGCGACTTACTTTATGATACGCTTAATTGCGTGGGCGGTAGTGTCGACAACATATTTGCTATTGATCTATACCGCTTGAGCGGCAGGTGTTTCGCAAGTGCTCCATATATTTCTTGACCTTCTCCAATAGTGGTGTTTATTGGGAAAGGTACCAAGGGATCCCTAGCCGCCCTATTTATATGCGTCGAGCAGCAAATAGATCTCGTTTTTGTGTCACCCTTAAATTTAAAAATCCAAATCACGTACAAAACGACGGCCGTTTTATATCCACCCAGACACCATTGTTGACCACAGCCAGATTCGTTTTTCTTCTCAAAACTGGAATAAGGAAACAAACCGTCTCCGTTGTTGTACCCCAGTTTTTCGTGTTATCTGTTCACTTCCCCATTTTTTTTAAAATCTCTCGCCACCACCACCCCACCAAGACCCACTTCCCCTGGCTTCCCCGCACCTAAACGTCGTCTCATGCTTTCTTACAAGGTGTCCCGCCACGAATCCCCGGGTTTATTCCCCGCGCCATTACCAGGCTAACAAGCCCGCGCCGTTCAACAACAACAACAACAACAACACCAACAACTACTACCACTACTATTACCACCACCACTTGCAACAACACCATCCACACACCCTTTATTTTTCCGTTGCGCCCCGCTCGGATGATTATTTTTTCCTTGCTCTTTCCGAAACCCGGAAAAACTGGATTCGGAAAAAAAAAACCCGACCATAGTTTTTCCTTTTTTTCCACGTTTTTCCGGGCCTTCTTTTCAAGTTTGCCCCTACGTAACCGGCAATCGCCCTACGCTCCTGTCTCGTTCCGCCCGCTCTACAAGCTCTACACGCTCTACACGCTGCGGCACGCTGCGGCACGCTTTTTCATTCTACGCTGCTGCATGTTATAGGAAGCTGGCTACTGCAATTTTTTTTTTCCCTTTTCACTAACAACAGGGCAATAGATCACCTCATACTGAACCTGTGCATTATGAGCATATGAGCATTCTAGCTGGCAGATACGCCAGATGACACAGGTATATAAAGGATAGCCTGGGGAAGGTCTTTAGAACACTTATAAGATTTAATTTGAGCTTTGTTTATTTGTTTGTATTCCTTTCTCCAGTGTATTCAATATTCAATAATTGCAATTGATTTGTCTTGGTAGCGTACTGAATTAGTATCGATTCCCATCATCAAGTCAATTTTCTCATCATTGTCTAGCGTATACGCACACACACACACACACACACATACTTGCTTTAAAGCTTATAGTCATTTAAAATGGTTCGTTTGGGTCCAAAGAAGCCTCCTGCCAGAAAGGGCTCCATGGCTGACGTTTCTACCAGTCTACTAGAACAGATCGAGCGTTTCGAAGAAATGTTCACCGTCAAAGCTGATAAGCTAAAGGAAGTAACAGAGCACTTCGTGAAAGAGCTCAACAAAGGTCTTTCCAAGAAGGGCGGAAACATTCCTATGATTCCAGGATGGGTCATGGACTTCCCAACAGGTAAGGAAACCGGAGACTACTTGGCCATCGATCTAGGTGGAACCAACTTGCGTGTGGTTCTTGTCAAATTGGGTGGAAACCGCGATTTCGACACTACTCAATCCAAGTTCAAATTGCCCGAACACATGCGTACCGGCTCCGCTGATGCGTTGTTCTCGTTCATTGCAGACAGTTTGAAGACCTTTTTGGACGAGGAGTTCCCTCAAGGCGCTCCCCGCACTTTGCCTCTAGGTTTCACCTTTTCGTACCCAGCTTCGCAGGACCGTATCAACGAAGGTTTCTTGCAGAGATGGACCAAGGGTTTCGACATTGACGGCGTAGAGGGCAAGGACGTGGTGCCAATGTTGCAGGAACAGCTAAAGAAGCGTAACATCCCTATCGAGGTTGTGGCCCTCATCAACGATACCACCGGTACGTTGGTGGCGTCCATGTACACCGACCCAGACACCCGTATGGGATGTATTTTCGGTACCGGTGTCAACGGTGCATACTTCGACGTGTGCGGCGGAATCGAGAAGCTCGAAGGCCGTCTGGGCCCAGACTTCGACGCCGAAACGCCTATGGCCATCAACTGTGAGTACGGTTCCTTCGACAACGAGCTGGTGACGCTACCAAGAACCAAGTACGACATCTTGATCGACAAGCAGTCTCCAAGACCAGGCCAGCAGAGTTTCGAAAAAATGACATCCGGTTACTACTTGGGTGAGCTATTGCGTGTTGCCTTGATCGACTTGGCCCAGCAGGGTCTCATCTTGGAAGGTCAAGACCTCACCAAACTTCAAAAGCCATACGTCATGGACACTTCCTACCCAGCTAGAGTTGAGGAAGACCCCTTCGAGAACCTCGAGGACACCTACGACATCTTCAAGAACGAGTTGGGCATCGAAACCACCTCTGGTGAACGTAAGCTGATCAGACGTCTTTGTGAGTTGATCGGTACCAGAGCCTCTAGAATGTCGGTTTGTGGTATCGCTGCTGTCTGCAAGAAGAGAGGATACAAGACAGCCCATATCGCTGCCGATGGCTCTGTTTTCAACATGTACCCAGGCTTCAACGAGAGAGCCGGTACCGGGTTGAGAGACATTTTCGACTGGGAAGAAAAGAAGAGTGCAAGCGAGTACCCAATCGTGATTGTCGCGGCCGAGGATGGTTCCGGTGCTGGTGCCGCCATCATTGCCGCCTTGACGGAGAAGAGACTTGCTGCTGGCAAGGCGGTTGGTGTGGCCAACTGAGCGCTGCATTTCTTAATTTTGGCTTGCAGTTTTTACTCCTCTTTTTCTTCTCTAACGAATAATGAACTAAATCTCCTATCATGTCTCTACCGCTTAGCGCAGACCGCTTTATAAAGTGACTCCACTGGCTACAAGCAATGTTGTTTACCCACATTTAAAAGTCGATCTTATTATATACCTGATAAATACTAAAGATTTGGTATTTCAAAGCGCGGGCGTTGAAGTGTACAGTTACCGTGTAATTAGAAGTGTGCGAATACTACAATTCTTGATACTCTCTACACAATGCTCTCTAAGTTAATAGCATAGTCTAGGGTCTTTTCGACTATGGTAATGTGATGCTGTTTTTCCAAAGCTTCTTCTTCGTCGAAAATAACGGTGCCAGAAACGACTTTCCAGCCCCGACTGAGCGCGAATTGCTCTGTGTCCTTTTCGCTATTGAAGAATAGTAGCGCCTTGGTGTTAAAAAGCGGAAGCCTCTTGTATGCCAGTTCCGTGTTGCGGCCTATTTCTTCTCTGATAGCGTCCATGAGCGTCTGCGTGAAGATGTTGAACTCATCAATCTTGGACTCCCCCTTCAAAAGGTCCCAAGCCCTCTGATACGAGCCTTCCATCAGCCACTTTTCGACTTTTATAGGGTACGATAGAAATGCATCTTCTTCGACATTGTCCAGTCTTTTGCCCAAGAACTCTAGCTCGGAGTGGAACTTGGTCACATCTCCTTGTGACAGCAGAATCAGCAAGTAGAGACTGATCAGCTTTGACTTGTTTTCCGACTCTTCCAATCTTGCAATGTTGCTGAAATAATATACCCTTAGCTGTGAGAACAAGTTTTGGAATGACTCGAAATCTCTGTTTCTCACGCTGCATAGTGCTCCAATCTCCAATATTCTCTGTGCACTTTCCAAATCGTTCAAATAGCTTTCATTACTCTGAGCCTTGCCCAGGTCTGGCACAAGCAGATTGGTCTTGATCAACTCAATCTTTATGGGTGTAAGAAGCTTTTGGCAACTTGTGTTGTCACCGCTGATAAATGCGGCATTCAAGCCCTTGACAAGATCCACTAATGAAGCCATCTTCTATATCTAGTGAGATGCAATGAGCAGCTTATCTTGAGATTCAACTCAGTTAGCTGTGTTAAGATGTTCACTATTGTTGTACACTAGCGGTCTTCTTTCTTGAAGTGGCAAATGCCCTACTATTAAGTCAAGATCGTTTTTTACGTACACATGTCCGATATGCTCATGGATTGAAAGAAGCCTAAGATACTTGTCGTCAAAAGCATAAATAGTATGATCAGTATGCTGGTCCTTCTTATGTGTTTATCACGTATCCTCGTAAAATTGGACTCCGATCTTAACCTTTTCGGAGCTCCCGCGCGAGAGTTTGCGAATTTTCTTTTGTAGCGTAATGATTCTGGCCCTTACAGAAGCACTCGTCTTGAGATCGTCCTTGCTGATGCGAACAATAACCTCGAATTCTCTGCGTCTCGAAGGAACCAAACTAGTTTTCTCGTCAATACCTAGGTTTTGCATATCTTTGTCGATGTTGTCTTTCTCTTCGATGTTGAAGTTGAACAGCCCATCACGAATGTTCCCACCCGGGTGAACACCGCATATGACATACATGATGGTGCCGATATATTGCGTCCACCACACGATTCTTTCGCCCTCCACTTTGTCGCCGTCTCGAAGAACGACATCTTGTAGCAGCTTTTTATGCTCCATTTCTTGTTCCGGTATATCACCTCCCCATCGGTTGCAGAGGGCAACTCCTATCAAAGCTCTTGCCCGATGCGAAAGACCGTGGCATCCTGCAATTATACCTGTAGTTGCCACATGCAGCGCCGCCGTGGGCTGCAACTCCTTGGGATATGAAGCGTGTACGAAGGCCAGATTGCAGAGCGCAGGCGCAATCCTCGAGTACACAATTCTGGGTACTTCCTTTTCCGGAATTGCTGCTCTAAGAAGTTCGAGATACTTGGGCGCCAGCAGAGGAGCGTAAGGTCTTGTCGCAACGAGTAAAGGATCCTGAGCCCTGACATCGCGGGGCAAGATGGAATACAAAGTGCCCTCTCTTACACCGCCTTCGCTGAAATGAACGGTTTTAACAGACGGTAGAGATTCAAATGCAGCGCTCATTAGTAACCCTACTGCCGGTAATTGTAGTGCTCTTCGCTCAGAAACTTTGAAAATCTTCTTGGACTTGGGCACAGTGCCTTTCAGAAACAGATAGTCAGCCATACTTGAGAACTCCTCGAATGAACACGAGAAGCCGTTGATGATGGTTTGAATGGGATACTCCTTGATTTTTGAAAGCAACAAGTGACCCATACCCCTTAGGCCACCGCCACATGTGAAAAGGTCAAAACCTCCGTTTTGTTCGGCTTCCAGAAGCATTTCTTGCGGTATATCTATCTTGGAAACTGCATCTTTGTATGCCTTTTTGATTTCCATAAACAAGTCTCGTTTGTCCTCTTGCTTCATTCTTCTTGATAGGGCGCCAGCGCCGTAAGGCAATGACACGGGTGTAGACGACATCTTGATTTCTCCATCAACGCACCTTATCCATGAGATTTGTGTGCTGCCACCTCCCAGATCCATGTAAAGTCCGGAGACGATGTTGAACGAAGATATCACTCCATATGCACCGATTTTGCCCTCTTCTTCCTTGGTGAGCAATTCCACGTCCCACTCTGTCGATTCAAAGACTGCGTTGATGAATTCACTGGAATTGATGGCATCTCTAGTTGCTTCTGTAGCCACTACGCGCACTCCCGTCTCAGGTACCCCAAAGTCATCGCATATAAGTTTGAATCTCTTCATGGCAGCGCTCACTTCTTTGATTGTATCCTCGGGGATTGGTGCCTTTTCCAGAGAGTTTGCCGCATACTGCACTTCGAACAGTGAGATGTTTATTCGATCTTTGAAGACGCATGGCATTATTCTTGCATGATGGGAGGCCTTTGACGAAATGCTGAAACGAATACCATTGGAACCCACATCAACGACACCGCAAAGGTTGCGCGATACAACCTCCGTTTCACTGTCACTGTCTGATATAGCCGACATCGGATACTTGTGAGTAGCTTTTGGAATCTTACTCTATCTTGTTCTGATAGTATGCTGAAGTTAAAGGTATCCAAAGTGGAATCCAATCTCGAAAAATTTTGGTGATCACGTTTCGAAGCAAATATAGCGGATTTGACCAGTGGGCGCCTACGCTTGTAAAACACGCTCAGCTTCATAGCCAGCCCATTGGCTTCAGAAGAGCTTTTGGAGGACTTCATCTCTTGAATCTTGTTTTAGTTATATCTGAGGTATTGCATAGAAAATCTCTCGTAAAGTCACCTCACCTCTGTCACCTTGGTGTTGTACATGCCAAAACGCTCTTTAATCCAAGTCTTTCCAAGTTGAACTTAACTTTAACCACCGACAATCAAGTTCCATTGTATCTCTCTTGCACAAGGCCCGTAGCTTCACTGAAACGTCAAATGAAAGGGTAGTTAAGGTAATCAAGCAGACCTGAGTTTAGATTGAAGATGAGGAAATTACTATAGCATCCAACTACAAACATAGCCAAAAAAGCGCACATTTGAGCCTAAAATGTTGATTTTGCACCTTTTGTTAGTGCGGTGGTGATTTGCTATCGAACCCGGAGTGGATCGACAATCGCGATGATTAAATGTTAGTAGTGGTTACTTACACAGCTTGGCTTTATACTTCGTATCTAAATCCAAACTCTACCTTGTCTGCAATGCACCCCTAGTATAAGCGTTTGGAACACTTATTGTTCATTCTGGTCGTGTAACGTATCGCCATATGGCTGTGTATCTGTATCCGTTCAGAAAGCACTTTTAACAACTTTTCACCCTTCGTAGTGTTCCATAGAGGCCCTTCATAGTATCATCAACCTACCATTTAAGGACTACGACAAGGTATTTATGAAAAGGCCCCCCAGACTCCAAATTACAAAGCTAAATATACCTACTGTTCTATCATGAGCATCCTCGAGGGTATCAAGTGGTTGAAAAAGATTTCCAGGTGTTGGTCTTACAGTTCTTGTCAAGTAATAGACGTCAAATTCAAATAAAAGTAGCTCATATATCAAATAGATAGAATGTTACCTTAAGGTACTAACTTTGAAAACAAAGCCGGCAAAGATGACTGAGAGCTCTCCTGATGCCTCAATACAGGCTCGAAATGCTCCTGCAAGTCTCACAGCGGTGAATGCTTTCTCGACAGAGTCTAGTCCAGATGTCAAGACGCCCTTTTCAGAAGAAGCGAGTGCAATACCAGAGACATCTGAGAAACCAGCGGATGATTTGACCACAGAAGCCGAGAAAGGTGATACCAATAAGGTCGAAGAAGTCACCACCAATGAGGTCGAGGAAGCCGCTCTCAATGGAGCTGAGGAAAGTGCTACTAAAGGAGCCGAGGAAAGTGCTACTAAAGGAGCTGAGGAAAGTGCTACTAATGGAGCTGAGGAAACTGCTGCTAGTGGAGCTGAGGAACTCAAAAAGGACGACCAAGAACAAATCAATGCAGCAGCTATGGAAGCCACGGAACCCATCGTTTCTGTTGGTGACGATAATGACAACAAAGAAAGAGATTCTTTGAACAAGCCAGAGAATCAAATCTACCAAGCAGATGTTGAAAATGAAGGCGATGGCGATGGCGATAACGACTCAATAATTGACATAGTATCTGAGAGTGAGGTCAATGAAGCTGCAAAACAACTGCTTAGTGCAAAGGCTCCCCAAATAAATGTCAACTACAAAAATGAGACTTTCTTGTTGCTGGGTGAATACGATGGAGACAACGCAGGAGAACGGGATAGCAGTAAAATTATATGCAAGGATTCTGCTGACTTGCACCGTGGTTGTCATATCATATTTGGCCGGCTGCGATTATTCTTGCAGAATGTTAATCGCCCACTCGATTTGCTCTCGCGGGAGTTGAAGATGGAATTCCCTGACTTGGATTTGATCATGGAAGAAGACAACATGTACAACAAGGACATTACCATCAATGACATCGTGTCAATATTCAAGATTCTGAAGGACAATTCGATCAAAAAATGTGAAGCGAATGTACCTACTATCATTACTATAAATGTGAGCACAAAGCCGCGATTTGTCTCACGCTACAACTCACTGGTTGAAATGCTCACTGGTGACGCTACGTTTTCGAATATTCGGGTGTTCAG
Source organism: Lachancea sp. 'fantastica' (assembly GCA_900074735.1). Classification (NCBI taxonomy): domain Eukaryota; kingdom Fungi; phylum Ascomycota; class Saccharomycetes; order Saccharomycetales; family Saccharomycetaceae; genus Lachancea; species Lachancea sp. 'fantastica'. The sequence goes on from LT598471.1 coordinate 33,829, forward strand.
CAATGATGAAAGTCACCCAGTGGTGCTCGACGACGGCGAGCAGATTGAGAATAAAGACACGGAGGTAATTGTGATGTCGTCTGGCGATGAGAAAGAAGAAAGCGTTGTGGACCAAGAGTCAAATGAGGCCTCTACCACTACTACAGAGCAGCCTCTCGAGAAAAGCTTTGTGAACGCTTTACGTCCTGAGTCGCCAGGGGCTCTCAAACGGAAAAGAGATGCAGAGGAGCAACACTGATGCATGCTAAAGCCTGGTTGTAATAGTGTAACACATATAATAAATACGAACGTACTTTTATGTTCTAGGTGGAAATTAATGTTCTTGGACGCCAGTGTGACATTTGGAAGTAGACTTATAAAATCATTCATACAAATTTTAACAGAATCATCAAGGAAACAAGTTTAAACCGAGCAATGGAGGAATCTTTACAAGCCATAGTGTTCCATTCTATCACCGCACTGATAATCAGTCCTGTACTAACAAATGCTATGTAAATAATTTCTTGGAAACCAGTAATATTGCTAGAAAGCCAAATTTTCGACTTTTCGGCGTTTTAAGCTCCTATCAAAAAGACGCAGCTCAGAAGAATAAAAATACTGCTATTAGGTAAGAGCACCTCCTCTAAGTCTTGGTCTCTGATGTGATCAACGTTGGATGAGGTTTCAAGCACTGATCGAGATGTCACCTAAGACGAAATATCCAAAATTTACGGCTTCAGTTTTTTAAAGTAAATAGGGACAACAAATCAGTTTTATAACGAATCTGCTCGAAACTTTAAAACACCATCAACGGACACTAGATACTATGGTAGTGATCGCTGTATCCATCATTACGAGGCAAGGAAAACCCTTGCTTTCCAGGCAGTTTAGGGATATCAGCAAGGACCGTGTAACAGAGCTCCTTTCCAACTTTCAGGGACTGGTGAGCAGTACTTCTTCACAACACACGTTTGTAGAAGATGAACATGTCCGCTACGTTTACAAACCGTTCGACGATTACTACATTATATTGATTACGAATCGACAGTCTAACATCATCCAGGACTTGGACACGTTGAAGCTGTTTGCACAGAGCATGAATTCGTATCTAAGCAGTTTTGATGAGCAGGAAATCTTCGAAAATGCATTCGAGATTCTGGGATCGTTTGACGAAGTCATAACTATGGGACACAAAGAAAACCTGTCTTTGACGCAGATAAACACATATTTGTCTATGGAATCGCACGAGGAGAAAATCCAAGAAATTATTGAGCGGAACAAAGAGTTCGAAGCAGCAGAAGAGAGAAAGCGTAGAGCCAAGGAGATATCCAGAAGGGAACACGAACGGAAAATGGGTATACCTTCCACCAATGGCTTGGACGCCATGCGTTTCCAGACGTCTAATGACCCCAATCTATCCAACGCATACAGCAGTTATTACAGCCAGGCATCAGCTGCTGCTCAACAGTCGTATTATCAGACAAAGCAGAAAAACGCGACTCCCGCAGATGTTCCCGTCAATGTGCAGTCGGACGTCCCGGTAGGCGGTGGAAGAGGGCTCAAGCTTGGCGGTGGCAGAAGAAGTGGTCTGAGCGCTTCGGCCTCCCAGTTACAGAAGCCCGCTAGACAAAGCACATCCGCAACCTCTTCCTTGCAAGTCGAAGAACCCGAGAAGCCTGCTAACAATGGAATTTTGATCTCTGTTAAGGAAGTAATCAGCGCACAAATTTCTCGCGAGGGCAATGTCGAAAGTTCAGAACTTAAGGGTAGCTTGGAGCTGCGTGTGAACGACCAGGAATTAGCGCATGCGAGAATCAGCTTACCTGCACAGATTGATGCCAAGGATAAGTCCTTCCAATTCAAGACGCATCCAAATATTGATAAGAACCTATTTTTGAACTCCGGCGTAATTGGACTGCGGGATCAAAAGAAGGCATTCCCTTTCAACGACCAAAGTTTGGCTGTTCTCAGATGGCGTAAGGTCGGAGCCGCAGATGACGCCGCTCTGGCACCACTGCGCATCTCGACGTGGGTGTCCCCATCTGCGACGGACCAAGGCCTGTACGACGTAACATTCGAACTCGAAACAGCACAAGATTACGAGGAAGACCTTGACGATGTTCGTGTAGCGATTCCGATTTACACGGAGAATGTCCGTATTAACGAAGATTTCAACGATATGAATGCTGCCATAGGAAGCATTGACGATGAAAACGGAATTATAATCAAGATCGACACTATAAAGGCAGGAACTACAGGCGCTGTATCTTTAACACTTGAAGCCGAGTATGAGGACGCTTTCTTCCCTGTTTCCGTCGCTTTCAGTAATTACAGAGCCCACAAATCATTTACAGGAATGGGTGTCGGCCAAGTAATCAGCTCTCAAGAAGAAGACGGCGCTCAACTTCCATTTGACATCACTGCGAGCCTGAAATCTGAAGAATATTCGGTGGTCTGATGAAGTAGGAGTTTCGTACACTTAACAAAAGAATAAACACCATTAACCAACAGCTTGTCTCATACACCTGTATAAAATCGATCGAGCATCGCAGATAGAAAGTTCACTACAGTTTACGTACAAAATGACTTCCGAAAATTAAGTAAAGTTTAGTTTGCCACCCTTAGTGCAGAATATCAAGTTCACCATGTTCAACTTTGATTTAGACCCGGTCAGACCTAGACAAATCGTTTCCTCTCTACTTTTGTTACCAGGTTCATCAGATTGACCACAAGAGCTTTTACAACATAATGAATCACGATCCATTCGAATGGGGGAGGCCCTCTAACGAACAGTACGGCGAATACAATACCAAGATCGCCAATGCATCCCCATACCCAAGTATGCACACACAACAGCCAATTGTAACAGGTACGTCTGTTATCTCCATGAAGTATAATGGCGGTGTGGTAATTGCAGCAGACAACCTAGGTTCGTATGGTTCCCTTCTGCGGTTCAACGATATCGAGAGACTCATTTCTGTGGGACGTAACACCGTTGTGGGGATTTCGGGTGATATATCAGACATGCAGCAATTAGAGTACCTGCTGGAAGAAATGCAGACGGAGAACAACTACGATAACCAATACGCGGATGAAGAAGAGGCCCTGAAGCCCAGCTACGTGTTCGAATATCTGGCGAATGTGATGTACAGCAGGAGATCCAAGATGAATCCACTATGGAATGCATTGATCGTGGCCGGTGTTGAGGACGCCAAACCATTTTTGAAGTACGTCAATCTTTTAGGAGTGACCTATTCGGCCCCTTCGCTCGCTACCGGATTCGGAGCCCACTTAGCATTGCCGCTGTTGAGAAAAGTTGTCGACGTTGAAAGCGACGTTGAAAAAACAGATCTGGAGACCGCCAAAAAGTCCATTATCGAAGCGATGAAGGTACTGTTTTACCGTGACGCGCGCTCCTCCAGAAAATACTCGCTAGCGGTCATCGATAAAGAGCAGGGGCTAATCCTTGACAAGGACGCCAAGGTCGAGGATATGGTCTGGGGGTTCGCAAAGGATATCAGAGGCTACGGTACTCAGAAGGTTTAGTTAAATAAGACTCGCCCGCGGGATATACGAAGACAACAAAGTGATTCTTGATTGAGGTGGAGTATGCCAACACCACTCGAGCCGTTTTGCTGGGGAGCCGGAGTAAAAATATCCGTCTCCTTTACGGAGTTGGACCGATACTGTTCAGTGTCGGACAAGCGTGTTTCATAGGGTAGCGCCACCTGTTTTTAAGTGCGGTTCTCGTCATGGCATACCTACAGTTTTGCCGTTTCTATCACGACTATAGCTCCGAAAACCATTTATATAGAGAATGCAAAGCCCTTGGAGATATACTCAAGTTTCTCAGTACATTTACAGCGATTTAATCATGAAGCAGGATATTTCCGAATCCATTTGATCACAGAGTTGAGCTATCTGTCGACAAAAGTATATTTCCTTCAAAATCATTTTATTCGGAAGACACTGTTAAGAGTCGTGGGTAAGAAATACGTTAAATTTGATTGATCTGTCATAACAAAAACCATCAGTAATCGTGGAATGAAAACGAAAAGACAAATGACCAAATGCAATGGAATTTCAGGCTTCCTTTGAAAGCACTATAATTTGATTGATCAGGTTTCTCAAGATGATTTTTGAACATTATCAATGACATTTCGTTAGACCACTAGATTCACAGTAAATAAAAGTTTAAATTTGAATACATAGTCGAGCCATTTCTTGTTATATAACAGGAAGCTTGGAAGCATTCAATAATCCAAGCACCAGATTGGACTCTGTCGCGCTGTTAAGTGTCAGGAGTGGGCAGAGTTCGACATGTCCGTACAGCAAGACATGCCAAATAAGTTGTCAACAAAGACAGAGTAGAGTCTAGCTGATGGAATTCTAGCTTCAAAGTCCAATACGGTGTATATTCTTGAAGGCTATTGAAGCCAAAATCTCGGTAAGGTCTCTTACCTTGAACTCCGTTTGCATCACGTGCACATCTAAATTAAAGACTATGTATGGGTCACCAATGATATGAGATGACGGGAAAATGATGGCTTTTGCATCTTTATAAACATCTACAAACACCATGGCGAGCTTCGCACTTACCATTTTAGGAGCCTCAGGAGGCCCTCTCGACGGTGGTAATCAGGGCGTTCTTCTTTCAGAACCTGGGAGTTTCCCAGGCAAAAGTTACATATGCATAGATGCAGGATCAGGCCTGCGACAGATAGCGAGGATGTTGGTCAACCGAAAAGGAAACACCGCAGCGGGCGAAAGTTGCTGGAACGACCCGGTAGAGAGTTTTTACGAAAGGCTCGAGGAGCCCCTGTACAACTTTATCGATCCTGGATCAAATATAGTCCGTGGTTTGGGCCCGCACGATACATTGCAATCTAATGAAACGGTAATGAATGGAGCACTGCGCATCTTCAACAACATGAAAGAGTACTATATCACACATCCTCATTTGGATCATATCGCTGCATTGGTCATAAATTCGCCCGCATGTTTCGCTACAGAGAAAGTTCTTTGGGGGCTACGCACAACTACAGAGGCTTTAACAAAACATGTCTTCAATGATGTTCTGTGGCCCAACCTGTTTGCTCAAAACAAAATGCGCCTACAGCTAAACACACTAGACGAGTATCAATCGCACGAGGTGAGATCCATACCCAATTGGATCATTACTCCACTGCGTGTCAGCCACGGAACAACGGTGGAAAGCCAGCTTCCGTGTTCAAGCACGATTTACCTGGTCCGGAATAAAACTACGAACAACGCAGTTGCCATTTGCGGTGATTTAGAGTCTGATGTTATTTCCCGCAAACGATGGGTGGCTAACGCTTGGAAATATATCTGCACAACCGTAACTTTGCAGCAGCTAAAATGCATTCTAATCGAGTGTTCGTGCTCTAACGCGACCAAGGACGAGCATCTCTACGGGCATCTTTCTCCAAACTACCTGATACACGAGCTGAAACAGTTAAGCAGGGCTTATGGAAATAAACCGCTGGACGGCCTTCAAGTCATTATAATGCATGTGAAGATGTCCGCGGGCATGCGAGATCCACGCCTGGTCATTTTACAAGAAATAAGGGAGCTGGCTGCGGCTCAGGAGCTGGGCGATGTGCGCTTTTCCATTGCTGTACAGGGGTACACATTTGTATTATAATAAAAGATTCATTCGTAGTTTCCGCGTAAAATTTAGATGTATATTTCACGGAGCGCCGCCGGCGTTGATAGCATCCATTTCAGCCTCAGCGAAAGGAGGAAGCTGAAATCTTTTGGGCAGATTAAAAATGGAGTCCACCTCGTTCTCATTGATGGGACGCGATGTAAACGTGTAATTGGAGCCCGTGCTTGCACCGGCACCTTTTGCGACGGATTTCTTGGTCTTGTAAGGCACAACTTCGAACGGTCTCAACTTGGAGAGGAACTCGCCTGCAGGGACACAGTCTTTTGAACCGGGCAGAAGACCATCGATCGTGCAAGGGTGTGAAGTGGCAGATCCAGAGTGTTGCACGAGGGGATGTCTTCCCCCAACGAATTTGATCATCGGGGTATAAGTCTTGGATAGTCGCACAGCTGTTTGACGCATTTTTTCGGTCTGCGGTACGTGAGCAGGTGGTGCGTGTGCAGGTGACGCTTTTGCAATAGATTCGAGATTTGTAGGTGTCGAGTTCGTGCTTCTCTTGATGGAAGAAGAAGCAGGTTTCAGAAGATAGCTAGCGATCGACTTGGAAAGGGACTGAAAGAAACTCAGCTTGTCGTTTGAAGAATATGCACAATGATGAAAACAAAATGAAAACGGTTGAAGCAACGATGTGATGCGATATCCGTTGTGTTCAGAGCTTTGGTTTGTTCATTAACTGGTTACTAGAGGAGTTGTCTATGTCTATGTATGTAGCCGAGATATTCCGATTCGGTTTAGGATTGTAAAACTGCCTCACCATTCACGTGATGACTCGTTCTATCTTCCAATTAAATTCTAAAAGTTTTAGCACGTGACCGCGAACGCTGGTCTTAGGAAAAGATAAAGAACGAATTTTTGAAAACTGGAGCCAGCTGGAAACAATGGGTATTGGAAACATGCTGGAAACATACTGGAAACAAACGAAACATCATTCTTTACGCTATATCGGGTGGAAAGGGCGAGAGCTAGGGCCGTGTTAAACTGGAAACATTGGAGGCTGGAAACAAATGGGAAACGAACTGGAAACATTGTGACGATGAAGGGTTTACGCGGGAAAAAAGAAGGATAAGGTAGTAGCTTAAACATTCGGGAAGCAAATTGGGCTACTTACCACTCGGTTATTATCAATCTTATCGAAGGCCGGTCTCTTTTAAGAAGTTTCTGCGAGATTTGAAGCCCGAACAGGGTTTTTGTTTGGCAACATTCGCTCAAGTTTGACTATCATTTACATTCAGTCATCCTCCGGAGCTGAAAACTGCTCATGTATTATGCTGATTCTCGTAGCATCAATACTTACATTGGTCTTTTCATTTTCTCTCTTGCAGTCACTTGATACTGGCATCAAATACTTACCATGCACTATAATAAGATTCATATAGAATTGTAAACCCTCATCATCATCTCGAGAACGCACGGTTTCGAACACTCTAGGAGCGTATGACGTTTTGACTCATGTTTGATGCGAATGAGGGCAAAATTTGGTGATGTAGGCTTTCGGCAAAGATCTTCTTCCGATTGGACCGATCCAAAAGTCCTTTCGGAATATCTTCAGCTTGCTTTTAATGCTCTGATAGTATCTGGCATCTTATACCTATGCGTGAGGTTTATTCAGCTCATAAACCGGGATGTAGACAGAAAAATGCTCTTGCAAGCAGCAGGAGCGGCGCGAACTATTCAGGAATGCAGGGCCAAATACATCAAAAATCGATGTGAACCAGAGTCAAGGGCTCCATGGCTGGAATCACAGTGTCTATATTGGTCTAGATGCATGAATCAGGAAATCCCAGAGTCCACTGACCCGCAACATTCTGCTGTAGTGTGGGCGGAGACTTTGGCCGAGATAATCAATGGGTTTCTCAGGCCTATAAGCGCTAAGTCGCTATCCATTTTGTTAATTGGTTCTTGCGCAATCATTATCGTCTCAAACATGGCATTCAAAAGCTACAGAGTGACTTATGTGCCTACCACGGATAGCGGCAATCGCAAACATATAGATGTCAGCCGGTTGGTTGACTAGCATCAGAACCAGAAGTTAAAATCAAGAAAAGAGTAGGAATTAGATCGCATCTTTGTTTAATGAATTCATATTTTGTTAATGTTCTTGAAACTTGATTAGCTTAAAACCAAGAATGTCGGATATTCGAATCGCTATAGCTTGTCTTATAGAGCTGTGTGCCGACCAAAATCGTCACATTTGTTTATCCATTAATCATTTATTGTGAATGTACTAATTAGCCGGTATTGATTCTCGATTCAAAATGCTGGCAATCCGTTGTTATTTAAAGGAAGAAATCACAATCAATAGGTTCGCGCGGCGTTATCGATATGGGCTCTAATCTTCCGCCTTGTGAACACTTGTAATTTGCATCGTGGCTTTTTTCTTGGTTTTGGGATGTGCTCTTTGACCACATATTCTTGCAATGGCCTGCAGGCTCTTATTTTATTTTTGTGTGAGTTTCAAAATGCATCAAGCGGTATCGTCTGATGCTGTAAGCTCCTTTCTCCACTCCTTGAAATCCGCATCCAATACGCTTTCACCCTCAACAATTCCCTCGTATTCTTCATCTCCCTGCTCAATTTCGCTCAGCTTTAGGTGATTATTTTCGAAACGCAGTCTGTACGCTTTGATGTAATCAGTCGATTTTTCTCGTGGCACACTTTCCAGCAACCACTCGGTCAAGGCACCATACCACCTAACGGCCTCTACGCATGCATTAGTCAATTGCTGGTTGTTGGTCTTGAGAAGGACAGGAACTTCGTGAGTCGAATACTCTTCGACTGACTTCAGTATAAAGTTGTCATCGCGAAAGCCATATATTATCCGGGGTATGCCAACCAAAAAGCATTGCAGCCAGGTTTTGAAGATCTTTCTTTCAAATCTGCGCGCCTCCGCAAAAGACGAAACGCCCTTAGTACACTTGAGTTCAGCGTAGTGTTTGAGGTTGTCAGACCCGCTTTCAGGAAAATCGAAGATGCAGTCTACCTCTGCGCCCATCACCACTTTGCAAGGGCCCACTCCAGACCTCACAACGGTCACGAATTGTTCTCCATTATTACATATTTTTTTGGGCCTTTTTTCGAGGCTGTTTCTGGGGACTTGAGATAGAGGTTTTGGCAAGGTTGTGAGATTTTCGAATTTGTAACCACTATAGTATGAACGGTGTTCCAGCGAGTTCAAGTCCTTAGGGGCTGAACGGTGCTCAGAAACTTCTTTTATGAAAAGCTGTCCATTGAAAGAAAGTACTCGGAGCTCCACGCGATTATATTGCGGACTGTCGAATGCACAGGAGACGAGCTTTCTCATAACACCTCTGAAAGTAATGATATCAGCAGAAACCTTTTTTTCCTTGCGCTGCTCATAAGCTTTTATTGTTTTCAGTAGGGGATTCAATGTGCATTGATCAAAGTTTGGGTCATCCGTACATTCTTTGAACTTCTTGATGCCTGCGCTCAAGTCTAGATTTTTATTCAAATCACTGTCTGGGAAATAGAAGTAGCTCAGTTGAGAGTCATCGGAGATTTTGAATTCATTTTCCAGGGTCTTGCTGTAATGACCAATCTCTTTTGGTTGGCGTAAACTACATGTAGAGCTTCGCTTCTGTACAAACAAGTGGTGAGAGGAGCCCATGTTATGTTACCTAAAATGTGTTGCCAGCGTTTAAGATTTTGAGTTCTTCTTCAATCCTTTACGCCAGAGAAACTCTTCAAAAACCTCCTGGAAAAACTCAAAATGCCACCAATGGTACTTTAAAATCGCTGCAAAACGGTTGATTGTGTTGCTAGTGTCTTACAAGGTGAGCTTAAGAGCGATGCCAGGTTTTATATGGGATGAATCTATAGATGAGCGTATGAAGAGATTGATATCTATAAAATTTTCCAAATTATATCAAAATACTCTTAGAACTTCAAGGTCAAGTAGAAGATCAAGCAACATATTATACAGTAAATCGTTGATCTCGCGCCATTGAGCATCATGACCAAGCTGATTATCGCGAGTAAAGCGCCCGTGGTGGCGTACTCCGAGCTTATTGCCGCCCGCTTAGTGAATGCGGCAAAGCCCTCGAGTATTGAAATTGAGTTCACCGAAGACAAGAAAGCTCCGGCTGCCGTTTTGGAAGGTGCATCTGATGGTGTGCTGAAGAAAATCGTTGACAGTCATCCTAATGTTTTCGAACAGAGCACAGATGATGCTGCTGAATGGATCAAGTTCGCTGGTGAAGAACTTACTGTCAAGAACTTCGCCAAGCTTTCTGTCTCGCTGGAAAAACTAGACGCTCGTTTGAACCTCAGAACTTTCATTTCTGGCGGACAATCCTTTTCGCCAGCTGATGTTGCGTGCTGGGGCTCTCTAAGATCCAATGGTATGGTCGGATCCATCATCAAGAACAAAGTGTACATCAATGTCTCTCGTTGGTACACACTCTTGGAGCAAGTTCCAGAGTTTGGAACTGCTCATGAGTTTTTGACGAAATCAGTGCAGGAGCTTAAAAAATCGGCAACCGTCGGTAAGAAAAAGGAAACGCATAAGGCCAATTTTGAGATTGACTTGCCTGATGCCAAGATCGGCGAAGTTGTAACCCGTTTCCCACCCGAGCCTTCTGGATATTTGCACATTGGACATGCTAAAGCTGCTATTCTCAACCAGTACTTTGCACAGGAATACAAGGGTAAGCTCATCATTAGATTTGATGACACCAATCCTTCAAAGGAAAAAACCGAATTTCAGGATTCTATCTTGGAAGATTTGGAACTCTTGGGTATCAAGGGTGACAGAGTTACCTACTCTTCTGATTATTTCCAAGAGATGTTTGACCTTTGTGTCCAGCTAATCAAGGATGGTAAGGCCTACTGTGATGACACGCCAACGGAAAAGATGAGAGAAGAGCGTATGGATGGTATAGCCTCGGCAAGAAGAGATCGCTCAGTGGAGGAAAATCTCAGAATCTTCACTGAAGAAATGAAAAACGGTACTGAAGAAGGTTTGAAAAACTGTGTTCGTGCCAAAATTGACTACGAGGCCTTGAACAAGACGTTGCGTGATCCCGTTATCTACAGATGCAATTTGACTCCTCATCACAGGACCGGCTCTACTTGGAAGGCTTATCCAACTTACGATTTCTGCGTTCCTATCGTCGATGCCTTGGAGGGTGTTACCCACGCTCTACGTACCATTGAGTACAGAGACAGAAATGCTCAGTACGAGTGGATGCTTAATGCCCTGAAATTGAGAAAGGTTCACATTTGGGACTTTGCTCGCGTCAACTTTGTGAGAACTTTGTTGTCCAAGAGAAAGCTTCAATGGATGGTCGACAAGGACTTGGTTGGAAACTGGGATGATCCAAGATTCCCAACGGTGAGAGGTGTAAGAAGAAGAGGTATGACAGTTGAAGGTTTGAGAAACTTTGTTCTGTCGCAAGGTCCCTCCAGGAATGTGATCAATCTGGAGTGGAACTTGATCTGGGCGTTTAACAAGAAAGTTATCGACCCAGTGGCTCCTAGACATACCGCCATCGTTAACCCAGTCAAAATGCACATCGAAGGCGCTTCCAAAACTCCTGACGTGCAGATGAGACCTAAACACAAGAAAAACCCAGCTGTGGGAGAGAAGAAGGTTATCTACTACTGTGATGTTCTCATCGATCAGGATGATGCCGATTTGATCCAAGATGGCGAAGAATTGACTTTAATGGACTGGGGTAACGTGATCGTCACGGGCAAGAATGCCGATGGCTCTTTGGAGGCCAAACTACATTTGGAGGGTGACTTCAAGAAGACCAAGTTGAAATTGACCTGGTTGGCTGACACTCAGGACAAGGTTGATATTGACCTCGTTGATTTCGACCATTTGATCACAAAAGACAAATTAGAAGAAGGTGAAGATTTTGCTGATTTCCTGACCCCACAGACTGAGTTTCACACTGCCGCCATCGCCGACTTGAACGTAAAAGACATGGTTAAAGGTGACATTGTTCAGTTTGAAAGAAAGGGTTACTACAGACTAGACTCCTTGGCATCAGGCGACAAACCCTACGTTTTCTTCGGAATCCCAGATGGTAAGTCTGTGAACAAATACGGCGCCAAGAAATAGTTATGTTAAATAGCCAGCTATCATTAATATAAGTCGTATACTCTTGTAGGTGTAGTGAAATCACGGAACGCGTACAGTGTCAGTGATGATTTTTGAGTTGACGGATAATGAATGACCTAACAATTATCTCGCCTATCGAGACCAAGACACTGACACAAATGACGGCAATGAACCACCATGTTATCCTGGCCATGTTTCTTTCGGCCACGGAGTCAACACAGATATCGAAAAACTCCAAAAAGACTTTGCATCTATCGTTTAGCACTTGCGCTCTTTGGTCAATTTCAAGATATTCCCGCATGGCTAAATACAATGGATGAAGACTTGGCTCGAAGGACCAAAAAAATTCTGGTGTGTCCAGTACGCTGGAAGAAAGATTTACATCCACTCTCAGCTTAAAGAGTTTGCCGGATTTTTTCAAGAGTTGTTCGCGCTTGAGACCCAAAGATCCATACAGTGCCAATCTCCTTGGCAGCTTTGAGACCGTGCCTAAAATGGGTGATATTCTAGACTCAAACCTTGACAATTTAGTGGACTGAGCAATTGAGTGTGATAAGGTCATTTTCGTAATGTGATCCCCCGATCGAAGCGTAACAATGTCATTGAAAATACTAGGTCTGTCAATGTCCTTGTCATATTCGAAATGAAATTGTTCGGTTTCAATATCCTGTTCATCTAACGGCCAGATGACCAAGTCATCATAATCTGCAAATGCAATGTCTCCTAAGATGTTCTTCTCTTGTATTTCCGTGAAATTCCAGAAGACCACGACCCCATAACTAAAAATGAACATCTCTGCATGCTGCTGCTTACTAGCATCATATGTATCAAGAGATCTTCTTTCTTGAAATGACGGCGTGGCAGGTTCTGATGGTTTACTCAAATCATTACTCCCTAACTCGTCATTTGAGCTTTCCTCAGCAAAAAACTGGGGTTCTCCCGGATCAAATAAAGCTGTGTTATTGCTTGTCGGATTGGGAAGATGGTCAGGTGTGGGAATTACGTCAAACCTGTCATTTTCATTGGCAGCAGATTCGTCCAACTCAAAATTATTGTTCATATCTTCTACCGTTTCAACTCCTGAATAATACTCGTAGTGGTGATCTCGCTGTTCACTTTTATCGATTAATCGATCTATAAGGGTCTTGCCGCCAACCGTTTTCTTCGAGATATTCGATTTTATTCTGAACCCATCTTTCCCAGGAAGTAATGGTAGACAGTAGGGAACATATAGACACTCATCGTACAGTCTAGGGGATACGTCATGGGTCGACTTGAGAAATTTGGAGGCGAGTTGAGTATCAAACCCTTCTGCAACGTTATAGGCCGTTATTCGAGACAATTCATCGTGTGACTGCGAAGATTTGTCGGAATGCGCTTTTGAGTCGAAAGAGTGCCATTTTCTATCCAAGTCCTGCGAGTTACTTTTCCGGTCTGCTCCCTCAGGGATCAAAACCAGTTTCTTGGATGTTTTGGAGGTTCGTGGAGGGAGAGGATTGATCATTTTGGCATGTTGAGCGGATCGAACAAATCTGCCGTCTGAGGGGGTGCTGAAGTCGTGAGATGACAAGGACAACCGTTCTTCCCTGCGACCAGACGGAACATCAGATACATCTGACAGAATATTATCGATGGAAATGTCACTAAATTTGCCCTGTTGCTTGAGTTTCTGGTTGCTTTTCGACCGACGAACCGGCAGCAGGTCATTGCTGCTCGTATTGATACTACCACGACGCCTCAAACCAGGCTTATAATCAGCAGAAACGCCCCGAAAACGTTCAGGCCTATCGGGTCCTGATCTCGAAGGCTTACTGCCTCTCATTCCAGCTGCATGTCCTGCAAATGGTGCACTGATCCTTTTGGCTGAAGAACGTGCATCTGTCACCAGAATTGACGGCGACCGTTTGGACATTGACGTTCGTCTGCCGGGTCCTTCGGTACCCGATGATGTGTTACTCATTGCACAAAGTCGTGATTTTAAGGTCGGTTGCTCACAAGCCTTACAAGCTGGTCTCTCGCAAATAGGAGCGAGATCGTATCGCTTGGTGACAGTCCGAAAGCAGACTGCTGATTGCTCTTGTTAATTTTTAATCTTGGAAGTGTAGTTCAAAGTTTGAATAATTCTTAAATTACATTATATTTATTGAATCTTATAGAATGAGCATTAAACAACTTTCTTCAGTATTTCCGCTTGAATCTGTGAAGTATAGCGCTATAGCAGTCGTTGTTGACCGCAGAGAGTCCAGAATAAAGAGAGAACGCTTTATTCAAGCTTTTGGTGAAAAAACTGGTTCTTTTTTGAGGCCATTTCAGTCATTTTCAAGCGTTAGTTTTGGAGAGTTCGATATCTTCCAGTGACAACTTATCCATAAAGAAATGTCCGATATCGAAGAAGATTTGCTGGCCTTAGCCGGAGGCGCTAGCAGCGGAGAAGAAGAGGAGGAGGAGAAGGTCACTGTGGGGACTGCCAAGAAGAGGTCCAAGTACGACAGCAGTAACGGAGGCAAGAGAAGGATTGTTGATGAGGATGAGGAGCAAGACCAAGACGACGAAGACCAAGATGGCTATAACCCGAAGGACGAGGCCTTTGGTTCAGAAGAAGAAGAGGATGACGAGCCCGATCCATTTCCTATCGAAGGGAAGTATAAAGACGAGCGCGATAGAGCGCATCTAGAGTCTCTGCCTGAAATGGAACGTGAATCTTTGCTCTTCGACAGGTCACAAGTCATGCAGAAGTACCAAGAGCGCCGTGTATTGAGGGAACGTGCAAAGCACATCAGAGAACAACAACAAGCCCGACAAATGCAGCAAGAGGGGTCCAAGACACGGACTTCCGCAAGATCGACACGTACCACGGGTCACAGTGATGCCAAGGAATCTGGTCTCTCTAAGCTCAAGAAACAGCGCGCGAAAAAGAGCGCAACTTACGATTACAGTGATGAAGATGGAGCGGATGAAGAAGAGGAAGAAGAGGACGATTACGGATATCAAGATGACGAGGAAGAGGGCGAAAGCGAAGACGACTACCAGCCCGGATTTGGACGCAGCAAGTCGAATTTGGAGGACGAAGATGTGAAATGGGCAGAAGATGAGGATCTTGATCGTGAACCAGAATTAGGAGACTTCAACAAGATCAAAATCGGTCGCTCTTTCGTTGCGAAGTTCTGTTTCTACCCTGAATTCAACGACGTTGTCAAGGGCTGCTACGGAAGAGTAAATGTCGGAGCTGACAAAAGGAGCGGTCAGACGCTTTATCGAATGGTCAAAATAGAAAAAGTGTTCTTGCAAAAACCATATAACATGGGCAAGTTCTTCACGAACCAGTATCTTGGTGTAACACAGGGCAGAGACCGGAAAGTTTTCCAGATGAATTTTTTCAGCGATGGCGCCATTACCCAACCGGAGTTTGAAAGATATTCGAGCTCCTTGGACAAGCAAGAGATAAGTAAACCTTCCCTCTACATGCTCAACAACAAGTCAAATGAGATTAACAACTTCGTTTCACAACCTATAACCTCCAAACTGACGGATGAGCTTGTGCGTAATAGAATGGTTTTCAATAAGAAGCTCTCAGGCACAAACGCTGTTCTGGAAAAAACGATGCTCAAGGACAAGCTACAGTATGCGAAAGAGACTGGTATCGAGAAGGACATTGCCAAGTATTCTGCGCAATTGAGGAATTTGGAGAAACGACTGTCATCATACGAAAAACACCACGAAGACGATCAAGCCGGTTCCAAAAAACTCGGCGCTCTTACATCAAAAAACAGAAGAGCCAACATGGACAGCGGTAAAATCGTCGAGGCTGTCAAGAAGGAAGACACACCTTTCGACGCCAAGACCGATCCTTTCAGCAGACTTAAAACGAGAACCAAGATTTACTACCAGGAGCTACAGAGAGAAGAAAATGAAAAGGCTAAGGAGGTTGCACGCCAGGATCAACTTCAAAAGAGTGCAGATGCACTAAAGGAGCGCGAATTACCAATACCAAAGTTCAAAAGCCTAGGAGGATTGGAAGAGATCGTTAGTGGGATTGACTTCAAGCTCAATCTAGACATATAAGTAATAATCACGAAGCTTTTTGGATCAAAGGCCAAGAGTTGTCGCTTTTATATCTAGAAATGGTCTTTTGTTCGGCTATGTAATGCTATATATGCATGTCTTGTATTAAGTATTGTTGTGTTATTAGATTGTTGATGATGAGCTTTTCAAAAGCTCATCATTTATCCGCCATGAACTCAATGGAATCGGGAGAGGATTTAGGAGATCGAATCTCTCGATTGGCACTCAAGCTCTATGATAAGCTGCAGGCTGGCTGCAAGCCAGCAATTAGATCAAACGGAGTTCAGGAGTGGACCGTATTGGCCTGTATTGTCGCAATCGACAGAACAAATGGCCAAATACAGTTGATATCCATGGCTACAGGCGTAAAAGCTACGCCCGATCGGGAACTGTCCAGAAGTCAAGGAAGAATGCTTCATGATTGCCATGCAGAAATTCTAGCAATTCGGGGGTTTAACACGGTTCTACTGCAAGAGGTGTGGCAGCTCAAAAATTCTGACCAGGAACCTGACACTGCTATTGTATGCAGATCTGAAGGTGGCCTGCGGGTGAAGGAAACATTAGATTTTGCACTTTACGTTTCTAGAGCTCCTTGTGGCGATGCAAGTATGGATCTGCTCGAGGACGATGATTCTGCAGTGTGGAACGATACAGACCTCAGCCAATATGCAGATCCTAGAGTGAAGACAGTTTTGAGAGGGCGTTCAAATTACAAGAAAAAGGGCTTTGTGAGGACGAAACCGGGAAGAGTAGATTCCAATGTAACGTTTTCGAAGTCGTGTACTGACAAACTCTGCTGCCGCCAAAGTATGTCTCTACTAAACGCACTAAATTGGGACTTGCTCGAAAAACCGGTGTTTTTGAAGTATATCGTAGTGCCACAGGTGTCTTCAACACTAAGAGACGGTTTCGAGCGTGCTTTCAACACAAGACTAAAACATTTAGATGATTATCAACCGTTGGAACTTTTATCATGCTCAAAGCTTTTTCCGGGGGATAAAAAAGATGAGAACCAGGAACCCGCTCTCATGGGTTTGATACACCTTAGTGTCAATTCCAAGCTCCCTCCGCTTCAGCAATGTATTGTGAACGGGGTCAAAATTGGTTCGTTCGTGAGGGCACCAAAGCCGCTGAGAAAAAAGTGCGAGACCTTGATCAGTCGCGCTCACCAGTGGAGTTTATTCAAGATTATTCGTGGATTGGACGACAGTACAAGCTACTATGATTTTAAGAGCCGGCAGGCAGAGAGAAATGCTTTGAAACTGAAAGTTCGACTAGCATTGTCTAAGGACGGATGGGTTATTACGGGACAAGATAACTGCTAGCGAGCACTTCAAAGTAAGGATGAGTGACTTATTTTTTGGGTTTCTATACGCCATTGAGGAGAAGGGTCTATACATAGAACAATTCAACGAGGATTGTAGCTCTAGTCTTCCGGCCCGTCGTCTATCAGCTCCGCGTCTTCCTCGTTCACCAAGTTCTGGTTATCTGCTGCAAGTTCCGCTCCTTGCAATATATCGATGAGGTTTTCGAGATCCGGGCCATGCACGAGATCCAATGGCTTTTGACCCGCTTTGTTCAAGATTCTGGGATCTGCACCAACCTGTATCAAATTCTGCGCGATGAATGTTCCATGTTCCGGTTCTGAAGAAGTGTAACGCACTGCTACATGAAGCGGCGTATCACCATCCAATGTGTTACGAGGATCGATCTCGATTCCACCTTCCTGATCAAGAATTTGGTCCAGAACATCCCAAGAACCGTATTGGCAGCACAGGTGGAGACTTGTATTTCCCATTGGATCGCACGATGAATTGATCAAATCTGCAATCTGTCTCTCATCGGATCCAAGCTCTTGGAAAACAGTCTCCAATAGATCAACATTGTTCCGTCTTGCAGCATCCAGAAGTTGTTCCTTTAAGGAGGCCCCTTCGGTCATTTTTTGTTACTATATACTGGACAATCCGGTGCTTTCAGCACAAGTTGACTGAAATGGCTAATTGAGACTGAAATAAGCACAATACCAAAGTTCGCTGGTGCTAAAACGTGTCAGTTCTGAAAGACTGATTTGATTTTGGCTAAGGTACAGGATAATTATAATAACTAAAGGTAAATTTATCTTATAGAATAAACTTTTGAGAGAAAAACACCAATGCCTGCCTCACTAATACCAAGAGATTTAGAAGCTGCCATAGCAGGCGGCCAATCTCCTGACAATACAGTTCGAGATCGAAGTGAGCAGTTCATCTTGCAAAAAATTGACGAAGATCCTGGTCGCGGATGTACGTTATTGACCGAGTTTGCATTGCAAGATGAGATAGCTATCGAGCACCGTTTGTACTCTTTACTGACACTGAGAAAGCTCGTAACTATGTACTGGAGTGCTGGCTTTGAATCATATCGAGGTCCGCCGGGAATTGGGGAGAACAATAAACCATTTATCCGGGATGCGCTTTTGAAGCTAGGTTTGGATGATGCTCAAAATGCACGTATTGTTGCAAGCAGCAGCTACTGTATTGTTCAAATAGCGGCAGTAGATTTCCCGGACGCATGGCCGGAGCTTCTGACCACCGTATTTGAATCGATCGTTAACAAACAATCTCTGAGCGCGTTGCGTCTCTTGAACGAAATTTTCGACGACATCGTGTCCGAAGAGATGTTCTTCCAAGGTGGCGTGGGATGGCAGACCATCCAGCTAGCCACCAAGATGCTCAAAAGCCCGAAATTCTCTGTTCCTGCCAAAATCGCAGCAGGAAAACTCTATGGCGTGTGTTTGGGCCAATTACAACTTCCAACCGCTACTGCAACCAAAGAGCTCAAAGATGCGGTGAGTAGCCATTTGCAGGAAACGCTTGTCATGCTCCTGGAGGCCATCAAATCTTACTCCTCCTTCGATTCTTCTGACCTCAATATTTTGAAGCTACTTCGAGTAATGACCCAATGCGTTAATAAAATTACGACCTCGTTCTCCAAGAGTATTGTTTCTCCATCACTGAAAAACGATATCAAGGTCCTAGTGGTCAAAAATCTATCCAACATCTCATATATCCGCCAGAAGTTGAAATTCACCCACGAGTCAGATGAATTCACTGCAGTAGATGAACTCGGATGCGAATTGTTACAGGGACTCGACAGCATCCGTGATTTGGAGCTGGATGAGGCTCAGATGTTTGTTGTTGTCAAAGCCCTTGTCATTTGCAGCGCACTGATAGATGAAGACGAAGAGAATTGGGAAGCGGACTTCAACACATTTGTGACACTTGAAGAAGGGTTGAGCAACGTGTACCGAATGAGAAATGCAAGTGAAGAATTTCTTCAGGATGCGTCGCCTCAACTATGCGAGCTTATCATGAACGCCCTACTCTCGCATTTTTCAGAATTCATCGCGGAAGACTGGAAACTCGGGGAAGCAGTTTTGGTACTCTTAAGGTGGCTTTGCGAGAACGTAGAGCTCAGTAAAATTTCAAATACGC
The DNA here is from genome assembly GCA_900074735.1 of Lachancea sp. 'fantastica'. Lineage (NCBI taxonomy): Eukaryota > Fungi > Ascomycota > Saccharomycetes > Saccharomycetales > Saccharomycetaceae > Lachancea > Lachancea sp. 'fantastica'. The sequence continues at coordinate 53,117 of LT598471.1, forward strand.
CTCAATTTTGTGAGCTCATCACCTTTCTAAATGACAGCATAGCGGCTCCACAAAGCGGGCTACATGCTCCATTTCTTGCAAGGATGGTTATTGTTGCACCAAAGATTTTACGAGAAACGGAAGGGAACTTGCCAAACTGGGCTAATGCTGTTAAGTCGTTTGTGGAGTCTTCAGTGGCTTTAGCTTTGAGGTCAAATGACAAACTTTTGAAGGTGGCCTTTCTGAAGGGGTTCTGCGAGTATGCTCAGTTTTCAAATCTGCATGACATTCTAGGAAACTTATGTTTTCAGCTTAGGGAGTCAACTTGTCATATCATTGAGGAAATCAGTGCCGATAGTGAAGAGGATACTATAAGCGTTTTATTACAGGCTTTAACAGCCGTTGCGTCTGTAAAATTGGAAGACGACAGGAACAATTCATTCTACCATAGTTCTCTCAAGCTTCTTCTGCATATATCTGCCAAAAACCCATCTAATGTGGAAGTAGTGTTGGAGGCAGAGGATTGTTTGTCAAGTATCATTAAGCGAGTAGCGACTTCGACTTATATCGGATACGCGGAGACTTGCATGCCCCTCATAGTAGGATCTTTGAACCAGCTAATGAAGGATAGGAGTGACTATTCTCCCAACGCTTGCCTCTCATTAGAGCTTCTTAAAGTTTTTATGAAGAGTAAGCCTTCAGACGGCCCAATTCCCTCGGCCATCAGTGACTTTGTCCTAAAACCGTTGAATGAAATTTTGGTCAATTCTACCGACGACGCAATAACACAGCTTTCATCAGACTGCCTGGTATTCCTGGTTCACAACACATCGGCGGAAGACCTTGAGCCTCAGCTACCTTTGATAATTTCCACCCTCGAAAAGCTTCTGTCTGATCAAACGACAGACTCTGGTGCTATGAATGTGGGGCCATTAGTTCTTGTAACCATTAAGAAGTTCTCACAGCAACTTCATGATCTCTTTCCGGTAATTATGGAAGCGGCCACTAAAAAGTTTGTCGCTGCTGAGAATATCTCAACATCAGAAAACCTGCTCTCTTTGTTTTGCTACTTGACCACTAAAAGTCCACAAGATGTCATCAACTTTCTTTCATCGTTTTCTGTTAGAACCGAAGGAGAAGATGCTTTGAGTGTTGTTCTGCCGAAATGGGTTGACGCTTTCGAGGTTGTCCGTGGTAACAAGCGGATTATTGAGAACATTAAAGCGCTCTGTACCCTTTTCTTCCAGCAGGACAGAAGAGTGTCTGAAGTTCAAGTGAGAGGGGATGCTATACCATTTGAAAGTGATCTGATCGTTACTAGATCTATGGCTAAGAGCATGCCACAAAAATACGAGATGGTTACATTTTATGAAAAGGTGACAAGACTTTTTGTTTGCGAGCTCGAATTCCAATCGAAGCAAAGCGATGTCAGCAAGTATGTTCCCCACGACGTTGAGAAGTTCGACGACAATGATGGAGAGGATGATTGGGAAGATGTTGATAGTGTGCTAGAATTCGAAAGGCTACAGGGACATTTGGACGATGACAGCGGCGATGAAAGTGAAGGCTGGGATTCTAACGATGATGACAGCGCGAGTGATCTCGAAGATGAAGACCTGGACCAGGAAGAAGGTGCGGAGAAAGGCCTAACCGCGAGAGAAGTTCTGGTTAAGTTTTTCCGCGATGCTGCTTCTCAGAATGTGAATAATTTCCGTGCTATTTATGAGCGACTTCCCGACCATGAAAAGAAGGTGTTATCTGAAAACTTGATATGAAGAGAAGGAGCGACACGAAGTGCAGACCAATGATTATTGAACAAGTAGAATTTCGCTCACCAGGCATTACCGAGCACGATAGATGATCAAAGAAATAGAGGAGAGTTTTAAGTCTTGGAACTCGTTTTCTCTCATGACCGGGAAACTCACTCTATCGGGCTGTTGAACTACAAAATGTGACGTTGAATACAGCGTAGCAAGAGTAACTAAACGGATCAATAGACCAATGAACGCTTAACAGTTGATACCATTCAGAACCAAAAGACATTGACTTCAAGAGTAGTCCCGTGACGAGAAGTCGCACGTACCCCACGATAAATATAATTCGCCCTACCATTGATGATGTATAACAATGGTCGTTCACTTGATAGCCATACAAGAAGACAATATCGACAAGCAAAATGTCGAAGTTACAGCATCTTCTACCGGTCAATGGAGCTTGGAAACAAGATGTGACGAATTGGATTCAAGAGGATATTCCTAGTTTTGATTTTGGAGGCTTCGTTGTTGGATCAGCCCTCAAATCAGCTGCTCTTTGGATGAAAGAAGAAGGTGTGCTTAGCGGAGTGCCGTTTGCTCAAGAAGTGTTCGACCAATGCAAGCTAGAGGTTGTTTGGTTCTTTGAAGAAGGCTCCTTTTTAAGTCCAGAGGTGGGCCAGAAAATACGGGTGGCAGAGATTCGCGGGGAAGCACGCAACATATTAGTTGCCGAAAGAACAGCGTTGAATCTGCTCAGTAGAAGCTCAGGAATTGCCACAGCCTCCCGGAATCTGGTGAAGGCCGCAAGAGAAACTGGATACCAGGGTCTCATCGCAGGTACGCGCAAAACTACCCCAGGACTCCGCAGGCTAGAAAAATATTCAATGCTTGTTGGTGGTTGCGACACGCACAGATATGACTTGTCTTCGATGGTGATGCTCAAAGACAATCATATATGGTCCACGGGCTCTATAACGCGTGCAGTGACGGATGCTCGTTCCGTTTGTGGTTTCGCTGTTAAAATTGAAGTTGAGTGCCAATCCGAAGAGGAGGCTGATGAGGCCATTACTGCAGGTGCGGATGTAATCATGCTTGACAATTTCACAGGCGAGACGTTGCAAATTGCTGCTCAGAATCTAAAGCAGAGGTGGCAGGGCGAAAAGCAGTTCTTGTTAGAATGCAGTGGCGGTTTGAAGCTCAGCAACATCAACGAGTATCTCTGCGAACACATTGACATTTACAGCACTAGCAGCGTTCACCAGGGCACGAATGTGGTGGATTTTTCCCTCAAAATAGAAGTACCCAATTGATTGGTCAAGGCGTCGGCCAGCAGATGTCAGTGAAATAGCGATCTTGGTACAAAATTTTGGCAACAAGCCTTTGTCAAGACTCAAGGCCACGCGGTCCTTCGATTCAATGACGCTGAAATTGCAGCTTTTAAATAGAAAACATGAAGGATACAGCAAGGCAGTAGCATCTTCTAATTTATCAATTTTTGACAACTAGCCGGTCATCAACTTTTAAGTGATGATAGAGGACTTGTTTTGCTGGACAATCGTAATAATTACAGTTCACTCGATTGTGCTTAGAAGCTTGTGGCAAAGATATCGAGCTCTGAAAGCCATAAGTATCTTCTGGTATCGCCAAGATCCATTGGGACTCTAAGCTCTTTATACTTGAAGCTGTATAACTGCCTTCGTCTAGTGTGCTATACAATTATACTTGTAAACTAGCAGATCCATTATAATAAGTTCCACAAGTTAAACATTTCTTGATTATCGGGACCTGACTGATCATCGCTCATCTCTAGTCATATCGTGCCAGGGTCCACCTCAACTTGCGAATCTTATCACCTTCAAAACAATGATATGACACCGTTCGAACAACAACTAGACAAATTCTTACCAACCCTGGATCTCGAATTTGCTTCGCGGCACTCTAAACTACCACTGCGATTGGGTTTGGACGAATCAAGCGGCAATGGTCCAGCAAATGGAGTCAGATACTTAGGGAACAAAGAAGAATCGGAAGAATATGACGAGGATTACACAACCGAAGCATATATTGCTAAATTCGGGCTGGGCCTTCAAAAGCTAGAAGCCCAAAATCTGATCAATATCACCAACTTGGCCTTTTGGAAAGCATCGTCGCAGAAAGATGGCAATCCAATCTCGTTTGCTCTAGACGACAACCCTCACAATTTCTGGCAAAGCGATGGGGCTCAACCACACTACGTTGAAGCAAGCTTTAGCAAGCGGGTCGAGATCATTCAGCTGGCCCTATACTTGTCACTTGCAGTGGATGAATCGTACACACCGCAGGTGATGAAGATCTACGCCGGTCATAGCGCATCGGATGCTACTCACTACAAGACCTTGGAGGTCCGCAACGTCAACTGCTGGGTCGCATTGACTTTTGAAGACAACAGACCGCACGATGCTCTTCTGAAATGTCAATATCTGCGCATAGAAATCCCCGTCAACCATGAAAATGGCAAGGACACCCATCTCCGGGGTGTCAGAGTGTACACACAGTATTTTAGGACTCCAGTCGAAGGATCTCTTCTTTTGGACTACTTTTCAGCTGGAAATTTGCTGACTGATTGTAAGCTGCGATAAAGCAGATCTCAGATCTCTAAGGTTCCGTCTACTGGAGCACATCACGAATTTGACGTCGAATTTCGACGTTGTTCGAATTACGTATGTAATTACTTATGAAGAGCTAAATTCAAAATTTTAAGTATAGAAAAGGCGATTCAAATTCAAGATCTTCGATGCGCGTACTGTTGAAGTATCATTACCAAAACAGCCAATTGAATTGAACTCTAGATGTCAGATTTGGAATCAATTGCAGGGTATCTTGCACAATCTGTCGTTGCCTCGACGGCAAAGGCAGCTGAGGCTAGCCTCAAGGCAGAAGAATCGCTGGAAGGTTTTCCCTTAACTTTGATGCATGTCATCGCCTCTGGGAACCTTCCCATATCAACAAGGTTGGCCGGTGCACTTTTCTTCAAAAACTTCATCAAGCGTAAATGGGTTGACGAAAATGGCGACTATCTCATTTCTCTTGCAGATGTTGACGCAATTAAACGGGAAATCGTGCCATTGATGATAGTATTGCCTGGTAATTTGCAGATCCAAATTGGTGAAGCCATCTCTGTGATTGCGGATTCTGACTTTCCGCATAGATGGCCGAATTTGCTGGATGATCTGATTGGAAAACTATCAACGACCGATATGGTTACCAATCGTGGTGTTCTGACCGTGGCACATTCAATCTTCAAAAGGTGGCGCCCTCTTTTCAGATCGGACGAATTGTTCCTGGAGATCAAGTTCGTGCTAGACAAGTTTGCATCGCCCTTCCTAGCCCTGCTCCAATCTGTAGATGAGCAGATTACTGCCAACGGTAATGACGCGGCCAAGCTCACCTTGCTGTTTGACGTTTTACTGGTTTTGATCAAGCTCTACTACGACTTGAATTGCCAGGATATCCCTGAGTTTTTCGAAGACAATGCTCAACTGGGGATGGGGATAATGCTCAAATACTTGGGCTACAATAACCATTTGCTCGAGGATGTGGATGAGGAAGATCAAGCCAGTGTTGTCACGAAGGCTAAGTCCAGTATTGAAGAGCTTATACAACTTTACATCACAAGATATGATGACGTATTCGAACCCATGGCAAATGATTTCATAAAAACAACATGGGACCTTCTCACAGGCTTGCAACCACAAGCCAAGAACGATGTTTTGATTTCAAAAGCTCTCCATTTTATGACCGCGGTCACCAAAATCCCAAAGTACTTTGAGCTTTTCAACAGCGAAACTGCCCTAGAAAGTATTACGGAACAGATTATTTTGCCCAACGTCACGCTACGCGAAGCCGACGAAGAGCTATTTGAAGATGATCCTATCGAGTATGTGAGACGTGATCTCGAGGGTTCCGATTCGGAAACCAGACGCAAGGGATGTACCGATTTTATGAAAGAGTTGAAGGAGAAAAACGAGCACCTTGTGGTTTCTATCGTATTGAAGCAGATCAAAGCCTTTTTCCTCAAGTACCAAGAAGATCCTGCCAGCAATTGGAAATTTAAAGACCTTAGCATATATCTTTTTTCAACGCTGGCAATCAACGGAAGCATGAGTAACCCAGGTGTCTCATCGACGAGTATCTTGCTGGATGTGGTCAGCTTTTTCAGCGAACAAATATCACCCGATCTTGTAGGTTCGGTGCCTCATCCGATTTTGAAGGTTGACGCTATCAAGTACATTTACACCTTCAGGAATCAGCTAAGCAAAGAGCAGCTAATTCAGATCCTGCCAGTTCTCGCGGGGCTCCTACAATCTGAAGAGTTTGTGGTTTACACTTATTCTTCCATTACTATTGAGCGCATACTTGCGATAAGAGAGTCCAGCACTTCACCTGTTCTGGTTTTCAAAAAATCCGACCTTTCAGGCAGTTCAGAACTATTGCTTACGAACTTGTTCCGTCTAATCTTCAAGCAAGGTCAATCACCAGAGAAATTGGCGGAAAACGAATTTTTGATGAAGGCGGTCTACAGAGTACTTTCAACATCGGAAGACCTTTCTGCCTCTTTCGCTCCTAACACAGTTAATCAACTTCTTCAGATCATTTCAATCATTTCCAAAAACCCATCAAACCCGCGGTTCTCTCATTACTGTTTCGAGTCTTTGGGTGTTGTGTTGAAGTACAATCGACAATCACTAAATGAATTTTTGAAGGTCATGATGCCCTGTTTTATGAACATTCTGGCCACAGATGTTCAGGAGTTTATCCCTTATACCATCCAGCTCATTGCCTACTGCATAGAACAGCTGCCACAGGAAAGCGGTCTTCCAGATTCGGTCATCCAATTAGCTCAGCCAATTCTTTCGCCATCGGTCTGGGAAATGAAGGGTAACATACCAGCTGTTACAAGGCTTTTGAAGGACATTATACGCGTAGATTCCAGTGCATATCCAGACCTTCTACCAGTGCTGGGTGTCTTTCAAAGATTGATTGCATCCAAGACCTACGATGTGAACGGTCTTGAGCTAATGGAATACATTATCACTTACGTGCCACCAGCTAAAATCCAACCATTCCTGAAACAAATTGCGGTCCTTCTTCTTCAGAGATTACAAAATTCGAGAACCGAGAAATACGTCAAAAAATTCTTGGTTTTCCTCAGCATTGTGGCTTATAAGCGCGGCTCGGATTTTGTGGTAAGTTTTTTGGATGATGTTCAAAACGGGTTGTTTGAACAAATCTGGAACTCTTTTGTCATTAGCACGCTACCCAGTATGGGAAACTTACTGGACCGTAAAGTCGCCATTATTGGAGTTGTTCAAGTGATAACGAGCGGCACGCAGTTTTCTGCCAAGTATCCAAATTTATTCGCGCCTTCTATAGAAATTTTGGCGGAAACGGCAGCTTCTGAAAGCATCGTTAGCATGAATAATGACTTTGTGGATCTTGAAAACTTGGAAGAGATTTCTACTTTTGGATCTAGTTTCAGCAAGTTAAGTTCGATTAGTGAAAAGAACTTTGACCCCGTTCCAGAAGTGGACCTAACGACGGGTGTGAGATCTTACTTGAGGGACACTTTATTGTCCTTCAATCAAAAAACAAATAACAGCCTTTCGGGTCTGGCACCACAGCTTTCTGATAAAGCCAAACTGGCACTGCATAGCTTGGGCCTCATTTAGCCTTGAGGAGACAAAGAAAGGTCTTACGAGAATATAATTATAATAATGCATCTAACTACTAGTCCTACATCAATGTCGCGCTAGGTCTTTATGTACTGTTTCGTTCTTGGCAGCTGGATTTCCTGGCGCAATGCGTGCAGTGGAAATGGGCCGGTTCGCAAAACGGTCTTTTTTAACAGCGTTGGCCGCGGGATCCTGCTGTTTTATATCCAAGACCGGTGCCGGGTCTTCCGTTTGCTTAAGTTCTGCAATTTCTGCAGCTGTGAGAAAACGACCGCCTTGACCCCGGGGTCGACGCATAGCGTGCTTATGCCGCGACTCGTGCAGATAGGGTCTTCTCTCGCGTGAAATCTTAAGGTTTTCTTCTAATTTGGCTCTTGCATACCTTCTCTTCAAAATGCGGTAGTACTGCTTGGCATTAACGTAAAATGGTTGTTCAGCAGAGCTTGGTGGGTTGAATGCGGACCCGTCTGTCGTTCCTGCGACCGAGTCGATGTCTGGTACCTCATGTGATGCTATGCTGGCGTGTTCCAAGCCGGTTGACATGTGTGACTGCTGATGTGTATTTGCGTCCGTCATCACGGGTTTTCCGGCTACTTCTGTCAATCCTGAGTTCTGTAACTGCGGGCCTAAACTTGAATGTGCATTTCCAGCGGCATGCAGCTCTTGTGTTGTTGGGAAAACTGAGTGTCTGATTTCTTGACTTTCTTCCCGTCCTTTTCGCGGTTCTTGAATTTCCAATGACTCTTCATCAAGTCCTATTTGCGGTCGGTCGTAAAGATATATGTTTGATGGATCTTGATCTTCAGCAATGGGCGCACTGTGCCCTGTTTTTTTGGCCTTTTGAACCTCAGCCGACGCGTTTGCAAACCCTTCGTCTTTCCCACCTTCCTCCGTCGCTATATCGACATATGACGCCAAACCGGCATCCAAATGTTCGTAATTTCGCGGCGAATCCATCCAAAATATGTTCAACCACTACTTGATTCTATTTCAAATCTCGTCACCCGCTGTCCTTGGCTCCTCAATCGATCAACAGCGGCTACTGGTCTCTATGAAGTCTTGACGATCTAGCCCATCGCCTTTGTTATTTGGTCGATGACTTAATTTAAATGTCGATGCCACTTGTCAGTTTGTACGGTGTGTATGTTGTGATCTTAAATTTGACCTTTAAGAACTGACCTATATAAAGGGCGCCTAATCGTCAACCTCTTCCTTTCCCTTTAACTATCACTTAATGCTCAGCAGTGGATAATGAAGTGTTACAATGGTAATGGGAGCTCTTGATGTTTCAAGAGGCGAGAGACGATCAGACAATTAAAGGATCCACGAGTGCTTGTCTTTTCAAAGCTTCTTTACAGCTCTTTACAGCCCTTTTCGAGGGCATTGAGATCAAGAAATTAAAGGTATCAGGGACGCTGACATGCCACATTGGAGTGTACAGGGGTCTTTGAAAGACCAGCTGCGAGAATTGAGCCATCTGTTACTGGAAGAACGACTGAGAGAAAATAGGGCGGATTCAGTTGAACCAGATCGTGGGAGCAGCGATTTTACTGATGAAATCCCCAGTGTCGTAAAGGGACCGGTGAAACGAACTCTTTCACAAGCTATTGACTTCGACACAGAGGATTCGCATCGTGACAAGCGAGATCTGCGCTATGTAGATGTTTCGCTCCAGATTGTAGCGGACCCGGCTTCAGAACAGCGGTTCTCGACGTCTTCTTCATTCGAAGGGTTTGAAAATGACGATTTCCCAATAGGATCAGAAGCTACAAATGTAGTGAATGCATCTATACACAGCGAATCTCATTTGCAGGTCGAAAAGAACGAGAATTATAGAAAAAATGAAGTGCATCAGACCAATGCAGACGTTCATCTTACCAAAACTGTCGGCGAAATTCCAGTTTCTGAGAAACTGAAAAGAAGTAGTTTGCGCACTACTTCTTCCATTGATCCTGTAGAGCTTGAACTTGATTCCAAACAGATCACAAACCTCCTGAAGCTTTGTCTCATTCCGTCATCGATCACCTCGATGCGTGATTCATTGAAGCAGCTGCCCAGGTATTTTTCGCAAGAGACGACCTCTCTGATAAGAGAAGTGGCCCTCACAAAAGACTTCACGGCGAGGCCTCGAATTGTTACATCAATTTTACAAGATCGCGATCTCTTACCTGCTGAGAGCAGCAATGACGGATTATTTGAGCTTTGTTGCCAATATTTATGCATGGAAGACCTCATCAAGGTCGAGATGGCTTTATATACATGATTTTGAATGTTAATGGATTTACCGGAACTCCTTAGAGCTCATTCTTTGCTAGCAAGCTTTGAACGTCGTGTTGCTTAAATCTCGCCAATTTGTAAAGCTCAAAAAGGGACGCAGGTGTGATGCCCTGAATTCTTCGTGCCTGTCCAATCGTCGAAGGCTGAACTAAGTTCAAAATGCTTTTACATTCACTGCTCAACGATGGCATATTCGAGTAATCAAACCCTTGCGGAAGAAGCATACCCTCGTCCGCTTGGAATGCCTTGATGTACTGGTCTTGTTTCTTGATGTAAGGAGCGTACTTTCCTTCTACATCCACTTTCAGCAGAACATGTTTCGGAATTTGATTGAGATCAGTAGCCAATTCAGGGACACTATTTACCAGCCTCTCGTAGTCAACAAGATTGAACCTGAACATTTCCCATGCACTCTTATTTTTGGCGCTATCCGCCACTGAAATTCCGAGAGACTTCTCCCATTTCGTAGCACTTTGCTCAAAGCTCAATAATTTGTCGACAATGTCCTTAAAGATTTGTTTGTGCGATTGATACACTTCCCATCTCTTGTCACCAACTACACCAAATTTGCGCCCGAGTTCTGTTAACCGGAAGTCTGCATTGTCTGCTCTAACGCTAACGCGAAATTCTGATCGTGAAGTAAACATCCGGTAAGGCTCTGTGACTCCCTTAGTTATCAGATCATCAATCAGAACTCCAATATATGCATCTGATCTTGATAATATCAGTTGGGCTTTATTTTGTTCCGAACGACCTGCGTTGATACCCGCAATGATACCCTGTGCGCTTGCTTCCTCATATCCTGTTGTGCCGTTAATTTGGCCTGCTAGATACAAACCCTTGAGTAGCTTTGTTTCCAAAGTAGCTTTGAGCGCTCTCGGGTCGATATAATCGTATTCAACTCCATATGCAGGTTGCAAGATGTCAACATTCTCTAGTCCAGGTATCATACGCATGAACTTGACCTGTATATCCTCTGGCATCGAGTTTGATACGCCATTTGGATATATTACATGAGAGTTTAGTCCTTCTGGTTCAAGCCAAATTTTGTGCGAGTCTTTGTCAGCAAATCTAACGATCTTCGCCTCGATAGAGGGACAATAACGCGGCCCTTTTATGGTTTCTCGAATGTGTAAGGCTTTATCAAGGTTTGACCTCAAATACTCATGAACCTGTGGTGTGGTGTTAGTACCAAAACACAAGACCTGCTCTTTTATCGCCACAGCGTTATTCATGAAGCTCATAGCGTGTGGGGGGTCGTCACCGTATTGTTTTTCCAGATTAGTGAAATCGATTGTACGGCCATCGAGCCTGGCGGGAGTTCCAGTTTTCAGTCTACCAAGCTGAAAACCTGCTTCGCGCAAAGTCGTGCTGATACCGTACGTGGGATCTTCGCCCATTCTACCAGCTGGAAAGCTTTTTAAGCCTATATGGATTTCGGCACTCAAAAATGTGCCGGTCGTGATAACCACATTTGACGATCGAAGGATCTGCCCGTCCTCTAAAACAACGCCTACCACTTTCGGAACTGGACTCGAGGAAGATCTGTTATCTGTATCAATGATCAAATCCTTGACTTTTCCTTCATGAAGCCTCAAGTTCGGGAGCTTCTTCAAAGCTTGCTGCATGTGTTCAAGATACAGTTCGCGATCGATCTGTGCTCTTGGACCCCACACCGCAGCACCTCTGCTTCTGTTCAGCATTTTGAACTGTATACCAGCCAAATCAGTCACTTTTGGGGCCACACCATCTAATGCGTCTACTTCTCTCAACAAAGTGCCTTTACCTACACCGCCCATAGACGGATTGCACGAACAAGTTCCTATTTTATTTAGATACGGGGTTACCAACACAGTAGATGCACCTGATCGTGCCGATCCAGCGGCAGCCTCGCAACCAGCATGGCCTCCACCGATGACAACAACGCCTGAGCTTGGCAGTTTCCTCAAAGCACTGTCTAGATCAGCATTTAAATGTATTTTCCTCTTTGCAAATTTGAGGACCTGGCCAAAAACTTGCCCTCTTCGGCCCGGGGTAGTAGCCAGCATTCAAAAGTGATTCTTTTGAGATTTTTTTGAGCTGAAATGGATCGGTTGTGAGAAGTAGATCAACGCGATGAGCTTGTAGAATTTCATATCATCTTCAACTAGTTAATAATATTTGATGTCAAAAAAATCAAGTATATATAGACATCGATTATTGAAACGAGACGAATTTAACTTCAACAAAGAAGAGCATGAGAGAAGCTTTCTTTCGCATTTCACCGTTGAAGCACACCTTAAACTCACCATTCAGTTGATAAAAGCATTTCAAAGTCCAAGTTGCGCTTTCAAAGATATGAAATACGACCTGGGACTCTTTAGCCGCGGAAGTCACAATTGAGATAGTGAGATCAACGAAACACGATTGTTCCAAGATGTTAAGCTGGAGTTTTTGGGATCCCGTGTGTCAAATATGCTGTTATTCTTATGGAATTTGACACGGCGGATGAATCATGACGACTATGAAGTCGAGGGGATTGTAATAAATGTGCTACAAGGCCAGATGATGAATATACCAAGATATTAACTGTTACAAAATTTAGTGCAATAGTATCCTTTTGATGATTTTAGTTGCACAATGGAAGCCTTGACTGGACAATTACACAACGCGAATCTCCTCGTCCACACATCCGTTGCTGCAACTAATCGAGCCAAGCGGACACCCTTGAAAAATCACCCATGAAGCTACACAAAGCCCGAAAAATCAAGGTTTGCCAAAATAAAGACTTGCATAAGTCAACATCGCTGATCTTGCAGCTAAAAGAGCTTTGTCCAAGAACGACAGCTCGAAAACTCCAAGAACCCACCATTCGCTATACTTGTCCGTCTCGGGTGATCTTGGGCTCTTTCATTATGTGGGTTTGACTCGTCCACTATGAATAAATTTGTTCATATCTGAAAATTGGATAGTCAATCAATCCCATCATTGAATTACTGCTCATCAACGATCACATCATCGTCTCTCGTTCTCTTTTAAAGCATTGAAAATTAACCAAGAGACGTACCAACAACGTTTTCAGTCGTTGACAACAAATTCAAACTTAAGACGAAAGTCAAAAGACGAAAGTCGAGTATCTTTCATTAAGCTATTCTCCTTTTCTTTCTTTTAAGACATAACTAGCGATGAGCTTGAATATTTTGGTATTGGGAAACGGTGGTAGAGAACACGCCTTGGTTTGGAAGCTGGCAGAATCTGGTTCGGTGAGCAAGATCTACGTCGCTCCAGGTAACGGTGGAACTGCCAAAATTGGTGGTAAAGTTGAAAATGTGGGCAATTTGAGCCCTGTACCAGCCCAATTTGACGCCCTGCAAAAATTTGCAGTGGAACACAAGGTGGGTCTTGTAGTACCAGGCCCTGAACAACCACTTGTCGATGGAATCGCTGATGTATTTCAGAAAGTCGGTATCCCAGTTTTCGGGCCATCTGCGAAAGCTGCCGTATTTGAGGGCTCGAAAACTTTCTCTAAAGACTTTATGGCTAAACACAACATTCCAACTGCCCGTTACGCCAATTTCAGTGACTACGAGGCTGCAAAGTCTTATTTGGAGAAAGTTGATTACAGAATTGTTTTGAAGGCCGACGGTATTGCAGGAGGTAAAGGTGTTTTGATCCCAGATTCTCAAGAAGAGGCACAAGCAGCGCTCAAGGCCATGATGGTCGAAAAGCAGTTTGGCTCTGCAGGTGACTCCGTTGTCATCGAGGAATTTCTCGAAGGTGATGAAATCTCCATCTTGACAATCTCCGACGGCTACACTACTTTTAGTCTCCCACCTGCTCAGGACCACAAAAGAATCGGTGAAAATGACACCGGCTTAAACACCGGTGGTATGGGTACCTATGCACCAGCACCAGCCGCCACGCCAGCTCTTTTGAAGCAAATGGAGGAAAGTGCCATTAAACCAACCATTGATGGTATGAGAAAAGACGGTCGTCCTTTCGTGGGTGTGCTATTTACCGGTTTTATTTTGACCAAGACTGGCCCCAAGGTACTTGAGTACAACGTCAGATTCGGTGACCCTGAGACGCAAACCGTTTTGCCTTTGCTATCTGACGACACTGACTTGGCTGAAGTCTTCGTTGCCGCTGCTGAACACAGACTGGACTCTGTGAACATCAAAATTAAGGACAACTGTTACGCCACGACGGTTGTACTCGCAGCCGGCGGTTATCCAGAAGCCTATGCCAAGGGTGACGTTATCACAATTGATGAAAGTAAGCTCCCCAGGGACGCTTACATTTTCCACGCCGGTACAAATGTAGAAAACGGAAAAGTTTTGACAGCAGGTGGCAGAGTAATCGCTGCTTCTGCAGTCGCCCCGACTTTGAGAGAAGCAGTGGCAAAGGCTTACGAAGGTGTTGACTGCATCCAGTTCAAAAACAGATACTTCAGGAAGGATATTGCCCACCGTGCTTTCAAACTCGCTGAAGAAGTAGAAAAGGCGACGAAATCGATCACTTACGCCGAAGCTGGTGTTTCGGTCGACAACGGTAACCTTTTGGTCCAGAAAATCAAAGAAAAAGTCAAGTCTACCAAAAGATCGGGAGCCGATTCGGACATTGGTGGTTTTGGTGGCCTTTTCGACTTGAAGGCTGCTGGTTACAACACGGACGAGACCCTGCTCGTAGCTGCCACCGATGGTGTTGGTACCAAGTTAATGATTGCTCAAGAGACTGATATTCACGACACTGTCGGAATTGATTTGGTTGCCATGAACGTTAACGATTTGGTTGTTCAAGGTGCTGAACCATTGATTTTCCTCGACTACTTTGCGACCGGTGCTCTGGACATTAAGGTTGCCTCAGATTTTGTATCTGGTGTTGCCGATGGCTGTATAAATGCTGGCTGCGCTTTAGTTGGTGGAGAAACATCCGAAATGCCGGGTATGTACCCAGCAGGACACTACGACACCAACGGTACCGCTGTAGGCGCTGTTAGCAGAAACAAGATTTTGCCCAAAATTGAAAACATGAAGGCTGGTAACGTGTTGTTGGGTCTTGGATCTGACGGTCTTCACTCTAACGGATTCTCTCTAGTGAGAAAAATCATCGAAACCACGAATGTGCAGTGGAGTGACAAGTGCCCATGGGACTCGTCCAAGACCGTGGGTGAAGCCACACTAGTTCCTACCAGAATCTACGTCAAACAGCTTCTTCCATCGATTAGAGAAAGCCTATTATTGGGTCTGGCTCATATTACTGGTGGCGGGCTAGTGGAGAATATTCCTCGTGCTCTGCCAGACAACCTGCAGGCAGTGGTTGACATGAAGAACTGGACGGTCCCTGAAGTTTTCAAGTGGTTTGGAAAAGCCGGGAATGTTCCTGTGGATGATATTTTGAAAACTTTCAACATGGGTATCGGTATGGTCTTGATTGTTGAAGAGCAAAACGTGGCCAGAGTGAAGGAATTACTGTCACAGGCAAATGAGACGGTCTACGAAATCGGCTCTCTAGTCGAAAAAGCGGCCGGCGCTCCCGGCTGCGTTGTGAACAATGCAACCAACCTATACTAGCCTTTATAGAATTAAGGTCCTATCTGTACAATAATTATTTGCGTCATTACCTGCTTGGATTGTATTGCTATTCGCTATGAAGTGGAAAGAGAAAACAGTGTTAGTTGTGACCCATGCTAGCTGCTTTGTCCATTGAGTTCATGAGGTTTTCAACGTACTGAAACACGCCGAAAGAAACACCGCCGGAGAGGCCTACTTTAACGAGCCTCGGTGCCCAGCCCTTCCAAAGCTTTGTGATGCCTTCTTCGACAAAGGTTCTGTATGCACAGTTGAGAGAGTTTTTGTAGTGACGCCATGCGTACTTTGATTGCATGCGAGTCTTAACCACATCAATAGGCTGTGTGACGGCAACGACTGCGCAGGAAGAAGCAACTCCCAAGGCAAACGCGTAGTACTCGTTGAGCGGTTTGGTAGGCGATATCAGTTGTTTGAGCGCAGTGTAAGTGGTGAAACGGACGGCGGAATTGGAAGTTTGGCGAATTATGGTACATACAGAGCCCTGGGCAAATCCGCGTATGCCTCTTGTGCGGTAAATTTCCTGGATGGTAGAGAAAAAGTGCGTGGATGGGTGAGATTCGTAATGCAAGAACCATTTTTGGCGTGGGTGTAGAGAGGGCTGCTTGGCGGCATGGAACGTTGGCCTTGTGTCTTTTGCGGTCTTCGAAGGTATTTCTGCAGGCTGGGACCTCAGAGCGTTTTCGATCATTGTTGTTTTGATGTTTTCGAACGGAATCACTAGAATTGATTCCATGAACCCTGTGATGACACCGGCTGCCAGTAAACGCGGCCCACTGATCGGTTGCGACGTATTTTCTTTGTCACGAAGCAGCTCGCAAGCGCTTTCGAACGTGGTGAACCTTGTGGCTGTTTTCAGTAATGTGCCAACGTTGAGAGCAGCGCAACCTGCGAAATAGGTTTTTATCTGGTGCATCATTTGGAAAGGTGGCATGCCCGGCAACGACCGGTGCAATTGCAGTCCCGTTTTGAGAAACTCAAACGGATACGATACTGTTGTCTGGAACACGGCTGCCGTGCTTCCAGCGACAATCGACGTGAGCAGAGGCTATCGATGGATTTAGTTAGTGATATGAGCTAGTGATTGAAGGTGCGATTAAAGGAGCTTATAGACATACTTCTGGCATTTTATTCAGATGTTAACAAACAGCACCCTCTGGATACTAAATCGTTGGCTTTGAGCGTGTGCAAACGTCTTTATTAGCGTTGATGTTTGGGTGATGAGACAACAACGAGAACGACGACGACGACACACTTTCTCTGTTAATATGCTAGCAATATACTGAAATTCGATATTATGTTTCCCGTTTGTTTCCCATTTGTTTCCAGCACCGGATGTTTCCAGTTCAAACTCTAAAACCGTTCCTTACCATTTTCCAAATTCCCGTGTTTCCCATTTGTTTCCCGTTTGCGTCCATCCGCCAATGTTTCCAATCTCAAACCTAAAAACGTTCCTTACCATTTTCTAAATTCCAGTGTTTCCCGTTTGTTCCCAGTTTGTTTCCAGCACCGGATGTTTCCAGTCTCGAACCTAAAAACGTTCCTTACCATTTCTTTAATTTCCAGTGTTTCCCGTTTGTTTCTCGTTTGCGTCCAACACCCGATGTTTCCAGTTCGTTATTATAGCCCGCAGCTCCTCAGTCTTGCCCCCGGCCTCGCCGCGTTTCCGAGTATCATGATTACGTAACTTTCACGTGTGTTACGTACACAGCGATCACTTTCTCCCATGTTTCCAGTTTGTTTCCCATTTGTTTCCAGCAGCCGTTGTTTCCAATTCGCGTTTCCACTACAACCCACTAACCCACTGGGACCTCTCTTATCAGTCAAGAACCAGCGCATTTCTAGAATCACGTCGTTCCGCTACTACAACCATCAGAATCGACGATTGAGCGCTGTTTCGCACTAACGTAGCAGAACTGATACTTGCCAAAGACTTTGCAACGGCAACCGTTGACGCAGATTTTTGTGAGCTAACTCCCGCACCCTCGCACGGCACCATCGCTTCCACACGATCTGTGAATGTTCATCGGTAGAAACTCAGCTATATTAAGGAAATTCAGATTGGTAAACTACAACGTTCACCAGTTACTACCACGACTACAACTACACACACACACAACTAGTAGATCATACGTGTCAAACCAGCATAAGATGACAGAAGCACCCTTCGAAAACCTGTTTGCAAAGATTGACCAGCTCAAACCCCGGTTCATTGAGCGTCTCTCCGAGGCAGTTGCCATCCCTGCAGTGTCTGCAGACGAAAGCCTCAGACCAATGGTGGTGAAAAAAGCAGAGTTTTTCAGAAACCAGCTTGAACAGCTTGGATTCCAGGACATTCAGATGAGAAAGCTAGGCATCCAGCCTCCACCTGTGGAAAACCCAAATCTTGAGCTGCCACCTGTGGTTTTGGCTCGCTACGGAAATGACCCTGCCAAGAAGACAGTGCTTTTGTACGGCCACTACGATGTCCAGCCTGCAGCTTTGGAAGACGGATGGCTCTCAGAGCCGTTCAAGCTTGTCGTGGACGAGGAAAAACAGCTCATGCGTGCTAGAGGCTCGTCAGATGATACTGGGCCTGTTCAAGGGTGGCTAAATGTGGTAGATGCGCATCGGGAATTGGGACTTGACTTGCCTGTCAATCTCGTGACCTGCTTCGAAGGTATGGAAGAGTCCGGCTCCATAGGGCTGGACAAACTGATTGCAGAAGAGGCAAACAAGTATTTCAAAGACGTGGATGCCGTGTGCATTTCTGACAATTACTGGCTGGGAACCAAGAAACCGGTTCTTACTTACGGACTAAGAGGCTGCAACTACTATCAGATCATAGTGGAAGGTCCTGGCGCTGATTTGCACTCCGGTATCTTTGGAGGTGTTGTTGCAGAGCCAACGATCGATCTGGTCAAAATGTTTGCGTCTCTTGTGGACTCGCAAGGCCGGATCCTGATCGACGGCGTCAACGAAATGGTCGCACCAGTCACTGAAAAGGAAAAAGGCCTATACGAAAAGATTGATTTCACGCTCGAGGAGATGAACGCGGCGTCCGGGTCGCAAACTTGTCTATATGACAACAAGTCCGACATTCTCATGCACAGATGGAGATATCCTTCGCTTTCGATCCACGGTCTCGAAGGTGCATTTTCGTCGCAGGGTGCCAAGACTGTCATTCCCGCCAGAGTCGTTGGTAAATTCTCGATTCGTACTGTCCCGGACATGGACTCTGCCAAACTCGACAAGCTTGTGATCGACCACTGTAACAAGGTTTTCCAGTCCTTGGGTTCGCCAAACAAGTGTAGAACTGAACTGATCCACGACGGCAACTACTGGGTGTCTGATCCCTTCAATGCCTCGTTCACTGCCGCTGCCAAGGCTACAAAGGCCGTCCATGGCGTCGAACCTGATTTCACACGTGAAGGTGGATCTATCCCAATCACTTTGACATTTGAAACTGAGCTCAAGACCAACGTCATACTTCTTCCTATGGGCAGAGGCGACGACGGTGCCCACTCCATTAATGAAAAATTGGACTTGAGTAATTATATCCAGGGTATGAAGACCATGGCTGCGTATTTGCACTACTATGCCGCGTCTGAGACCAAATAGGCCGTCATTGATAAACAAGGCTCTGTTTCAAGCATGAAAGGGCGGCCTGTGGCTGCTGCCGGTATACTGACCTATGCACGCTGCCACCAATTATTTTGATCTCTACTGTGATAAAAAGTGCTTGGTGAATCCTCCAAATCAAAGCGTAGGACACGAATTGAGTAGAGTAGAGACATTTTCGAAAACTTATATAGCCTGCCATATATGTGTTAAATTTATTTCATTAAAGAAGAAGTTCTAATCTAGATACGGTATTCTTCATCAGAATAAAGTTTTTGGTGTTTCTAGTCTAGCCACAAGATTCGCAGTTTACTTAAACATAGAGAAGGCCTTGTTTACTCCATGAATGTTGGTGAGTTGCATATCGAATGGAATTTTCCATTATTGAACTAGTATGAATTGGCCTTGGGCTTAAAGAACGGATTTCGATGTCATTTTCAGTTTGATTCATACGGCAAGTGGAGGGACAAAAAAGAGATGATGTGTCGATTTCTCGCTGGAAACCATAATTGAACAAGGCATAAGCGCCAATTGCTGCATCTCTGCATCATCGAAATAGGTTGAACTGGTACAGCATTGTTCAGTCGGGTTTGAGGTCATGTGACGCAGTGACAGTTTGAGTTTTGGTTACGCTCCGGATAACAAAGACTGATACACATAACATTTGCATCTAATGAATTTGATTTCAACACATATGATACTGTTTTTGAGCAAGACAAGATGTAAAGAGCCCACTTTTACTCTTATTTCGTTCCATAGCGTATTGTTCGAAAGTACTCATCTCAAAGAATCTTATCATGTCCTACGATTGAGTACTCATAATAACCCGATGATAGCATGTATAGTTGGTCTAGGTCCCACATCATCCGTTCATAATACGAACAACATCTGCAAAGCAAGCAAGCCAAGCCAATACCAGCGGCCACTGTGTCCTTAAATGGAAGTCAATGCTCAGAACCAGACATCTGCAGAATTGCAGAAGATTCTGCTCTCAACAGACCTGTCCTTTCTAAAATCAACATTTGATGAGGAAGATCGCAAGAGAGGTGCGTCAGTGGCACAGGACTTCGAGGAAGAGCTGGATTTGGATGAGCATACCATGAATCGATGGACACCACTGCTTCGCACCGCGATTGAGAATGACACTCTTCAAGCTGTCGTAGATGATCTTTACAACTCAGTGGATGACAACTTCGAAAACCTCGAAACGCATATCCTTCAGGATTCCCAATTGAGCGATAACTTGACAGCCTCTGTAAGCCAAATAGGCTCCATTAAGGAGATCATTGAGGAGTCACTGCTTCGTGAAACTGCTGATCTACAAGTACAATTGGCGCAAACGACTAACGACGTAATATCTCGCAAACAGAGCTATATTAACAACAAGAAGACGTCAACAAAAATCTCTGAATGCATAATACTGATTTCCAAAATCCTGCAGATTTTGGAATCGTCCAACAAATGTCAGGATCTCATCAAGGATGGAAGCTACTATAAGGCCCTTCAGAGTCTGAGCAGCTTGGAGACTATCTACGTTCAGGATTTCAAAAACTACAATTTTGACTTTCTCAAAACGATATACGCATCCATACCGGTCCTGAAGTCTAAAGTCAAAGACGAAAGCCTGAACATGGTCAAGAGCTCTTTCAGTTCAAACCTAGAAAGAAAGCTACTGTCTTTGAGTACCAAGTTTTTTGACTTTTACAACGAGACGCTCCTTCCTGACTGGAGAACCTCCAAAAATGAGATGAAGTTGGGCGCTTTCAAGTTCAACTCTCCTGTTGAAATCTCTCTCAGAGACACCGAAAAGGAAAAAAGTTTAGATCTGGCCACGCTATTTCCTCTCGACGAATTTTATGATTGCATCCTGATATTTCAAAATCTCAAAGAGATTGACTACCTTTGTAATGAGTTCAAAATCGAATATGATTTTAGGATATCAAAAGTGGCATACCCTCTGGATTTGAAGGGACATAACACCGCCAGTACCGTGGATCAAGGTCCAAGAATTGCTGCACTATTCGGTGATGAATTCTCTTCCAATGACTTAAAGGACTATATGCTAAAGATACTGGGGTTTGTCATATACGACAAGCACCTCAACAAATCTACCGAGTATCTTCTATCATACAAAAGCTTGACTACAAGTGAAAATTTCTGGGACATGTTCATAGTCAGATTTTCGCCATTCCTGGAGTACTATATCAAAACGTCGGTCAATACAGAAGAAGGCCTGATCGAGTTCAAGGACTTTCTGGGTATCTACATTGCAATCTTGGAAAACCTGAACGCAGGTGTGGAACAAATCAATAAAATTCATATCCTTATTTTCAGGAAATACGCTGCCTTGCTATTTCAGGTTTTCGACGCTGAGTTTACGACGCTTCTCGGAGATGACGACTTCATGCCCTTGACAGTGAACGATCGTGCCTTGTATGAAAAAGTTCTGCGCATCTGTTGGCTGAAAGATGACGCTTCTGAAAAAGCAAGAATCAATGAAGCTGATTCGCCGGAAGCGTTTTTGGCCACCTTGCCTTTTTCGCCCTTATACCCGATGTCTTGCACCCTAGTGAAGAAAACTCACAACAAGATGATAACATTTCTGAGCGAATTTTACCGATACAACTTGAGTGAACTGAATCAGATAGTCGTTCAGACAATAGACGACATTTTCACCAAGACCATTAATCTCAAGATCAAATCAAAGCTTGACACAACGTCAAGAGAAGAAATGGCTCAAATTCTGATCAATCTTGACTACTTCATTATCGCGGTAAAGGAATTCAGTCACATTTTGAGCCGAGAAAATACAACTTTAAACCCTGATGTTGAGCTTACCCTAAATTCAGTTAGAGTTCTCACGGACCTAAGAAACTTCACAGAAACAAAACTCATTGAACTGATAGACTCGAAGATGTCGGACTTGTTAGAATTCGTCGAATTCGAATGGTCTTCGACGCATGTAGAAATGGAGCCGAGCTTCTCTATAAAGGACATTGCGCAATTTCTGGAGATGATGTTCACGTCCACTCTAGTCAACCTTCCAGACAGCGTCAAAACGCTTTTGATTTTCCGCGAATTTGACGTCCTTACTGGCAGATTCCTGGACGTGCTTCTTCACAACAGCCCGGCAGTGCTTACTCCGCAAAGTGTACTGAACTTTGAGCTGAACATGACTTTCCTGGAAGGTATAATTTCCAAGCTTTTCCCAAGCGATGGAAGTATTCCATCCACACCCACGAGTCCAATTATTGGCGCTCCACAATCAGCCGAAACAACCAGAGCGTCGAATTTGACAGACAACACTAGACGATCTCTCTACTCTACATTCACGGACCTCAGGCAACACATTGACTTTTTGAAATCACCAGACATTACTGAGTATAATGATCCAAGCATTCGCATGAGAAGGTTTCCTCGCATCAAGCCTGAGGTGGCCCAAATGCTCCATAATAAAATGGTCTCTCCGGTGTCGGCAGGAACCGACAGTGCACATTCGTCCTCGGTAGATCAGAGTTTTGCAGACTCGATCGGGTCTCACAAACGATTAGCCAAATTTTTCAATCGGGCTTGAACGTCGCTAAATAATTGTCAGTTATTTCCTATGTAGAGCGGTGCACCAGCATACAAGAATAACAAGAATAGCATGTATATTTGCCAAAGTCGTAAACCAGATGTGGACGGGTGGTCTTCAATTCCCTATCATCGTCCATGGGACAGTTTTTTTACAGCGGCTAGCAGAATGGTGAAAAATAACTGTCATCAAATTCATGTTCTTTCAAATCATTGATCATCGAGCATGTTTAACAACAACAAGAACTCAAAATTCTAGCCAGTTAGCAACACAGTATAATGGCCAAGAGGGCAGGTGAAGATCATGGAGCCGGTTCCAAAAAGAAGGTATGGTAATTTCAATTCTGCAACATTTCAGGTTTTTTATCGTCCGAAATACTAACTTGCGTTAAAATGTTGTTCAGTATCGCTTCTCAACAGGAATAGTCGAGCCCTGTGTATCTGGAATCTACGCTACGTGTGCTCGAAAACACGAGAAGCAAGCTGCTCAAGAACTTGCAGATTTGTTCCAGGAGAAAGTGGAAGAGTACTATGGCGATGAGGACTTGAACAATGGAAACGATGATAGCGACCCAGAGAAGGAACTATCAGTTGAAGAGCAGATTAACAAAGAATTGAAGTCTCTCAAATCCCAAAAGACTGATTCTCACAAAAAGGAACTTCTGAGGTTTGTGGATCTCAACTGCGAATGCGTGGTGTTCTGCAAAACCCGAAAACCTATAGTTCCTGAGACGTTTGTCCACAGAATCATGCAGGAGTTTGCTGATCCAAAAA
The DNA here is from genome assembly GCA_900074735.1 of Lachancea sp. 'fantastica'. Classification (NCBI taxonomy): domain Eukaryota; kingdom Fungi; phylum Ascomycota; class Saccharomycetes; order Saccharomycetales; family Saccharomycetaceae; genus Lachancea; species Lachancea sp. 'fantastica'. The sequence continues at coordinate 76,352 of LT598471.1, forward strand.
CAAGCCACAAGAGAACCAGATACGTCCAAAAACTGACTCCTGTCAGTTTCTCGTGTAACGCATCGTTGTCGGAATTATCAAAGTTGGCCCAACGTGTCCTTAGCCCGCATTTCCATAAGAAGGACAATCCACCTTTGAAGTTTGCAATTGAGGTAACACGCCGAAACTTCAACACCGTGGATAAGATGGATATCATAAAAGCGGTTGCTAAAGAGGTGGGCAAAGATGGTGAGTTTTCGCACACAGTGGATCTGAAAAACTACGACAAACTCGTGCTTGTCGAGTGTTTTAAGAACAACATCGGTATGTCAGTGGTGGATAGCGACTATCGTGATGCGCTTAAGAAGTACAATATACAGCAGATCTTCGAGGCCAAAATCCAGAAAGATTCAAAGGACAATCAAGAGTAATGCATTGGGTCTAGCCTACTTTTCTCAATGTCTTCTAAAGTACATAGGCATGTTCCTTATATACAGAGGGTTGTTCCAAGAACAACCAGTCGCTTCTGGTGTTGGGAATCAAGCCCATAGAATTGAGTTTATGGACACCGATGGCCATCAGCACCACTTGGAAGAAAACGTATATTACCATGGCCACACGGACCTGACCTTGGGCCTCTGGGTTTCCTGATACAGGCCTGAATGCTCGTCTTACATCCACAATGCTTTTAACAGGGTTTGACACGAACATCACCGCAGTCATTATTGAGATGATTTGAAGAGACGTTCCGGACATGTAGGAGACAATCATATTCATTGGAATCGATTTTGCGGGTTGGAACGCTATTTGCCACGCTTTTTGGACAACTAGCTCTGACAAGTTATTTTTCTGATCTGCTTTGGAAGCTTTGTTACTATTTGTCTTGCTGGTGGTTGTGGTAATAGTCTTGAAGCCAGGCGGAGACATGAGAGAGTTGGAAGATACCACCTTGATGTTTTTAGCATAGTTTGGATCACACAGGTTTACAGCCCATTGAGGGATTGATTCAGTCATTGTGAGTGGCTCTTGGAAGTCAAAAGTTGACTGATTTGATGTTAAAATGTTTGAATTGTCATGTATAAGAAGACCTTACTTAAACTGACTAGCATATTCAAAAACCCGTGATGTATGAGCATGAACATCATCGCGAACAGTAAGATGCTTGAAACAGGACGAAAGAGGCGTTGATGGTATCTTTTTGTCTTTACTGATGAATACTTGAGGAACATTGGCTTTCAAATGGTGCGACCATCATCCATTTCAAGAGGAAACTCAGGAATTTCCTGTGTCAGTGTCAGATCAGAAAACGCTAGTGTGGTATATACTGTGTAAAAGAGGCGTAGTCAACTGTGTCTGTGGGTATCAATTGGAGTGCAAGAATCGCGCCCTGTTTCACAAGGTTTGCTCTAAAACAGAGTTCTTTTATTCCTATGGCCAGGATCGTAATGAACAGCTGCAATAAGTATAGAACAACGAAAAGCTCAGCTCCTCTAGGACCGGCCAGCGACAGAAAAGTCTGCCGAAGGCCGTAATATGCTTTGTGGACCCAACGGAGCAGCCCAGCAGGTAGTTTCCAAGCTGGAGACTTCGTAGTGCTGTTCAAAACCAAGCTTTTCGAAAACAAGTTCTCGTGGCACCCGGAAGTGGCCAAATTTGATGAGCTCTGTTCGTCTAGTTTTTCTCGATCAGAAAGATCATATTTCCGCACGTCTTTTTGAGCTTCTTGAATCTTGGGTTGCTGAGATGCGTGCTTTTCAGAGCATAAACAAGGCGACGGGCTACGTGGATAGCTCGTGCATGCGGCACCTGGCCTGAAATTCGATAGAGAAGGAGCAGATGGTAGGGACATTTTTCCGTTAAACTGTTCACACATAAGTGTCGTTGTAATGTTTCACTGATTTTCGAGTTTTACACTAGCTGTCATGGTACCAATTGAGGCATAACCACATTTCAAAGCTTGCTTTCTAGCTTCCCGCACGTTCTTATAAATCTCAACATCCAAAAATCGATTACATTTCACTATCCGTTGGTCGTTGTCATTGTTGTTTGCTGGTCTTCCTAGAAGTTGTCCAATTTTCAATAAGTTTCACGCTCTAGCGTTAAAATCAAAAATAGCAAGTCGCTGGCTCGTTCACAGCGTAATGAGCGGTCAGCAAGTTTCACCGGAGTTGGCACAGCCTCTTAGAACCAAGATACTGGTGGTTTTCGAAAATCAAGTGTTGGACAAAGACGCTTATTTGTCAAAGATCTTCAATTTGGAAGCTTCAGCAGATACTCAAATTTATAAAAACATCGAATGGTCAACTAAATACTACCGTGTGTCTATCGACGTTTATGTCGACTATGTTGATGAGCTAAAACCATGGGTGGATGATTTTTGCAGTCCAGAGTACGGGGAACTCCGAGATGCCTTGGCCGGTTGTATTTTTATTAGACAATGCAAGGACGGTGATGAGGGATTGGCAGCGATCTTGAAAATGGGCCAAGCCGGTGCGATTGGGGAAGGCTTCATATCAATTCTTGCGACAGAATTCAATGCAGCAGAGGACATACGTCGTGGTGTGGAAGAAGACCTTTTGGCACATGGCGTGGAAGTTACCACGATCAGTGCAAGGAAAAACCCACCAGAAAACGATTGTCGAGAACTTCACGGCATTTCGAGAATAAAGGAAATCATTGACACTTTTCAATGGGATCCCAAAGTTATGCACACAGAACAAAAAGACGAAAACATTTCGCCACAAGAATTCAGTACCAACCTTCGTGATTTTACGCTTGACGGCGTAATGGGAAAACTGCAAGAAGCGAGAGCCAAGTATCTGACAATTGAGTCCACCGAAGAACGCGAAAGCTTCGCGCGTGATGTTGCAGACGAGATCAGCGAGCTCTTGTGACGGTTATGGCCAACGTGTGCGCATAGAACGCTTTATGTTCCACCAGATACCGCCAGCTATAGAGACGTCACTTGTTTTTTGAGCGAATGCAAGCAAATGGGTATAAATGCAACCAGAACTGCTTTGTTAACGATTTGAAGCCACGGATCCGTATGGAAGTTCGGCGTTTGCAAATTCAGCAGAAGCAAGTAGCCCTCGCTCAAGTATAACACCGGCAAGGTCACAAACGTGTCGAGAGTCTGCAAAAATGTTCTCCGTTTATGCCTGGGCGACCGAAACAGCTTACACCAATGGCAATAGGTCTGGCTGAGGCCTAGAGCGACTATGAAGCTCGAATACGCGCCACTTTTCAAAACGAGAGCGTGCTCGTAGTCGTCGTAGAAATGGAAGTTACCCACAAAATACAGCAAGTTGACGTTTTTCAGCATGGTTCTGGAGAGAGCCGTTTTCGTCAACCCGTGGAATACGAAGTTCCAAAGTATTTCAGCTGTTGCCGCATAGACTATCAAATAGCATAGAAACTCGTGGATTCCTCCAGGCAGAAATTTTGACCCAACAAGAGGGTACAGAATCGCCCATCGTGCGACCAGAGCTGCATACAAAAACGAGCTTGTGATCCTGAAATACTGGTAAAAACGAGCTTTTACGCCACGTTGAAACCCTTTCTGGCCCTCCTCAGTCTGTGGATTTGACTTGGTCTCTCCAGGCATTGTTTTGAAGCTTGTTGAAGGACTGATCTTCAAGTTTAGAGTCTTAAATCTTGTTGATCTTTAAATATTTAAAAGTTATTAGAACTAGGCCATCACTTAAATTCATCAAGTTAGCTAAGTTTACTTTCAGTCAAGAAAGATATCGAACTCTATAAGAATAGAACACGGATTTTGAAGTTCAGATCTCTCTCGAGTTCAATCCCTCCATATAAAATCGAGAGCTCAAAATGCTAGGCTTTCGTTGGAGGCTTTTGTTTTGTTTCTTGATCGGACTAACGTCCTTGGCTTCTGCCTTCACAACGGAAGAATTTGAGATGTTCCAGCTCCAAAACGAAATTGTGAAGGTTTACAACAATAAAGAGCTGGATTTCTACCAACTTCTCAAACTGCCCAAGTTGAGAGATTCCACATCGCAAGAAATCCGTAAAAATCTCAGAAAACTGTCGAAAACTTACCATCCAGACAAGAACAAGAAATATCGGAAGCTCTACGAAAGACTTTCGTTGGCTACCAAACTGCTTGAAAATGACTCTCACCGCAAGACATACGATTATTATCTGAAAAACGGGTTTCCCAACTACGATCACAGCAAGGGTGGGTTCTATTTTAGCAAAGTTCAGCCCAAGACCTGGTTCATAGCTGTTTTCCTGTATGTTGCCTGTGGGATGATCCACTTGGTTATTCTGAGACTTCAAAATGACGGCAACAAATCGCGGATAAACAGATTTTTGAGAGACGTTAGAGCTCAAGACAACACTAATGGATTGGGCGAAAGACGACTTGTTTTTAAGCAAGGCGCTGACGACGAAGGAAAAGAAATTGTCGTGAGGCTCGGCGATGTGTATGCCGTACAGCCCGACGGCCAAGAAGCTTTGATAAGCACTAAAGACATCAAGTCTCCCGGAATTCGCGACTGTCTGCTCGTTACTCTTCCTCTGTGGGCTTGGAAGAAGTCATTTGGCCGCTTCTTATTTTCTAATGACAAACCAGCAACCAAAAATGTCGCTCCCAAATCTGAGGCTACCAAGGAAAAGCAAAAGCCGCGTCGTGTTGACCCTAAGGACAATACTCTGGAGCTACCGAACGGTAAGGTCTTGCATTCGAGAAAAAAAAATCAGTAGACCATGTCCCAACGCAGTGTGTGCGTTGTGTCTTGAAAAGAAGTATTAATAAAGTATTCGTTACACGTCTAGTTCATCTACATTTCATGCGTTAAGTCATAGAGGAATGATAAATTAGGATAGCATACCTCGCTGCATTGCTATATGAGCAAAATCGGTTCAGTACGGTGGTTAGTCTAACATTCCTCGCTTCATGGTGCTTCCGTTTCTGGTGCCATGCCCAGAATAATGACACCCTGGTCGTTATTGCGACGATCAACTTCGTCCTGAGATTGTTCTATCAGCTTTTTCTTCAACTTCATGTGCAGATCGGTTTGAGTAGCAAAATTGGAAAGCGAAGCGTTCGATTCCTGAGTTAATTCATTCACACTTATTAGGTTACCTCCAAGCTGGGAGCCAGAATTGGAATAGGTATCGTCGTCGTCGTTGGCTGCATCGACCTCGTCATTATTTTCTTCCATATAGTCATTACCCCCCAGGATCTTGGAGTACATGATCCTCGTATCGTTCAAAACATCCTCAGAATAAAACATCCAATCCTCCGCTTGTAGAACTGCCTGTATGTCAGGCGATATCAGCTCAACCTTGTACACTTTTGAAAATTTGACAATTTCCTCGGCAATCAAGACCAAGTGTCCCATGTACCCGAGGGCTGTGTCATGAGTTTCATAAAACGCATAGGACTTCTTGTAGCCTTGAAGAATGAGATCGCGTGTTATTTGGAAATCGCGCACGACAACTTGCCGTGGTCCAGTCATAAAATCTTTAGCCAGCTTGTTGTCGAAGAGCGAATAAACCAAAAACGAATTGTAGGAAAAATCCATTCTACCATTAAAGATCTGCTGAACAATGTCAAACACCACGTTGTGCCAAAAGTTATTCCAGGGATATTGCAAAAACAACTGAACAATTTTAGGCAGAATTTGGTTATCGTATAACTCAATTTTAAACGCATCGCCAATAGTAGGGTTTTCTCTTAGTTTCGCGTTTTGGTTTGGGTTGATATAGGGTATATCAAAAGACTCATCAACGTCCTCATCGAAGGCGTTGTCATTAGCTTCGGAGGGTTCGACAGTATTTTCGTTATCTTGTAAATCGAGGTCCACCAACGCGTCTTGGAGTTGCATTGTCATAGTCCTCCTTGCTTCGCTCCTTTCTTTTGCTATGCGCTCCGCCCTTTTCGAATTCAGCAAGCCCATGTTGGAACAATGCAGAAGTTCCGCAATCAGTTCGACCACTTTAAATCTTTCAAACCCCAAAGGCTTGAACTTCTCTCCTAGCTGGTTTTCGAGTTCTTTGCCAGCAGAATCGTTCTCGATGTCAATCAAGATCTGGAAAATAGATGCCAACTTAGATGTAAACAGCTTTAGCATCGTTCCGAGGTAAATCGGATCTCTCATGGACGGTGGGTGGGACTCAAGGGTTGTAGACAAAAGATTGACTTGATCGTAATCTGAATTGTTTTTTCGTATCAGCTCTATCACAATAGAGACCGCGTTCATCAGTGCGTTTCCTCTTTTTTTTACTATCGTTCCTAGAAGGAAAAGCATGCATTCTTCTGATGCGAGTTGTCTGGTCAACGAGTTGGGACCGATAGACATGTCATCAAGAGGTGCGTTTGCCGAGATTGTTATGATGGCTTTGAGGAGATCACCAGCGCAGGCCTGGACGTCAGGGGCGTATTTATCGTTGTCAAGAAAGCTTAGTAGACGATTTATCAACTGCTGCTCGCGAACCATTTCTATAATGCCAGTGGGACTTTCTTGTTTGTCAGTTGATATTATTTTGAGCAAGAAATCCATGAGCACCGAAACTTCGACATGTTGCAAAAGGTCCTCCACGAGTGTGGTTTTGGAACGAATGAAGTTGAGGTACTGATCCTGTCTTGTGCTCAGAAGGTTTTGGTTGATTTTGAGGAAAATAGGGACTAAGGTGGAATTGTTAGCCGAGAAGTTCGGTTGCTGAAGTATAGCCCATATTTTGTTAAGATAGCCCGTGTTCTTGACCAGTGATTCGGAGATTAGCCATATATCTAGTGCAAAAATCTCCGAAATAATGGTTGCTCTGTTTAAGGGTGATGGGCGAGCCTTTGATGTTGAAATGGTGTCTTCGTCTTCCTCATCATTTACTTGACCAAAGTTACTATTACCGGCACCGTTGCTAATTTCGTTATCGTCGTGCAGGGTTGGTATGCGTCCATCATCATCATTGTCGTTGTCATCATCATCATCATCATTCCCGCCACTGCCATTTGGACGTCCCTCTTGGATCTGCTCTACACTTGTCATGAGCTGGTCTATCAAGTACTCGATATTTTGGACCTTAACGTTGTCAGAATCGAAGAAATAACCAAAGCAAAGAAAATCCAAAAGCGTATTATTCTGGCGGGTGAGTTCATTAAGCAGCTCTGACTCCGCAAGGATGCTATCGATGTATGCACTGCTGAGCTGAGACAGACTAGGTGCACGACTAGAGCGCTGAGTCGTAGAGTGATAGGAGCCCACAGTGCTGATATCATCTTCCGAATGATGCTGTATCCCGTTTACGTCTTCTGCATATCCTGTGGCAACTTCATCATGAGTTGGCAAATCCCCTGCTAATCGCGGCTCTGCCCGTAACTCATCGCGGTTTTCGAGAGAATGCAGTATCTGGAAGTACTCCTCCAGTATCCGATGGATATTGGAGTGATCGTTATGTCCAAACGGCCAAAAAGACATGGCTTTGGAGTGCAAGTTTTGTCTTGGTGATCACGGATGAGCGTTATGGTATATATAATATTGGCAATATTTTCCACTTTGAAAATGTCTTATGTTAAAGGTGGCACAGCCTAGATGGGCGACCCTAAGCTCGTCTCCCAATATGCGAAATCGCCCTTAGCAAGTTTAGCGCCTACCAGATTGTCAAACGAGCTGCCACTATCGGTATCAGTTGATAGTTATCAGACTCTTTGACGGAAGTCATTTTGTTAGTTTCTACTAATTCACTAATTTTGTCCATAATTAAGAATCTATCGTTCTTTACGGACCAGTTTCATTGACGAATATTGGGTTAATTTAGAGAAAAGTGCTTTAACGAAATGCTATAAAGTATGGATTAATCCATTGCAATAACAGAGAACTTCATTGGATTTTGATATGATGCCCCGTTTGTTTATGGATACCTCCTCACTCGATGAAGATTTGATTTTCAAGTCTGTCGTTTGTTCAGGTCACGTGACTTAGATTAACCTTTAGTTACGTAGTTGCTTGAGCAAACTCACTGGGTTTTCTGGTAAGCACTCTTCAACTTTCACGTCGCCTTTTTGGCCAAAAGCTTACGAACCAAATTCGGCAAAAACCTGATTGGATCATTTACAATCTCAAGTTCGCTAAGAGGATAAGTCAGTGAAGAACTAAGCGTCAGAGGGATGTTTTGATACTGGTCACGTGAAACTCGAGATTTAGTGGTGTCAGCAAATTCTTCTCCATTCGAGCCCGTGGGACTTGTCCTCGAAAAAAACGCTTTGTCATGAGCGTTGATAATCACAGGTATTCTTATCGTTCCTTAGGGTGATGCCAAATCCATATCGGCCAGAAATGTGTTTCTCGTAAATATGGTAGCTCTCGTAGGAAGTGACTATATGCTGTCTTGTGCAAGTGCCACGACAGCGCTGGAAGCATTGAGCAACGCCATGACACAGTTGTTTGATCAATTTGATCGTAAGAAGATGGATCGAGAAAGTGCGAGGGATCAAAATAGTTTCGATTTGACTTCATTGAAGTGGAAAAAAATTCAAAACAACTCTCGACTTGACTTCCCATAAATTACCTTGTATGATTCCTATTCTATAAAACAGCAATCGCTGTGTTCTTACATATAATCCAAACTATTCAACAGAGCCTTGAACGCGATTTGTGGCTCTTTGTATGCTGTGCGAAATTATCCAACAGACATCAAGTAACCTAAATGAACTTTCCAGTCGCCACGAAGAAAAAGCTCAGGAGAAAGAAGCAATGTCCATAACACGGAATGGACTACGAATATACTCACTGCTTTTCATTATGTCCATTTTTTGGTAGATGACGTTCCGTGGAAAATAACAAACGCCCAACCAGTTTGGATCATCACTCTCGAACTTTGGTTTTTGCCAAAGTCACATTTCAAGTCATAATTATAAAAATTGTCCAGATTCTACAATTTATACCGCAATTACCAACCAGTGTCGTCTAGCTTGTTCTTTGGGACTTGAAAGAGACAGTGATGAATGAGAGGACAGAAACCACAAGGTCTCAAGAACAAAGAAAAAAAATATGCATTTGAACTTAGCTCCCCTCATCTTTCTAAACAAGAGCTGTTGATATTCACCGTTCCAGATTGCATACTTTCCCGACAAGTTCTTCCCACATACCAATGAGACGACAGAGCTGAATAGCGATCCTCTACCAACCGGCTCTATTCTGACATGTCATCTAGTCATCTGGTCATATTCTCTAGTTCGTTTTCTGGTCGTCGAAAAGAGAAAAACATAAACTAAATAAAATCAATCACTAAAGAATTGAATATTTCACATCAGCAGCTCATCTCATCACATCTTTCGGAGGTGAACCACAGACAGTTTTGAAGCCAAAGAGGTCCTTTTACTGGACGGAAAAAGTGCTCATTGAACTAAACTTCTAATTCAGAAGTGGAGGGCCTGTCTTTAGTCTTTGCGGGCTTCAATATTGGTGAACTTAGAAGGGGATGATTTTCGCACGATTTTGGCAAAGCCTCCGCCTTGTGTGCGCTTTATTGGTGGCTATTCATTTCAGTGCATCAATACTTGGAACCCAGAGCATAGATCTCTGCTCCACACCCATTCTAGGCCAAACACAATGGGTTGAGCAGAGTGTATGCCCATGGTGGAGCACGCATGTCGAACCTCATCGCAGGGAGTTTGCAAGACCGCTAGCGCTTCAGTGGCAAATTAAAGAGGAAGCTTTGAAATGTCGGGTCGAAAGCGCTTCTCAGATGCTCACAACTGCTGGAAAAGCACACGTTCTTCCCTTTATCAACAAATGGCAGCAGGTTGCCCGTATTAAAAGTCAGTTGTACTATAACGTCTACGTGCTTCCCCACGTCAAGCACGCCAACTACGAGTTCCAACTATGGCTACGATCCGATGGGGCTGTTGCCAGATACACGGCACACACAATAAAGTGCATCTCAAGCCTTTTTCATCAAGTGATGGCACAAGTGGGCCGCCTTTGGAAACTTTCCCACCCTTATTTGTCAAGTGAAGCCAAGTGTGTGAAAGCACGTCTATTTAAAATGGCTGCTTGTCTCAAAAAGCACAGATTGCTCGTCCAAGAAAGGGTCAGTCGGCATTTGAACGCTACTGACAGAAGCGTCGAGACCTCAAAGGATGTCCCATATTACGAATCCGAGAACGCAGATGATGAAGAACAGGATGAGTTTGACGATGACGAAACACTATATTTGACTTCCACAATCATCGAAACGGTTACGATTTCCGATAATGAGGTTGCAACACCTTCAAGCACTGCCAACTCTGACACAGATCTTGAAGTGCCTCTACGAGACCTTGTACAAGACGAATTTCAAGCGTGGTCAAATACCGTTGCCCAGAAGGCTTTGAATTCCGAAGGGCAACTTGATCAAGACATTGAGGAAATCAAAACGGGCAAGCTCAACGATATTCGTCCCCGCATCACCGCTTTGCTGCGGGAGATTTCAAATGCCACGCAGCAGCATTACCGGGCTATTAATAAAGCCATATTGGATGTCAACTGCACTGCAGAGGTCGACCCAAAGACCGGGGAATCTCTCTTCTTCAACAGGGAGGGCACACAATTGCGCAACTACGTAACGCGACCATTGATGCGCGAATATTTCTCCCAGGCCCATGCCTATGTGGACGATGCTCTCGAGCGGGTGCGCGATATGTTGGAAATCTTTGTCGGCGACGTCAATACAGACCTTGATCAATTGCGGCAAGAGCACCTGGAGGTGTATGAGGAGTGGGGCGATGTCATGGTCAGCGAGTGGTCAAAACGTATGGCTTACGTGGACGTCGTGGCTGCAATGGAATCCGAAGATTTGAGCCAAAGGCAACATGACAACTGGAAGCAGTTTTTGAGACTCAAGAAGCAGGTGATATTCACGAGAGACGCCTTGATGAGACATCCAGCCGATTTGCAGGATGTGGAAAAGTTTTTGAAGGAAATACAATTCACTTTGAAAGCTATCCAGCGCGAGGCCGGAGAGTATCTATTTATCTTACGCTCGAAAGCCAACCTGGCATTCCAAGCTCGGGAGGATCTAGAGAAGCAAAAGCTTTTGGAACAGATGGAGAGGGAGAGAAGGGAACAGGAGGAACTTGAGAGACAGGAGCGCGAAGAGCGTTTGCGTCGGGAGCAGGAAGATTTGGAGAAGTTCCAGGACATGTACGATTCACTCGACGAGGAATCACGCGAAATTGACGATGACGAGGAAAATGCCCAATTGCTAGAGCATGAGAAAGCACAACGCGCTGCACTAGAGAAATTGGAAAGCGAGCAGCGCGAAATAATGGCTCGCGAGCAACGTCAAGATGAAGAGAGCCACTTGTCCGAGTAAGTGTCCGAATTTAAATAGACAGATGTAATTTAACAATAAACGAACGTTCAAATGGGACACTGAAGCTGGTTCTAGAGATGGCCGAGATAAACGGAGGAAACACCTCACCATGCCAGTTCACTAACGCTGTTAAGTCTAGATTAAAGGTCATGTGATGTATAGTTATTTCGCGCTTATAAGAATATATAATATGCCCTTTATTCAACGTTTGCCTTGATATACCTATTTCTCACAAGAATAATCAGTTGAAAGGCTACATAAGGGCCATCAAATGCTTGACACACGAGCCGTTTACTTCGAGGCCGATAGGGTCTCAACTTTTTAAGATCAATGCTCTTTCCAACCGCCCAAAACGGACGATTTTCCGTGCCGCTAAGCGCATGGAAGATAGACGCGATTCTTTGAAAAGCAGCTCGTCAGCGGATGCAAGTGAAATGTTGTTCGAAATGGTTCCTACATCCTTCACCAGAATAAAGTAGTGATAAACTGGGTTTTAGCGCGATTGATGCACTAATTACAAGCGCTTGTTGCAGCAATTTCGTGACGCTGAAAAGGAAAACAATCTCTCGCGGTTGTATAGTCGTGAGAAGGGCTACAGGCTATTCGGGTTCCCGTTAGGCTTGAGTTACAACGAGCCCTCTCTCACTTCCAATATTTGTTGCAATCGAGCACTCAAAATTCGAGACAGAAAACCTAGCAAAGAAGTCATTTCACCAAGCACCAAATGTCTACCAATCAACACCAACCAATTCGGTTCTTCAATATCCCACTTTCCCAGCTCTCGAAGCTCGATCCCGGACTCGCATTCGTATGCGTTTCCAACCTAACAAGCCACGTTGCTAGCCATGTTGCCAAAAACGCTTCCTGCTGAATCAACAAATTCCCCACGAATAAAGCCAACTCACTCATCTTAACGACAAAAGTCCTCGAGGTAGTCCTCCATGTGAAGTCCCGTGTAGCCCACCACACACCGTGCACTCTGATCCGTCGCCCTCGTCGCTCCTCCAGCCTCGAGGTGAACGAAATTGAATATCACATGGTGGAAAATTTTTCAGAGAAAGAAAGAGCTGTACAGGACTATAAAAACTAGCGATTTCGATGATGATGCTACAAGACTTGAACACCTAGCTCAAAAAACCAGCTCTACTAGTGGGAAATAGCATCTGTCAAAGGTTGCAAAGACTCACAATCAAGTACTCAAAAACTCAGATTCAAACACAACCATGTCTGCTCCAGCTCTAAACTACAAGATCGCCGACATCTCTCTAGCTGCCTTCGGTAGAAAAGAGATCGAATTGGCCGAACATGAAATGCCTGGTTTGATGGCCATCAGAGAAGCCTACGGTGCTGTTCAGCCTCTAAAGGGTGCTCGCGTTGCTGGTTGTCTACACATGACTATCCAAACTGCCGTTTTGATCGAAACTTTGGTTGCTTTGGGTGCTGAGGTTACGTGGTCTTCGTGCAACATCTACTCGACCCAGGACCACGCTGCTGCTGCCATCGCTGCCGCTGGTGTGCCAGTGTTCGCCTGGAAGGGTGAGACCGAGGAAGAATACTTGTGGTGTATCGAACAGCAGTTGTTCGCCTTCAAGGACAACAAGAAGTTGAACCTCATCTTGGACGACGGTGGTGATCTAACCTCTTTGGTCCACGACAAACACCCAGAAATGTTGAAGGACTGCTTCGGGTTGTCCGAGGAGACCACCACCGGTGTTCACCACTTGTACAAGATGGTCAAGGAGGCCAAGTTGAAGGTCCCAGCCATCAACGTCAACGACTCTGTCACCAAGTCCAAGTTCGACAACTTGTACGGCTGCAGAGAATCTTTGGTCGACGGTATCAAGAGAGCCACCGATGTCATGATCGCCGGTAAGACCGCTGTCGTTGCTGGTTTCGGTGACGTTGGTAAGGGTTGCGCCGACTCTCTAAGAGGTATGGGTGCCCGTGTGATTGTCACCGAGATTGACCCTATCAACGCTTTGCAGGCTGCCATGCAGGGATACCAAGTTTTGCCAATGGAGGAAGCTGCCTCTGAGGGTCAAATCTTTGTCACCACCACTGGTTGCAGAGACATCATCACATCCGAGCACTTCTTGGCCATGCCAGAGGATGCCATTGTCTGCAACATTGGTCACTTCGACATTGAGATCGATGTCGCCTGGTTGAAGGAGAACGCCAAGGAATGCATCAACATCAAGCCACAAGTTGACCGTTTCTTGCTACCTACCAACAGACACGTGATCTTGTTGGCCGACGGTAGATTGGTTAACTTGGGATGTGCCACTGGTCACTCTTCTTTCGTTATGTCGTGCTCTTTCTCTAACCAGGTCTTGGCCCAGATCGCTTTGTTCAAGGCTGGCGACTTGGAGTTCAGACAGAAGTTCGTCGAATTCGAAAAGACTGGTCCTTTCGAAATCGGTGTCCACGTCTTGCCAAAGATCTTGGACGAGGCTGTTGCCAAGTTCCACTTGGACAAGCTAGGTGTTCGTTTGACCAAGCTAACTCCTGTTCAATCTGAATACTTGGGAATTGCCAACGAAGGTCCATACAAGGCCGACCACTACAGATACTAAGCGTGCATCGCATGCGGGTACACGGTGTGTCCCTATAAAGTCAAACACTCAACTGTATTGATTGCAACTGATAAATTGGGTATGTAAATATTATTAGTGTTACGGATATACTATAAACACTCTTCAACGATTACGTTTTGGATTTTTTCGTATTAATACACTGACCGATCTGTGAGATTGGTGTTGGTTGACGATCCCGAGCTCTTTCTATGCTCAAAAAACAAAACAAGCTAGAGACAAGGAAAGCGTTTCAAACCAAGTCTTTCGCCAGCTTGGAAATAACTCATCTCAAGATACTTAGACCCATATATATATATGTTTTGAAGAGTATATTTTGATGATGAGAGACAGTCAAAAAAGGAAAAGTCTCCAATACAGTCAATCCAGATTTAAAGACTGAATTCTCAGCAAAACCAAGGCCGCTGATCATAAACACAATGTTGATATCTAAGATTGTCACTGGAAGTGGTTTTTGACCGATTCAGCTGAGAAGTGTCACTATACGACCACGTGATCTGGATAATTAGCGATGATGTTTAAACTGACTTTATCAACCATCCAGTATCTTGTAAGACTCCCTTAGACACTATTCACCCAGAGTTGAGCAGCTCATTTCACTTTAACACCTTATCAACAACGCTAAAATGTTCCACTGCACGGATGAGGTGGACAACGCATACGTTAGGGCACTTTTCCCCAGCTACTTGCTTGAACAACCCATTGGACACCAGTTGTGGAAGATCTACTACACCAACCGTAAGCTATTCAGAAAACTCAAAAGCAAGGGAGAGAATCTGCCGAACTTGAGCGATCCCAAACTGCGAAGATTGCGACCAGAACTAAGCTACGAAACGCGAAAAGAGATTTGGGAGAAATTGATGAGTCTAGGGGTTCTGGGGACCATTCCTTATGACTCGGCTAGTGACGACTATCTGATTCAAGTTTACCAGTATTTCTACCCCGAAATTGAGGAAGATCCTCAGTTCGGTGCCAAGCATGCCGTCGGGACCAATGACATGCAAGTGGATGTTGAAAGTAATGAACTCGCAACCCCTGCAATAGTATCGCGCCAAGAATCTCGAATGGATGACGACAATGGCGATGGCGAAGAAGAAGAAGAAGAAGAAGAAGAAGAGGAAGAAGAAGAGGAAGAAGAAGATGGCGAGGACAACGATGGGGACGAAAACGAGGACGATGACGATGACGATGATGATTTTAATGACGCTGACGAAGACGTAGACGTTGATCACGAAGACGAAGAAAATGCCAATGAAAACCATAACAGAACAGCACGAACCATTGGATCACATCAATATGGCCATCAGGGCGCCCATGAGGCTACCACGAGTCACGATATAGACTTTCTACTCAATGAAACAGATTCAGTCCCACCCATAAATTCTTTAGGGGCTCATACAGGCCAGGGAAAATCACCAGATGCTGCAACTGCCGCAGCAATTGCATCTGGATCAATTGGCTTCAAGAAAAACACGGTCTCGCCAGAAGTGTACAAGCATTTAGGTTATCCCTTGCCACATGTCTGGGAAATCCCTACTAACAACAGCATCTTGGTCTCATCCGATGGATGTACCCAACTCAAGTCTAATCCGGAGTTTCAGGCCCTCACCGCACATGATCGAAGAACAAGCTCCATTGTTGGACCCGGCTTTTCTGAAAACTTGGCGGGTTTCAATACCCGGCAAGAGTACGTCAGCACTGTGGCCAACAATGTAGCACTCTCGAAGAGTTTGGCCATTTTTTATTACGAAATCAGAGTGCTATCGACCCATCCTGCCAACTCACCTTCGACATCCAGAACCAAGGTAGGATTTAAAGATAATTCTAAACTGCAGTCAAACTCCAAATCAAACTCGCGGACAGATTTGCAAGTAAGCGATGCAAGCTCGATTAACAGGCAAGCAGCAAGCATAGTGCGTGCTACTTTGGATGTCAGTTCTTCCAGCGGCTCCAGTAATCGTGGAGACACGTCAAACAAGGGGTGCTTTCTTTACGGAGGACAGGATGGGTACATCACGGACGGCGCCCTCTCGCAAACATACTCCAATGGCTTCGGTCAGTCGGATGTGATAGGGTGTGGTGTGAACTATGTTGATGGTACGATATTTTTCACCAAAAATGGGGTTCATCTGGGAACAGCGTTTACTGATGTCCATGATATAGATTTGCTTCCGTTCATCTCTGTAACTGCTGGGTCAGTGATAAGAACAAATTTCGGACTTTATGAGGAGTTTGTTTTCGATATTTTGGGATATCAGCGCAGGATGAAGACCAAGGCTTTCCAGCACATATACAAAAGCGTCGACAGGAACGACGCAAGAAACGATTTTTCAACTTATGATGATGACAGAGAGCTGCCCGATACTGACTTTGATGCCGAGGCTTCTATTGAAGATACCTCTAAGCCAAAAGATGGGTTTTTGTTGCAAAAAGATGAGAGAATTTGCGGTGATCAACTTTTCCGACCAGACGTGGAGAACTTGAACAACTTGAGTGTGGATGACGATTCAATTCCTTGCACCATGAACACGATGATTAATGACTACTTGATACACGAGGGCTTGATTGATGTTGCCAAAGGTTTTTTGATCGATCTCAGTAAAGACTGCATTCCCAACAATGAAGAAGAACGCGGAAGAATGGTCATAAAACACAACGAAAGGCAAATTGTCAAGGAAGAGCATAATCTGAGAATACGACAAGATATCAGAAGGCTCATAAGCGAGGGTAAAATAGCCGAATGTGTTCAGTTCATTGACAGTCGCTATGCAGGCCTGCTTGATAGTAACATCGATGTTTTTTTTGAACTGAAAGTTGCAGAATATCTGCTGGCTTTTGTGAATTTCAAACAGCACTCAATTAACGAGCTTTTGGGTATGGGTCAAGAGCTCACTGCTAGATTCGTTTTCAATCCCGATGTACCTGCGGGATACAAGGAAGGGTTTCAGAATCATTTGAATGACATATCGTCACTTCTTGCGTACGACAATCCTTTGGAGGAGTGCAATGAAGATCTCGCGGTATTTTTGACACCGACGTATCTACAAGATCGCCTTTTTCAGCTGGTCAACTCGAGGGTTTTGGTATTTTTGAAAAAGAAGAGTGAAAGCTCTTTGGAGAACATGGTGAGTTACACCAGAGCTATGGTGAATGCGCTTATTGAGTATGGAGAGGGCGGTTCTCTTCTTCATAACGATTCTGAATTACGCGTTCACAAGCTTGTTAATATCGACGAAGATCTTCTCAAGCTCTGAGGCCGATGCGTTTATATGTAAATATACATTTATATATCAATACGAGCTAGTCAAAACTGTTGTTCTTAGTCGAGTTCCCAAATAATGATGCATTTTAACGGTATATATAAAATATGTATAGGCCTTTTTGAGGCCTAGAGTTCAGAGGCAAGAGCTGAACACTCTATGTGGATAATAGAGCGTGGTTGGAGTCTTCTAGAGAGTTCATTTCACCCATTAGGCGTAAACACCGAAAGAATTCGTCAAGAAAACGATAGCTAATCCCAAAAACAGGCTCCCCACCAAACTTGTTAAAGTGTATTTCACGAATTGCACAGCCAATGGCGTCCCACTAGCCTTTGCAGGCAAAGTGACTGCAAAAACAAGCAAAATGAGTGCTACAACTAGGGCAGCGGACGCATATATAGGTTGTGATTCCAGTGGTATGAGCTCTTCAAATTTGGGCGACTTTCGGTACAATTTCTGTCCCGTTTCTGTTAGTATGTGAATTGAAGGTCTTGCAATTCGTTAGCACTTACGTGAATCTCCTCGTATGGTAGCATGATTGGTCCTGTGCTTGTATTTTACCAGCTGGTTTCTTGAGATGTTTAAAGAGTTGACGATTTAATTCAAATTATTCAATAAGATAGCTGTTCACAACAGCTTTAAAGAAAGAAAGAGTTCAATCCTCGACCTAGAGCTTGACTACCTCAGCAAACCGTGTATAGTTCGTTAGCGAGAATGCTGGCAAGAAGTGTTAGCAGGTCCTTGGCTCACCCAGTCTTGTTTATGAGCAGATTATCAAGCTCAGCTGTTTATACTCCTCCAAAATACGATGAGCTTGATACCAATACATGGTTAAAAATCGAAAAGGAGACCAGAGAGGAGATTTTAGAGTATTTAGACTGGAAAATGGAGTCCAATTGGTCTCTGATGACGCCACGAGAACAACGAGCAGCCTATTTTGTATCTTACGGTGACTACGGTCCTCGAGCTAAACCGGGTTCCAAAGCGGCCCAGATGCAAATGTCGGGTGCTGAATTGATTCTTAGAGGTATCTTCAGTACAGTTCTTTTCACTGCAGTGGCTATAAGTGTTCTGAACTATGGGAAAGACCGTAAAGTTATGGAGAATTTAGATAAATTGAAGGAGTCTGCGAACCCGGGATCATGAATTGAACATCCGTGAGTCTGCAATTGAAACTGGGAGGAGAGGCCGGGGTCACTCCTTTTTTTTGAACGATGGTCTTGCGCAGACAAAAGACCCTGAGAACCAAGAAAAGAAGAAAGGAAATGAAAAAGTAAAAAACCTGTCCCATGCGATCTACAAATCTCTCACGTAATGCGTGGGACAACTGTAGCCCTGGGGGTTGTGGTCCAAATACAGCTGGTGGTACTCTTCTGCGTCGTAAAAGTTCGTGCACATGGCGACCTCAGTGATAATTTTGTTGTGCCATTTGGGCTGCCATTTTTCCTTTAGCGCACGACATTCCTCCAAGTCTTCTGCAGAATGTGTGAGAATGGCACTGCGGTACTGTGTCCCCGTATCTGGACCCTGGGAGTTTAATGTCGTTGGATCGTGGATCTTGAAGAAAAAGTCCATCAGTTCAGCTAAAGACACCACTTTTGGGTCGAACGCAATTTGCAAAACTTCAACAAACTGCGTATCGCCCTGGCAGACTTTCTTGTAAGAGACACCGCTGGGCGAGTCCTTTTTCGACTCCATTCCGTTGGCATAGCCCACTTTGCAGTCGTGCAACTTGTTGCCAAATTGCTTTCTAAAGATGTGTTCAGTACCCCAGAAACAGCCAGCTCCTAGCGTCAACAATTTCTCCGTCTGCGGACTGTATTTGATGGTCTTTGAGTACATGATTGAAGCGAATAGATCTGGGTTTAATACGGCTTCGAAACTTGATAGATCTGCTCCTAAGATGGTCTTGGTTGATGAGTAAACCAACGCCTTTGACGATCTTATTTTATAGGTTGTTGATTTGTTCACTGACACTGTACAGCCATAATGGGCACGTGATAGGATCCACAACTGTTGCGACGTCAGTATAAAGATCAAGATCAAGATCGAGGTCAAGTATCAGAAGAAAGATATGAATTTGGTGACAGAGGAGTTATTTGAGGGAAAGCGTTGGATCTGGGTTGAGAGAAATGATTTTCAGGATTCTTGCGAATTTTGGGCGAATTTTGGGCCAACTTTGGGCTCATTTGGTCAACTTTTGGAGGAGTAGACGTCATTTATCCACTTTGAAGCCTTTTTTTTGACCTACAAATCTTCTGAAAATGGGAATTATCATTCATCCGTCACTGTCGTTTGTGAGATCTATATGTTGCGAAAGAATAGGGTTTTTCATGGCCCGGTTTCTCGCTGGGGTTGTGGTAATATGCCGTTTTTTCAACGGCGATTCTTTTCGTTCTTCCTTGCCGGAATTTGATTCTTCGTCATACTGCGTTAAGAGTAAACCTCGCTTTGGTGACGTGGGCGCGCATTCCGTCTGACACTCGTGCTCTGAAACTAGAATCAAAGAACTGGTGTCTGCAACCCAGGGATCATCGGACTCGTCCAGGTCAGGTTCTTCACCAACAAAAAGTTGTCGTTTCGTGGGAAGAGCCTCTAGGCGTTGTGCAACGCTCTCAAGAGCGTCCGTGCTGGATAATTTTCTTCTAGGAGACGTGTGGGTCTTCAGAAAATCGTCCAGATTGTTTTTCTGTGGAGTGGGTTTTCTACCAGCTCGTTTTCTCGGAGATTGTGTGTTTCGTACTTTCTCCCGTTCCAAACAATATTCCAGTACGAGGGGATGGTCCACAGGAACAAGCTTTTTGGGAACAGAGGCCATGTATTTGTAGGTTGCCCTTTCCAGCTGTTTTTTTGTTGGACTCGTTTTTCTGCTACTCGTGGCAGGTCGTGAAATGAGATTCCTGCCTTCAAAGTCTTCGATCTGCGGTTCCTCGACACCTGGCAAGAACGTGTTGTACCGAATTCGCCAATATTCAATGTGGAATACTCCCTGGCAACATTCAGAAGTCCACTCGTCTGTTATTTTCATGAAATGCGAGGAATCTGAGCCGTTGAACTGCAGAAGCTTCTTGAGAATAAAGGCGTTGTGAGTGGACTCATGAAACCACTTTCTCAGGTTTGAAATGCTTCTTATATTGTGTTCGCTCAAAAGTTCGATCAGTTGCCGGAAGTTTTGCTCATCAAGAGTCAGGTTACCGCTGATATTGATGAAATCACCGCCAACACTAGCCAAGTCCACCGTGGACGATAAAACAGGATGAAAGTAATGCATGAGTGCGGCTTCAGAAGGCCAGCCTTGAAAATTTTCTGCACTAGACGATCTGAAGTAATTTCTGCCGAACAATTCGTTACTGTTGGCTTGACTGTGTTTGAACACCTTGTCTTGAAAAGCCTTATAGCGCAACTGTCGATCCCTTGGGTCCAAGTGTGGATCTTTGAATATGGATGTGAATTCCGAGGCAAAATCAGGTTCTCTTAACAAAGCTAGAGTGGCTGACTTCTTAGGACCCAGGCCTCGCACACCTTGGCTATAATCTGCGCCCAATAGCGCGTAAAATAGAACGATTTGATCCTGATTCCAGTTTCGTAACTCTGAAATGTCAAAGATCGTGACGAAGCTCTCCTTGTGGTCCTTTTTCTTCGTACTACCAGCGTAAGAAGCTGGTACATCTTCCCAAAATCTTGACAGGTTGCGTAGTACCTTGGTGGCTCCAAAAACGAAGGCATCAGAATCATTTGTAATAATATAGTCGACCAAACCCAACTTCTGCAGTCTTGCACACTCTGCCTCTCCTTCGCCACTAGCATCGATCCATGAGATGTTCATAGCTTTCAAAAAGCGCTTGACGAGGTTTAGCTTATCCGGGAATAAAGTGTCGTCCAACTCATACGGTTGGGTTTCGAACAATGCGCCCGTGCCATCCACCACTTGCTCAGCGGTCTCATAATTGGCATCTTTCGACTCAGTTTCGACCACTTTTTTAAGCTTTGCTCTATTCTTGAACTCAGGTTTCGATGGTCCATCGAACACCAAAACAAAAGTTACGTCAAGTGCAATGAGAGCGTTTACACGTTTGAATAGTGAGATAATCGCCAGCGAGTCTCCTCCGTAAGACTTGCTGGGTGAGTCATTTACACCGTTTTCTGCGTAAAAACCGCACTCGAAAAGCCAACCAAAGGCATCGATGGCTAATCGAGGCGTTCTTCCAGCATCGGTTTTGAATTCAGTTACCAACTGTTTGAAGGGAATTCGACGGACACTGTCATCTGTTTTTATAAATTCCCACAAAGCAGGAACACCCATGGCACATTCCTTGCAACTAGACTGGTGTTTTGTTAACTTTGGTCAACTTTTGTCAACTTTGGTTAACTTCAAAAACTGAGCTAAAACTGTGAACTGGAGACCGAAACCGTTTCGTTATTAAAATAATGATGATAATATAATAGATAAATGCAGAGTTACAATTGATCAGTGTGATTTTGACATAACTGTCTCAATAACACTGATTCACGCCTTAAAGATCAGATTGGTGAATATCGCTCACCGTGTGTTTTTATGAATGCGCCGTGGGAATAAGACTTATCCGCTTAAAGCCCAAATTTTAACCAGTCAAGATCGTCCAAAGCATTGTCTTTCTGCTTTGGAGTGTTGGAACTCTGGTTCGTAGCCGCCAGACCAGAGGTACCCCCGTAAGACTCAGAGCGTAAAGATGTAGTCTTGCGAAGACTTGCTTCTGCATGTAAGCCACGCTGCTGCTGTATAGAGTCCATATAACCGTTTCGTGGAGAGGCAGTGGCAGAAGAACGTTTGATAGAGCCAGGCTGAGGTGTGGCAGAATTTGAATAACCGTTGATTTGACTAGTTGTGGGTGTTTGAAACTGGGAAGGCGACTGTGGGTATTGAGGCACAAGACTCGCCTGTTGTAGCTGTTGAGATAACAGGGATGTTTGCGATTTGCGAGACGCAGGCCTCGAGTAAGGTTCCTGTGCAGAGAAGAGATCAAAAGGTGAACGTGGTGATCTTCCTGGTTTCGGAGAGGACGCAGTGCCGGCTGCTGCATTCCAGGATTGTGAAGATGCAGAGATTGTGGACGAAGAGCTTCCAACAGTTGGCTGTGCGTAGACCCCTGAATGTTGCTGATGCTGTTGCAATGATGACGCAATGATAGATGACGAGCCCGGGCGTGATGGCTTCCGGCGAACCGTTATACCAGAGCCGCCTCCCGACGTTTGCGGTATGGCCTGGCCATTAAAGTTTGGCACAGGACTCTGAGCCGACGTCGGTCGAGGCGAGATAGATACCCTTGGTGACGACGCTGCGCTATTACCAGCGCTACTTGGGAAAACGTTCATCAATTGAAACTGATTGCGTTGAGAAGCTCCCGGCGAAGGCTTGGGTAAAATGGATACCATGGTGCGCGATGATGAAGAGCGGTTACTCGAGTTCGACGCAGAACTGGAGCTGCTGGAGCGTCTAGATTTTTTAGAGACCCCAGGAACAGCTCCGCTCTGCATTCGGTTGTTATGATTCATCAATGTTTTGGAGCTTAAAAGCTGGTTAGAATTAGTCGTAGCGTTCATTGTATTGAACGACATTGACGAGTTGCCGCGTTGTTTTGTCTCCGTGGAAGGAAAACTAGAAGCCTGCGATGGCTCATTATGCGAAGAGGGTGTAACATCCAAAGAAAGGGGCAGTTGCGTCGCTGCAGATTTGGCCTTATTCGTTTCTGGTTGAGTTGTGCCATTGGTAGTGTCTTTTGCTTCGGTAGCAACGGGCTTCTTATTGCGTTTCTTGGTATTTCGTTTTCGTATCACATCGCTTTTCAATGACAGCGGACGCATGGTTCCATGCAATTTCTGGAAAAGACCGCACGCATTGCACATGGTGTTCCCGTCTGCGTCTCTACGCCATAGCGGCGTCTTGGTGGTCTTACAATTAAAACATTCGACCTGAGGTTTCCGGGGTAGCTCAGAACTCGACGGCTGACGATAAGATGCTAGCGACGTGGACGATAAGGGTCTTGCCAGAGAGCTCTTACGTATCGAGTTTGTGGTGTTGTGAGATGTGAGTGCAATGTTACCGTCTTCGCCCAAGTTTTTAGAAACCTGTGATGACGAACGCCTGGTCGGCAGTGTTGGCCGAAAAAACGAAGTTGATTGCGGGTCTTCTGGACGATAAGACATGGGGTTAGCAAAAACTTGCTGGGTATCGATATCAGAGACTGAAGGGTTGCCAAGAAGATGGCTCCAATTATTATTGCCCTGGCCATTCATATGCGCAGCAAAGGCTGAAGAACCAAGTCCATCCGTTTCGATGCTCCCTGAGGCGCCGTGACTGCCCAGATGTGCATGGAACTCAGAGTTGTAGCTATTTGGAGCACTGATCGTTGCAGAATCACTGGATTGGCTTGGTGTCATCATAAAGTCGTCCACGTTGAAATCCCATAATTGGGCAATTTCACCATTTTGCTGGTTCTCCATAGCCAAGGGCTGTACCGACGAAGCAGGAAACAACGTTTCTGTATCCACTGATTGAGATGGCGGTGGTTTTTCGGGTACAAAACTCCGAGTTGGTTCTGCATCTAGCTTTTCTATCCTATCATTTGTATTCCCGATATCTTCGCCAAAACTGATGTCAATTTCCTCGGGCAAAATCTCCAGCATCGAGTCGAACCGAACCCCACCATTCATTTCGTTCTCATCAAGCATTTCGAACATGCTGGGGGCTCCGTCTGTCATTTCTTGTAGGTTTTTTACCATTTTGTCATAAAAACTTTTCCTTTACAGTCGATGTCTGAATATTTAGACATCGCTGTTATTTGATGTCATTTGGAACGCACATCGAAAATATCCAGCCTTTGAGATCCACACAGTTTGACCTATTTGAAGACCCGGGAGAGCCTCTGGTAGTGGCTAAGCGGTCCATGCTTGTAGTCGTGAGATGTCCAGAGACGGAGCTCTTCATTTTCCTTGTTTTTTCGTCAAAATCGCAGCATTTTTGAAAAACTGGTGGACCAACAACGAATTTGTAAGTTGGAATGAGCGGAGTGCTTTGAGACATGCAAGGGAAGTGTCTTTTGGTGTTTGGACGATGTCCAACTGGTATTTTCATTCTTCCTGTCCACTGAAATTTGACATTTTTTCTGTTTTAGTGTGATTCGAATCTTACACGCATGAAATAGTCTGGTAAAAACCCTAGACACCTTGGGCTTGTGGATCAACAAACTTCCACTTCCAAGCAGCATTGAAAATATGCCATTCTCTCAAAAATACCCCAGTTTCCAGTTCTTTTTTAGTACGCATTTTGACCAAACAACTCTGAATCCCCCCAGACGCTTGCAAACGTGTCCCAGACATTTCAACCGCGCATAAGACCATGATATAAAACACAACTGTTTTACCGACGTAAAGTTGCAGTAGGTTTTCAGCTTTCCCCTTTCAAACCTGTAGTTTCTGTCGCCCTTGTGTTCTCACTTTTCAGATATTCCAAACGTCTCTTGGCTAAAAACAAAGTAGAGCTGAGCGTCTTGGAAAATTATCGAAAAACCCAAATATACCGATTCCATGCTCCACGCTCGTTGTAGCACCGTTCTTACCACGAAACCACCCATCCAAGATCTCAGCCTGTTTTTCTCCCGCACCCCGAACCTTCTGCAACAGAAGATCAAGTGCCGCCCAAGAAAGAGGCGTCTTGTGGACGATCCGCTAGTCTTATATACACATAACTAATACCACAAATACGAAGTTTCTACACAATCAAAACCAGCTCAACCAAACCTGAACACGGAAGACGAGAGCTTCAGTGTGTCGACTTTCTCTTGGAAGACTAGTTTTGACATTTTTGACCTTTCTAATCCACTTATAATGATAGCTCGAGAAAGTAACTAAATTGAAAGAGAAAGAGTGTGGTGGTTTTCTATAAAGTTGGAAAAAAGTTTGGCACCAAAGCCATTCAAATACGATCAGATTAAAGGGGGTGTATTCGGCTACATAAATGCGTTGGCATTTTGTAGCTAACAATGAGTAAGTTCCTTACAATTTGCGTGTCGTTCGTGAGTGCCGTGGTGTTTGAATGAGTATATAATAGAATCAAGAGCCGTGTGCGAATAAGGAAGTTGAAAAAATGCGGTCACGTGACGAACGATGGGAAGTTTGGTGTGTGTTGCGGATTTGAACAATAAATAGGTTTATGGGGTCGTTAGAAGTGGCAATGGATGGATAAATACATAGTAAGAGGTTATAGATTGAGAAGCAATGCAATTGAGGATTTTGAGAAGTGAAAAAAAAAACACCCACACACCGCACCAGGCCAGGATATAAAGTGCATGATCACGTGACTGACCAGACCATCTGAAGTGATATCTTTCTTTCATCACCATGAAGGTTTTGTTGTTTTTTATATGACGAATGGATTGGGTCAGGATGAGCTGTGCAGACGTACTGGTTTGTTGAGCTGGCTTTACATGTAGCAACTTTTCTTTCGCACAACTTTTGTGATGTGCTGATAAAAATTCAGTTGATGACTCTGCTCACGGACAAATATGGTAAGTATTGAAAGGTTTAGCTACGCATTTTTGTGGTGGAAAAATAGAGATTAAGAGGAACACGACTGCTACAAGACAGATTCTTGGACTTGGCGTACTCGTGGACGAATCATAAGAAATGCTCGTTCAAAATGCCCTGGAATTTAGGACCAGTGCTGTCCAACGGGTTGCAAAACTGGCCGGGTAAAAAAAATTCATAAAATTTGAGGACCCATCTGCTAAATAGCTAGGTACCTGAAAGAACCCGCTTCGGGCAAATCATAACCTGTCGTACAACCCGCTTAGAATTGAACTGCAACCTGAGAGGAACCTGGACGCGTTTTTTCTAAAATGTAACGCGTCTTTTTTAAAATGCAACGCGTAAACTTTTGAAGATATAAAAGGTGACAAAATTCAGAATTCATTACTTCACATTCAGGAACATGGCTCAGGCCACAGTTTCTACCAACAATGGAAGCCCCTCTTATGATTGCACCACATGAACTAGCGCCGAGTCCCAGTACTGATCTTGAAGGGGATACGGTTCTAAGTGATCCTGAGAACCACCTAGGTGACTTGCCCCACCACAATACAAAAAAGGCTCTAGCGCGTGGAAAATCACAATGGATGCAAAGGTCCGCACTTCGCAAGCACTTTCGACTTTCTCAAACAGATGGTTTGACCACAGCTAGCTGTATACATTGCGGAAGAACCTTCTACGAAAGCAATTCTACGGGTAATCTCTCCAAGCACGTCAAGAACATTCACCCCTGCCAGTACAGATCCCAAAAGGCTGCAACTATAAAGGAGCGTTCACTAGACTCTTTGATCATGAAATCTCGCTCGCTTCCGCTGCCGGGAGAAATTGCTCGCGAGTGTAAGCACAGTCCTGGCTCCATCGGGACAATTGGCTTTTTGACGGAAAGACTGTTGCCGTTTTCGTTTGTCAGCTCTAGAACGTGGAAATGGATATGTAAGGCATGTCCAGAAATGTCATTCATTCAATCTCGCACCACGATAAATACAAAACTCGAAACCTACTCCCAATGGTTTGATAAGGCACTCGTTGCGGCTCTAGAACAAACCGATTTCATAAACTTAGAGCTAGATGTGTGGACTGGAGGCAACGGTCACTCTTATTTGGGTATTGCAGCTTCATTCGCTCCGAACTTGCTGAATGAAAAGATGTTACAAGGCGTTGGAGAAAAGGCATTACTCAATAACTGTGAAGAGACCAATAACAGTCACCTTTTGGATTTTGTTGATATCAGCGGCTCACGCCATACAGGTGAAAGTCTGCATACCACGGTCGTGGAGGTTTTGAACCGATTTAGAATAACAAATAAAGTCCTCTCCTTTACCTCTGACAATGCTACTAATAATACGGCCATGCATTCTTTCCTTCTTCACAATCTCATAAAACCTTCGAGGACGACGGCATTCAAGAAGACAAAAAACTTTCATCATGTTCGCTGCGCAAGTCACATTTTGAACCTTCTGTTTCAGGAGATCGTGAGAAAGCTGAGGGAAGATGAGAGGTTTGAAAAAGGCTTGAGAGATGTTAGTGCGTTCGCCAAAATAATCAAGAGGTCATCTCTTTTAAGGTCTGCTATAGCGGATGCTAGATTACCCTTGGTGCCTTCGGCTCCCGAAACGCGGTGGATTTTCATTTGGAAACAGGTCGCTACATTTCTAAAGCATCACAAAGGATATTTAGGGTGGGCTCAGAGTTTGAAGTCAAATGAACAATATCACAATGTCCTTCCGAAGATAGAAATGCGGCTGCAGCTCACGGACGAAACAGTACAACTCTTAGAGTATTTTACGAGCTGTTGCTCGATCTTCCAGCTAATGAACGATACTTTGCAAGACAACAATGCAAGCAACATAGCTAATGCAGTCACTTTCTATTCCACGATGAAGGAATTTTATGACTTATGCAGCAGGGGTGAAACGGAAACCATTCCAGCTTCTCCAGAGGGGTTTTTTGATTTCACCTTCATTAATGGAAAGTTCGAACTCTCTGAAGAGATAAAGAGTACTGTTTTGAAAGCCATCATCTCTTCCAGGTCAAAATTCGACGAATACTTCGAGTTGTATGAAAAGAACGACATCTACTTTGTTGCGGCGTTCTTGGATCCTAGTATCAAAGGCGATTATTTTAAAGAATTTTTTGGTGATAATGAGGGATCAGAGCACTTTCGAAGGGTAGAGGCATATGTCAAGGGCTACCTCAAGCAGTGCCAATCCGAAAACCATCCGTACATTGACAATATGCTCAAGCCAGTGAACACGAATCGCGTCACCAAGTTCAAAAGGCTAAAATTGCATTTCAAGCAGCCTCCAGAAAGAACCTCTAAAGCTCTGGAAGAATGGGAGAACTATAAGGCTGATTCTCATTTAACTTCAGATTCTTTGACAGATGCCGTGAAGTGGTGGTACTCGCGGCGTTTGACCTACCCTCATTTGTTTCCGTTGGCTTTATCCATGTTGTACACAAAGTTCAGCACATGCGGTATTGAGAGAACATTCTCTATCAGTGGAAAACTAATGAGAAGCGACCGCAGAAGTCTCGGGAGCGCTAATGCGAGGAGAATCATGCTTTTAAGAGACCGCTTTTTTAACTTCGGCCTGTACGACAAGGAACTTCTACTCACGAAACCGGGCGATGCCGATGATTTTATAAATATATCATCTGATGAAGAACCCCTTGAGGATGATTGTCAGGATGATGATTACGGTGTTGATGATGATGATGCCTATGATGATGATGACCATCTCGACGGTCGCTGGGCGGCGTAATTAGTATTTTGACCAGTATTTAGCCCAGGTAGCATTATACAATTCATATCAAGTCTAAACGTTTTTTAGCATCGCGAACAAACATGAGCTGCTCCTCTTTGTCACCGAGGCGATGTGAGGTGTTCCCAACCCGTTAGCGACGCTATTGAATGTGATTGAAACTCACTGAAGGATCCGTAAATATTAAATTATTAATACTCAAAGACCTGATTGAAAAAACAGCAACCCGTTAAGTACCCGAATTTTGCAACCCGGGTTGCAAATTTTTGATCCGGGTCAACCCGTTGGACAGCACTGTTTAGGACACACGAGTACAGAACGATCAGGGCATAACAACTTCATCACGAGTCCATGTCAACTGCCCGGGATTGTAGGTAAACTCTTTAGTTTCCGAAGAGGATAAGTCGAAAAGGATAAGAGAGTCGTGCTTTTCGTGACTTCTTCTTTTTAAAACAAGTCCGTGCTACACCACCAATAAGCCAATGGTTTTGAGGATGTCAAATTAAATCAAAACGCACACAGGACGCTATTTTCGAAAACCTACAATGAGCCTTAAGAGATTCATATTCACCGAACAATGAGGGCCGAATTCATACGCGAATGACACGCCCAGATAAGGAACCACGTTTCACAGCTTATAGTAGTTTAGACACACTTGAGAACACTACTAAGATCATCACGTTGAACGAACACCACATATATAGAATAAGTCAAGCACCGCGCAACACGCATCTACTAACCCAAAGCATAACAAAAGGGCTATCCGTGCTCACCTATGTTGTAGGCTTCATTCCAAACGTTGATCAATGACGGAGTCTTTGGTTCCAAATAAGCACAATTGAGATAACCGAGTCACGTGCTGGTATCCAGGTGTCAGCGACAGAATTAAAGCCAAGTGATCAAAAAAACGCAACTAAACAAAATACAGGCTATTTTACTTCTTTAACTTTCCAATAAGAGCCCTTTTTAAGCATAAATGTTCTTTAAACTAATAGAAAGCATGCTGACTTTTATCTCGTGGTGCTTTTACGTGCATTTCCTCGATCTCCAGCATATTATTTCCCATCACAAATTGAACTGTTCATAACCCACTTTATTCATGGGATATTGCCTCACCAAAATGTTTCATTAATTCATCCCCATTCAGCACTTTGGCTTGATTTCTATTTCATCGCCTCCTTTTAGTTTCGTGTTCCAAATCTTCGCAAACCAAATTCACCTCAAAGCATAATTCTTGTTAAAACTCCAAAAGCATATGGGAAAGCTGCCCACGAACTGACCGCCAAAACCTTATCCTAGCTTACCGCCCTGTTCAGCTTCTCCTGTTACCGTCTTCCGCTCATCACTTTCGCATCAAACTGACATCGGTGCTAAGACTCTGATCAGTTACCCTGCGCACGTGCCGCGTCTTTCGCGTTTTTCAAGCTATAAACTATATCTAAACATCCTAGCAAGCTGTTTAACCTGGAAAAAACAACTACAACTCACGTTGAAAACTTCAGATAAAAGGCCCAAGAATCCTCTTGAAAGCTCAATTTTCTCGGTGAAATAACATCAGAATCGAAAATAGCGAACTCGCTTTGCCCAGGGTTTTTTTGATCGTCAATTAAAGCTTTTTTCCAAGCTAAATTTTGCTCAATCTCGTGTGCTAGACCTGTTTCTCGAATTTTACCACAATGACTGAGCTAAGAACTGACTCTAGCAGTGGATTGTCCCATCTCGTGAACTCCGGCCCGGTTTCGATCATGGCGTACTGCGGATCTTCCATTTTGATGACCGTTACCAACAAATTTGTCGTGAATGGTCCCAACTTTAACATGATTTTTGTTATGTTGTTCGTGCAGTCCTTGGTATGCACAGCGTGTCTGGCAGTATTGAAAATGCTAGGCTACGCCAAGTTCAGACCTTTGAACAAGACAGATGTGAAAAATTGGTTCCCTATCTCGCTTTTGCTCGTGGCCATGATCTACACCTCTTCCAAGGCCCTACAGAACTTGGCAGTTCCAATTTACACTATTTTCAAGAACTTGACCATTATCTTGATCGCTTACGGTGAAGTCCTGTTCTTTGGTGGCAAAGTGACCGCCATGGAACTATCGGCCTTCGTCGTGATGGTGTTGTCGTCTGTTGTTGCAACCATAGGAGACCAGCAAGCTCTTACGGCCAAAGCGGGCGCTGAAGCAGCCCAGGATCCTACCGCTGGCTACTTTTGGATGTTCAGCAACTGCATTGCGTCCGCTTTCTTTGTGTTGGTCATGCGCAAAAGAATCAAGCTCACCAACTTCAAGGACTACGATACCATGTTCTACAACAACATCTTGGCCTTGCCTGTTCTTTTGATCGCTTCTTTCATCCTAGAAGACTGGTCTGCCGCTAACATTTCCACCACTTTCACTCGCGACTTCATGACTGCTTTGGTCATCTCTGGTCTAGCTTCCGTCGGTATCTCCTATTGTTCGGGCTGGTGTGTGAGAGTTACATCCTCCACCACCTACTCGATGGTCGGTGCCCTCAACAAGCTACCAATTGCTCTCTCAGGGCTAATCTTCTTCGATGCCCCAAAGAACTTTTTGTCCATTTTCTCAATCTTTTTGGGTTTCTTGGCTGGTTTGATCTACGTTGTTGCCAAACAGAAGAAACAACAACAACCACCCAAGGCTTAGAAAGAACAACGTCGTTGATTCTTGCTGGGTGGTCCGTTTATCATGGACACTGGATTGAGTTCAACGCGAATTCCAAAGTGATTGGCCTAGTCTGACTGGAAGCTGCTAAATGAAAAGCTTTCTTGGCTAATGCGAATTGCGAATTGTAGATTATTTTGTAGTAACTGCGCGAATGAGTCTACTGATTCTTACGGTTGTGTGCGGTGCAACATCATGGATGGTGCTGTATTTAAACTAATAAAATAAGAATATCGATAGCTTCTATTATGTCGAAATGTTCATCTGATGAACATAACAGCATAAAATGGGCGATGAGCCCAAGTCAGAACCTAGCGAAAGCCCCGTAGACTACTCTGACTACTATTCTGCTGCTTCCAGCTTTGCTGGTCAAACCCATGAAACCGATTTGATTGCAGACTCTCAAGAATCCGATGATATTCTAATCGGTCGGAAACATTTGCTGGATGACAGTGTGTGTCTATCTGACCCTTCCGAAAGTGGTTCAGACTCCGAAGATCCCTTGCAGGACATTGGGATTAGCTTAGGCACTGGTGGCCTGAGAACTGAGTTCAAAAAGTCCGAAAAGCTGCAATTTGTAGAGTTCGATACTTCAGACCGTGCGTTTGACGAAAACATAGTTGCGAGGTTGAACAAATTTGAAGAGCTCTGTGAAACTATCGACCATGAAATAACAGAGCCGGAGAAGTCTAAGGATGTCGTTAGAGAGACCTCTGAGCTTTTGGTATCCATCTTCAAAAATCAAGTGCCTAGTGCCTATGTGGAAATGGTAGCATCGCAAAGTAGCGGTCAACGATTTCAGGATTGGCATTTCATAAGTGGGAACACTACAGCCAGGCGCCCGGATGCTTGGGATGTGTTTTTGAGCCCAAGTGGAAACTCTCAAAAGACCTCCTTCAAAGACCTTCTGCGATCTTTTGGAGCTGTAGATTATATGCCAGAGAGCACCGAACCCATCATTACATCCATGTATGACACTATGAACAGTCTGGAATCCGTTGCTTGGATGTGCGAAGAACTTGAAAAATATGTGGACTGCAGTGGATTCACGAGAACCTTCATTCGTTTCATTCTGGATCGAAATATTTTCGAGTCAGCAGAGTGCACAACGAGCTGGTGCTCTCGAATATATGATATGTTGAGCGAGACGCACTTTTTGATGATCTACTTTCAGCTTGTAGATCGAGAAAATTATATGCTACATCTTCGCATATCGCAGCAGATCCCCGAATTCCATAAGCCGCTGCTCGACAAACTTTTCTCGAAAGTTAAACAGGACCATCAATCTGACCTTTGCATCAAGGTTTTGAGCTCCGACAATTATCTTCAGATGATTTATTTTGTCCTGCTTGTATATGGCACTGCGGTATTCCCACCAGCTCGAAGTGATGGCGCGTTACGTTTAAAGGAACGAATAAAAGATATGCGCGAAGACGCCGACAAGCCTGAGCTTACCTTGCTCCGAAGTTATGTGAATTTGTATACAATTTGAGGACATAGAATAGTGATTTTTCTTTGGAACTATGAAAACAATTCCGGCGCGGCCTGCGGCAAATCTTCAATGGTCTGGATGATTAGTGAGCCCTCTGGATTTTTGCCCAACATTTCGTCCACTTCGTCTTCTATCAAGTGTATGCTTTTCTTGAAGCCCAATGATATCGCAGTTTTAATATTACTACCGCTGTCATCGACAAACCAAGCGTTCTTGTAATCGCCCAAACCGCTCTGCAGTTTGGCTCGTTCAAATGCCTGAGGGTCTGGTTTGCAAATCAGATTGTCCCTCTGTGAGTAGTCACAGTATGTGATGCCATCGAAAAGATCTGCTACTCCCAGAAGTCTAACGCAGCGGAGCCCGTGATTTTTGTAGGCATTGGTGAACAACCACATCTTGTCCACCTTTTTCGATTTCCTTAGTTTTATCAGCATTTCCCGCAAGGCCGGATCAGGCTTCAGTATATCGTGCAGAGGCAGCGCATCGTCTACCATTTTGTTATATTCAAGGGCCTCGATATCATGATGCTTCACCAGGCCGCGAATTGCCAGGCCGTATTCCCTATAGTAAGTCTCACGCAATCTGTGGGCCTCGTTGTCATCCAATTGAAGCTCATTTTTGAAATAACTGTGAATTGATACTTGCATTAAATCATGGATTTTAGTCGATCTCTTGTAAAGACAGTTATCAATATCGAAAAAAAACACCTTCAAATTTGGATTTGCTTTGGGAATGTCCTTAGGATCAACTTGGAAGCCGATCTGCGATCCTTCATGCGTCAATGCTTCCAAACGTTCCCGGTTTTCTCTCAATTGGGCCTCTACTTGTTCCCGATATTGGCCATGGTTTGAGCTCGAGCTTGAAGTGGTCATCTGGGCTGATCGATGGCTCGCAAAGGTCTCAAAAATTGCCAATCTTTTCAATGCGCTGAACATGCAAAACCAAACAACTAAGAGTCTTAGAAAGTCATAAATAGACTGAAGTATTCTGGTTTTATAGGTATCTCATGAGTCAATTGCCATGCCCTGTGAATAATTATTGGATATCAATAAGCCGTACCCAGTGCTACAGGTAGAATTCTTGATAGTACTCGAGTACCAGAACGATAGATGAGCAGCATTCATAGCGTTTGAATCAGCTGAATTTGAGACTTTAGATGGTTTTGAAGATTAAGAGCATTCGTTATATTCAATGCCGTATTCACGAGGGCCTCAGAGCTTTTTGACGTTATGATTGTCTCGTCATGCGCGGAAATTTCAATTTTTGGCGTAGGTGATGACGAGTGGTCTTGGTTTTCCAGAGTTTCTGGAATTTCGGACTCTTCCGATTCGTTTTCCAACTTTGACGGTTCCAGTTGTAATGTTTCTTGTTTTGGGTCCACCGGCTTCAATTCCCCATCATTCGGTGTTTTGATTACTGGTGTATTTTCTTTTCCTGGACCCTGTCCTTCAATCTGTTCTGACAACTCTTGTGTTTGTTCGGATGACTTTTCGACTTTTTCCCGAGCCGACTTTGGCGTATCTTTGATATCTTTACTGTCTGTAGTTCCTTGCTCAGCTTCAGCTTCAGATTGTGCGATTAGAATTTGATCAGTCTCTGGAGAGAGCGTTTTGTGTGCGTCTATATCTCCTTTTTCCTCCACAGATTGCAAGTCGTGCAACTTATTTGGGCCTCCTAATTCCGCCTTCGAAGATTGTTCGGTATCGACGCTTTCAAGTGATTTCAACGCAATGACATCTGGCTCGTGAAACTCGTTTTCGAGCTCCACCAGTCTCTTTTGCACACGACTGGTCAAACGTGCTTTAATATCCGCAAGCACGGCTGTATCAGCACCTGCGCTCTTGAGCTTCCCAATCGTTTCAACTACACGTTCCACTAAAGTATTGAGTTCTTGATCCTTTGCAGCAATGACACCTTTGCAGAAAGAATCCACATTTTCGATGAAAAGCTGCAGCGACTGCATGTCGATGTCACCATAAAGAGCCAAATCACTTTGTTTATCCGTAAGTTCGCAACTATCGTATTTCTGGAACTGGTCGTCGATGAGTTTCAGCGCTCTTTCTATTGATTTAGCTCTGTAAACAGGTGTTTTGAAGAAATTTTGAACTTCGATTTCCGTCGCACTCCGCTGTAAATAGTCTTCGTTTCCCAAAAGGAAGTCGAAAGCCAAATCGTCAATTGCATGGACTTCGTTGAACTTGAAAAAGGGTGCTCTTTGGTCTGCATGAAACAGCTCGTGCAATCTGACCCAATGGCTCGCTGTGAGTGACAAATTGTGTTGTAAGATGACCGATTCAAGCGATTCGCACTTGTGAGCTATAATTGCGTAAAGCTCTTCGGGGACCTTGACTTGGTTGAGGGTGGTAAATCTGTTTACGAGCGAGTCGAGGTTTTTCAAGGATCCTGGGTCTTGTACGAATTCCAGCACCGCTAAAACCCACTCTGATACGGCCAGCGTACAGCAGGCTTCGTCTGGGGGGCCAAAATCTTCAGCAGTGGCCGAATTGTAGCCATTGATGAATTCCAATTGTGCGCTTAATCCCTTTGCTGGTTCTGATATAGTCTCTAGTTTGCATTTCGAGTCGTTGAAACACAGGTCCATCAAACTGGTGTCTGCCAGACGAGCTTTTTGCAACAAGATTTCGACTTCATCAGTCACAGCCAGTATGTCGGTGTATCGTTTGCTTAACTCTTTGTCAAAGGTGTCTCTTGCGCGAGTTATTTCCTGCTTGAGATTCAAGTTGTAGTCGCGGACTCCAACCACCGATTTTTCGCGAAACAGAGTCTCAGCGGTCGTGGCCATATAGAGAAGTTACAAGTGCTTACTGGTAGTTGGAATTAGGGCTTCTAGGCCTTCAAAGTTGGTGCGATGCCCGATGAAGCATTTCAGCTTTTGACTTGACTATTAATTAGATGCAGTGTTGACAATTTCGTTGAAGGTCACGTGCTTTGCATGTGATGCGATGAGCTTTCTTCACGCAGTAAAGAAGAGTGGTTGAAACTGGCGTCAGGGAAGCTCTGATGGGTTGAAAGATTTGGACGTATGCTGTGAAGAAACCAAGCTCACAAGAAAGCTCATACACAGCTGCTCTATTCAGGGCGATATGACCAGAATGAAGGATGTTACATTCTTTTTTTTTTCAAGTCAAATGCACACACCACTTATTGTCTTTAGAGCTGGACTACATTGAAGTGTTGTGAGTAGAATTGTGGTATCAACTGCCTCCAAAAATTTCGATTTTGATCGTTGAGAAACTTAAATTGAGACTCTGCAATGCAGGTGTTTAGTGTGAAAACGGCTCCTGGGAAATACAAGACACGGGAAATGGATTCTAATTCTTAATCTTCGAATGGATCACTGAAAATGGACTCCACTTCTTACTCTTTGAATCGATCACTGAAAGAGTGCGTCTTTCTTTGTCTACAACGTCTGTAGCCAGTCTGAATAGCTTTATCATTTTCTGACGCTGGCGCTGTGTCACGTGCTCGAGATCACCGTTTATCGAGCCTGACTCTGGGTCCAGGTGCGCGAACTCTCTGTAGCAGACTTATGCACGGTAACTCAAAGCTGCAGACTTTAGCACGGTAACTCTAATCCGCAGATTTTTGCACGAATACAGCGTTGTTGCTGGTCGTAGCACAACCTGGAAAAAAGAAAAATTCATACATGCGAATGCAAGAAAGTCTTGGAGAGTTTCGGCGTTTGTGACGGCAAATAGCCAGCAACCGATGTTCTAAAAACGAATGATACCCGTCAGCAACCGATTTCCTAAAAAACGAATGACACCGCGGTCGCTTGCAACGTTCCGTACAAAGCGACACACCGTCTGTGTGCTCTATTTTCCGTTTCTCTGACGTGAGATCTTCGTGCACCAGCCGGGCTGTAAATGACAAACAAGCTCTGTTACTAACGGATGCAGTCTGTGTGTGCCAAGTTTTGGCTACATTCCGGGCGTGGTGTGATCCAAGTTTATCACGGTTCGATTTTCCGTTCGTCGTAAGAAACGTCAACAATGGGAATGTGCAAGGAGATTTTCGTGCAGGTGGTGCATGATCGGACGTGGTCATTTCATACGGAACGGCACTTAGGGAGCTTTCGGACTTAAGTGCAATGAGAAAAATCGCATCTCCAGGACGACAGTAGAAGAAAGACCCAGATTCTGACGAGCAACGAGATAGCGACGGAAAGATCTGTTAACTATTGTTTGTTCCACTTTGCTCCACTTTGCTCCACTTTTCTTGATCGAGCCCGCTTTTTGGCTCATCCAATCCTTTATGCGCTATTTTGCCGCATGTAGCGACGGTCCGTTACCATACACACAGATACATCTACGATTTACAATTTACAAATTACATTCCGTTATGGACGGTGGATAATGGGTAAATCGATCGGCCCAATAAATTTTCGCCGGTACCGGCGTAACCACGGGTTGCAAACTGGGTTGTAGGTAGAACATTTTTTCGAGAAGTGAGTACCTCGTGAGAGTACCTCTTGCGAATACCTCTTGCGAATACCTCTTGCGAATACCTCTTGCGAATACCTCGTGAGACTACTTCGTGACAAACATTCTATGTAGATCTTCCACCAGGCGTGTTTGACGTCACCGGAAATTCTCGATGCCCGTTGACAATGCGTTTGAGCCAAGCCTTGACAAGTAAGTCACTCTCACTGACGGAAGCCTCTTTTGAGTCTTGCGCTGCATATGTACTCATATGCACTCAGGCGAACGTTCCACTACTGTCTGGGGTGCTTTGGTGGTATTACGTGTCACGATTTTCAGTGTTGACAACCAATATTGACAATAACCGTATACCAGGCTTGTAGGACGTTTCTTGCAAGAAAGAAAGAAAGAAAGACGGAGGTGAGTCGTGAAGAGAATGAAATGGAATGGAAAGAATAGGGTGTTTAGAACGGTTAGAAATAAAGAAGTACATTGCCCGAAAACCTATGCGGGTCGTCTTCACAATGGCGTGAACTTGTGTGTACTCTCGAGTTCCGTCTGAAATTACCTTTCTAACCGTTCATAACCACTACACGGCCTTAAGAACAGACACTGCTATAAGCACACTTAACGCCGCTGTATGTATGCTGTGCAGCCTGTTCTTTTTGCAAGTGCAGACAGATCCTTTCAGATCCTTTCAACAGCCTAGTGGAAAAGTACGCCAAAATACCAACCAAACCATTCACTCTTAGAGCAACGGTTGCAAGTCGTGCCCGTTTCTGGTAACACTGCCTGAGTGCGTTATCTACCATTTTAAAACTGCTGCTGTTTCACGATCTGTTCGAAAAGCCGTTCGTTGGTGTACTCTACTCCCTGGTGTGGCCCTCCACGTCATACAGTAAAGAACGCCAACATCTTCGTCATCGACAAGCCCAGCAGCCGTCGTTGTCTAGACAGGTCTCACCGTAATTGTAGCGTAAAGTTTCGCAAAACGGATGCATTGCAAGTCGTAAACCGTTTTACAGACACCCCGCAAAATGGTTGCCGTAGTCGTCGTCTGTGCAGACATGGATGGCTGTTTTTGTTGTTTGTATTCGCGTCAGGGGCGTTAGCGAGCGTTAGCGAGCGTCAGCGAACAGTTGCTAAACTCCACTTGTTGCCATACTTGTTGCCATATACTTGTTGTCCCCGTCTACTCCATTCACAGTCGATCGCTGACTCTCAACTGTCCATGCTTATAGCCAAGTCACCTATACCATTCACAATTGAGAGCTTCAACGATCAATTGTTCTGCAATACTCAGTGAGCTCTACTCCGCTCAATTGTTTATGCTTATAGACATCTCTACTAATCACAACTCATCGCTGACGCTCTCAGTTGTGGAACTACTCTTGTAGCCATCTCCACTACTCACAATTGATAGCTACCGCTCTCAACTGTTCATACTTATAGCTACCTCTACTACTCTCCATTGGTCACGCTTATAGCCATCTCTACCACCCTCAACTCTTTGCTGACATTCTCGATTGTATACTATGTTCAACTGATTGTTTGACACTCTCAGTCGTTCCACTAAGCTTATAGACCTCTAGATTTTCAACTAAGAGCGTTAGCTATCAATTTTTAATGTTTGTAGATAGCTCTACAATTCACAGCTGAATGCTGACACTCTCAGTCGTTCTACAAGTGTCTCAGTCATTCTTACTATTCACAGCTGATCGCTAAGGCTTTCAGATGTTCAATTGTGCTTGTAGTCATATCTATCACTCTCATTTGTTCATGCTTGTAGCCTTTTCTACTATTCACACTGATCGCTGACGCTTTTAGTTGTTCTACAAGTGTCTCTGTCATTACTACTATTTACTATTTTTCACAACTAATCGCTGACGCTTTTAGTTGTTTAACTAAGCTTCTAGACCTTCACTACACCAGCTGATCGCTCGCGCTCTTGGTTGTTCAACTAAGCTTCTAGATTCTACTACTCCAACTGATCGCTGACGCTCTCAGTTGTTCTTGCTTGTAGTCTTGACTTCCACTCACAACTGATCGCTGACGCTCTCAATTGTTCAACCATGTTTGTAGTCGTGCTCTCAATTGTTAAACCATGCTTATTGCCATCTCTACTATTCGCAACTGATCGCTGACGCTCCCAGTTGCTCAGTTGTGCTTATAGCCATCTCTACTATTCGAAACTGTTCGCTGACGCTCCCAGTTGCTCAGTTGTGCTTATAGCCATCTCTACAATTCACAACTGATCGCTAACGCTCTCAGTTGTTCAATTGTTCTTGTAGTTACCTCTTGTAGTTACCTCTGCTATTCTACTGCATTTATAGCCGTTTGTTATACTCTCAATCAACATGTAGCTAGCTTCCTTTCCGGTTTAGAAAAACAAAGATACATGAAAATCAAGAAATAGTCTTTGTTCATATCGCTGAAAGGCTCGTGGATGATACTGTGTTCTCTCCTTGTCCATATCGCCGCCCTTGACAGATCTTGACCGGTTCCAATTCAATTCCGTGACAAGCTGTTAACCACTATTTTATCTCGTCGTCACAAGAAAAACCAATCTTAATCTGTCTCTAGTCGTTCTTTCCCATATCATTATCCTTAGCTATTCTAGAGATCTCTCAGTAATCTCACTTCCGGTCCATTCAAGAGTCACTTTAGCGATGCTTATTGTCTTATCCCATGCAAATCTTAAATTCGTCAAATAATTTTCCCAAACCTTCGCAACAATCGCATCATTTCGTCTCTCGAAGCACTTTGTTGTTCCCCATCTCAAGCTCAATCCACCATCACTCCTCCCAATGCACTCTTTCAGAAAGGCAAGTTTGCAAGACTTCGACGAGATTTGGTCGATTCTGGAATGTGCCAAAGAGCTTTTGAAATCGCAGAACATTGATCAATGGCAAGACGGGTATCCCAATAGAAGGTCAATAAAGGCAGATATTAAGGCGGGCAGAAGTTATGTTTTGATTTGCGAGGGCAAAATAGCGGCCGTGGGTGCTATCCTGGTTGGTGTGGACCCGGTTTACACCGCTATAGAAGGTAGCTGGATGGGACGTGAAAACGAAGAAAACTACGCTTCCATACACCGCACGGCTATATCGCCGGAGTTCATAGGCCAAAAATTGTCGGCCGTCATGATGGCAGGACTTGTTGAGATATGCTCAGAATTGGGCTTCAACGACATTAGAGCTGATACTCACACGGACAATAAAGTGATGCAACATGTTTTGACAAAAAGTGGGTTTGAATATCGAGGAGAAATAAACCAAGGTGGTGGGGCATGGAGACGAGCTTATCAAATGCTTTTGACTGGAAACTGAGATTCTTGTGACTTTTGACCAAAGGGATTTTACGTTTATTGGATGGTTCATGAATTCCAGAATCGAAGGTTCTAACTCTCAATTGCGTTAAAATCACAAACCTTCTTTTTGATTCGGTTTTGAAAAGAATACAAGATTACACTTTGGATCATGGTCGCAGCGCTCTTGAGCATTGAATGCCAGCGTGACGAGTATGTCTTTGGACAGGATGATAGAACATACCTTTTTTATAGCCAGTTTTATCGAATAAAGATAATGATACTGCTAAGAATGCATGCATCTTGGTGAATTAGATACCACTTTGAACCCTTTCATTTGACGCCCTGTGTCGCAATATGCTCTGTTCGTCATCTACTTGATTCGTGACAAT
Organism: Lachancea sp. 'fantastica'; assembly: GCA_900074735.1. Taxonomy (NCBI): domain Eukaryota; kingdom Fungi; phylum Ascomycota; class Saccharomycetes; order Saccharomycetales; family Saccharomycetaceae; genus Lachancea; species Lachancea sp. 'fantastica'. The sequence goes on from LT598471.1 coordinate 117,139, forward strand.
TTGAACTAAACATCTCTAAGAAGAAAGCTACAAACAGACCTTCTAGTTTTGTCAGACATTGAATACCGGTGTCACTTTTCAAACCTTACACCTTTGTATCCCTGTGCCACAGACGTCAGCAAAAACCATAACTTTGATATCAGCAAAGTGGCCTATTCACCTACCAACCATTATAAACGTGCTTCTCATCGGCCGCAGCAAGTAGATACCTTCCTTGCAAGGCATAGTATGTGAATTTCCGCGAACTGAAAAAAGGCTTACAACATTTTACGTCCCCAGGGATCAAAGTTTTGTCATATTGAAGTCTGACTAAATCCAGATATGACCGCCGTTTCGGCCATAGGTGCTCTCTCATCTAAGTTTCTGCCAGCACTTGTTTCAGCTCATTTGGATACCATCTCGCTGCAACGTCCTGATGGGACTTTATCCTGTTCCAGAAGACAGCGTGTCCAACAGGATGCTTCACAAGATCAGGTTTGAATTGGAACCCCACATCGACACCCCAATTGTCTATCGACTTGTCTCTTTCATCTCTCAACCGTAGTACGTCGCTTGCCAAATCGGAAACGGCACTTTTGCGAGAATCGATGTCTATGGTTTGAAAGAATGGGATAGACAGTCTTACCCCCGCACCCTCTTGTGGACTTGTAACTTTGTGGATTGTGGCCTTGCAGACACCATCGGTGATAGCTTCGAGTGTTTGGCCCACGGCGACTACAAGACTCCCAGGAACGTTATCGATGGGGACCCATTTGCCCTGGAAATTTTGAACTTGTAATGAGCCAGTGTGCTCGGAGGCTTGGAAGATAAAAGTTATGAAATCTGAATCCCTATGAGGCCCCACACCCTGAGCATCTTCAGGTTTCCCTTCTTTTAAATTTTGGGGTTCTTTGTTCGCTTTTTCAGGGTACGAGATGAGCTTGATCTTGCACTGTTGATTGGGCTTGAAGTAAGAGTCGAGACGGCCAGCGGGCAACCCAATAGCCTCACAAATAAGGCTTCTGAACGCAGTAGATAGCTCGGTCATTGTTTTGATGTAGTCTGTGACCACAGGGCGGAAATTTGGAGCATACTCGGGCCGTGGCCACAAATTGGGACCTTCCAGTTGTTTATAAAGTGGTTCTGGGTTTTCAGGAGCAGGCAGTTCCGTTCCCAAATCGATCTGCTCTCTCCAGTCTGCTTTTCCGCCCGTAATTTCGTCTCCCAGTTTGGTGTAGCCCAAGAAATGAGGCGAGTTCAGCATGCCGCACTCTTGCTTGATTTCATCTGGCAATGCGAAGAATTTGAGAGCCTCTGACTTAATGTCTTCCAATTGGGCCGTGGATGGGCCGAATTGTTCAAAATTCACCAACAAGAAGAATCCCACATTCACAAGAGCGTCTTGCAAGTTTCTCAAAAACTGTTGTTTCTTCTCTGGCTTTAGGGCGTCTTCCAGATCGATTACTGGGATGCGGTCAAAAGACATGAAGCTGAAGAAGGCTAGTATTGATCTCTTATTATATGAAGGCCAGTGCTATCTACACTCACAAGCTTACTACAGATCAGACACTCGGAGTTCTTTGAGAACGCTTCTCAAGACTGGCAACAATGCTATTCAAATACACGGGTCAGTTATCGACATTACAGCCGTTCACATCTCGTCTCCGGTGTCTTTCGCTAAACGGACTATATGCTGTGGCATCAAAAGAGAGACAATTGTTCACATGTTCGGATAAGTACCATAGGACGAGTTCGATGAGGTGGAAGATGTAAAGAAGAAAGATGCCAGCATTTTTGAAAATTACTGAACATTATGACTAGCATTTGAGTCAAAAGTTGTGTCGCTTGGGATTTGAGTGCTGAAGAGGTGTTGTAGGACGACAACGACCTTCGAGAGATATATCACTTTACACGAACTTTCACCAGTTACCGTCAAAGTTTCGCGTCGCTTGTGGTTTTATTGACTAAAAAGACGACAATCAATGGTGACACAGTTGTAAAAGGCGTTTGGACCTTTCCAACAATTGTTTTTTATCAAATAACTATGTTGTGGAAGAATAATGGCTTTCATTTCTGAGTGACGACAGCTGGGGCTCTCGCGACAGTAATTAATTTTTTTGGCATAATATAGTGACGCTTCTGTAAGACTGATAACTATTACAAAGCACTGTAAATTGTGAGATATTGGAATAGATCTGGAGTCTGGATTTCGCCAAACACCTTGCAATAGAAGCGGGAAACCGGGTTATTATGATACCATGAGGAATTTTATCACTTGGTCCCGAAATGTCACGTGATGCTGGGTTTTGTATGAATAACGTGCACTGTTCTAATTCAACGGTAGATAAATGTGTACCACCAAACTTCTTTGAATAAGCCATCAACAGGGCTCAATACCCACATCTCATCAATTGCGCTGTCAGTTTGATCGTCATATACGGCCGCGGCCGTTATGTTTGGAAAAAAACGATAGGAGGGAAGCTTGCCCAAAAACCATCGGTTTACATACAAATCTTTACATCTCCGTATCTTCAATGTATAGTGGCTTGATATTCTCTGAGCAGCAGTTTTGCAACATGGGCAATCAACGACACAGTGATATTCAAGCGTTCAGCATTCAGTGATCACGTGACTGAACTCTCATAAATTGGATTTCCCAGGCTAGACCCTGCATATATATATATATATATATATATATATCGATCTTAGTCCGATTTGGTCCATCACCTTAGCCGAGACTGAAATCATTTGCTGTTAAACATGCGATTATCCTCTATCTTCCCCTTCATTTCTCAAGTTCAAACCAAAATTTCAAAATCACTGGCGTCTCAAGCCAAGAGTTCAGAAAGACGCCCAGCCTAGCCGCGATTGGTATACAAACGCACCCACAAAAGACACTGTAGGGCAACACTACGATGATGAGCTACGTATGAACAAAACGTTTCATTTGCAACTTACGTCACGGTCACGTGACACATCTTTTCTCAGAGCACCGGCAAGGTTTATTTTTTTTTTTTTGGATTTTGTTCCCACTTTCAATCTAGACAAAGGCAGACCTAGCTATTTCGAAACGTAAAACATACATCTGCTCAAACAACTAGCCATTGAGTCACCTCTCTCACAATTAATTGAAAAGACCAAATCACTATGAGCAATTTAAAGTGTTTTCACGTGATCTTTAGGGCATTTCCATCACTCATCTTGTACGAGCTAATTTAAAACCTTTTTTTTCTTCTTCTTTTCACTTCCATCGTTTCCCACGAATGATCTCATAATCTTTTTCATTCAAATTTTTCTTCTTTCTTTTCAGTATAGCAATTTGAATTGAAATTTCGTCAAACATATAAGCATCTCTTCCAACTTAAACCATCTTTTACTACAAAAAATAACAAAAACCTTTAAAAACTCATTGTTTTTGGTAGTGTTCAGACGTTTCTGATACATTATTATTGTAGAGCTCCTAAAAAGCTACTTGTTGCGATTATTTTGACACTTTTAGCGTCAAAATTGACCAAGTTAGAACGGCGCTAATACTGAAGAGAAAGGTTCAACACCACACGATACACACACACAAATAGACTGAAGATATGCCACCAGCATCTGCATCCAAGGCTAAAAGAGAGGCCAAGAAGGCCGAGAGGGATGCCAAGAGAGCCGCAGAGGGTAAAACTGTGCGTGCTACCAAGAAGACCAACGAGACCGAAGATGAGGTCGAGGCCACCGCTCGTGAAGTGGCCCAAATGAAACTACAACTCGACAAAGACGGTCTTTCGGACCGTGTGGTCACCGGTGTATTGGACTCGCTGAAAACTTCCCGTGATATCAAACTTTCGTCTGTTTCGCTACTTTTCCACGGTAAAGTCTTGATTCAGGACTCCCAAGTGGAACTCAATTACGGCCGTCGTTACGGTCTACTAGGTGAGAACGGTTGCGGTAAGTCTACTTTTCTAAAATCGCTCGCTACTCGCGAATTCCCAATCCCAGAACACATCGACGTTTACCTGCTGGACGAGCCCGCTGAGCCTTCTGAGTACTCCGCTTTGGAATACGTGGTCACCGAAGCTCAAAACGAACTCAAGCGTCTAGAAGATCTCGTTGAAAAGACTATCATTGAAGAAGGACCTGAATCGGACGTTCTAGAGGGTATCTACGAACGTATGGACTCTTTGGACCCTTCGACTTTCGAAAGCAGAGCTGCCGTCATCTTGATCGGTTTGGGTTTCAACTCCAAAACCATCAACAAGAAGACCAAAGACATGTCTGGTGGATGGAAAATGCGTGTCGCTTTGGCCAAGGCCTTGTTCGTCAAGCCAACCCTTCTGTTGCTAGATGACCCAACTGCCCATTTGGATCTTGAGGCCTGTGTGTGGTTGGAAGAATACTTGAAAAGATTCGACAGAACTTTGGTCCTAGTTTCCCACTCCCAAGATTTCTTGAACGGTGTCTGTAGCAACATGATCGATATGCGTATGCAAAGATTGAATGCCTACGGTGGTAACTTCGATTCCTATGTCAAGACTCGTAGTGAACAGGAGACCAACCAAATGAAACAGTATGCCAAACAACAAGAAGAAATTGCCCACATCAAGAAGTTTATTGCCTCCGCTGGTACTTATGCCAACTTGGTCAGGCAAGCCAAATCCAGACAAAAGATTTTGGATAAGATGGAAGCTGATGGTCTTATCGAACCTGTCGTTCCCGACAAGGTGTTCTCTTTCCGTTTCCCAGAAGTCGAAAGACTGCCTCCTCCTGTATTGGCTTTTGATGACATATCTTTCGCGTACGACGGTAAAGCTGAAAACAACCTGTATGAGCATTTGAACTTCGGTGTCGATATGGATTCCAGAGTTGCGCTCGTGGGACCTAATGGTGTGGGTAAATCCACCCTTCTGAAAATCATGACCGGTGATCTATCTGCTCAATCTGGTCGTGTTTCTCGTCACACTCACGTTAAACTTGGTGTGTACTCTCAGCACTCTCAGGATCAATTGGACTTGAGCAAGACGCCTTTGGAATTCGTGCGTGATAAATATTCTAGCATTTCCCAGGACTTCCAGTACTGGAGAGGTCAACTAGGCCGTTACGGTTTGACCGGTGAGGCTCAGACATCGCAAATGGGTACCTTGTCGGAAGGCCAGCGTTCTCGTGTGGTCTTTGCCATGTTGGCTCTACAAGCACCTAATGTCTTGCTGCTGGACGAACCTACTAACGGTCTAGACATCGCTACTATTGACTCATTGGCTGATGCTATTAACGATTTCAACGGTGGTGTAGTGGTGGTCTCGCACGATTTCAGATTGTTGGACAAGATTGCACAGGATATTTTTGTTGTCGAGAACAAGACAGCTACCAAGTGGAATGGTTCTATCTTGGATTACAAGAACAAATTGGCGAAGAACGTTGTTTTATAAACTGGAGGAGAACACTAACGTACATTGTTCTATGTGTATTTAATAATCATTTTTTGAACGCAAAAAGCGGATTAAGCTTATAACATTTGTATCTAGTCTTCTCATTGAATTGTCACGGATGGATTCCATGAAGGGTATCTTTGAAAATGGCCCCACTGGAACACGGCAAAAGCTGTTCTTTAAGTACTTAGGGTATCGAGTGCAAACTCTTATCAGCCTCATAAAGCACTCATTGTACTCGTAAACCCAGATAACCAAATTCCAGTCATACCGATACTTGAAATGAAGCTTCGCTAAAAATCGTTAAATGTTGATCCCAAAAAACCCGAAAAAAAAGAAACCGTCTTGTCCTAAGAAGCTGAACAGAGGTGCACCGCTAGCTAACATTAAAAATACCAGATTCTCATGTAAAGCTTGGTTTAGGGAGGTTTGTTACCGCAGGCACATTTGTGGCAAACGAGGCGCCCGCATAACCGCCACGTGGAAGCTTAGCAGCTCCTCGAGATTTCTTGGAATGCTTCTTTTCAGTTCTAGGTTCGGCACGGTTGTCAGTATTTTCACTTGTCATTGAACTCGAGCTTGAAGCTCTGGGCTCTCTAGACAGAAGAGTTACAGGTCCAGATATCTCACTGCCATTTGAATCGGAAGATGGAATAGCAGCAACACTGCCCATTGGTTGGTTCGAGTTGAACATTGGGTTCATGTGGGAAAACTGACCCGGTAATGCACTCAGTGGAGGAGGAGCTGGTGGCGGAATCCCGTAGAAACCAGCTGTTTGTGGCGCGTTCGGGGTCATGAAAGGCGCGTGCATAGAGTTAAAGTATGGCGGCGCTCCTGAGGAAAGAGAGTAGTTGGGACCTGGATGCTGCATGCCCATAGGAATAATCGGTGGAAACCGGTTCTGGTGTTGGTACATCTGTGGATTCATAGGTGGAGGCTGTAAAGAATGGTTCTGATAATGCGGAATGTTCTGATTTGGACGAATCTGCTGAAATTGTGGATGTTGGTTTTGATTGAGATGAAGTCCGGGCTGTAAGAGCGGCAAAGGAGAATGAACGGTCATTTCGTGGTCCTTGACTGGCAGTGGTAGCGGAGACTGCTTTGGAGAGGCATTTGGTAAGGTTTGAGGCGTCATTTGACGATTTGTGCGCTGATCCATGCGGGGGATGCTCGTTAAGCCACCTTTATCACTTTCAACGAGCACGACATCTTTTAGATTTTTCGCTAAAAGTTCGGCAGTTTTCCTACCAGCTTGTGTAGCTGTGAGTTCCACAGCATGTGCTGTTGTCGAGCATGGATTTGTTGCCGCTTTGTTTCGTGGACTGCCAGAATACGAGTTGTCTGGACGTTGATTGTTGGATTTTCGTTCTTTCTTACTGGAACTGCCGAAATTGGGCTTTTCTCCGTTTGGTAGCGCCTGTGGCTGAGAAAGAGGCACGCTTTCGTCGACCACATTGCCCTCTTGGCGAGTCTTGTTTTTGCGGTGGTTTTTCGTACTTTTCCTCTCAGGTTTCTGTAGTTGGCTCGTTTTGTTTTTACCAGCTGTGGGCAGTCTCCTTGAGCTGTTGAGATACATTGTATCGCTCGACATCTGGGATTGTAGTTATAATTGAAGACTCTCACCGTGTTGGCACTAAAATACTAAAAAACCGTATCAAAACCTCGAAAATTGAGCGTTTCAAAAGCTGGAAAAAAGGGTATGTACGTCTTTCGAAGCTGCGATTTTTCCTGTGGTGTTCTAAAGACCAAACGCAGTGTTTAAAGTAGCAGTAGCGTTGCAATCTCACTCGAATTTGTGTTGGAAAGCGTTTTGTTATTCGAATGTGTTCATGCAAGGCCTTTATCTATAAGTTCCCAATGGTGTGTTTTATTAAGTGGTAATTATATTGAAAACTAAATTAATGAAGTTGAGCACACTCGTGTATCGTGATTGAGATAACAGGATTTCGTGCACGTGACATGTAAGTGTGTACTCGTCATGTGACATGGGTACTCACGTTTTCATTCGACAGCTTTTTTCAGACCGAACGACAATAACAAAGATCATATCAGCTCATCGAGCAGGTCCTGTTCCGATTCCAGATCAGCTGGAATTCTGGATTCAGAAGTTTGAGTGGCCTTCTGGTGGTTCTTCGCAGCCGAAGCACCTTTGGGCTCCTTTTCGATTTTTTTTTCAACGAATTGAGATTGTTTTCGCACTCATCGCTCCTGCTCAACTCGCTTGCATCTGGACTCTTCTTCTTGTTTCCCAGTAAGCTATTCAACTCATCCACTGACATCGAGTCCAGTTGCTTCTTGGTCACGAGACCAGGCGATTTAGATTGACTCTGATTATCGTTAGTGCTGTTCTGGCGAGCCTGTAGTACTTCCTTGAGTTTCTTAGTAGTTGTAGCCGAGGTTAAGTCCTCTTCATGCTGCGGATATGTCATAGATAAGTCTTCATGGTAGCGATAGTGGTTTGCCTGAAGCTCTGGCAGCTCCGGTTCCGGCTCTGTGGTCTTATTTAAAGCCCGGTATTTACGATCACTCGGCGTAGCATGTTTCCGTTTCAGCTTCTCTTTGTCTTGAAACTTCTTTCTATTGTCTTTCTTGAGTGCAAATGCATCCATAGTTTTCTTGGCTCGCTTGACTCGCTTGAGAAGCCAGATGGAGCTTCTCGATCAGAAAGATGTCCATAACGAAATACAACCTTAGTTAATAGTATTGTAGATCGGACGATTAGGTGCTTTTGAACGGGTCATCGGTGAAGTCAAGGTTAGCGAGGCACCAGACATCTATTTACAAACGTTTCAGCCGCTTGAACGTTGATTGAAACCATTACCACTACCCACTATCATCGCCGCCAAGCTTCCGGCTCTCAAACGTAGACAAGTGGATCGCTGTCCTCCGTGCTGACCACGCAATCGATACCGGCATTAGAAAACTGCTGCACCATGACCGACTTCAAAAATCCCCGCTCCGTGTTGGAATGATTGCAGACTATGACAGCTTTACCCATTTCTTTGAGTCTGAGAATTTCATGATGCGACATCTCGCCTGTTAGGTATAGGTCGACGTCTTCTTTCAGGTTCTTGAACACACCTGACCCGCTGCCAGCGCACAGGGCAACCGATTGGACCCGGAATTTGTCCAAAGCTTGGTTGACAGCACACTGGACGGTCTCGATTCCCAGAGAGACCTTCAAAGACTCGATCACACTTTTTAGCGAAACCTTGGAATTGAGCTTGACGACACGACCGTACCCGACTTCGAAGTCCTTTTCTCCTTGCGCTGGAGACACTTGTTCAATACTGACACTAGACTCGATCAAAGACTGATCGTGGACTAGCGAATTGGCCAACCAGGCGTTGACGCCGTCTTTGGCGGCGTCCACGGCCGTGTGGGGACAGTAGACGCTGATTCCGTGCTGGATCAGCATCACGGCAGACTGGTGCTGTGAGTTAGACCATGGGCTGATTCGCTTCCAGCTGGGGAAAATGAAAGGATGGTAGGACATGATCAGATTGCAGCCGTGGTTGACGGCCTCTCGGGCCACAGCAGCGGTCAAGTCGATGGTGAGCAAAACCTTGGGCTTTTGCACATGGCTCTGCAAAACAGAGCAATCGATTAGCAAGCCGGTATTGTCCCAGCTCGAGTCTGCATAGCTTGCAGGATATAATTTGGTAATTTCTTTGATCAAGCCAGTGAGTTGCGTTCTGGAAAGAGCTCTACTCATGGTGAAAAGTTGTACAAAAGGTATGTGGCAGTTAGTCGAAGTTCAATTGGCCGATAGAAGCTTATCCGATGGGCGAATACTGTTGTCCTAGACCGTTGATGGAGTTTTTTTAGTAGAGATGCTCCTCAGCTATGGTATAAGATATTGTAAAATGAAGACGATCATGTGAGGAGGGAAGCAGAGAATCGAAAGACATCAAATGTCCAGTTTGAGTGCGCTGAGAAGAGGTTTAAATACTCGAGGAAGATATCTGAACGTTTGAGAGTATTTTTTTCGAATATTTGGAGTTTTTCTGCGGTCTGAGGACGTTAATGCTTGTTCTGTGAGCTTTATAGGTTATCCAACAAGCCCATGGCTGTTGGGGCCATCTGAAAAGTTGTAGATTCTTGAAACGAGAAATCTGAGAGATATTGATCTGTTATTTGTTAAGTTACTCGATGGAAGTCAATTCAGTAACGTCAGCAAGTTCAAAATGCTGTTGACTTGATTTTTAATGATGAACCATTTTTATCGAATCGTGAGAAGGTGTGCATTCGAGTGCAATGTCCTGATTTATTAAATCAAACTGTGAGAAACTTTACTTCAAAAACGGTATCAATGTCGAGTTCTTAGCATCATTCTTCTGAAATTTCAAAAATTACTTATCTTAAAACACCACTCTCCATTTTGTTGTAATACAATCTTCAACAGTGTCTTCAAAGTCAACAGACAGTTCAGAGATATCTTCTAATCCATGGAAACCAAGCGCTTTGTCCACATTTGTTGTTAAGCGTCTTCACAGAGTATACTGACGCTCATTTCTATAAGGTGAAATATACAATCTATATCATCATGGACTGGCAGTTTTGGTAAAATGAGTAAAAAGAAGCAGCGTTTTGATAAAAGGATGTGCAATGTGCAATGTGCGATATGCACTATTTGAGCACTTCTTGATGATTTACGGTGCGGTTTACTGTTGGTAGAAGTAGAAACAACAATGCTTAACTAAACTCTAAATTGACTTTACAACTGAGAGCGTCAGCGATCAGTTGTGAATCAGAGAATTGGCTTCTGACACAGTAGAACTACTGAGAGCGTCAGCGATCGGTTGTGATTAGTAGAGAAGGCTAAAAGGATGAAAAATTGAGAGCGTCAGCGAAAAGTTGTGGATAGTGGAAACAATAAGCATGAACAACTTGAGAGTAGTAGAAATGACTATAAGCGTAGTTCCACCATTCTTCGCGCGGTTTTTCAGGTGTTCAGCGCACGTTATGCTGGCTGATTCCATCGGACAAGAAATGCTGTGTCGTTGCAGTATCGATGTAGTTCAAAGATTGACGGGTCACGTGCTCTTAGAGCTCTTCAAGATTAACATCTCTAATAGCTAGGTGGTATTCATAAACCACATCCATCACAAGTTTTCAACACCTTTCATCTAATCTGGAAGCCCCATATCGCCACTAGCTCCCCCATTTCTTTATCATCTGCAATAATGCTAACTCAGCAAGTAATACAGGACAAACTCTCCGCCTCGATCGCTGATATTCACAACGTCATTATTACAGATACATCCAACGGCTGTGGTCAGTCTTTTGATGTGATTGTGGTGAGCGATACCTTCAAAGGCAAAAATAAGCTACAGAGATGTCGAATGGTGAATTCTGCTTTGAAAGAAGAGGTGGCACAGATCCACGCATTTGGATCCAAGTGCTTGACCCTCGAGGAATGGTCGAAATTGGTTGTGTAAGTCCTGAAAATAGAAAAAGTATTACATATTCTGATTTAACTCGCCGTAAGGTGACTGTGATCTCTTGGTTCCCGGTGCAGAACCTCCTATATCATTAGTTACCATCTTGTTGCGAACATTCGCCGCAGATATAGTTGAAAAGTTGTTTAATTATAAAAATCGTTAATTCATGAAGTGATGATGATGATGTATATCCGTGAAGACCACCCAATGGTCTTGGTGTAATCCCGTAAGCAAAATATCTAGCAGCCGTAAGGAGGAGGTGGTGCTTCCTCAGCCCCTGCTTTGAGTCCGTGAGCCAGTCCCACGAAGCTTAGTCCCTTATGCTCTAAAATAGGCCGTTCCATTTCTCTCGTAACGTAAAACTTGCTGCCCCTCATGGGCGAATACAAACTCGATCTGAGTTTCTGTAGTTCACGTCTGCGACTCAAAAATTGTGCTTCCTCTAATACGTTCAATTTGGCAATGTGCGGTTTTCCTGAAACCGGCCATTCCAACGAAGGAGCGTCATCCAAAAGCGAATTCTTTTCAACTGGCGTTTCGGCGCATGATATGGCAGATACAGCCTGTGGTGTATGCAATATGTCAGGAGCAGCAATTTCTGTTTGTTCCAACTTTTCAGGTTCCACGGTGGGACTCTTTTCAACTTTTTGCTCCTCGATAGTAGGAACCTGTTCCGCAGGTGGGGCAGCCGTTGACTTCGCACGCCGACCCATTTTGATTTTGCGTCTCCTCAAATTAGAATTATCGCCACTGCTACTTCTTTCGTAGATTCGAGACTGGACGGATGCAATGGTCTTGAGGTCGTAACTTCTGTCATCAAGAACACGCTGTGGAAGAGCGTTATGCTGTTGGGAGTAACCTCTCCCAATGATGGTGTTGGAACTTGTGGATCTACCCAGCGTTTTCAAATCTGGGGTCTCATTGTCGTAAAAGGCGGGGTAAAAATTACTGAGTGCAGGCACTCTAGAATTGAAGCGATGCAAATTTTGCCTTTCCAAACACCCAGGAATGGCACTGAGGGTGTTCATTGATGTTGGATTCAGCGATAGCGATTGTCGGGAAGACACCAGAGTGGAGAGTCGCAGCATTGTGGCCGGTGATAGATCCTCGAGATCTGAGTCTTCCAAAATGGTGCGAGGCACGTGAGAATGGTTTGAAACCTGCTCTGAAAGCCTATTATCGTCCGTGGAGCTCGTATTGGGTTCTCCATGGGTAAACCAGCGCTGGCTCATGCTGAAGATCACGCTGGGGAGAACTTCTTTGAAAACTGTTTCCATGGATCCCTTCAGCCGTTTCTCGATACTGGACTGCAGCAGTTTGATGGAGCAGTCAAAATCAAAGTCCAGATTCACGTCGTTGAAAGAAATGCCGACGCTGGTGTTTTTCACAAAAATATTGGTGATGGCCTCAAGCTCGATCTGGCTGAAAGTCATGGTTATTGGGACCGTAAACGAGTCGTTGGAGATCAGACGTGGCGTTGTAAACGCCGGCCCGTTATTAGTGTAAAGCAAGAGCAGATTGGCTTCGATTTCCGTGGTGATTTCCAACATTGCGTTTTTGCATGAAATTTTGCAAATTCCCTTGAGCAGCGATTTCGATTGCGCCGAAACGTCCAGGTCCAGGATTTCTAGCTGTGGGATCGACGGGAAGTTCACTTTTCGCACATATATCCCGCTTTTCAAAATGTCTAGTTTTTTGGGCGCCTTAGTCTCCTGCTTGACCTCATCTGTGACAGCCGTGTTTGACGCATTTGCGCTTTTCGATTGCGTTCCGCTGTTTGCATCCGCATTGAGCGCACTGGTCAGTTTTTCACGGATCTGTTCGTTGAACGAGTTATCTTCAAACGTAGCCTTATTGAATCGGAAAGACATGTTCAATTTGATCAATCGGTCCACAACACACACTTGATCCAAAAATGGTCCGTTTTGGTCCGTTTTGGTCCGTTTTTGGTCCGTTTTATTCGCTTTTTTTTGCCCACTACACAATCTCACGTATCAGCACTTCAAAAATGCGTCTTCTACACTCCTGTGATGGTCCCTTAAGGTCCTTTTCTGTCAAGTTGTTGAACTTATTCGTCTTTACAACTTTCTGACTTTCTATATCTATTGTTCCCCAGAAGCTGTTTCTGGTATGCCGTTTATATAGTCATAGCTCAAAAAATCGATTTGTGATGAAAAACCCAAGGTCAGCTGACTATCGCGTGACTGGTCCTGGTCACAAAAGGTAAACAATAAATTTCAAGGCTCGACTATATAAAGAAGATCAAAAATGGTCAACAACTTTGGAAACTCAAGACAACAATTGTGGGACGTAAGAGCACTGTACTGTTTAAGTGTGTGCCATACGTGTAGCTTGTTTTTCAGAACGCTAGATGAAAGCTTGTTTGAGAGCGCTGTGATGGACTACGATGTACCGCAGACGAGACAGTCGTCGATCGTTGTTGCCGTTCGAGTACGGCCATTTACGACGCAGGAGCAGGCACATCTGATAAGCGAGCAAAGCGGAGCTTTGGGAAAACTGCAGCTGGGAGATGCAAGTCTGGTGCTGCCGGGGGCAGAAAACTCAACGCCCACGAAAAATACAAACGCACTGCCAGGCGGATCGGGCCGTTTTAAGCCACAGGGTCTGCGACAAATCGTGGACTGTGTGGACGACAAAATGCTGATTTTTGACCCGGCAGAGAACAACCCGCTGCGTAAGATCAGCGAAACGGTGCTGAACGCAATAGCTGCGCCGGCTGGAAGCCGTCGCAGCGGAGAACACAAGTTTGTTTTCGACCGGGTCTTCAGAATGGATTCCAGCCAGCTGGATGTGTATGAGGCGACCACCAGGCCGTTGCTGGACTCTGTCCTAGACGGATTCAACGGCACGGTGTTTGCGTACGGCGCAACCGGGTGTGGGAAGACCTATACGGTCAGCGGCCCGCCCGAAAATCCAGGCATCATTTATCTTACCATGCAGGAGCTTTTCGGCAAAATCGACCAGCTCCGCGATACCAAACGCTTTGAGCTCACGCTCTCATATTTGGAAATTTACAACGAAAGCATACGTGATCTGCTGGAGCCAGAAACGTCAAGCAAAAAACTCGTGTTACGCGAAGATACAGACCGCCACATCACGGTGGCCAATTTGTCACATCACGCGTTGAAAACGGTCGAAGATGTTATGGACCTGGTCGTCAAGGGTAATACCAACAGAACCACATCCGCCACTGACGCCAACGAAACTTCTTCACGCTCTCATGCGGTCTTGCAGATTCATATCACCCAAAGAAACCGTACCGCAGAGCTCAAAGAAGATCAGAAGTTTGCCACGTTGTCGCTGATAGATTTGGCCGGCAGTGAAAGGGCGTCAGCCACGAAAAATAGAGGCGAACGGTTGCATGAAGGCGCAAACATAAATAGGTCACTCTTGGCCTTGGGAAATTGCATAAACGCACTTTGTGTGAATGGTAAAAAAGGCGCGTCTTGTCACGTCCCTTATAGAGACTCGAAACTCACAAGGCTACTCAAATTTTCGCTCGGCGGTAATTGTAAAACCGTTATGATCGTATGCATTTCGCCCGGAAGTAATCATTACGACGAGTCACTAAACACATTGAAATACGCAACGCGCGCCAAAGAAATCAAAACCAAGCTGATACGAAACAGGCACTCTTTAGATCGACATGTTGGATCTTACCTCAAAATGATAACAGAACAAAGACAAGAAATTGAAGAGTTACGCACCCGAGAACGCAAAATTATTGATTTGCAAATAAGCAAATATAAGATCTCACGCGAAAGGGTACGCATGGCTGTTTGGGATAGTATTCAAGCCTTGCGGAACAATTACAAGAATTCCGGAAAATTTCAGCATCTTAAGATGATTAAAGCATTGATATTGTGCAAAAGGCGATTTTTGCAGATGGTTGGAGTTGAACTCGCCACTTTGTTGAAATTCGTAGATCTGGGCAGCCAGCTGCACGACGACGGTTCTGCTCTTGACGAGCAACTAAATGCTAAAGTTAAAGATTTGGAGCAAAGGTTTGATACGCCGGATGAATTGGACTTGTCTTTGGAGCATACGAGAGAGGTGGACTTGCAAAGATTGCGAGAAATGGAAAATTGGCAAGAGGATTCGGATCTGGTTTGGTACGACTCGCTTTTAAGCTCGGTTTCTGAGTCTGTGCGAAATGAAATTCTTGTTTGTTCCTCCATGGTTATGGAAAAGTTCATGGGAGATAGCGTGCTGGTAGACAGGATTAAGTTTATCTCGCAGACACTTCTGAGACTTCTCATTGAAAATGATTTGGAAGATCCGATCAATACTTCGGTGCTGCTGCAAGCACTGCACCAGCAAATGAGAAGTCTTGTTCACATCGACCAAGAATTTGAAGCATTTGCGGCAACCATCCAGGATAATGGGTCTTCCACGGCGTCAACTGGTGTGGATCCTGCCGACTGGACTCGGGACTGGAATGTGCGTAGGACGTCTGCAACACAGCTTCACAGAAAGCATGCAACGGCCAAGGTTACGAAATCTAGTAGCGGGACGCCGTCGCCAGTCCAGCGGTCGCGGCCCACTCCAGGTATAAACAGTAACAAGAGTGCCAAGAAGGTCAGGTGGTCTGAAGTTTTACCTGGCAACGATTCCACATCGATGATGTTGGACGACGACGACCAGGAACCTGCTGGAACGAGTGCAAATGCGATGGTGTGGCCGCCGTTTGAAGAGGACGTTAGCATGCAAGATATCCCGGACGCCAATTCGTTGGCGCAAGGTGAGAAAGCTACTGAGGAGGCCGGCACGCCTAGTGTTCGCAAGATGTCGTTGACCACTACTGCATTGGTGAGAGGAAGATGAGAGGGGAATTGGTGGTGCAGGCTGAAGTGCCGATAAAGAGGAACTGGGCATACATGGGTGGGTGTGGGCAAAGAGCCCCGTATATCGCATAACGTGTTTGTATATTGGAGTATTACATTTTTGCATTTTTTTTGGTGATGACGAAAAGAGGGCATGGAGATGAGGCAAACATTTCGGAGTTCAAGGTGTCTGTAGTTACTCGAGGGCTTGATTGGTGTCCTCGGTGTCTCTTCTGTGTGTCCAGACCTATTTAGCGTCTAACACGGTTCTGATTAAGTAAGGGCAACCCGTTTACAACCCGTTCGGACTGCACGTGACACGCTCGTGTATAATGCCTCGGCTTTTCAGTGCCACACCCGTATATAATGCTCTGCTATGACGACACATTAGTACATAGTGATGAGTTATCGATTTTTCCATCTCACAGTTTCGCCAAGGTACACAATAACGCCTTTATTTTCAAGCGTTAGTTCCTGTTCCATCATCAGCTTTTCATTTGTGTCCCCCCATTCAACAAATTCACACTTTCCAACCACTTTCCAACCAATGCAAAAATCCTAAAAGTCCCCGGAAAAAAACAGACCGTTTTCGGTCTAGTCTATTATCCTTATCCCACAGTTTTATCAAAGCCTCCTCTTCCTCTTCCTCTTCCTCTTCCTCTTCCTCTTCCTCCCGTGTTTCCTAGTCCTCTTCCGTCGCAGTTTCCCTCTCGTTTAATGGCCATTGTTTCGCGTCACGTGCTTGGCTGGCTCATTCTTTATTAATCTCATTTCCACAAAAGAAACCTGATCATTATATCACTATATTTACCCATATATGAAAAATTTAAACTATAATATAAGAAAAAGTGACCAAGTTGACTAACACTTTTCTTGATGTAAACTCTTCTTTTATTCTCCCATCTAAACTTCCAACTTCAAATACTTGACTATATTACGAAGATCATCAGTTTATACTACGGTACTGGTTTTCTCTCTAATATATCAACTCATTTTTGATACTCTCTATCTCAGTTTCTGGGTTATAGGTTTTTCCAGAGTTTTGAACAAGCTTTCTTTGTGACATTTTCGCACAAAATCCCGGTATTTTTGCTTGGATCTGTGCACTTCGTCAAAGATAAGATTAGAAACGGACCTGGGTTGTATAAACAGTGCGTAAAGCGTTGCAACTGTCTGCTTAAGTGCTAGATAGCGAAACTTTCATTACACGCACACAGTTTCTGTTTTTGTGGGCTTGAAATCACCAAATCCGCATCAGAACAACCACCGGGCTAAAGTTCTCTTTTGTTCGACCATTCTCTGCCAAAAATCCGCTTGGATCTGTTATTCAAAGAGTTTTCTTTTCTGAGACCTTTTTTTTTTTTCTCAAAGAACTTCTTCCATCCCTGCCATCTTGGATCCACAAGGAAGAACATCTTTAACTGTTTGAGGAGCTACCTGGTTTTCGATTATTCTGCGTTCCATCTGTTTTTTTTCCACCACTTGGACTAGAATACGATATTTTTAAGCAAAGAAAACGTCACAGGTATAGAGTGAAGGTAGTTATTAAGTTAATTTGTCTTACTCGAATCTCCGGATAGGTTTTTCTCTTGGGCTCTGAAATCAAAAGGACGGGAATCTTTCTATTTTCTCCATCCATCCATCCATCGACAAAAAATCTCCAGAACACACGTTTTCAGTGTTTCTCAGGTTTATCTACTCTTCTGCCCATCATACTCACACACATCTTTTTTTTTCTATTCTTTTGTTGGTTCGGTTCTCTACAAGTTAGAAAGCATTCCATTTACAATGACTTCCTACATGTATTACCCAACCTACACGGCTCCCGGCCCAGCCCCTGTCGCTCCTCCGCGTCAGCCGCTCCACGGCCACTCCCAATCCATGGGAGCCCCTGCAATGAACAACTATGGTTACTATCAACCACCACAGTCTATGCAGGGTTACTACCAGCCTCATCCCCAGCAACCATATGCTCACCAGCATTCTGCTAGTTACCAAATGGTATTGCCTCCGCCTGGCATGGGCTACATGGGACCCACTGGAGCTGCACCTCCAGCCCTTATGCTACCGCAACTGCAACAACCTTTCCAGCATTTGATGCCCCAGCCACAACCTCAAGCCCAGCCACAGCCTCACCAAGACCAAGTGAACGGTGGTGTCCGTGAATTTCTGGACTATGATCTGGATTTGATGTCGGACTTTGTTGTGAAAAACGCATATTTGGTGTTTGATAACGACGACGCTCTTAACGTCGAGTCCTCCAGCGTTTTGGACATTTTCAAGAAAGGCGTCAGTTCTGTGTTGAATGCCACTAGGCTACCTTCCGTTACGGTTTTCATGGCTTTGGACTTCTTATGCAAATACGTTTCTAAGTTTCCAAACGGAGTTGAAGCGCTTGGGGGTGATTCGGTTAACGTTATTTACCAAAACTTAATGGTGGCCTTCGTCTTGGCTAATAAGTTTAATGACGACAAAACCTTCACCAACAAGTCATGGTCTCATGCTACCGGTATGGATCTGGCCACAGTGAACCAGTATGAAAGGGACTGGCTTGCAACTTTTGAATGGAAGCTATTCGACGACAATTTTATTTTGTTCGACGACTACATGAAGACTTTTGAACAATTCTGCGAAGAGAGAAGAGCGCCCGTCGCCTACAACTCTTATGGCATTCCTCCTCTTTCGACCCCTCTCACGCAAAACAACGAATATTCACCAAGTCACCATGGCTGCTCTGGTTTCCAAACCCCTGTTCAAGCTCCTCCTGCAGTCTACTCGTCGCCTTGTCGTACGGATAAAAGAAGTGGTACAAATAATTACTTTTACCAGCCTTCTTTTGCGTCTCCTATCCCAGGCGATAGCCCTTTGTCGAAGAACCACGGCACCAGTTACAATTACTACAGCGCTCCATTGCAAGCCCCATCACTAGCCCCGATTTGGGGCGGTCAACCTGAAGATTTTTTTGCTCAACCACAATTTGATCTATCGAGCAAACCATTCTTTTGCTACTCACAGTGATGAAGGAAGACAAACAGTAGTATTCTGGTGGCACCATGGGATAAAGGGAGCCCAAAGAATCGTTAAAGGTTTCAATACAAACCAAACTTACAACAAAAACGAAAAAAAAACACACTTATCGAACTGGTCGTGACTATATGATAGTTCAGGGTTCATGTATCATCACTGTTCAAAACTATTGACAACTCGATTGTTATAAGGAAAGGGAAAGAAAGCTACTACAATCAGCCGTTTTCTACACCTGCTATCATCCTTTTGTTAAAGACCAGGATTTTTTTTATCTTTATGTGGGAGTCGGGATCTCTTAAGTGAGCTCGTTCTCGATCCTTCCACATTTCTCTTCTTAACCGAAATTCTCTTCTATTCGATACTTTTATGTACTTGCAATTGATATCAAGCAACTAGTTTCATACACCGCCAGCTTCTCTAAACCAACGCACACTTCGATCTAAGCACACGCATGTAAGTCCCTCGTTGGTGTCACCACCAATTCCACCACGAACACCTTTATCTATGAAAGAAACTCCCATTACCGGCGGCGTCTTGAGGGAATCGCCATGCTCGTCCTGCGATACAATATCTTCTTCTTGTTCAATATCCTCTGCGCTTATATTGAGCGTGCTGACACGTTCTCTTTGTTTGACATCCCAAACGCGCACTTTACCGTCATAGCCGCACGTTGCCAAAAATTCACCAGTGCTGTTGAAGCTTACACCGAAGACCCAGCCGTCGTGAGTGAAGCTAGCAATACTGTTTTGGCTGCTGTGGGTGGGGACTGTCAGGTTTCCAACACGTTCGCCGTATTGAGTCTCATAAAGTGTTACGGACCCATAAGATCCTGAATCGTTCGCCACAGCCAGTAGACCACCCAAGGGCGAGAATTTGACGTCTCTCACAGTTCCACTACTCGCTTCGGTGCCTTTGATGCCGAATCCTTCAAAATTGTAAATTGGTCTCAACGTCTGAAGTTGCGAAACGACAACACTCCCATCTTGAAAACCGGTTGCAACAGTACCTTTGACTGACACATCAACGCTTGTAGCAAATTTAGGTTCAGTTGCTGAGATCTCACCGAGAAACACGAGGTGAACGTCTTTTTCGCCTACATCAGCGTCATCTTGGTTTTGGTCTTGATCTTGTTCATTTTGTCTAAAAAGCGTTAAATCCCACACGAAAGTACCCCCTTTCACGTCAGTCACAACCAGTTTGTGGGATACAGTTCGGTCGTCGCTTTTGAAGAACTTCACACACCAAAACGACTTCTGCTTTTCGTTCTTGGACAAAAGGTCGAGCTCTTCAAATTCTCCAGTAGTAGGATTCACGCTGTACAGGAAAAGCTGGCCTGAAAATGAAACACAAGCCGCCAAAAACACTTCTAGACCCCCTTGTTCGAACGAATGAAACGTATCAACATGGTGAAGTCCCGTCTTATGAACAAACTTGGTTAACACATGTTCTTTGGGCTTGGAGCCCTCCATCAACCTATTTTGCCACAATTTGAGAAATCCGTCGCCGGAAACAGTTGCAGTGTAGGGATTGGATACGCAAAGACCGAAAATATCCGTTTCATGAGCCTTTCCACAGTTGGCGGTTGATATATAAAGCTTAGACTATAATAATTGTTAGTTTTGACCACATCACTAACTGGACCAGTTTTGGACGCTCTAGACAAGCTTGAAACGCCGTTTTTTCGAGCAGTTATCTCTGAAAGGCACACATCTGTACCTGATCCACAGTAAACATACCATAATAGCGTGGTTTGGGGCTTTTCTTGTAGACTTTTCATAAAGATGATATTCTGAATTTGAACAATTTGAATAAAGTTAAAGTATTAATGTAATATCATTACAGCCCTAACATCTTCAACTTGAACCAAAAACAAACTGAAGCATCAAGAAGGTTCGCCATAGCTACTTATAACGCTGTGTGTTTCGATTTCAGTGCTTTTAACGTTTTTCGTAACCATCTGTTGTGGTGGAGATGGCAAATTTGCGTGTAGAAGTGGATATAAGCACGGTTCAAATAATCAAGCGACAATATGCCCTTTACCGAATTGACCTTATTATGATCAGGAATGGTGATGAAGAGTGCCGATACCACGCCTTTCGCAGGTTTTCGGAGTTTTTAAGGTTAAGACAGGACTTGGAAAACGAAATAGGGTCGGAACTACCGTATGAGTTACCGGCTAGGAATATCAATGGATGGCTGAAACGAACAAGTTCGTGCGACCCGGATGTCATTGAATTCAGAAAACGGGAATTGAGCAGATTTTTGTATGACCTTTTAAACGATTCTTTCGACTCACGCTGGAAAAAGTCGCCATATATGTGTCATTTTTTGCAAATACCTAGTAACTGGGCAGATGCAACACTGCGAAGAAAGGAAGACTCAACTGCCGGTGTGACAGAGTCCACGCCCAATGGTCCGGGTGGATTGAAAGACCCCCAAAAATGGCTCGAAGAGCTACGTAATTGCAAAATCCTGCTGGCAGAGGCAGTTCGCGATCGCTCATCGGCCACCAAGATAGGCGTCAAGTTGAGGCTGCGAATACAAGATTTGGAAACTTCTTTGAAGCAGATCGACCAGGAGCAGCTAGTGGGAACGTCTGAAATAATGCGGCGTCACAATCTATTGAGCGGGTTGAAAACTGATCTGAACGATAAACTGGTCGAAAAGACTTCTGAACTTTTCAGCAATGCGAGTGACTCACACAAACTGTATGATCGTGAAGAGACTAATGAGCGACCACTGATGGGGCGCAAAATCGGTGAAACGACCGAGACACTGGGACTTAATGATCAGGAGCTGCTCCAGCTGCACAAGGATACAACTAAGAAACAGGACCTGGAACTAGAAAAGCTGCGTCAAATAATTTTGAGCCAGAAGGATCTGTCACTGAGCATGAATCAGGAACTGAGCCAGCAAAACGAACTGCTGGATCTCATGTCCGGCGAAGTCGACTCTACGGCCAACAAGCTACGAATGGCTAATAGAGGAGCCAAAAGAGTTAATGAGAGCTGATGATACCGTTGAAGCTAGTAAATCTACAAGACGCAACTCGCGGATTTAGTTCTTCGACTGAAACTCAAACTTGAGCGTAATTTTTCGGTGGTTCGTTCAAAGATGCAATTCCATACTGGCAAAATATCTGACGATGGGTGCAGTGTTAAAGAGTAAAACATAGCGAAACTGGGCGTCCTGCCAGGGTGCTTTTGACATTTCACGGCAGCGAAGACTTCTTCGTCGATAATTATCATCGAAAAGTTGATTGCAGCTCATCTGCTCATCTCATCTCATCTCATCTCATCGGTCACCATCGCAGCCAGACATTTGACAAGTAATAGGAAAGAAAGGGCCCTCTAAACATCATACAATTGCATGCTTGATGTCCTTTACACCTCCCTCGGATCCGAAAAAACCTAAAAATGTCAAAGTCTCGCAGTTGTGCGAGCTTTGTCACGCTAGAAAGGCTTTAATCAAAAGGCCAAAAAACTTGCAGAAAGTTTGCAAGCTTTGTTTCTTCCATGTGTTCGAGACTGAGATTCATAACACGATCGTCTCCAACAAGCTCTTTGAAAAGGATGAAAAAGTCGCTGTTGGTGCCTCCGGTGGGAAAGACTCGACGGTTTTGGCTTACCTGCTGAAATTACTCAACGAAAGATACAATTATGGAATTCACATCGTCCTGCTGAGCATAGACGAAGGTATAGTGGGATATCGAGACGACTCTCTTGCAACCGTGAAGCGGAATAAAGAACAATACAATCTGCCTCTGGAAATTGTTTCTTATCGTGAGCTGTATGATTGGACAATGGATGAAATCGTGGCATGTGCGGGCGTCAGAAATAGCTGCACCTACTGTGGGGTATTCCGTCGGCAGGCCTTGGATCGTGGCGCTGCCAAACTGGGCATTAAGCACGTTGTGACGGGTCACAATGCTGACGATATGGCAGAAACAGTTTTGATGAATATATTACGAGGCGACGTGGCCCGTCTGGAGAAATCGACGACCATCATGACCCAGAGCAGCGGGTCTCCGATCAAGCGGTCTAAGCCTTTCAAATATGCCTACCAGAAGGAGATTGTGCTTTACGCGCACTATAAAAAGCTTGACTACTTCTCTACGGAGTGCACATACGCTCCAGAAGCATTTCGCGGTACTGCTCGTGAGCTCATGAAAAACCTGGAGGCAGTACGTCCCAGCTGCATTATAGACATAATACACAGCGGCGAAAGTCTGCGATTGCGACCCAAGAAGGCCAAGCGTGCTCCGCCCGCTAACCACATGGAGGTCCGCAGCGATGGGTCCATATCGCTACCACGACAAGGCTTTGTCGACGGGAATCGCTGTGAGAGGTGTGGCTATTTGTCCAGCAACAAGATCTGTAAAGCTTGTATGCTGCTTGAAGGTCTTCAACAGAACAGAGCGAAAATGGCCATTGATAGCGATACCTCCGTCCATGGAGCTGCGAAACTGACCAGAACGCTAGAAAAATTGACTTTTTGAAGCGAACCATCCAATAGAAGGGCAATCCGAGATTTTGAAGCGAATCATCCAACAGGAGGGCTATCAGAGATTTTAAAAGCTGTCAATTCACGCATTGAACACTCAATCATCACACTGGTAGTCATACTGATACCACGTCTGTTTACCGGCTTAGTTGACGTTAAATACTGTCAACTTCAAGATCTTCCGGTCTTAAACCTCATGAGTACATTGTTCATGTATTCATGATAATTAGTATAGCTTCTATCTTTATATCCTAGTAAATAAAACGTTCGAGCATGAATTAAAGATTCGGCGATGATGTGAAATTTACTAAACCAAGAAACCCCCAAGAAGAAGCATTTGAGAGCCATAAGGTACTCCTTTTGAGCCAGAAACTAGCTAGTTCGAAGCTTTTGGCGTGTATGGGCTTTGAGTGTGCGAAAAAAGCCAGCCAAAAGCTCAATTTTTGGTGATTTTCTGTTAATAGCATGAGAACGTTCATCAAATCGCATCGAAAGTCTAGCTCTGTGGATAGTAGCCCTTCGAAAAGCTATAGCGACAATGGGAACTCGAGATTGAGCAATGACCTCGGAGATGCGTCACCACGATCTATGGGAAACACTAGACCATCGATGGAAAAACTGCCATCTCTTTCTGCGAGCTTTGACTCAGGTTCAGGCAACCATAACAAAATGAGCAACAAGAACAAAATATTCTCCACGCGAATATTTAAAAAACCCAACGCCAGTAACGTGAAACTAGGGGAATCCACAACGGCGCCAACATCGCCTTTTATGCAATCTTTCCGAAATCTGTCATCACCAGAAAATCCGCAAAATTGGCAGTTCTCTAAACAAACCATAAATGGATCTCAGACCCAACTTGAGGGCTTGACAACTCCTACCATTAGGGGTACCAGGATGCATGAATGGGGGTCCAGCAGTAAGGAACGGTCCCAGTCAGTTATCGTACTAAACCGAAATTCTACCTCTTCAGACTTGTCTTCTGAGCTCAACGATCCGGGACTGCATGGAAGCATGAAGCAACGAACCGGTTCGTTGAGTTCGGCGGCCTCAAGTTTGCAAGGTGAGAGTAGGCGTGGAAGTTTGGACCTTTTACAAAGAGAAAGACTAAACAATTTAGATGA
The DNA here is from genome assembly GCA_900074735.1 of Lachancea sp. 'fantastica'. Taxonomy (NCBI): domain Eukaryota; kingdom Fungi; phylum Ascomycota; class Saccharomycetes; order Saccharomycetales; family Saccharomycetaceae; genus Lachancea; species Lachancea sp. 'fantastica'. The sequence continues at coordinate 141,471 of LT598471.1, forward strand.
CATTCACGAGCAACATCCCTATTCCAGTTTTAGACCTGAGAATAAAAAGAATAGAAACCGGCAGGCCCGTATTCATTCGCATGAGGATTTTTTGAACATGGAGCGTAATTCAACACTGGATCTTAGTTCATTTTCTGAAAAATTCAGGCTATCGAAAAAAGAGGATAAAGCGCTTTCTCCAGAGTTCGAAGTACCTGTTCAGCAAGAGACCGCTGTCGAAAAAAGTTCAGCTGGGGGCTTTTTAGGATTAGGGCTAAGCTACACGCAAAAGTCTAGCGACGAAAATGCTTCTGTCACATCAACCACTAGAGAACAAAGCGTTGCAACTAATGACAGATCTTTCGAGGAGGGTGACGAAATTGCGGCAGGTCCCGTCAATGAAGATGATTTTGACGATTCTATGTTGAACAATGAAGAAGTGCATTCGATCACGGCTAGTGAAGTTGTGAGTCCCTTCGATGAAGGGCCTTCTGACGAATCTTCTGTTGAATCGTCAGATCAATCATCACGCTTTTCTTTTGAACTTGCAGGTGCTAATGGCAGAACAGCTTCGGTGAAATACTATTCCAAGCCTGAACCACAAGCCAACGTGTATGTTGACGACCTCTACAATGACGAAGATTTCGATGAAGATATGAACTGTTTTGACGAAGACGTCGATGATCAATTGGAGGAGACGGAATTCACAGGTAGGCCAAAGAATGAAAAGCTGAAACCATCAGTTAGGTTTGAAAACTTGGCACATGGAGACTATGCCGGACGTGAGGGTCACGTCACTAATATGAAAGCAGCTGCGGCAGGCCGCGAAGTAAATGGCTACAATGACCTATTTGACATCTCGGATGATGATGATGATCCGTATGGGATATCAGACCATAACGACTTTGATGATGAACAATATGAGATATCAGAAAATAGTGACTTTGATGATGGCCCTAATGAGATATCAGACCGTAACGACTTTGATAATGAACACTCTGTTGACGAAAGCGCAGAGTCTCAAAACCTGGACTTCGATAGTCGTGATGAAGAAGATTGTAAGGAAGCTAGCGTCCCACTTCGAAATCCTCTCAACAGCTATGGAGATATCTTCGATCTTAGCGACGAAGAAGATACTCGTGAAGAGACCAGCCCCGACACCTCCAAATCTATAAAGGAGGATATCAGCGCAACCCCAAGGCGCTACTCCAACGCTCCCAATAACATTGAAGATCTGTCCTCAGATACACCAGAGCCAGGATTACCTGCCGACATAATTACAAACCATAATTCAGCCACAAGTCTATTACAGCTGCGATCTCCGTTTCATTGTAGTCCGGAACACCCAAATATGGAAATTACCAACATGCCGCTGCCTCCTCCCGCCAGATCTCAAGTCTTGAAATATCACGATTTAACATCTAACCTGGATTATGAGGTGCCAGGTGCAACCAGTAATCTCTATTTCATCAATGAAGAGGAGGAAGACAAGTACAATGAAAAGAATCAGCCAGACGACCATTACTTGGACGAGATCAACATATTACCCGAAGACTACAACTTCTCGGATGATGAAGAGCTCTTTACACATACCCTCGAGTCCTCAGGCTCCGCCAGGAAAGCGAATAATTCTTTCAAAAGAACACACAGTTTTTCTCGAAAGCCAATAGCAGCCGTTATGGAAAATCTGCCCGCCAATTTCAAACTAGAGTTGAAAGATAAGGTAGTAACTTTCTTCCACAGTCCCGTCAATGAGCTCGAACACAATCCTTTATGCAGCGATCAGACACAAGATTCAAGTGACGAGATGCTTCTTTCCCCTGTTGAAGACCGGCAAAGAGGCGCGTCCGCGGATTCGGTAACTTCTCCTGTTACTCCATCTAATTCATTGAATCGGCCGACTCCATATTTTAATCAGACGAACTCCCTCAGCCCCATACAGGAAACCAACGGATCCGTCGACAACTCTCCGAGAAGAAACAGCTCAATTTACCGCAGCGACTAACCAAGTATAACTTCCATTTCATTTTACTAGTCCTCAACAGGCATTTAAACATAATTTAAATAATGGCGCTTAACCCAAATCAGGAAGAGCTTCGCTAGCGGTGTGCTGACAATGTCCAATTTGATTTTGCAGTTGCTACTGTACCTGACAGCTAGCTCAAGGCTGTAAATGACAAACGTGATAAAAGGGCATTTCAGCGCTTTTTGCCGAGCACTCTTAAGCGGTCGAGGTTAGAGACGTACCTTGAAGGTGACGAGCCCACATTGTCTAAATGGTATTGTTGTGTCTGTAATGAAAACTGGGTGCCGGCATGAGACGAATACTTATTATCGTGAATCATGGCGTTTGACCCAGTACCATCCCCCACTTTTCCGGTATTCTTACTGGCAGGAATGGTCACAAGGTCCAAAATCACATCCTTTGCTCTGTCCGCAGTCTTGTCGCAAAGTTCTAAAATTTCACTAAAATGCTTCAAGGCATCCTCGTGAAATGATTTCGGTCTTGCTCGATGGGGGACTGCAATATCTTCATCGGAATCTTCTAAAAGTATGACATCCACCAACTCATCACCAATGTATTCTTGGAGAGTCCTAGGACGTAGCGGTGCCGATTCAGATAGTCCGCAGCCATTTAATGGACTAGCTTTTGAGAACTTCTTGGTCACAAAAGAGTTAGTTTTCTTGGGGCTTATTTGAGTAAAGAGCGGAGACAAACTGCCCGTAGGCTCTTGAGAGTATGCAGTTGATGTCGAAGGGCGTGATGGTATACTGTCCTTGGATTCGTTCGATGATTGGCTTACATTATTTGATAATTGCCGAGAGGGAGCAAGCCCGGATCCAAATTCCAATGGGTTCGTGGTAGTAGCAACCGGGGGGAATTCCAATGGAGCTTTGAATGACTGAATTGTTGAGAGCGGTGTAACTTTTTCAATTTTTCGCTCTCCTATAATCTCGAGACTTTTGTCCCCATCAGTCTCCTCTTGTGACGTGTTTATTTCAGTAGAGTTCAGCGACTGGCCGGATAAATTGAGATCTTGGCTTTCAAAGAATTCTGTTGCCAACGACGTGGTGGGTTTCAGCGTACTCGAACTCCTCTCAGAGCTATGTAAATCGCTGAGGATAAACGAGTCGGGCTTCTCAACCTCCTGTACCGAAGGTGATTTATCGGATTCTCCAAATTTCGTTGATAGTAGTGTTGATCCCGTTTTCTTGCCACGATTGTCACAAGTATTGTGTGGAAGAGTTGCAATTGATCGAGAAAGAGTGTCAACCGATGATGCTTTGGATTTAGAGTGGTTTTTTGTAGGGGTCGACGCAGCACTTGATGTGAAATTTCCGTTGTCGAGCATTTTCGCATTGGCTGCCGTTGACCTGCGCGGTGAGCGCTCGGGTACTGTGACGCTTGGCGGTTGGTTGGAATCCGAATGGTGTTGTGAATGTAGTCCATTGAAAAAGTCTTCGGAGCCGTGTATACTCCGACTTCTGTTGTGAGTGTGCCGCCTAAAGTTACTTCCATCTGACTGCTGCCTGAGAATCTTTCTGCGTCGTTCGAATGAATTGTCCTGCTCACGATTTTCTATATTTTCGTCTTCTTGGGTTACAGATAATGCGAGTGGTTCAGCTTCCATGTGGTGCGCGTCAGGAGTCGCTAAAGGCTTCAGCTCCTCGCGGTGAGCATCAGATGTCACGGCTGAATTCGTTTTTATGTCGTGAGCGTCAGATGTAGGTAGTGGTCTCGATTCCGTGCTTTGAGGCTTCGACGGGGAAGGAAATTGAAATGTGGTGTTCATCTCGTCTTTGGGCGAAGCGGTCGAAGGCTGGTAATCCTGCAAAGGAAGTTCATCATTCATTTGTGTCATAAAGTGTGACAATGAGCTTCTGGAGCTAGGCGGTGGGGCTTGATCGAGACTTGGAATCGTTATAGTCTTGGATGGACTGCCCAGTATTCTCAACGCTTCACTTTGAGAGTGGTTTGTTGGCCCTTGAGAAGCTATTGTCGTCATTTGATGATTCTCGTTGAAAGGCTGTTGCTCTTTAGCGGCAACAAAAGAGGGAGGTTCCGGAAGGGAAGGCAGTTGTTTGCGTGCCGGTATAAAACTTTTGTTGAGCAAATTTCTCGCTTGCTTTTTGAGACTCACATTGGCATCCTCATCGATACCTAAAAGCTGGTCTACATCTTCCTTGGCATCGAACGAATAGTCGTGAGTAGCTGACGGTATAGAAAGGTCACTGTATTGACTAGAAGATTGATCGGCTTCCGGACTTCCTAAAATAGAGTCTTCATCGCCAGAATCTCCCAAAAATGTACTATAACCTTGTCCGTCATACACCAAGCTGTTTCTACGCTTGGACTTATTTTCCGGTGATAAATAAGGCGGTAGCGACGCTTCCAAGGGCACTGCGACTTTGTATTTGTTTAGAGGAGAATCTGACCGCAGATACAATTCTGCTGGAGGCAAGTGCGGCAGATCTGGATCTGCCATCAGTTTCGGCTCCTCTTTGGTGAATTTGGTATGATATGTTTGCAAAGTGTCTGCTATAACCGATTGCAGAGATTGTGTGCGCTTGTGAGGTCTTGTTGGACTTGAACATGGGCTGCCAGATTTTCTGTTATTGTAGTGGGATTGCCAAATGTGTTCTGGTACGTCTACCATCACCTTGTGCTGGAAATCCACGAAATGGCTGGTTGTGTTGGCATCCGAACTTCTGGGATATACTACTTTTGTAGGAGAAGAAGTCAATTCTGGGTTCTTCTTCTCAATGTCGGGATTTTGTTCATATTCGTGGTCACCATCTGATTTCGCAGGCAGAGAGAATCTCACCTGGGAAATGCTATGTTTGTGGCCATTAGCGGATTCTCGGAGTTGAACGTCGTTGCCGTTGTTTTTCAAGCAAGAAGAGGGTTGAGCTTCAGGTTGCAGGCTTTTTTGCTTCACAGGTGTTGTTGGGAAAGTAAAAGACATAGCGATCAGCCTGAACAATACCAAATTCGGGGCACTCTCTTACTTCAAAAGCTTTCGAAGACTCACAGATTGAGAGACGCTGTAATGATCGTTTTTTGTCGAAGAATTCGGCGTTTTCGACTCCAAAACTGGAATGTAATGAAATGCACTCCGCATGTCAAAATGTAGCAGTCATGAGAAAGTGGGATAGTCACCGATGATGAGATGCGGAAAGTGGTGATGGTGGTGATTATTGTTAAGTTTACTCTTTTCCCTTTAGGTATACAGCGATGAGCTGAGATCACGTGATTTAATTGCTTGCTTGCGCTAATGACAGTAAATGCAAGAAAGGATTGGATTTGTTAAAGGATAAATTTGGATTGATGGTGGATCGTGGGGAGTTAGGGGTGGAAGAGCTTACGACAATTGTCTTGCATTGGTATTGTGACATACCTCAAAGTGAGTTTATTCAATTAAAAAAAAGAGAAGGAGCTCGTCACGTGACAGGAAGTTTGTGACGCGCTTGAATAGTGGGATCCCTTCATGTGTATATGCAGCTCTATTTAATGACAAGGTTTCCTTGTTTAATGTGAGAAAAAACCTGTATTACAGTACGAGTTTTGAAATCATATAAGGTCTTGATGTACGACTTCACCAGTGTAACTTTTCTAATGCTCTATTTGACGTCCAAAATATAAAAATAAAAATAAATCACCCACAGAACAAACAGAAAAATGGTCGGGCTTCGAAAAAGAGGTCTACTAAAAGACCACCATAATCATTCTCAGAGCAAAGCCGACTCCCACACATTTCAAAAACTAGAAAGCAATCAATCACTAGATACGAAACAAATTCCGTGACTTGTTTTTTGGTTGCTTCTGCGAAACATTAAAGCAGTAAATAGCTCAACAATCGCATGAAAGTCATTACAGTTTGTTTGAGGTGTTTTCAGACTCTGAAGTTTTGAGGATTCTCATCGTTGTTTCTTTCGCTGACATCTCAACGAGACACGTGACTCATGATATTAGTTTCGTCCAATGTGTGCTTATATAGTGATCTAAGATTGAACAACATTGGCGATGTTTCGATATTTATAAACTTTAAACTCAACTACCAAAAGACAAGACAATACTCAAGACTAGCCTTGAATAGCGTCAAAGTGCTGCTATAATGAACAACGAAGATTACGGATACGACTATGATTACCTATTCAAAAGTATGTGAGACATTACAGGACTTGCCAGGAAAAAAACCGAGAAAAAGCGCTGCAAAACACATGCAGGGGAGTTCCAAGAAAAATGGCCGCAACACACGGTTTTTCGATAATCTGTGGAATGATTGCGGGCTTTGTTCTTTTGGCTTGGTTTTGACTTTGATTCGGCTGTGCTTTGTGGTGTTTTAGATGATACTAACAGTAGGGCTTTTTAAACTAGTTGTTCTGATCGGTGATTCTGGAGTTGGAAAATCCAACTTGCTGTCGCGTTTCACTACGAACGAATTCAACATGGAGTCCAAGTCGACGATTGGCGTCGAGTTTGCCACAAGAACTATCGAGGTCGAGGGCCGGAAAATCAAAGCACAAATTTGGGATACTGCGGGCCAAGAACGGTACAGAGCCATCACATCTGCGTACTACAGGGGCGCCGTGGGTGCTTTGATTGTATACGATATCAGCAAGTCTGGTAGCTATGAAAACTGCAACCATTGGCTAACAGAACTGCGTGAAAATGCCGACGAGAACGTAGCTGTAGGGTTGATAGGAAACAAATCGGATCTAGCGCATTTGCGTGCTGTACCCACAGACGAGGCCAAAAACTTTGCGCAAGAAAACCAGCTCCTTTTCACGGAAACAAGTGCCCTCAATAGCGAAAACGTCGACCAAGCGTTCCGGGAGCTTATCACAGCCATATATCAGATGGTTAGCAAACACCAGGTCGATTTGAACGAGTATGGCACAAACGCGGGGAACGCACCTAAGGGTCCCACCATCAGTTTGACACCGGCACCAGCCAAGAAGGGCAAAAGCTCCAACAATTGCTGCTAGGCTCATACAGATATCACTTTTCCTTCTTAACCGAAACCTATAATCTTTCTTTTCCTGTCTCTTCTTTATTTTTTTTGGTCATTTTAAGAAACCACTCAACTATTCCCATTCACGATTTCTAAGTCTAAAATATGTATAGTGCACGCCTAGCCTAGAATGTGCATTGTCTCACTATTTTTCCGGTTCCTTGAAATCTCCATCATCCTCGTCCTCGTCCTCGTCCTCGTCACCATTTTCGTTTCCATTTTGACCTTCTGGGGATGTCTTGGCCGGTATTTCACCGTCTTCGGTGTCCTCCTCAGGCAATGCCTCCTTTCCTGCCTCCTTGTCCAGTTTTTCTGCCGTTTTTTTGTAGTCGATCACTTTTCCCCTAGTACGGCGTCCACCGGTGATGATATTAGTGCTATCGATTTCCGCCAAATCGTCGTCATCTTCGTCTTCCTTATTTAGCATTAAGTCCAATTTCTCGTCATCTTCGCTCTCATCGCTACTGTCTTCCGTATCCTTGACGTCTTTCTTCCCACTGCTTTTCGCCTTGGAGTCTTCTGCTGTAACTTCTTTATCGTGTTCGTCATAGTTTCTCCGTCTTTTGACACGCTTTTTTTCGTTGGCGTCTTTTAGTTCGTGCTTCTTGGACTCCACCATTGCTTATAGAGATCAATAGGTCTTATTTGTTTCGAAGTTTGGTCAACTTTTGTCAGTTTGAAGGTTTTCAAGATGCCTTAGAATTAGTTTATATATTGTAAATATATATATATAACCCATGTAGAATTCAATATTCAAGTCAAAACCTGGAAAACAACAGAAAACGTTTGAATACGGACGAATATGAGTGTCAAAGTAGGTCATAAAAGCAAGCTATCAGATCTTTTACATTACAGAATCCGAGTGCTAACGAATGATGGTAAAGCCTTTGTAGGAGAACTTATGGCATTCGATTCGCACATGAATTTGGTGATGGGTGACTGCGTGGAACTGAGGATTCCAGCAACGCAAATGGCCCAACTCAAGGCGAAAAACAAGGATCCCAATGCAAAACCAAAGGTAGAAACACGCACGCTGGGTCTGGTCGTGCTTCGAGGCGAACAAGTGCTCACAACGGTGGTGGAAAGTGGACCGGCGATGAGCAAACGAGAAAGAGCAGTGGCTCAGGAACGGAAAGCTGCACAGCTCAAAAAACAAAAACATAAGGGCAAAGGTGTGGTGAAACCGGCTTCCAAGAACGTCACACCGTCCGCAGCGGGTGCGAAACCGGCCATAGGGTTCCAAAAGGGCTCACAACCTGCGGCTCGTCCGTTCCAGCCTCCACCCGGGTTCAAAAGAAGGTGAGACGCATGCGCAACAGGGCGTGGGGGGATTGTCAGCTGGTGGCTTTGCACTTAATGTTAATGTTGTTGTTGTTGTAACATATGTAATAGCGCGATAGATCTAGAATAATAGGCGGTGGCCGCGGTTTTTTTCAGCGTTTACGAATGAGGTAACGGGTATGGATGTTTTTGAAGGTGGGGTTGAGCGCACTGCTGAAATTATTCTGCTTGTGATGGTACCAGTGGACGGGGACCAAGTTGGCGTGAGAGAGGAGACGAGACTGAGGGTGTGGTCATCGTTATATACGGCACCGAGTTACGAAGTGGGTTTTTAGACTTGCTAGGACCTGAACTTTTCAAGCGGCACTTCTGGGACATGCGAATAGAGCTTTTACAGGTTGTTTGAAAGTGTGTTTCTCAGTTAAAAAAAGACAATGGAAACGCCAAATATGGCCTGTACGTAAGATATACCACGTGACCCACGTGACAGCGTCAGTGAAAAACTGCCAAAATCAATTGTTCAGCGAAGCGAAGCGCGCGATGCGGGCGGGAAGGAGGATATTCCGTGATGTTGGGAACGGAGAGTTAGTTAGTGCGTTTTTTCGGGGTATTCAAAATACGTTTTCTGGGGCATTGAAATCTACTTTTTGATAAGAATTGTATAAGGTAAAGACGACATCGACCGGGTGTTGACGGTATTATTCTCGCTGTTTCGATTCTTGCTTCTCTACCATCATCTTAGTTGTTATTATTGGTGGCAGCTGTTTGATTCTTTGTCCGATGCTTATGGGAAGGACTTCGGTGAAATCCAATCCAATAACCTATAATTACGAGACGTGTACTTTTTCAATGTACTTATATACGAAAACATCACATGACGCATAAATGTATATCTCCAATAACTCCATTATCTCCAGAGATTCCCCCGCTCATTTTTGAACTCCCCATGTACGTGCATAGTGATCACCAAAACAAAGTACTCGAGTCCCGAGCGACAAAAGTTTTTCCAATATTCTAATTACGTAGGGCTGAAATCGCTCAACCATGTGAATCTCTACCAAGCTACAATACTGAAGACACACACACACACACACACACACACACACACAAACTACACTAACTACAATTTCAACGCCCTTCCAACAAAATGTCCTACTGCTCTTATCCGTCTAAATTACGTATTAATTCTGTTTATTTTTCCTTTCCCGGCTGTTGTGTCTCTCATTGCAGATTCGATTCTAAAATGTCTGTAAAAAGAAAGCATTCCTCCTTTTAGCTCATCGCGATTATTCTTTCCAGAAAAAACCGTATTTCTTGTTCTTCGTAGCGCTTTGTTGTTTGTTCAGCCCTGTTGACCGTTGTGGCCTGCTTAAACCCTATGGGGTGATCCAATTGATCTCTTTCTGCCTTAGTATAGTATGTATCTCTCTCTCTCTGTCTCTCTCTCTCTCTCTGTATTCGTGTCTCTTATTGGCTATTCTCTCTACCGTACAAAACTATGAAGATCCCAATATTGAAAAATTCGAAATGTGGGTGTGTGGGTGTACCCACCTGGGTGCACGGATTTTTGAGGTTTTTCTTTTTCTTTCTCTCTTTCTTTCTTTCTTTTTTCCCGGTCTCGGGTGTTTTTCCGGAATTGCGCGTTGCTCGTGCCTACAGGAACAGGTTTTTCCGGTGTGCCGCCGTGCGCGCTCTCAGAAACCGGCGGGGCGGGTCGCCGGCGCACACCGGAAAAACTATAACAAACGGGCGTCGCGCTGCGCTCGAGCGTGGCTTTCCCACCCAATCTCCCCACCGCCTTTTTCAGCAAGAGATTAGACAGACACCCACAACAATTCTGAGGCGTAAAACTTCTGTGCATCCCACGCAACGACACGAGCCTCCCGCTCGTGTCTCTAGCCTTGTCCCGCTCCCTCCCCTCCTCCTAGCGTGTCGCGCATGTCTCCGTGGACCGGGGTCTCTTTTTGGTTTCTCCAGCGGAGCGAACACAAGAGATTCAGAGATAGCCGGAAATGTGCCCACTCCACTCCACTACCCACGCTCTGGGCAAAAAGCCTTTCTGGCAAGGCAACGGGACCACCACTGCAGCAGTGAAAGGAAAAAAAGTGCGGGATCAGTGTGAGAAAAGGATATAAGGCGTTTTTTCAGATGCAGGAGCAGTAGTAGTAGCAGCTCGAACGACAACCGGAAAGGTAAACTATTATATAAGAGAAGGAAAACGTAGCGGGGGGGTGGTACGTACGGCCCAGAAACTCGAACAAAACCAAACAGACTGGCAGACTGCTCTTGCCATACACCCTGGCTCATCTCCTCTATGTCGGACCGAACGACTCCAGAGTCCCGACCTTTCAAATGTGAAGCGTGCGGGAAAGGATTCCACCGCATGGAGCACAAACGTCGTCATATCAGAACCCATACCGGTGAAAAACCGCATCTTTGCAATTTCCCTGGCTGCAGTAAACGCTTCAGCAGAAGCGACGAACTCAAAAGACATCTGAGAACGCATGTCAGCACTACACGACGCAAAGGACGCAGCGGACCCAAAGGACTCAACTCCAACGGTTCTTCGTCCTCCTTTTCGTCCTCAATGGCCTCGTCTGCCATTCCCATACAGCAACAGCACCCCGTGGTCATTCACCAACTCCCTCTCATACACGCTCCCACAGCCACCACTATGGGAGCCCTTCCAACCATAGTATCACCGCTGATATCACCAGCGGTATCGCCCGTGGTATCGCCAGTTATGTCGCCGTTTGTGAAGTCTACAGCGTCGTCCATGAGCTCTATCTTTTCGCACGACGCCGCGCCCACACCGCTGGCGTCTTCCCCGGATATAAAGACCTCCTATAAACTGCCTTGCATACCGATGGCATCGCCTCACAACTCAGCACTATCAACGCCTGCTGGCATAGACCGGTCCCGACTTTTGCCCACACCAGAAGTACACATCAAGGGCCGTAATGCTAAGCGTGCCAAGTTCCAGCTCACGGACGACGACGACAGCGATCCCGGTCAGCAGCCTGCTACAGAAGTACGGTTACCACCGTTGCGGTGCATATTAGATAACATCCAGGCATTTAAGGAGCGCGATTGAGAGAGAAACTCATACCGGGCGAAAAAAAGACATAACGGAATCCGGATTAAGAAAACGGAGAAGTGGCGCATTTTATTTAACGAAGTTACGATATTTAGAGATTTTAGTTGAAATTGGTGTTTTGTTTTAGAAGAGGAGTATGCTTGGAGGTGTGTGTGTGTGTGTGTGTGTGTGTGTGTGTGTGTGTGTGTGTGTGTGTGACGCTGGAAGTACTGTCATATATCTGAAATGGTCACATGGTAGGTGAGAAAGAGGTGAAATAAATTGGAAAAAAAGGGGAGGGGAGGGTGGGCACGTGAGAAGCACATGCAAAAGGAAGACAATCTGGAATGTCTTTGTGTACGGGTATGAGCTCGTGATAGTCACGTGTCTGTTTTTTCTTTCTTTCTTTTTTAATCGTGGGGAAAAATTATGCGTATATAATGACAAGTAAAATGTTCCAGGATCACGCGATAAGCACGCGATTATCACGCGACTCAGGAGTATTACGTTTTCGTTCTTTCTTTCGTACGCAGCGATACTTTCAACTCTTTCGATATAAACTACATTCACAAACAGCCTCAACTCTGTCAACTTATCTCCCAAAAGGAACCCCGCCATCAAATTCAAGCTCTCGACCGTCAAGTCTCTTGCATATTATTCTCGAGCAGTGGAATCTGACGCGCAACATCCAGTTTCCAACCACTCTCCGCGTATGGGGAACACGCACAGCAGGGGCACCATGTCGGACAATATCAAGGACGTTTCCATGGTAGACGTAAGTTCTGCTGAAGAAAGCGATAAAAGAGGCTCTCAAAGAGCTATCGTGCAAAGCTTCTCGAAGCTAGACATAGGAGACCACGGCGGGTCGCAGCCGCCTTTGTTGCGGCGGAGATCGACGCTGATTTTCGACGACGAGGACGAGATTCCCAGACATGAAGAAAATGTGGGGCATCAGTCCGAAATAGACGGATTGGAAGAGCCTTTCTCAGGGTCTTCGTCCTCCGCTTCTGTGCACGACAATCGAACTCCTGTCAGAGGCAGCGATATAGTGCTACAGCAGCAGCAGCAGCAGCAACAACAACAACAACAACAAAATCAACAGAAGCAGCAGCAGCAGCAGGAATCTGCTGACAAGTCTTCCATCCAACAACACCAATCTCAACAAGGGTTTCAACAGCAGCAATTTCAAGAGCAAACGCCTGCACACACTCCTCCTCAGCAAACCCCAGAAACTGCCTCTAGGAGTGGTAGTGAACCTCCAGGAGAAAACCCTAAAGCTATGGTTCCGGTCGAGATTACATGGCAACAGGGGGGATCCAAAATATACGTGACAGGATCCTTCACTGGCTGGCGGAAAATGATAGGTCTGGTACCAGTATCGGGGCAGCCGGGTCTTTTCCATATCAAACTACAGCTGCCTCCAGGAACTCATCGGTTTAGGTTCATCGTCGACAATGAGCTGCGATTCAGCGACTACATGCCCACGGCAACGGACCAGATGGGCAATTTCGTCAACTATCTCGAGATCGCGTCGCCGCAAGAGTCTCAAGACCAATTACAGCAACAGCAACAGCAACAACAGCAACAACCACCACTTCAGGATAACAGTCGAGATGGCGAAGTCCAACAAGCGCCCCTGCAGGGCCAACAACAACATCACCAGGCATCCCCACAGCCTCTTGCACCTGCAGATGGGAAAGTGCGCGATAAGCACGTAGCCTCAGAGCCTCTCAGTGCACGTTCGAAACTGGCACTACAAATTGAAGAAGAACCCGATGATATGGGCGACGGCTACAGCCGGTTCCACGGTGCCCATGAATCTGGTCCTCTCTACAGCTACATAACGGACATTCCAGCCGTTTTCACAGACTCCTCGGTCATGGAACAGTACTACCTCACACTCGATCAGCAGCAGAGCAATCAACAGAGCATGGCATGGCTGACACCTCCGCAGCTGCCTCCTCACCTCGAGAATGTGATTCTCAACAACTATTCGAGCTCATCGGAGCCCGGCGATTCTGGCAGTGAGAATAACTCGGGCGCTTTGCCTATTCCCAATCATGTGGTCCTGAATCACCTGGCCACCAGCAGCATCAAACATAACACGTTGTGCGTTGCCAGCATTGTTAGATACAAGCGCAAGTACGCCACTCAGATGCTTTACTCGCCCTTACAATGATCTCAAGGGCAAACAAACTGTACTACTACACAACGCCAAACTTCATGATATACTATGTAACAAAAAACTGTTGATAAAGTATTGTAGAGTATAAGTGAGAAATCCTTCTAAAAGGAAACGATCGGTCAACTAGCCGAGATAGTTATACAAAATGTCTACAACGTCCTTACGCTGATACAGCAGTTGGTGAGGGCTAGTTCTTGGATGGAAGTCTATTCAAATCTTACCAGTAGATTCGTGTTCAATGACCCGGTACTATTTTGCCATATAATTATCGAATTTGAGCTCAGTTGATCATCGAAGTTCAACCAAACTCGTTATCCATCCCGTTTCGAAAGGCATAACAAGCCATCAGTGGATCACAATAGCTAGCAATGGCGGACGTTGAGATCAACTTGAAAGCTTTACAAAAGAGACTGGTGCATTTGCATTCCAGTCTCTCTACTTTTGAGGGCTCGCCATCTTCTTTATTGTTCGTGGTTGGATCTAGCGACGAGGAAGATCCTTACAAAAAAAGTACAATTTTGCACAACTGGCTTCTTGGATATGAATTTCCGGCCACTTTGATTGCACTTGTTCCTGGAAAAGTTGTCTTCTTGACCGGTGCAGGTAAGGCTAAGCATCTGACAGGAGCAGTTGACCTTTTCAAAGAATCGCCAGGTTTGGAACTGGAATTGTGGCAAAGAAAAGCCAAAGATGATGAACACAACAACAAACTATTTTCTGACGTTATCGACCTCTTGAAAAGCGTTGGGAAGACTGTGGGTACTGCCGTCAACGACGAGTACCAAGGCAAATTCATCGCCCAGTGGAAACCACATTGGGATGAAGCCGTGTCGAAGGGAGAACTAGAAGCTATTGACGTTGCTTCGGACCTGTCACGCGTGTGGGAAAAGAAAGACGAGCAAGAAATTGCATTCATCAAGGTGTCAAGTAAAGGTAGTGACCAATTCATGAACTTGCTGTCAGACGAAATGGTCACAGCAGTGGATGAGGAACTGAAAATTACGAACGCCAAGCTTTCAGATAAAATCGAAGCCAAGATCGACGACGGGAAGTTTTTGAAGAAACTGGCTGGTGAACTGGCTCCGCTGTGTCCGCAGGATGAAAAATTTGACGTCAATCTTTTGGACTGGGCCTATTCTCCAATCATTCAATCCGGTAAAAAATTCGATCTTAAAGTTTCCGCTCGTTCCAGTAATGATCAACTTCATGGCAATGGCTGTATTCTCGCATCTTGCGGTATCCGCTACAAGAGCTATTGCTCCAACATCACCAGAACGTTTCTAATTGATCCAACAGATGAAATGACTGCCAATTACGACTTTCTGTGCAATGTGCAGAATCAAATTATCACAACCTTCCTTAAATTCGGTAGCACTCCCCAACAGGTGTACGAGGCTACAGTTGATTACGTCAAGGCTCAAAAACCACATTTGGTGTCCGCTCTTACCAAGAACGTGGGATCTTTAATCGGTCTAGAGTTTAGAGACTCTCAGTTCGTCTTAAACGCCAAAAATGATAAGAGAATAATCTCCAGCGGCGACTGCTTCAACATCTCTTTGGGATTTAACAACTTGAAAGATTCGAATACCGGAAATACTTATGCTGTTCAAATTGCAGACACAGTGATGTTGAGCGATCCCGACGGCGCAGCTGCTGTGCTTACAAGCTACACAAAACTGAAGGCTCAGGTCTCATTCTATTTCAATAACGAGGAGGAGGAAAAGCCAGTCAAGGTAAAGAAGGAAAATGATCTTGGCTCTCCCCCAATTTCGATCAAACAAGATGGAAACTCTAAGATTTTGAGATCCAAACTTCGTGGTGAAGGCCGTGTTCAGGAGGATGGTCAGAAAGAGCAGATTCGTAAGGACAATCAGAAAAAGCTACATGAAAAACTCCAGAAAAATGGTCTTCTCAGGTACAGTGCAGCAGACGCCAACGGTTCGGGCGATCAGCCACAAGCTCAGTTCAAAAAGTTCGAGTCATACATTAGAGACACTCAAATTCCAAACAGTGTTCGTGATCTAAGGATACATGTGGATTGGAAAAATCAGACTATTATTTTGCCCATCTACGGTCGTCCTGTTCCTTTCCATATTAACTGTTACAAGAATGGTTCTAAGAATGAAGAGGGTGAATACACATACCTTAGATTGAACTTCCACTCTCCTGGTGTCGGAGGTGCCTCAAAGAAGACTGAAGAACTGCCATATGAAGACGCTCCCGACAACCAGTTTGTGCGGTCTATCAGTCTGAGATCCAAAGATGGGGATCGCATTAGTGAGGTGTTCAAACAGATTGCAGATTTAAAAAAGGAAGCCACGAAAAGAGATCAAGAGCGGAAACTCCTGGCCGATGTCGTTGAACAGGCCAAACTGGTGGAAAATAAATCCGGAAGAACCAAAAGATTGGACCAAATTTTTGTCAGACCTAGTCCTGATGCAAAGAGAGTGCCGGGTACAGTCTTTATTCATGAAAACGGTCTTCGCTACCAGTCCCCATTGCGTACTGACAGCCGTATCGATATTTTATTTTCAAACATGAAGAACCTAATTTTTCAACCATGCAAAGGCGAGTTGATCGTCATCATTCATGTCCACCTAAAAAACCCAATCCTCATGGGTAAAAAAAAGATTCAGGACGTCCAGTTTTACAGAGAGGCCTCTGACATGGCTGTTGATGAAACCGGTACTGGTAGACGCTCTAACATGAAGTTTAGAAGGTATGGCGACGAGGACGAATTAGAGCAAGAACAAGAAGAGAGAAGAAAAAGAGCAGCTTTGGACAAAGAGTTCAGATATTTTGCGGAAGCTATTGCTGACGCTTCGGATGGTTTGGTGGATCTAGACACAACTTTCAGAGAATTGGGTTTCCAAGGTGTGCCCAGCAGATCTGCCGTGTTTTGTATGCCTACTAGAGATTGTCTAGTGCAACTGGTGGAACCTCCTTTCCTTGTGATAAACTTGAGCGAAGTGGAAATCTGTGTTTTCGAGAGAGTCCAATTCGGCTTGAAAAACATAGACATGGTGTTTGTTTACAAGGACTTTGCGAAACCAGTCACTCATATCAATACTGTGGCCATAGAAGAAATTGAGTTACTCAAATCATGGCTAACAGACGTTGACATTCCTTACGCAGTGTCGACGATCAACTTGAAATGGTCGAGTATCATGAAATCCATGCAGGAAGACCCTCATCAATTCTTCTTGGAGGGCGGTTGGTCTTTCCTCGTTGCCGGTTCTGATGACGAAATGTCAGATGAAAGCGAAGAGGAAATCAGCGAATACGAGGCTTCTGACGATAATCCTTCCGATGAAAGTGCTGGTTCGGAAGAAGATAATTATTCTGAGGACATGAGCGATGACGCTAGTGGCGCCAGTGGCAGTGAAAGCGAGGAAGAAGAAGGTGAAGACTGGGATGAGCTTGAGAAAAAGGCAGCCAGAGCTGATCGCGAGAATAGACAGAATGAGTAAATAGCTAGCTTGTAATATTGACTTAAAATTTTATTCTACAGCGTTGGATTTCTTGGTATAATCTTATTTAGTTTAGAGTACATATGTTCAGTTCTTATCCTTTTAGACACAGCGGTGAACTAAAGATATGATCGCGACTTATGGCTTGCCGCAAAAAATTCATTTTACATGTAGCTTCCGAAAGCTTGGCCAGTAGCCTGGTAATTGACGGATCCATTCGTGAGTAGCAGCGGCTGATCGTTATTCTCCCCTGCAGTAGAGCTTTCGCCCTTTTGTGACTTTTCCAAAAGTTTTTGAACTGCGGCAAACTGCTCCTTTTTGACTGAAATCTCATAAGGTTTGATCTGGTCGGCCAGGGAATGTAACCATGCTAACTCCAAAACCACATCGTACCTAATCAAATGGTAAGCGGTGTATAGCAGCGCGACAAAGGCCTCCTTATTATCAGTTTCAACAAAGTAGCCCAAGAGTTCTTCGGCAACTTCGGTTGTTTGAGAAATGGCTGCAGTCTGGATGGCATCAGCCCACAGTTTCTCGTCTTTGTAAATGGCTAAGCTTCTGGCCCATTTCTTGTTTCTGCAGTACAGCTGAGCTGCGATCTTTTTGAAGAAAATAAGATCGTGCTTCTCCAAACGCGCGGCCAACTCAAGCTGATCAAACTTATCATAAGAGTCAACAGCATCTTGTAGAGCTTTGTAATCCTCTTCTTCGATCATTAAATCGTGGTAAGCTTGATTAACGACGGAGTTGTTCGTAGGAAGAACGTTCACCAAAAATGGTTTGATTAAAGGCAAATTGTCTGATTTGGAGAAGATTCTGATGGTTCTAGGAATGTCCAGTCTGGAAGTTAGCACAGTCATCAAATCGATTAGTAGAGAAGGATGCTCCTTAACATAGAAATTGATCGCCTTGTAGTAAATTTCAAGGTTGGAGACTTTGACCACTATCTCTTTGAAATATGAGTGATCGAAGTCTTCAGCCGACTTTTCAATCATCGTGAGAGCAGCATTGTCCCATTCGTCATAATGCGCGTAAAGGAAAATTAGCTCTTTCCACAAATGAGCATTCTCGACAGCTCTAATTACCTTAGGAATGTTGATTCTTGACCAGAATAGTTTTAGATGTTCATAAGTCTTGCTGGAGTCGTACTTCGTGTACAAAATAGCCAGTTCAGTGAACATTCCCATGTGAGCCCTTTCTAGACCCAGACCAGCCTCGAATAGTGAAATTAACTCCTCGAAATATCCGTGAGACTCATACTTGTCCACTAGCTCATCTAACTCTTCGGCATGAACAATCAAGTTCAGGCCACAGATTTGGGCAAGTCTGAATTCCTTGTTGTCAACGCAAGCATCACTAACCTCTCTCCAAACTCTAACATTTGAAGCCTTTCTTGCAGTGTCCACTGCTGCCTGGTAGTCTTCCAAGTATACGAGAGTTGTTGCCAGTTTGGAGTAGTTGGAGACAGCAGAGAAGCAAAGCTTGGCAGCTTTGTAGTCCTTCTTCTCAAATAGTTTAACACCAACAGAGTCCAAATCCGCGACAGTGGAAGTATTGAGCAAGTTTTCGATCTCATGTAGCTTGTTCAATTCTGCATACGCAAAAATTAGAGCATTGTCAATTTTTGCTTCCTTTAGAGACGAGCGAGCCATCAACAAGTATGGAATTAGCTCTTTGTATTTCTCAGCTTGCTCAGCTACTTCAATCACGCTTTCGTAGTTTGATGGGTCGTTTGCCTTGATGTACGAATCGATGGCCTCTGGTATTCTTAATCCAACCAGCTGGGCAGCACCAAGCTGAGGCCATAAACTGGGCTCGTTGAGCTTTTCAACATAGCTCTCCGCACGATCCAAAGACATAATATCCTCGACCAAAACTTGGAGAGCCTTGTTATACTTCTCGTGCTTGTTGTAGATCTCAAAAGCTTCTTCATTCAAACCATTCTCCACACACATTGGAGCAATCTCATCGATATCGTAATTATCCAGCTTCTCGATGTAACCCGAGACCTTTGATTGATCATATCTAATCGCGGAAAGCATCAACAAACCCTGTAAGGCGGGGTTGTCGTTGAACGGCGAAGGCTCCAATATTATTTTCTCCAACAACTTGATCAAGTCACCTTTCAGGTTGTTGCTCATGAAGGCTTGTACGGTAACAGAAATGAGCTCCGGGTCAGTCACCTCACCAATGCCTACGCCCACTACTGCATCTATCACTTGACGCCTGTGTATGTTGTCTTCGCTCAGAACCGTATTCCACAATTGCTGATCTGATCTTTTCAACAAATATCTCGCCTGATACTTGTACATGCTGTTCTCGCTTGTAATTCTAATGAGGTCGGCATCGTTGCTGCCTTTCTCGTAAGCGATATAAGCGAGGAAAGGATCTCTCTTTTCGCAGTAATGACCAACATCCAATGTGTCGTATTCGTTGTTTTCTTTCAAGAAAGTTTCTGGCGAGTTGTTCGAATCAATGTAGATTTTAGCCAAGGTGTTGTATACCGCCTGATCTTGAGTGCCAAGACGTAAGGTCTCTTCCAAGAATGGAAGCAGAAGCTTGAGTCTGTTTCGTTTCTCAACTTCCTTAGTGAGCTCACCAATAGGCACCTGGCCCACTACTGTTGCCAGTAAGTTCTGGATAGTTTTTTCGTCGCAGTCTACATCCAACAAAGCGGCAACCACCTGAGGGGTTTTGGAAGGGTTCACTTGCTGGACATAAACTTCAATGAACTTGAAATCCTGGGCCTTGTAGAGGTACAAGACGAGATCATGGATGAAATCAAAACGGTCTGCGACAATAACCAATGGCATTTGATCTGGTAGTTTTAAGTCCTTGAGAAGATTTTTCACTCGTTCTGGATCGTAAACGTTGTTACTCCTGACTACCCTTTCAACTTCCTTGTATTGACCCACTTTTGCAGCAGCTTGAATGAACTTGAAAACGACATCTTTATCTTCAGTAAGATTGACTAGAGAAGCCAAATAGTAGTACAAACCCTCAGTGGCACGATACTCCTCGAATAGCTTGATGAGAACTTGTGCGCCCAGTAAGTCAGAGTATTTCGTTGCGACTTGAATTGCAATTGGAAGATTCGCTTGAAGATTGTCATCCAAAAGAGCCCTTAGACACGATAAACTTTGCTCGACATTCAGCTTTCCGAAGAAGTTTACCAGCCAGTCTGCAGGTATCGAACTGCTATGAATGATGCAACGCTTGATATCCTTGATGTCAGTACTGTTTTCAAGGGCTCTCTGATAAAGACCTGCCTTCTCTGCGAGAGATGCAATGGTTGGTTTGTCATAATGGCTGAAAATGCTATTGCCAAGAATGGCATCGGCCACCTGTGGCGCGTGAAGCAGATTGACCTCGAGAACACGAGTCTGAAGATGGCCTTGATCAGGTGTATCGCCTTTCAGAGCGTCCAATAAGAACGAAGTTCCTTGCTGAACAAAGTTCTGATTGAAAAATATGTCCGCAATCTTTTCGATATCCAATTCGGAAGAGGTCGTTGGAGACTGGAGCAAGCTTGTAGCGAATTCGGAAGCTTTATCGGGCGATGAACGCAAGAGGTTGGAAATCAAGATAGCGTAATTTGGCTGGAAACCAACTTTTTGTGCGTAAGGCAGTATCTTGTCAAATTGTTGAAGCTCGGCCAAGCAAGTAATCACCTTGGAATGCACCTCTGCTCTCAAGTAGCATGCAAGAGCCAGGGTTGTGTCAAATGACTTGACGACGTCACCTAGCTCTTCAGAGCACTCAAGCTTATCCTCTTTCAACCATTTTTCGAATAATTGCTTGCGGTCTTGCTGCAAGACTGGCTTGGCTAGTTCTATCGTCTCGTATTTATTCAATTTTCCTTTGTCCAACAAAGTAGAGAAATAGAGTAAAATTGGAGAAATAGCGCCTGGAGCAGCCTGAATGTTCTTCAGTCTGTTGATAGTGGTCTGGGTACGCAATTCTTGAGAGGAGGCAGCAACTTTAGCCGCGTTTTGATAGTCACCCGAAGCCAACAAGGAATCAAATTGCTTAATGAATAGGTCGTCTGCACCGGGTAGTCCACCTCTAGACGCCATTTTCAAAGCAAGAGACACATTTGAAAGTTTCTCTAATACGTAAGGGACAATTTGCTCCTTTGAGATCTCTACAGCCAAAACTTGACCCTTGCGATTGATACAGGCAATACCGTTCTTCTCGTCATAGGTAGTGGCGGTAAAGACAGGCTCGACGGTAATTCTATTCACAAATAGATTTGCACCCGTCTCAAGTTCGTAAAGATGAATGAAACCGTGCTTAGTCAACACATAAATGACACCATACTTCTCAGAAACTTGAACGGAGATTGGGAAATCGTTGACAGCATCTGGTGGGAAAAAAATATCGACATTTTTCTTTTGATACGAGACTGGGTTAGCTGCATTATGATCAATTTCGATGATACGCAGTTCACCGGTACCTGAAGCCGCCTTGTTACCGGTCACAAACACCTGGACTGGACTGGAGTTGCCCTCAAGTAAAATTCTTGAGAAGATGGCCACGTGTCCATCGATGGCTTGAGAAATTCCCCGAGCTTTAGAGAAAAGCTGGATTTTACCGGCAATGCGGCCGTCTTCTTGTATGATACCGACCACTGCAAACCAGTCAAGCTGGGCGTTGGCAACAAAGTTGATGATCTGTGCATTGCTCAAATTGGCGTGTCTTTGAGCAAGTCTTGTGGGCTGTCTTGAAGTTTCCCCGTCAAACACATTCGAGAGATACAACGAGTTAGCACTCACAAACCCAAGCGTTTCTTGATTGAGCCATTTCCAGAACAGCACGGGTTCTTCTAGCGTGAACGACTTCAACTTGCTCTTGGTATCAAGGTTGAAAATCTGGACGACTGTCCCCTGTGCTCTCACGGAAATCACATTTTGCGTTGGATGCATAATGGCGGAATCACCACCCATGTTTTTGCGGTTTACCTGATTCCCATTTTGCAAATCCACGATTGCCACTGAGTTGGCACCATTGTTTGTTTCTCGAACTGTTACGAATCTGTCACTCTCGAAAGTGGTCGATCTGAAGTCCAACGATTGAGGCGAAATCCCAATCGAAGTCAGATCAACCAACTCCGTAAAGTCAATTGGCAGATCACTCATTCTTAACTGGACGTAGGAGAGTCAGCAATGAGCTTTGAACCAAAAGATACTTGTTTGAAGAGTTCAATGGCTTGCTGGAAAGATGGGTTCTACACTCAAGTTTCTGAAATTTTCGGGAATTATATGAGACTTTTATAGGGGGATTCATTTTTAGCTCAGTGATATAGTTTCGTGTAATATGATTAATGTGTGTCTCTTTGGTCACGTGGCCTGGAAATGCTATTTGGTTGGTTCAAGCCTTCGAGAAGAAAGGTTTTGCAAGGTGATGCTTCATTGGTATTTGCTCCTTATAAAGGCTTTGGAATATGCCAACTTGAGAGTGCTTGTTATGAATTTTGGGGACATCTTTGAGTTGGTGGTTCTTTTCGGGATCTTGATCTGGTCATTTCGTTTGAAAGAGGAACTTTACTAGAAAGCTACCATTTCGGAGTGTGTTTAGACCTCTAGGTATCTATCAATAAGCTGAGGGTTCATGTTCATTTAGCGTTTGTTCAGGTGTATGTAGATCACAGCGACTGAGATTAAGGTAATGAGATTTATGAAGCTACGATCAATTAGCACGACAATGAAAGCGCGGAGAGTGTTATTCAAGAATGTGGAAAGACACACGACGAGTTGAAGTCATATGCGCTTTGGGAGTGGTCAAGTAGTTACATTGCAATTCAAAAAGCCCTGGTCTCTCACAACACTAGGCGTTGTTTTAAGCAAGGGAAGTTTTGGACGTGTGTGAAATCGAGTACTTTTGTACGAGAAACAAAGACGTTGAGATTCGCACGTCGTAACGGGAGTGTTACGCTATCTTGAGTCTAGATGCGATGCCTCAGTTCTGGTTTCTTTGAAAAATAATCGGCAGTTTTATACTACGGTAGAGACATTTTCCACTATGCAATTTGCAAATAAAGGGGAACTTCGAATGACTTCACTATCGTAATCAGTTGTTGTCCAGCACGCCAACCTGCGTGCCACTATCTTTCGTTTCAGTTACCATTCATACGAGTGTCTCTTTCGTCGATTGAAGCGGTTATGACCTGAGCAAAAAAGGTGGAACAATTACGCCGTGACTGCTGTGAGACCGACTATGCCCTAAGGAACGTTTCTCGACTTCACAAGTTCCTTTGCCGAAGCAAATAACAGGGATGTAGAGATACATCAGTTAAAGATATCTGCTTGACTATTCCAATAGGCTTTCCCATTGAGTAGTGTTCCTCTCACTAGTAATGTATCTATTTCACTGTCGTCGAGGTTTTCATTTCACTGTCGTCAAAAAACGTTAATCAGTCAATTCACCATTGTACTTGGTCATAACACGAAACGAAATCCAATAACTACGGCACTGAGAGGCCACCCATCCGCACATTTCCTTGCTCGACTCGCTTTTTCTCGACTACTCCCAGGTCAGTCTATCAAACTAATTTATATTACAACAGGTAGACATTTAACTAGCTTGTCTAACATAAATACCAAACTATAGTTCGAGCGGTGAACTGACCATCACAAGCCCAATCTTGACGTGAACCCAGGCTCATCTAAAACCCTGGAATAAAGTTCAGCTCCACCATCTCTTCTCTGTTCCCCCATAAGAATTGACAAGCGTGTATGCAGATATTATCACGTACTCTTCACGTATTCTTCATCTTTCTCGTCAGTTTGAAATTCCGCGAACCGCAAGATAACCGTTCAAACCATTCATGTTAGACCAAATCCCTCCATTTGTTTCACGCTATCCTTGTTTCGCAGCCACTGACTCTGGTACTTCCGGAAAGATCAGTGTTTCAACTTAACTCCCCATTCGAAACTCCTCGGAAGCACAATTTCTCACTTTTTCACCCCGAGATCATTTAGCGTCACATACCGAATGACATATTATAAAATAAAGTTGGGGAAGGGGAAACGTATATAAATGGAGACGTTTTCAGGGTTGAGACCAGAGACAGTCGAGGTCTGGATCTCACTTCTGTCAGCTCAAAATAAAGACTGGTTTCATTGAATCGGAAAAGTAGTCTTACATTTTGGAAACTTACAATTTTGGAAAATCTTATTGTTGCGGGACAACCCACTTGAAAAGACTTGGCAGTACTTTTTATTACACAAAATGACAAGAATAACGGCCAACGAGTTCTCCGGCGCAACATTCAGACCACGACAGTTTGTGCAATCAGAACGACAAAACTCCAAGCTTCACATAGAACAGCTCAACTTGTTTGTGGAATCAAGCCCGGAAAATGCCAAGTTGACGCATGATTTGATCACACAGGTCACCACGGATCCGGTTCTCAAGACGGGATCCGACTATTATGACTTGGATAAAGCTCAACATCGTAAGGAAACGGCTTTGAAAATTGCGAAAATGGCTCTGTACATGGAAGAGGACATCCAGATGGCATTCAAGAAATATCGCAACCACGATGTGGTCAAGGGATTGCAAACCGACGAAAAATATCCAATTCTCACAGCTAAAGACTTGGGAATATTTGACAAGCGGCTTTCTATCATTTCGAACCAGGACCCTCAACTTGGAACCAGAATTGGAGTCCACCTGGGACTATTTGGAAACTGCATTCGTGGTAACGGAACCGATCAACAAATTAGGTACTGGCTTCAGGAAAAGGGTGCTCTTTTCTTGAAAGGTATCTATGGGTGTTTTGCCATGACAGAGCTTGGTCATGGTTCGAACGTGGCACAGCTGCAGACTCGTGCGGAATACGACCCCAAGACGGATTGCTTTGTCGTGAACACACCGGATTTGCCTGCAACGAAATGGTGGATCGGCGGTGCCGCCCATTCAGCCACGCACGCTACTGTTTATGCAAGACTCATAGTTGAGGGAAAAGATTACGGAGTGAAAACGTTTGTGGTGCCCCTCAGGGATCCTAGCACATTTCAACTCTTGCCAGGCATATTCATTGGCGACATCGGAACCAAAATGGGACGTGACGGCATCGATAATGGATGGATTCAATTTCAAAACGTGGTGATCCCACGCGAGTACATGCTGAGTAGGTTCACAAAAGTAATCAACAGCGGCAACAGCGTGCGTGTGGCCACAGAGCCAACGTTGGACCAAATTTCTGGTTACTCAGCTCTTTTGAATGGGAGAGTGAATATGGTGATGGACTCTTTCAGATTCGGCTCCAAATTTGTCACGATTGCAGTACGTTACGCTGTGGGGAGACAACAATTCGCAGCAGACAACGACAAAAGTGGAAACGCACCCGAAACTCAGCTCATTAACTATCCTCTGCACCAATACCGAGTTTTGCCGCATTTGGCTATAGTGTACATGATTTCGCCTGTGGCTTTCAAACTTATGGATACCTACCATTCCACCTTGGACGAACTTTACAAAGTGTCTTCCACTGGTGATAAAAGCCAGTTGAAGCCCGTGAGTATGAAACTGAAGGATCTGTTTATTGATAGCGCCAGCTTGAAAGCTACCAATACGTGGCTGGTTGCTAGTGTGATCGATGAGCTTCGTCAAGCATGTGGTGGACATGGCTACTCGGCTTATAACGGATTTGGGAAGGGTTACAATGACTGGGTTGTTCAGTGTACTTGGGAGGGCGACAACAATATCCTGTCTTTGACATCAGCGAGAAGTATCTTGAAAAAATACGCTGATCTGGCGAAGGGCAAAGTACAGGAAACTGAATCCTTCAGGTACTTATCTCCGGAACTCGTCATGGCTGTCTTGAGAGGTACTAAATCCGCTAAGTTGGAGACACTGGAGGATTATTCTGATGTCTGGGGAATTATGCTAATCAAAATGTTGCACTTCTGTGCAAAGTTGGTCAAAGAAACCAAGAGCGCCGACTCTATTTCAAAGCATCTTGTCCTGATCTCCCGTTTCCACGCATTCCACTCCATGTTGAGAGCGTATTATTTGAAATTGAAAAGCCCTTCGGACTCACATGTTTCGGACGAAACCTCACAAGGAGCCTTGTGGAAGCTGTACCAGTTGTTTTCACTCTACTTCATTGATAAGCACTCTGGAGAATTCCAGCAGTTCAAAGTCTTTACTCCAGATCAGATCTCAACCCTGGTGCAACCAAAACTCATGGCTCTACTGCCGGAAATTCGCAAGGAGTGTATTGCTTTGACAGATGCTTTCAAGCTTCCTGATGCAATGCTCAACGCACCCATTGGTTATTATGACGGCGACATTTACAACAATTACTATAACGAAGTTCTTAAAAACAACCCTCCGGAGGCGGACGGTCCTGGAAAGCCGGAATACCACGAATGTCTCACCTCCATGCTGAGACGGGGTTTCCAGGGAACAGAAGATCTTGCGAAGTTGGGCAAGCAATAATGTTCCGGCCTTTTAATTATGTCAGAGCTATATAACGTGTGTCATGAATATATGTATTGAAGTTAAACCTGAGCAATCAAAGGTTTTATGAATGATAGCTTGGTGAAGGAATAACTCATGGTGTATCCACCTCTCACTCGGAAACCTTTACAAAACTTAACGTATTCTGTGTTAACAGGTGCATCGATCACCTCAAGAGAGCCTTGTTTCAGGAACTCATCAGTTCTGCGACAAGCCAGCATACGATCTTGCAACACTCCAAAGAAATAGGTTTTATTTTGGAAATAATTGAAATAAGATGTTCTAAGAGCTGATTGCTTTAAATTTGAAAGCATGTTTATCCGAGCGCTCTCGAAACCATTTTGATGCACACTTCATGTTTCAATGAAGATGTTCAAAAGTGTCGCGCAAACTTGCTGGGAAGAACACCTCGAGACGTGCAACAAATGTTTTATGTCATGGCGCGAAATCTTCAATCAGCACAGCGCTATCATGATTGAATAAGTGATGGCACAGCTTCATTCAAGATGCTTCCTTGCTTAAGCAACTGTTTATCTTGTTGTCCTGACACAACTTATCGAGCATCTTTTACTCATTCATCTATCTGTTTCTCTCTTCGACTTTCTAGTCCCTCTTTCATTTTTCACGTGCAACTAACAAAGCCTCTGAAAAATTCCTGGAAGCAAAAGGGACTTGATTATAGCTCTAGACCCTCTACTTCAAAACCTATAAGAACAAGTCCTCGAAAGACTCAGACCTCATTGACAAGTTTTCTTGTTATTTTGCGACCTTGGATTTATATTTGAGCTAAAAGCCGCTTGATCTTTCCCCCCCAGAAAGCTCTAAATCTTGAGTTCAAGACCCTCTGAAGATCCAATACACATATGTCAGATTCACATAAGTTCAGTAAGAAACGGGACGTCACAATCGGCTCGGACGCCGAAGAAGACTCGTTTGCTTCTAGTAGGACCCCGAGCAGAAGAGCCAGCAGCATCTTCTCGCTCGAGGATCCACCTTTGGAGCCTCCCAACGAAAGCGACATCAAAAAATTCACAAGCGATGAGTACCATTTCAGCATGATCCGGAACCTGCATTTGGCCGATTTGATCACATTGATGAACGGTTTCAGTGGATTCTACTCGATTGTGAGTTGCCTGCGCTTTACACTCACGGAAAAACCGCACTACGTGCAAAGAGCGCATTTCTTCATTCTGTTGGGCATGTTTTTCGATTTGTTTGACGGTAAAGTGGCACGTTTAAGAAATCGTTCGTCGCTGATGGGCCAAGAGCTGGACTCGCTTGCCGATTTAGTATCATTTGGTGTGGCTCCGGCGTCTATCGCGTTTGCAATTGGCTTCCAGTCTACCCTGGATGTTCTAATGCTCTCGTTTTTCGTCCTGTGTGGTCTTACCAGGCTCGCCAGGTTTAACGTCACCGTGGCACAGCTTCCCAAGGACGTGACAGGCAAATCCAAATACTTCGAAGGCTTGCCCATTCCAACCTCGCTGTTTTTGGTGGGTTCCATGGCGTATCTTGTGCACTGTGGGTTGATTCTGGATAACTTGCCATTAGGCGTTTTTGCGAAAGGTGAGTGGTACGAGTTTCATCCCGTGGCTGTTGCATTTCTTCTTCAAGGATGCGGTATGATATCGAAGAGCTTGAAGATTCCTAAGCTGTGAACTTCCAAATGGACCAACACTTCGTTGGTAGACAAGCAACACCACAGGCGACTTGAAAAAAAGCGAATTATTAACGTACTCATTCAGGTATATGCATTGAGATTCATAGCTTAGCACAGTTACAATTCTTGACCCATTCTTTGAACACCGAGCACGCTTTTTGGAGAATCTATCTGTATCGACTGAACAATACAACATTTAAGTATCAAAAAATAATGCCATTTCCTGGAATCGAACCAGGGTTTCATCGGCCACAACGATGTGTACTAGCCACTATACTAAAATGGCTTGTAGTGAAGAATGACGCAAAATAGCAGTTGAATATAAGAATCAATCGAGCGTTTTTTGGCTTGAGTTCCCACCACATCGAAATCTCGAAATAGAAGCTTCTGTGAAGCAAGACGCCATGTTTGTTGATCAGGGTCGTGACAATCGATCAGGTCGGGTATTATCCTAATAATTTGTTGTAAGCTGTCGCTCACAGACGTTTTTATTTAATGACCATTCTGAGCATTTGCTACCTCATATATGATGAAGACCCCGCAACCGTGCCAAGGTGTTCTTCTATTCTGCTAGACTGATAATGGGAGTGAGTTCAAAAGATGAATTGACCAGTTTTGTGTTCCGCCATGAAGTAATTTGTCACAAGAATGGAAAACTGCGACACTCAGTAACGCCTTGTCTTGTTAAGCTCAGGACTCGGTGCCTTTGTCAAGTACAGGTAAAGCTTGAAAGTCCAGTAACAATTCGTTTGACTGGTTACCATTCCAAGGTAGTTTCTAAATCGTAACGATGGTTGAATTGATTACAAATCGTCGAGCTCGAAAGACCCTCTTGACTCTTGAGTTGGGACATTCGAGTAGCCATTCTTGCGTTTCGAACCTTGAGCTGGTTCCTCCAGCTCGGATGGTTCCTGCTCTAAGTCGGAGGCCCACGAGACAGTTTTCTTGCCTTGCAGGGATCTACTATTAGGATCAACTAGTATGGCACGAAGCTTGGGGCGGAAGCGCTCCCGGAAAGTGAAGTATAAGCCTATCAAAATGACTGCTGAGACTGACATTGACACGATACCGACACTGATTTTGTGAGACATTTTGGAATGATCTGGGCTTCCTTCGCGGTCTTGCTCATTTTTCTCGTTATCTTCATCGTCATCTTCATCGTCATCTTCATCGTCATCTTCATCGTCATCTTCATCGTCATCGCCATCTTCATCTTCGTTTTCATCATTATCTTCGCCGTCATCGTCATCGTCATCGTGATCATCTTCATTGGCGTCATTGTTTTCTCCTCCATTTTCCTTTGCGCCATCGGTTAAATCTTTATCGTTTTCCTCGTCACTAGCCTTGTCATCATTTTCAGCGCTTAGTGCCTGGCACTTCTCTGAGTCTTTGTCTATACCATCGCAGTCCAAGCTTTGCGAGTCCTCTGCATGTAAACTTTCACTAATCAAAGTATCTCCACCATCATCCTGAACAAGTTCGACATCATTTAAGAATATGTCGACAATTCCCCTGCTCACAGCACTATTGTCAAAAGGTACCATGTGGGAGGCATTGTAAACGCTGATGAATGTTAGATTCCTCTCGTATTTAACAAAGCCTGCTGGTATGATCTCGTCATTATAGTCATCTCTGTATCTCCAATCGTAGAATTGCATGCTATCGGTGAAACCTTTTTCACCTCCCCACGAAAGTTCTTTGATAAGTGTTTCGACACCAAGGTTATTGCAAATAATGTCTTGATCACCATTGAAAAGAACAATCTCAATACCACTCTCTAGAATCGAGGGGAGTATGTGCACAGATGCCTTCAAATTAGCATTTGTCAAATGGTCCGAGACTTTATTATCGCATTCGTGCCAGCTAGGCACTTTTTCCGAGTCCAAGTGTAAAGCTTCCATTACCCCCGGAGTGTTGAAAAACTTTGTAACATACGGCAAGTCGCCAGGCCAGTTCATTCCGCATGAAGGGTAGGAGTCTTTCAAGCGCAGATCGTACATGTTGGTGCACTGTTTATTTGTGTCCACTTTATTTCCATTTGCGTCCTGAGTTACTCTTGTGATGTCCAGGAGCACGCTCAATATGTTGTCGCATTCAGGAATCGAGAAAGTGTTGTCAGTGTCTGAATTCAGCTTATTTTGACACAGTTCTTGTTGATTTAAAAGTTGTGATAGCTTTGGGTCACTTTTCTGAATGAGACCGTTTTGTAAAGCGAATGGAATATAGGAGAGAGCCTGCTGGTTGGGATCTATCCAGCCATTACCAATCAAGAGAGCCTCCAAATTTATCTGTACGTTTTCCTCATTGCTGTTATGATCCAGGATGGCATGTGCAAAGTAGGGAATATATTGACCTGCGTAGCTCTCACCTGCAAGAATTACAGTCTTGTTTGAGTCATCCGGGAAAACTTGGAAATAATGGTTCAGGAAGTTCAAGAAATGTTGTGACACAGCTTGTAAGTCTTCGTCGTAAAGTTGGTTCGAGCCCACGGTCGAGAAGCCAGTTCCAACCGGTTGATCTACAAAAACAAGGTCTCCGCGCGTATGCCAGCCATCTTTGTTCAAGTAGACCTTTCCATTCGAATCTGCTCTTAGAGGACCTGCTTCCATTAGCGCACCATCCATCGAAGAGCATCCGGGACCACCGTTCAGCCAAAATATCAAAGTATTCTTGGCCTTTTCGCTGATGCGGCCGGTTTTAGCATGGAATTTCCAAAAGAAGTAGCTTCCAGCCGTATCATCACCTTCTTCGCCTATGTTAATGTGTCCAGCAAACATCTCTGGTATCTGATCATTGTCATCAACAGCGGAGAGTCCAGGTAAAAGCTCTGGTGATACTGCATAGTCCTCAGCAGCGTAAATAGCGCACGAAAGCCGTGCCAGAAAAGCGAAAGCCGCCAACCAAATGCGTTTAGAGTATATCATAGCTTCTCAAAGGAGCCTCTACTACAAAAGTCTAGACCACTTCTTCGAGGAGTGAGTTGAAAGTGCTTGATAAGATGATGAGCTTCAATTTATTGACATACCTGATTGTCGTATATAGCGATATCTACTCATCTGGTTTAGAAAGCGGTCAATAGTGACAATCTCGGCTGGTTTGACTGACCATTAGGCTTTATACTTACACACAATGATTATTCTCATGTATTTTGTCAAATACTCAGACTCAGATTGTACTAAGCTGAAGAATCTTTTTTTAGAAGTTCGTTAATGAGCTCGAGGAAACTCCTTCAAGAACAGTCTTATATTTGCAGTGGATAAACTTTTAGCTACAGCAGATGATCCCAGCACGCTCGTGCTTCACGCATGTGAATTATTTGACCTGTGTTCGGGTTGAAACTACTAGGGTCCGTCGAAGTCACTTTGTACTAACGTGTCACCTCGCAGGCGACACCTCTTCAAAATCAAAGGAGTAACGTATCGGATGCTCACTTTCGCAGGAAGCAGCTGGGCTATGACAAAAAGGTTTTCAAACTGTTTTTACGACGGTGTATTAATACATCGAGATCGTTTTTATAATTGTAAAACTTCAAAGTTATCGCGCTCATTTCTCACTTTCTAGATAAGGAAACATCTCAATAAGAAAGACATGTAGTACTTAAAGCAAAGCTTAAAAGGGTCAAATTGACACAACGTTTACAAATTGACTCGTTGTAAGAATTCATCTCTTCAAGAGCTGCTTCTCACATTGTCTATAATTATCGCGTCAGTATCTCGAGATTTG
Organism: Lachancea sp. 'fantastica'; assembly: GCA_900074735.1. Classification (NCBI taxonomy): domain Eukaryota; kingdom Fungi; phylum Ascomycota; class Saccharomycetes; order Saccharomycetales; family Saccharomycetaceae; genus Lachancea; species Lachancea sp. 'fantastica'. Next base: position 173,329 of record LT598471.1, read on the forward strand.
AGAATCACTATTCACGATCCAGAACTTTTTAAATTTAAGGTGAGCGGCTAAGGATTTCTTCTTTGTACACACCACATTGGAATCGGCGAAAGCACGAAGTGGCCGGTCAAGAAATACTCCCAAAAGTCTTATTTTGATCTCCAGATGCTTTCCGTTCGTTTCTATTATCCAGTGTAGGGGGGCATAATCACACTTCAAAGAAGAAGAGTTCAGCAAATTTTCAGATCTATTGTTTTGGATGGCGGTGTCATCAGAACAATCTACATCGTCCTAAGTTTCAGTATGGTATGGTTCAGATCATAGTGCCTAGTTTCCACTACAAAACGATCAAGTCAATCAATTGAACCTACGTGCGTTGCAAAAACAAAACTGAACTGGAAATTGGTGTTTCCATGGAAAAGGTGTTTAATGTTTAAGGGCAATTGATATCGCAAAAGGTCAGTTCCGCATCAATATTCCGTTTTATCATAGCACTCACTTCCCCATTAAAATATTTCGAACTTCAAACGAGTTGCATACATGGGCTCTTAAGCTATTCAAGAATGCTCACACATTTTTTGACCACCTTGAGCAATTTTACACATCAAGACACGATTTGGTTGCTCCTGTTCGAATTTCACAGATTGTCGTTTAAAACCAACTCTGCAGCGTTTCAAAATGACTGACTCTACAGCAACCACTTGCGGAATCACATCCCACAACTACACAATTTCACCTCACAGATTTTACTTTCCACTCTCTACTTCAGGACGTCACATTTCTCGACCAACTTCAAAATTCCCAAGGCTATGCCGTCGACTGTTACTCTAGAGATCTGGTGCTTATCTCATGGCCAAGATCGACGTCAAAGTCACGGAACTCCGTCAGGTCGTGACCCGTCCCGATTGATAAAGCATCCTGTTTTGAACGGCTCTTCCCACAACGATAAGTGAAAAAGGCATGTGGAGTACTGTTGGACTAGGAACACCATCATCTAACAGCGTTATCTGCTCCAAAGACAAAAAATTAAAATTTTTACCACTATGGGTTATGAGTCAAGTTAAAAATTGAATCATTTCGAAAGTTTCGCTATTAACATCGAAAACACCATAAAAAGGTGACCGCGCATTCCACGTTCACGGCTTCCAAAGACATTCAGATCAGCAGCGGCATATAACAAGTCTCAGGATCTAAGAACTTCTGATTTTACTTGAATTTCTTAAAGTTAAAGGGAAAAAAACAGAATTTCCGTTGTCATGACTGTAAGCGCAGCTTTGGATTTTTCGCACCACTTCTCAGTAGAGACTAAGTCGCGTAAAGCATCACCTCTAAAGTCATGTATCCATCTTTTCAATAATCCAGACATTGTTTTCCTCGGAGGTGGGCTACCCATGAGTAAATACTTCCCATGGGATAACCTTCAAGTACAATCACCACTTCCTCCGTTCGAGAATGGAATTGGTGCTTCGCCTTCTGGAAGTGAAAAAGACACTTGCCATGTTCAAATCCGCAAAGACGAAACAACCAAAGCCGGAGATACCATTGATGTTCCTCTGTCGCGTGCTTTGCAGTACGGTCACAGTTCAGGCCAGCCTGAATTTTTGTCCTTTGTGAAAGAACACACTCAGCTTGTGCACAACATGCAATACTCCGACTGGGAAGTGTTGGCCACCACTGGTAACACCGGTGCTTTTGAGTCTGCGCTAAGAATTTTCTGTGACAGAGGTGACACTATTCTTGCGGAGCAATACTCTTTTTCATCTTCCATCTATGCCGCTGAAGCCCAGGGTATCAACGTTTTCCCTGTAACCCTCGACGACTACGGTTTGATCCCAGAAAGACTTGCATCGGTTCTGGACAACTGGAACCCAGATGTTAAGAAGCCCAAGCTTTTGTACACCATTCCAACGGGACAAAATCCAACTGGATCCTCCTTGAGTGATGACCGCAAAGCTGAAATTTACCGCATTGCTCAGAAGCACGACTTGATCATCCTGGAAGACGAGCCATACTACTTCCTACAAATGGATAAGTACCAGGGAGACGTATCGCAAAGAAAAAAGACCACTTACAGCTCCCACTCGGAGTTTTTGAAATCTCTTGCTAAATCGTTCATTTCTTTGGACACCGAGGGCCGTGTTATCAGAATGGACTCTTTCTCCAAGGTTTTGGGGCCCGGTACCCGTCTAGGGTGGATTGTCGCTTCCAAGCAAATTGTCACCGCATTCCTCCGTCTCCATGAAATGACAGTACAGAACCCATCTGGTTTCAGTCAAGCTATTGTCGCCGGGACCCTGAACCGCTGGGGTCAAGGCGGATTCCTGGACTGGTTGATCGGTTTACGTCAAGAATACAACGAGAAGCGTGATGTCGCCATAGATGCGCTTCACAAGTACGTCCCAGAGGACTCTGTTTTCCACGTCAATCCTCCAATTGCTGGTATGTTCTTCACTGTCAGCATTGACGCATCTAAGCATCCGGAATTCACCACCAAGTATGAATCTAAACCTGAGCTTGTGGAACAAGCAATTTACGAAAAGGTCATTGAGAGCGGTGTTTTGATTGTGCCTGCTGCATGGTTCAAGGTCGATGGTGACACCCAGCCGCCTCAACCTGCCGAGAGCAAGAAGGAGCTGGACCCCACCCGTGTTTTTTTCAGAGGTACATATGCCGCTGTTCCTTTGGACAAACTGCAAGATGGTATCAAGAGAGTCGGTGTCGCTCTTAAGGAAGAATTCAAGCTTTAACTGCCCCACATACATCAGGGACGTTTGAGTTAAGTCATATCATGCAAGTACATAGCTGTTTTTAGGGCGAAGCAACTAATTGCACTGCTTGTATAGAATCAAAATAGCACACGGATTAGACGCATACTTGGGTGAAGAATGTTTGGGGTATTATTAAACACTTTTAAGTCTCCGTTTTGCTTGCATTATATGTTATACAGAGGCCTGGTAATGTGAAGCATCAACTCTGGCGACGTATTCAACTGTAGGTTTGAAAGCAGAATGCGAAGAGTCGAGTGATCCACGACGTCCAAAGCCGTAAGGGTTATCGTCGTGGTTCTCAAGTGAACCGCGGGAACGGAGAACATGATCATCCACAACCACTTGTCCACCTTTATTTTCGGGACCAAGCACGGTGGTTATCAGTAAACCTGCAAATACACATCCCATGAATATGCACATAACCTTTCCGTAGTCGAAAGCGTCTTCTTTACCCTCGATGGGGAAGCGCTCACCAATAGTAGCTTCGATTGTTGAAGACGCACTGCTGATCATATTACCCATTTGATAGGCAACTCCCGTAACGAAAGCGCGAAACTCGACCGGTGAAAGCTCAGTCAGATGGATTGGCACTACACCCCAAGCTCCTTGAACAAAGAATTGCAGGAAGAAGACCGCTGGATTTAGCCCGCGAGGGCTTGAAATAAAGCCCCAAGGATAGAGAAGAGCGCCTCCACCAAGACAGCACAGGAATATCGCACATCTTCGTCCTATGAAGCTCGAAACATGGGCCACTAAAATTCCTCCTACTAAGGCGCCAATATTGGCAGCTGAGTTGGTGACAGTAGAAGCATCTTCGGAATAATCATATTGTTTTGTGAGCATAGTGGGAAACAGGTCTTGGGAACCATGAGACGAGAAGTTGAACATGGCCATTAGAATGACTAGATACACCAACGTTATCCAGTGTTGAATGATAGCCGATTTTGCATTTGACCAAAATCTGTCGGTTGGTTTTGAAGAATTGAGCGTTTCGTCAGTTTTAGTTCCGTCAGCAGCCTCTAAAGCCTTACGTTTGACGAACGCATGAGATTCGGGTAGCAGCAGTCTCCAGACTATAAATAAGGCTGGTGGTCCAGCACTGAACCAAAAAAAGGCCCTCCAACCATGAGGAGAATTGTCTACAATGGCTCTTTTGAATACAACGCCCAGAAGATACCCCATGGCGTAGCCCTCTTGGAAAATTCCCGAAAGAATGGACTTGGCTTCTTCCGGGGCGTTTTCCAACGAAGTTGCACTTGCAACACCATATATGGACCCCATTACTATGCCAAAAAGCGCACGACAGCCCAAAAATGCCGGAAACGTCTTAACAAAGCCAGTGGCTATCTGGATCACGATGATGAGCGCCATTGAGATGCAGTACGGCAGTTTCCGGCCAAACCGGTCGCCCAGATAGCCGAAAATGACAGCACCAATGACTCTCAACAGCAAAACCAGTGTTATAGCATGGGTGATATCTTTGATAGGTTTATCGAGGTCTTTGGCAATGCCTGCCATGTTCAAAGAAACGGCAAAGAAATCTAGGGCATCCCAAGTCCATGCCAAAAACCCTACAATGAAGAATTGTGTTTGCTGTGCGTTCATGCATCCCAGTGCAGGAAATGGATTCACCGGATATTTCCGATAGTTGTCTTTGAGTTCCTCTTTTGTTGGGAACAGCGTTGTAAACCGAGTCTTCAGGTAAGTTTTCACTTCACGCCAGGTAACTTCATGCTGCGGTTTTATTCCCGGTGTCTTGTAGCTGTTCTTGACTTCTCTTTCTATAAAAGAGTCTGACGACACAAGCACATTGTTGTCTCCGGACATCTTGTACCAACGCTTTTAATCTCAACTTCGAGACAGGATATCTACTATTTAACGTTAAATGTCCAGCACTTCTCCAGTACACATCGACCGACTATCAACCGTCCTCCTCATTCTACTCACGCTTATATATACATGTTTCTTGTACAGTTTTGAGTCACTGGCTAATCCATGACCACGGGCTAAAGCCCTTGACATTCTAAAATCAACAAACCCTTGGCATGACCTAGATGGTAGTTTCTTGTTGTATATGACATCTTTTGACCCTCACGGCTCGAATTTGTTGCAAGCAAAGCTGCAGTTCTCTTGACCGCACTTCAAGTTCTTAGTCCTATCTTTGCGGAATTAGCGGTGTTGTGTGCAGTCTTCCGGCAACTCCAACGCCAAGAGAGAAACTCCACGTTCTAGTTCGGCTGCTTTGTTTGAAAAGCGGAACTCACCGGTCCTCCGGACGTCGGGACATCAGGACGAGTACTCGAAGCGAAACCTTTATAGCTAAACAATGAACACAGCTGAGTCATCATAACAAACAATGCAACCAGACGTTCTCCTCACCTTGTTCCCTTTCCGGACGAGTTTACGTATGTTTACATCTTTCTGGCAGGGTCGTCGTTGCTATCTTTCAGTAAAGTCGTCGTCTTTCTTCTGTGAATCAACACAGTTGATATGTATATATATGTATCTGTTTAATACCTCAGGACAATCTACCAGATGATCAATCTGTTGTTGGTCATGCCAGGTCACTCACTCACAATCTCCCTATTCGGGTTTGACGGGTTCGGCGTTCCAGATTGTTTCTGCATATTCCTCGATGCATCTGTCGCTGCTGAAAAATCCTACGTTTGCAACACTCAAAATACTCTTCTTGAGCCACTCCTTCTTGTCCTTGTGGTAAACTTGATCGACCAGGTCCTGGGTCGCGATGTAAGAATCGAAGTCGTCGCTCACCAGGTAATAGTCGCCTTGATGTTTAATGCTGTCGATCAAGGGCCTGAACTCAGAAGAGTTCTGGGGCGAAAATGCACCGCTCTCTAAAGTATTAAGCACTTTGAGGAGACCCTCTGGAAGACCTGGTTTCGAGAACTGGTGCTTGTAACGCAGCTCTTCGACATTTTCGCTCAGATTCCCGAATAAGAATATGTTGTCTTCGCCAATCTCCCTCGTGATTTCGACATTGGCACCATCCACAGTGCCGATGATTAGTCCACCGTTCATAACAAACTTCATGTTCGACGTGCCCGAAGCTTCAGTGCCGGCAGTCGAAATATGTTCGCTCAAGTCGCTAGCAGGCGTAATAATCTCAGCTTTCGACACGTTGTAATCAGGAATGAAAAAGACCTTGAGCAAGTCTTGAATTTCAGAGTCGGCATTCACCACTTCCGCCACCGAATTCACCAGCTTAATGATGAGTTTGGCCATGTAGTAGCCGGGTGCACTCTTACCTCCGAATATCGAAACTTTGCGAGGATACCGCTCAGCAACTTTTTCGATGGGCGTACCAGATTGCAAGAGCTCCTTGATGCTCAGGTAACGGTGAATAACTCCGAAAATGTTGAGTTGCTGCCGCTTGTACTCGTGAATCCGCTTGACTTGGATGTCAAAGAGTGTATTCCTAATGTGCTCCCTGTCAATGATATCGACTCCACCATTCAAGCGCTTGATTAGGTCCGCTAACCGTAGCTTATTGAACTGTTTGACGTCGTTCCATTTTGTTTGGAAGGCCTCGTCCTCGGCGTACTTGAGTAGTTCGGTTAACTTGGACATATTTAGCAAATAATTGTCATCTGGGTCATTAATCGTCTCGCTTATCAATTGGGCCAGTTTTGGATTGGCTTGCTTTAACCATCTTCTAGGTGTGATACCGTTCGTGACATTTGTGAACTTGTTGGCACCATAAATTTTAACAAAGTCCTGGAATATAGTAGTCTTGATCAAATCTGAGTGTAGTTCGGCCACACCGTTGACTTTGTGGGACCCAATGATGGCCAAGAATGCCATGCGGACGTACCTTTCTTGAGAAGCTTCTTCAATGACCGAAACCCGGGACATCAAGCCCACGTCGTGTGGGAATTTCTTTTCGACCGACTGCAAGAAAAACCAATTGATATCGTAGATAATTTCCAAGTGTCTAGGCAACAAATGGCCCAACAGGCCAACTGGCCATTTTTCCAACGCCTCCTGCATAACTGTATGGTTCGTATAGGCAAAAGTCCTGGTTACAATATCCCAAGAATAGTGCCATTCCAGCTTTTCCAAATCCACCAAAATTCTCTGCAATTCCACGATGGCCAAAGTTGGATGGGTGTCGTTCAGTTGAATGGCGATTGCATCCGGAAATTCAGACCACGGCCTCTTGTTCTTCTTGAACCTTCTAACAATGTCATGCAGGGAGGCGGCGCACCAAAAATACTGCTGCTTCAAACGCAGCTCCTTGCCCTGGTCGAAGTTGTCATTTGGATACAGAACTGCCGTGATGGACTCTGCCCGCTGCTGCTGCTCAACCGAGTTTTTGTAGTCCCCGTTGTTGAATTTGGCAAAATCAAATTCCGTAGTAGGTTTAGCACTCCAAAGTCTCAGATTGTTGACCGTGGAGGTCTTGAAACCTGGGATAGGCATATCATGAGCCAATGCAAGCACCCTTTCGCCGCCGATCCAGTCAGAAGGCGAAATGGTAGTTTTCTCGCTGTTAGAACGGTCCACGTACCCATAAAAGTTAATGGGCACTTGGATCTCCCACCTGTCGATCTCCCATGGGTTACTGAAGTTCAGCCAGTAATCAGGGGTCTCAACTTGGTAGCCATTGATGATTTTTTGAGCGAAAATACCGTATTGGTAGCGAAGACCGTAACCCCAAGCTGGATAATTGCCAGTTGCCAAAGAATCGACAAAACAAGCGGCCAAACGGCCCAGTCCACCGTTTCCAAGCGCTGCATCTGGCTCCTGTTCTAAAATGTCTTCCAGCTTGAAACCCAGTTGTTTCATGGCATTCCGGATCATTTCGCGAGACGTATTTCCTTTGGTTAAGATCTCTTTGGTGGATCCAACGTCGTCTGCAGCCGTATCCGTGTTCATATTGATCAGGGCGTTATCCAAAGCTCTTCCCATCAGAAACTCAAGCGACAAATAGTAAACTTTTTTACCATCTCTTGCGGTTTGTCTCTGCTGTGTCTTATTCCAGTCGATGACCAGGTTGTCCCTCACAGATTGCGAAGTTGCCTGGTACGCAGCCATGTCATCGCAATTGTACAAAGAGCGTGCCAGCGTCCATTCCACATGGGAGATGAATTTTTCCTCAAACTCTTCCGCTGTTGAAAACTTCTGCACCTTGTGTTTGTTCCACACTTCCCGCGATTGTGCAGGAATCTTAGTCTCAATTGCCTTGATTTCCTGTGGTAAGAATCCCGTTAAACGTCTTGTGAGACGTGGAACACGGGGTGCATTGGGATCTTCACTAATAAGGTCGCTTGACAAGCTTTTTCCCACACTTGGTCTTGTTGTATTGAACATTGTTCGATGAAATTGGCAAAACAAACGGTAGAATGGTCGAAAAAACGAGCCAAGTAGTAGCAGCTAACTCAGCAGTCGAAAAGCTTGGAATTCAAGCCCCAAAAATTGTCCAATGCCTTGCACAGAAGGCGCTCTTGTCCAATGTTGTCTGCCGTCGTTATCGTCGAGAAGTTCAAGAAAAAGGGAACCTCTCACGGGTACGATTCCCTTCGAGAAAGGCTGCCCTTTTATACCTTTGGCGAGAATACTCTCCGAGCCCGTAACCCCTAAATCTACATCCGGTTGTCGGCTTCACAAGTGCCTGTTACCATGGAAGGTATACCCCTTGTTGAGCTTCGATGTCACATCACTGGGACAGTGTCCGGATAGGAGAAATGGGATGGTGAGTACATTTGAGTGGAGGATGGGCATTGTCGAGTACAGTTGCTGCTCAGGTGACAATGGTGATGAAGATGACGATGATGACAGTGACAGGCCGAGAGAGAGGTCTGAGACCTTCAAGATCTCTTTAGATGTGGCCTCAAGCTATGCAAAGATCAAGCTTTACTTCTCAAGAATTTCTTTCGGCAGAAGATCCCACAATGCTGTCGAGAACGGCACAATTTGGATGAATAACGTAGACAATCTTCTCGGACGTAGGATGGGCAGACTCGTGCTCTGCTAGCTCTTGCATGTTGCCGTGAACTTGCATGAGAATCTTGTCCTTGACAAGTCGTTTGATCACTTTGAAAGCCAGCTTGCGTTCTTGCCAATATTCGGCCTCGCTGTTGAGCTCATTTTCACGTTGCAGTAGATACCAGTCGACGATATCGGTGGCTGTGAGCTCTGCACCGCCGTCACGGTCCTCTTGAGCTACTTTCTGTACAATAAGGTTGATCATAGCGGCGTATTTGTCGTAGGAAATGGTGACCTTGCCCTTAGGCTTGTTTGTCGAGGAATCGTCGTGAGGTGGAGGCGTATGACCGCGGGTGGTACTGTCAGCGGTTGGTCCTGGTGTTCCTGGCGTCCCTGGGGCCTCTGGGTCCCTCGAGGCATCGTCCCCACGAGATTCGTCGTTATCGTTCTCGTCGTCCGAATCGCCGGTGACATCGACGTCTTCGACGTCGACTCGAATGATACTTTGTCTCAGTAGGTCGAAAGCCTCCGCCACAAACATGGGTGAGATTTCATCAACACAGTTCGCCCGTGCAATGGCTTCGGAAAGACGAATCATACTCTCCAGCTGTCTCACAGTGATTCTGTAGCTCGATTTGCTGAAACCCTGAGCGTCATCTTTACGCAACTCCTTGTATTTGTTAACCAGATACGCCCGAGCTTCTTCGTTGAGCACAGGCTTGAAAGTTCGGGCATATTTGATGTACCGTCTCAATTGTTCCGGAGTGAATGGAGGGTCGATAGCGTCGTCCCTTTTCATGTGCAGATCAACAATGTGTGCAGCAAGTTCTGTGTCGATCTTCTCATTGCAATCGTCGAGCACCACGAAAAACAGGTCAAAACGCGACATGATAGGCGCCGTCATGTTGAGATTACCTCTCAAAGTCAATTTCCTGTTGTAACGTCCACCCACAGGGTTCGCTGCAGCAAGTATAGATGTACGCGCGTTCAAAGTTGCATGGATACCAGCCTTCGCAATCGAAATTGTTTGCTGCTCCATTGCCTCGTGAATGGCAACTTGGTCGGAAAGATCCATCTTGTCAAACTCGTCAATCGCACAAATACCGTTATCTGCCAGCATGAGGGCACCTGCTTCGATGGTGAAGTCCCCAGCCTCTTCATCCTTCACAACTGCTGCTGTCAACCCTGCAGCAGACGAAGCTTTTCCGGATGTATAGACTGCCCTGGGGGCAAATCCACAAACGTATTTCAAAAACTGGGACTTGGACGTAGAAGGATCGCCCACAATGCAAATATTGATGTCACCTCTTAAATTGATTCCTTCCACTGTCGTCTTGTGAACACCGCCCAACATTTGAAGTAATATTCCCTTTTTAACGGTCGTGTGGCCAAAAACAGCTGGTGCGATTGATCTCACCAATTTGTCGTAAATTTGTTCGTCTTTAACCATTTCCTTTAATTCGTTGATCTCCTGAGAATCCAAACTGTTCAAAAAGATTTCCTGGTCCCTTTCACCATCGTTATCGAAATTACTATTTTGCATGTTGAGCAAGTCTGCATTATCCTCTTGGTCTTTTGACCCACCGCTGGCACTGTGTTGTCCTGTCGATATGACATGGCAAGCCAAGAAGTTGATTTTATAGGTCAGGTCACGTACCCCGAGGCTTTTGAGTCCGCTAACACCTGTGTTCAGACCATCGGAACTTCTGGACATGCCTCTGTTATCCATAGAACCACTTGGCTTGACTCCTGGTAGTCCAAGTTGGGTAATGTCAGGTACGACAATTTCAGTTCCGGTGAATTTACACCTGTCTCCTGGTTTCGCTCTTTCCACACAGTCGCCTCGCAAAATCACGTCCATCGTCCGAGGCATCGAACCCGTGGGGATTTCATTTGCATTCTCTTGAATCCTCACCTTTTGCCAATTCAGAAATTTTGATCTACCAACCGTGAGGGTCCAAAATGCCTGATTCTCGCAGGAGGGATTGGGACAATAGGTGGGTTCCGTATATTTGAATACCTGCTCGACATTGTCAACGACTGCACGACACATTTCACAAGAGAAACTAGCTTTGTAAAGCTCGGGCCGAACTTCAGATGTTCTAGTGACAGTACCCGAAATTGACATCAAAGAACCAATCTTTTCGGCTCTAATGTCACGAATTCGATGTACTGTTGGTAGGTTGAAAAAGCTGATCTGGAAAACGCGTTCTGACTGCTCTGGTGAGCTGGTTGTCGATGCACCTGTGGCAAAACCAGAGCTAGGGTTTCCCGCTCCAGTCCCCGTTAATTGGCTTCCCTGAGTCAAAGAATCAAAACCTGTATTAGTTTGGGTATTCAGGTTCTCTGAATTTTGAGAACTGACGACCGAATCGGACGTCAACAGTAATTCCGGAGCATATTTACGAATGACTCGCCTTAAACCTTTTTGAAGGAAAGGCAAAAACCGATAATATTGTTCTGCGATAGCTGCAGCCAAAACACCATTCTCTCGTGTCGATAAATGCTGATAATCAATGTAGATAGTGCTGAGATCGTAGATCTTCATAAATTGTATTTGTGACCGGTAAACTTTCACTGGACCCTGCTGGTCGTTATCTTCAGATGGCTCGAATGTGAAATCCTCCAAGAAATGCTCGAACGCCTCGCGAACTTTTTCACCGGTAACATCGTCGACTTTTTTTATGGTATTAAGGTTCCTTGTTCTCACGCCTCCCAGTGGCAAGTTGTCATCTTCAAATTCACCTCCGTTATCGTTTTGTTCTCTTGCAAAGCTCTCACTGCTAAAGGCCTGGTTTTGTTGGGAATGGCGATTTACATTTCCCATGGAGGAACTGGGGAATATCGGTGTGGCACCGGAATGACCACCAGAGCCGGTATCATCGCCATAAGCCCCTCCAATCGAAGAGAACGGGGGGGATGATTGATTTGCAGGCGGTACGGATGATGGGATATTCAGCCCATCTTGACTGTTGTGAAATAATCGATTATTCTCGTCGCCAAAAGTTGAGCTTGGAACATCGTTCTGACCACCCGGCGGCGACGACATATCTCAAAACCAGTTGTGATTGTTAAAGCAGCTTAACGTAGCAGGCTTGGGGACTGAAGAAAGCTTGTACAATCCGCCCAAACTTTTTCGAGTTATCCAAGATTCAAAATGTCACAATTTTGTTCGAGTGCTTCGAAGATCCAATTAATTTTCGATGTGAATGGAGATGCAAAAATATGCGCAAGCCCGGAATCGAACCGGGGGCCCAACGATGGCAACGTTGGATTTTACCACTAAACCACTTGCGCTTGTTGATGTTTTGGTTTAAGTTAGTGCAACATATGAGGCATAGTACTATGCATGTGCTTGAACTGATGCCACTGGCTCGATGAAGCTGTACGATACCATATCAGCGTGTGTAGTGGGTAGCTTTGAATGAGCTCTATTACATTTGAGGAAGCAGATTTTAAAATGGTCGTGGGTATCCGAGACACTGTAGTGTAAATCTCCGAAAAATCCTCGGTGCTTAAAGCCAATCTGGAGCATGTTGCGGCTTCAATTGATTTTGAAAACTGTAGCACGCCCGAGGAGCAGCCTCAAAACTATCACGAATTTAGGGCGTGATCGTTGCTTTGTGATTCACGCTGACGATGAAAGTGTCATTTTGGACCAGACTTTTGAAATTGAAACATATTAGGATCAGCGCGGCCGTGAGTCAACGGTAAAACGTACGAGACTTGTAACGTAGTTTTGACAACCACAATATACACGCTTGGTGACGATTTAGTACACAATGGAATTGAATGAACGTCAACATGTCCTCCAATAAACTGTACATAAGAAGTCAACATCGATCTGCAGAAGAGTCATCACGCGCTGTTTCATTTTATATAGAGCATTTAGTTATTCACCTCTATCAAGCTCCATTCCGATATAGTGTAACGGCTATCACATCACGCTTTCACCGTGGAGACTGGGGTTCGACTCCCCGTATCGGAGCTTATTTTTTTGAAAAATAAATGGAAGTATTAGTGTGTGTGAGAAGCCTATAGAATGAGTGGTTTTGATTGACCTGTAAGGCTCTGAGGAATGCAATGGCTACAGTTTAAACCAGTTATTGGTACAGACGTTCCTTTTTGCTACGTCAAATTATCGCAGAACAATTTTGAGCGATCAAACCACCCACGTCACGATAATAACAAAATATCAAATTACGATGTTAGTCCTCTGAAAATGGACGGATGTATATAATAGTATAAGAACGAGCGGTGGACGTTTATATAAGACCGCTAATACCACACCGAGTTTGCTTCTTTCGAACAGTGAATCCACTTATGCGAATCGCCTCTAGCACTCTTCCCCAATTTTTTTTTGTTTTGGTTATCTTAACGTATGACTTTTCCCACCTGGTTATGCAAATTTATCCTTCTTGTTCGATTCTCTAGGACTTTTGAGGAAGCGAATACTTTGAACTCTTACAGTTTCCCGTGAGAATGTTCTTTGGGGTACTGTACCCGGCATCTTCCCACTGGGTCAAGTTGGAATTGGTGTAAGCGTTCAAGTGCTTCTGGATGTATTCGTATGTTGGGTAATCATCTGGACTGCAGTTCACATTAATCGCGTCACTTGGTTGATAAACGCGCACGTAGTCGATGCTCATTGTCACTGGGAAGAAAATGGAGTTGAAATCAATGTATGCCCAATTGGTAGAGAGACCCAAGTTCAAAATGACAGACATAGGCTCCTTACTCAGTAATCTCCAATCAATGTTACCGTTGGGGTGTAGAGCTTTTGAGTATATGGTGTAAGTAGGTTTGTCGCCCACAAACCATCTCAAATATCCATTATCAACGTCATTAATCAGTTCAAAACCATACGACTGGTAATACCCAGCGTCAGGGCCAAACTCGTACCATGAAGAATTGAGAGTAGAGACTGCAGAGACGGCTTGTTGGAATGGACCACCACAGTAAGTATTCATAACAGTAGTAGAAGTGTTGTAAATTTCCACAAACTCATAATCTGGGATATACCAGATATCGAAAGGAGCGATTTGCAGAGACTGAGAAGCCAAACCAACGCCAATTGTGGTATCCGTTTCGGCTTCGATGATATCGATTTCAGGAGCACCTCTTCCGACACCTTGATTAGGATGATCTTCACCATCGCACGTGCAAACCGATAGTCTTTGACCCGGCAACATAGAAATACCATCTGGAGAACTTTGATTTGGTGTGATACCGGCATCACAAGAGGAATAGGAGTAAGGCCATAGACCCTCAGTGGATGCCAGATAACCTGGTCTAGCCAGATTTCCCATAGTCCACATACCGGGCCACAATCCCATAACACGACCATAATTAGGCAAATTGGCTGAAGCTTCGATGTAGCCTTGAGTGAAGCACATCTTGTTCCAACTTTGAACCATACCGGACCTGTAGTATAGACCGTGGTTCTTGTAAGCATCCAAAGTGAGCTGTAGGGTACCGTTTGCGGTTTGAGCAGCATCTGGAGAATACCATTCCAAATCATGGGTAGCGTCGTAGTGAATGTCTACAGCAGTCCAGAACTGGTCATCCCCTTCGTAGAAAGTTCTGCCCTCAGCGTTAAACTCGTCTGAAAACACCAGAGGCCAAGACGAACCGTCTTTGGCAGTGAAACTTTTGGCATTATCGGGCGTATCGGGGTCCACGAGAGACGTGCGGATTGCGGATAGTTGTGGATACTCGTAAAGCGAAAGGAAAGTGATTGTTTCTGGGGAACCGTGGTTCACGGCACCGGTAAACGTCAATACGGGCAAAATAATGAATACCGCTATTACACCGAGAAACAGCAGCAAGAAACTGATGTAACCTCCTGCGGAACGTTTGTCCATGTGTTTGAAATCGAATGCGAAACGATGCTTGTCGAGCCTTGCCTCTTCCTCGGGGTCAGGGTTGTGTAGATAATCGTCATCTTCCTTTTCTTCAAGATGAAGTGGGAACGACGATGCTGGGTAGCCTCCGAAGGGTGAAAAGTCTTGATCACTTATGAATGGGTCCGAAGAAGTGATGGAGGCCGATGAGTTGTTATTGCTGGGGCCTGGTGGATGGTGATGGTGTGGATTGTGGTTTGCAGCGCTTTCTGCCACGGGAGCCATGGACGAGACGCGAGACCCGGCCACGATGGGGTACCTGTCAAAACCGGGCGGAGCCGTGATATCGTTGTTGGAGATGCCCAAATGGGAGCTCAGACTGGTGCTGGAGGGCAACGCGGCGGGTGCAGCGTTCAGACGGTTGGCGGACGCTGTGTTTGTAGGTCTGGCACCGTTTTGACGGGAGCCGGCTGCTCCTCGGGAGTAGTATCCTCTGTAATCGGTTGTGGATTTGGCGCCCATGCCGCTGGCGTTGTGGATGTTGGTATTGCTGCTGCTGTTGTTGTTGTTGTTGTGGTGGATCAGTGACGATTCGCTGCCGCTGTAGGAACCGTAGGTGTCGTCTTCGGCGTCGTCAGCGAACGGATTACTGGGTGGAGGGATGGACGATGATCCTGCTGGAGCAGCTGGAGCGGCGGTATCGCTCGAATTGGAGCCCGAACTGTTGGAACCCGGGTGCTGGGCCGTGAGATTGCGTACGGACATGCGGAGAGAGAGAGAGTTTGTGTGTGTGTGTGTGTGTGTGTGAGTGTGAGTTGAAATCAGAAGGAAGAACGAAAGAAAGCAAACACAAACAGCGGGGTGTTTCTAGCACAATTTTTGTCAAAAATTTTGATTCGTGATCCGGGCTGATTCGTGTGATTCGGCCTGGTTTGTTTTTTTTCACCTCACTTGAATATGAATGAATAATATCTTCTTCTCTAAAAGTCGATTCTGCGATGATTGTAATAGACACGACGGCGGATTTGCTGGGTGGCTGAAGTCTTTTTGCGCAGTTATTAGCCTCACGCTCGTGTGTTTTGTTGTTGTTGTTGATAGTGATGGCAAAGTTGATGAAGATGAAGATGAAGGTGATGTTGAAGATGAAGAAGATGACGATAAATGGCGAAAACAAAGACAATTTAATCTTATAGTTCGGAGATAATAACGACGATGAAGATGACGATGAAGATGACGATGACGATGGACTTATCGATGGTCTTGATAAATGTTGTCTGTTTTCAGTGGTTGGTCAGTTTCTAGTCAAAACGTCCTTGGTTTCTAGTTGTATTTCTTGAATTTCTTGAATTTCTTGAATTTCCTGTTTTCTTGTTTTTCCAGTTTCTCCTGTTTTTCCTGTTTTTCCTGTCCTTGCTCAGTTTTGTTTCTCAAGTATGTGGATTTTTTCCAATGTTTCCCTAGCGACAGTGGGAATTTTTATTCGGTTAAGTTTTTTTTGGTGTGCGAAACAAAAAAAAAAAACCGAAAACTTTGAGGGAGTGTGAAATTTTTGGTCGTTTGGAGTGATGAGTGGTTGTCACTTAGAAACGGCAAGAACAAAAAAGGAAGAAGAGTCAAGACGCGTGTGTGGTGTGGGCGCGGCGCGTGTCTTAAAATAGAAGAATGTATGGAAAAGTATGGGTGAGAGTGGGTTGGGTTGGGTCACGTGGCTAGTGAGAAGGAGGCGCACGCGTGTGTGTGGGGCTGAGTGGCTGGCCAACAGGATGTTAGGTAAGCAGTAGTGTTAGGTAAGCAGCAGACTTAGGTAAGCAGCAAGATTACGTAAGTGCTCTGATGACACAAATACATATGGCAGACACTCATGGCAGACACTCTCTCCACTGCTAAAGGAGGAGAGAAATAACTACTCGTGTTTGGAAGCGAACTACTGACACCAGCAAACACATACATGTATATATATATATATATATATATTATATGTATAGTTCTCGATCTGCACTTAAAAGTACCCTCTTGAGCATTGGAAATCAGATTTACTTTTTCCAATTCCAAATCCCGATACTAGGATTTCGATATTCCGCTACAAGTTGAATGATCAACGGCTCATTTGTTCATACAGACATCTTGTTCAAGACCGGGGGACAAATTTTGAATCCAGTGCACGAACCCCGTCGTTCAACATGATTGAAGAGGATTAGGGTTATTTCGTATACGACGATACGACGCTTAAAGCATCCTTCACGAATCCGAATGAAGTGCTTGGATATATGTTCGGATAAGCCAATCGGTGAAAGCAGTCCCAAAAAGTAGACAAGTGAAGATACTGATCTGAGCTCTTCTTGCACATGACGTACAGATGTTAGAAGACAAGTCCAGTGAATACGAGCTCTAGCCCAAGGGAAAGAGACTTTAGCATACTAAATACGTCAATGAGACTTCAAATGCCTTAATTCTCGGCCATTGGCGGATCTTCTTTGCAACGTCAGCCCGTTGATTTTAAGCGATGACTACGTTCAAAGTGATTGACTCTTGTCAATTAGCCGGGACTGGGGACGAATCCGGCGAATCCGGCTTTTTCGACCACGAATCCAGGGATTCGCGAATCACGTCGTCAAGTACGAAGAAGGACTCGCTAATGAGCGCGAATCAATCACTGTAAACGTAGTCATCGCTTGGAGTTGCAACAGGAACCGCCAATGGCCGAGAATTATATCATTTGAAATATCATTCGCGTATTTAGTATGTATATTACTCGAGGAAAGTGCTATACTCTCTTTTCCTTGGGCTAGAGCTCGTATTCACTACCACTCTCTTCACTGGACTCGTCTTCTAAGATCTGTACGTCATCATCGTTGATAGAAGACGTTTCTACAGTGCAAGATGAGCTCAATAGTATCTTCACTTGTCCACTCTATGGGAATGCTTTCAACGACAGGCATTTCCGAACATATATCAAAGCACTTCATTCGGTTTCTCAACACCATCGTGTTTCTCAAGTTCGAGCTCGACAGCGAGAACCTATTGTCCAGGACTCTCTTACTTATGGAGAAACATCTTTCAAAATCAGCAGTCGATGATTTTGTATTGTAGAAAGAAAGGGCTAGTGAGCAAATTGCGGGAAAGCGGCTCGGGTTCTTTGTCCAGTAGTCCAAATATGTTGTACTTTTCTTACATCCTTCCGTCCCGGTTCTAAGTTTATACATGTTTGTACCTCTGAAGTGAACGTGAGGAGACATGGAAAGAGGAATGAAAGGTCTAAACCGCCCAGTCTTTTTATAGTCTCAGGAAAAAACGCTAGCATTCAAAACCCACGCGTAAACAAAATCAATTGGATTCGTGATGGATTCTTTAGGTGTCTTATCATCTTATTTCTACTAGATCAGATTGTCCACGGCTGAGGTCCATCTATCAGTAGGAGGGCTATTGAAGAGCGATTTCTGCTATCCAAAGTGAACCTTAAGCCCACAATGGTTTTGAGGAGCCGCCAAAGATATCTTTACAATCGAAGAGGTCAGCTGGGCGCAACACGATATGTCAGATTTTTTCCTTGATAAAGACCAATTCTAGTGATTAGGATTCTTGCAGTGAGTAGCTGATACCAGACGTAATACGTAGTTCAAAGCACAAGTTTTGCACCTTAAAGACCAGCATTTGCTAGCACAGTGACAGGAAGTGAATACGGGTGGCCAAAATAGGCTACCCGAGGCTACAAGAGGCTACCCGTTCTCCAATCCAGAAATGGATCCCAAATGGGTAGTAACTATATACGGAATGGGTTCTCGATTGGATCTCTAAGTGGAACCCAGATTGAGAAAAGCGGACACCTCTCAGATACTTGGCTCTTGGATGAGTGATTACAAAGGAAACCCCAGTTTGAGAAAAGTCGGGTTCTACCCTAGCTCTTCAATGAAGGAGTTCATTTCCTTCCTCAATAGTCACTTTCCCAACCGCTCATGGAAATCCACGTGTACCAGGGATAAACCACGAAAGCCATTCGTATATAATGCCTACGGGTTCCAATTATCTCGTATACGATGACACGACCCGTAAAGAACCCGGCACGAATCCAGGGAGTCAAATGAGGGTCCTGGAAGTGGCACTCAAATGGGATCCCAAACCCAAGAAAAACAAAGGGTCAATCCCCGCTCACTGCAAATGATGATTACTTCAACAATAAATGATTCTTGTTTTTTTTGAAAAGCCGCGTTCGTGTTTAACGACGTGATTCGCGAATTCCAAAAATTCGTCTTCAAATCCAGGCCCTGGGTTGAGCTAACTGGTCATTATGTACGGACCCTCCCCGTCTCTCACTGGGATGCCAACGGTTTCTCCTTCAAAGGCGAACAAACAATGGGCACAAGACACATGTCTCGATTTTACCCAATCTGTTCTCTCTCTTCCTCCCACCTTTCTCAAAAGCCCCGTTTCGCGTCCAGAAAAAAAACAAATCGGGTCATCTGACGTATTTCCTCCTTTAGGAAGTTTCAGAATTTCCATAACTACCCAAACAATCACCGTTGTCGTCGCTACCGTATTCTCTCCCCCCTCCAACACGGGAATTCAACCGTCGAATGACAATGCGTGTTAAGTCTTGGAATTGCGCACTTTACACGACAGTTAAATAAAGTGCTAATTACCAAAAAGTAATGATACCCGCGAGATTCGAACTCACGCCTCCGAAGAGACCAGGACCTCGACCTGGCGCCTTAAACCACTCGGCCAGAGTACCTTATTGTTGATTGTCTCAATAATTGAGGATACATATTCCATTGTATATAAGAGTGTCAGCGTCGTGTATAATTATCAAGAACATCTCTACATATTTTGTATCCAAGTCATGCCATGTAAGTGGTAAAAGACAAGCCACTGAGGTTCGCATATTTCTGTCCTGATGATTGCCTTTTCTAATTTTTTTTCGATTTTTCATTCCCTCTTATACTTTGTTTATCACTGCCACTTCTAGTTTTCTTATTTTAGTCACTATGACGAGCTTTCCACAATGAATTGAGCCCTTGCTGCCAAAATTTATTCCATTCGATCCTAAGGCTCTAAACATCGTTCCTATTTACACGAGAAATTATATCGTCTTTGTTTTCAAACGGCTTCTGTTGCGGACCGAGGTGCCAGCACCCACGCCAGATCCCAGCTCCCATTCAACGCGGTCTTGGGATGTGTTTGTTCGCGCGACATACGCTTCCAGGTCCGATACCAGTGCTGCAACACATGCGAGCTGTACCGCACACCTTCAATCACGCAGTAATCAAACTCCACCACGTACTGCAAGAATAAACCTTCTGACACGTCGCACGAAATATAGCATTCGTTTCTGCTGGGGAAACCAGGGCGTGGTCCCATCGCGTGAGCTACCGCCAGGGGCTCCGCAACAGTGGCCACAGCCAGCTGTTTGCCAATACCACCGCCAGGGTGCATTTTCTTGAAAAACCGTAACCTCTGTTCCACGTCGCCGTCGTAATACAGTTCAGATAGCGCCAAACAAAACGAATCCAAAACCGACAGCATAAGAGTAGTGGAAATGGTGGGGGACGGCAACCCGTGCTGCAGTGTTGTTTCACGGAACCCGTGTGGTTGTGGAACGTACAACACTTTGTCCACGAGTGTGTGCAGCGTGGAATGCGTACTTGACGATACCAATACTGTCAGAGAGGGCTCCAGCACCGTTTTGGTGTGCTTCAAAAACGTCACAAGCTCCTGGGTCTCGCCACTGCTGGAACACACCAACAAAGCATCGCCAGGTCTCACCGCGCCCATGTCACCATGTAGCGCTTCGCTGGGGTGCAATGCACGGGCGTCTATACCAAGCGATGTTAGCATCGCTACTGACTTGTGCACGATTTTGAATGACTTGCCTGTGCCCAAAAAAATAAGTTTGCGTCCGCTGCTTGCCACCAAGACCAGCGCTTCCAAAAGCTCCTGTATGTTCTCGTTGTGGGAGCCGTAATGCACCGAAAGATGGCTCATTGCTCTGGCCTGGTCGTACAACGAGTCCTGGAATGTCAAAGTGGCATCGCGACTGGCTCCTCCCGCTTCGATTCCCGGCATGCGAACTTAAGCGTGGTTGAAGGAAAAAAAGCTGAATTTGATGTGAAGTGATATGTTCTAAGGCTTAGCTTGGATGACAGCACAGCAACTTTTGAAAAAACTAGGACCGTGTTGATTTTGGTATCGTTAAGAAGCTCGAGATCACCAGAATTCAATGAAATATGACAGCCGTAGCGGTCGTTATGGAGAGAGACCCGCTTTGCGTTTTGAGTTTTGAAAAACAGGGTAGGTTTTGGATAAAGTGTTCCACAGGGTCGCATAATTTCTTATAAGAAGATCCTAGAGTTATTACTAAGAAGCATGGAATTTTGATTTCTAACGTAGGCACATCCTGAGCACATGCCTTTCACATGACGGATTGCTTCTCATTGAGTCACATGACAAGTCACATGATATTCACGAGCAATCAAAAGTCTTCATCAACGAACTTGTTGTTTAGCGCATTTCAAACCTGCCCATGATACCGGTAGGTATTTCTGGTCTACCTGTTTCCACCCCAATTGTTGTGTTGAAATATTGGGTGTTTCTATTATTCCAATCGTAGGCAGTCCTTCCAAAACAACGTCAACGTTTCTTCTAATGCTTCAAGCAAACGCCATTGCAGTCCATTTCTGTTGACAAAAATGAACAAAAAAATTTAATTTGGACGAGACCGGAGTCGAACCGATGACCTCTCCCATGCTAAGGGAGCGCGCTACCAACTACGCCACACGCCCGTTTTGATGAAAGCTTAAAAGAATTGCATACTCAGACCAAAAGCTCTATGTCACGAGACAATATATTTTAGCTGGCATTTTGATAATGATAGAGCGAATCTAGTGTATTTCTATGTGTTAAACCACCACTCACCAGCTGAAGCGCACAAGCTTCACATACTACCGACTGTATTGTTTCACTAAATATTCTTTTTTTCGTAACATCGTTATTATTTGTAATTATATTTCTAACTATACTATTAGACGTTGTCAACAACTGATGACCCTCTTGGTGAAAGGTGAAGCGACTGGCGGTACCTCTGAAGTTCTTCATCGTCGACGTCCTCGAGAACGGGCGAGTGCGAGCGACCACGGGCCGTTTTTTGAACGGGTGTACCTGTGGTTGTTGGTATCTCTTGGGGTGCATTGATATTGATGTTAATCACTACAGGCGAAGGAGAAGGTGTTTGAGTTCTTGATGCCGAAGCAAGAGTTTCTTCTGCTTCTTTTGACTCTTTGGCCTCACGTGCCTTGCGTTTTTGCTCCAACAAGAATGCCTTCTTTTCCAAAATGGCCTGCTTTTTGTTTCGATGAGCAATGCGCTTCGCGGCTTTAGCCTTCGCGGCTTTGGACCTCGCAGCTTCTTTCTCCTCCATCTCACGCTCAGCCTCCTGTAACCTTAGAGCTTCTTGTTGAAGTGCAAGCTCCTCTCTTTGCTGAAATCTGTGGGCTTCTTGTTGACGTGCAAGCTCCTCTTTTTGTTGCAACCTGTGAGCCTCTTGTTGACGTGCGAGCTCCTCTCTTTCTTGCAATCTGTGAGCTTCTTGCATTACCTTTCGGAATTCTTCCGCCTTTGCGTGTTCATCTTCTCTTTCCTCCGAATGGTCTTCTTCAGACTCACTGTTCTCGGCGTGATCACCGATCAATCTTAGACTGATGGGGAAAGATGCTCTTGTTGAGGGTTTTTTAACGCCCACTCTGAGCGCAGCAACATTGTCGTTCACCATTTCGAAACCGTTTATACAGACGTCTTGGAATTCCACGCCCAGCGTGAATTCTTGGTGGAACATGTCTCTGTTGCTCTCCACCAAAAGTTTGTCACCACTGTGGTTCAAGGTGATTTCGAAATCTTTGAAACCTTGCTTGGCAACCTGTGCCTGAATCGAAGAGATATCTAACGTAGCCATGGCCTCTCTAACGAAGGCTTCGTCGTCAAAACGGTTTTCGACGTAGTACTCGTTACCGAAGAAATCACGAACGACATGGTATGATGGCTTACGTTCTTCTCTTAGTCTTTGCAGATGACGACGAACGGCTTTGCCAAGAACATCTCCATCTAAGCGTTTGAAAAATGACACCACGTATTCGTTTTCCTTCTCTGTAACATCCCATCTTATTGGAGCTTGAGCAGGACGCGCGTCTGGGGCACATAATGTCTGGTAATTCACTCTTCTCCTTTTGGGTCCAGGAACCATGCTAAAAGGTGCGAAGGCCTCAAAGGCAGGCTTTTGGTACTCATAAATGCAAGGGGATTGAGAAAATGAAAGCATGTTTTTCTTAATTGTCGTGGTTCAGTAGTTTTGGTGGTGTTGAATTACCTTTCTTAAACTTCTTTGATGATCTTGGACATTAACATTCATCGTCGTTACTCAGATCAAGTCTTGCCATTTTATACTTGCCATCCATCCTGCTCGAAGCTGTCGTGTTTGTTCATCAGCATTTGTCATTTCGTTGTTCTGGCACAGTCTACTCGTCTCTCGAATATTCTGTCATTGATTACGTCAGCCAGGAATAATCTGGAGAAATGCAGGTAGTTTTTCCAGAACATTCGATACATGGCGAGAAAGCTAGGCGGCTAAGATAGATTCCACTCTGGTAGCCGCACTTATAGAGCTTTAATACAACAATGATTTGTCTGGTAGTCGATTTAGCTGCCAAACTTTAGTCAAATGCAATCTTCTTGAACTTTTCAAGCCTCCGTCAGCCCTTTTTAGTCTTGTTTGTCTAGAGCCGATGCCCACCGCTTGTTATCACTTCTGGGCTTCGAATCACGTTAAAAGGACCGAAATAACGCTTATAAGCCTCAGCTGGTGAGAACTATGTTTGCCGAACTTCAACCGGTAAAGTAATCCATGATGAAGCAGGTGACTCCACGCCACATAACCAGTCGCGCGAGAGACCTCAGCCATTTGGGACGAATTCTATAGAGTAGAATTCCACAATTGTCGCCCACAAGGTCGTTGTGCTCGGCATCAATGCCCTGTCCGCGCTTTATACTTCTTCTTGCCGGGCACCCGCCCCAGAAGTTCCACCATTTGCGACGCTCGCAAAGGCCAGTTCGCTCCAGGTTTTTGGCCAAAGGCCCTCTGGGCCCATCGATGTAGCGCCATTGCACAGGACACCACTTTTGCCGTGGATCTTTCCTGTCTAGCTGCCTGTCCCCCCAATGACCCAGGTAATACAGCCATTCGCTACCAATCTCTGCTTCGCGCTCTGAAGCAGGAGTGGCAGCTGTGCCGTTATAAGTATAGGCCAGATAGTTGAGGGATGGATCCCAAAGAGGGCCGCGGTCTGTGAAGTCGCTAAGGGCGCTAAAAAAAAACGGTACGTCGTGTGCGTGCTGACCAACAGAAGCATAATTTGCGTGCGTGCCCCTGGCGCTGAAGATCAGCGGTCTTTCCAAAATCTTAGAAGTCGGTTCGGTTTCGCCGTAGCGCACGCGAGTTTTTTTCTCGATAGCATCGTATTTGTAGCATCCGCCACCTCCGTGAGCACTCATCCAAAGATACTGGGGTTCTCCTTCGTAAAACCGCACCAGAGAGTGTTCCCAATCGCCTACATGGTTCCCCCAGGGACCATAGCCCATGATAAAAGCACCCAAATTGAACGAATAAAAATAAAACCAATAGGCGTCCACCCAGCCGTTGCCTTTGTCTACCACTATCAACACTGCTGGTGCGTTTTCGATAAGGCCTGAACTATAATCTGGTTTGTGTCCCAGCAACCACCGCGGATCTCTAGCAAAGTCGTCAAGGGAGGAAAGAAACGTATCCTGGCTTGACACAGACTCTCTGAGCTCGTTAGACGCAGTAATTTTGGCATCCAAATCCCTAAGCCTCACTGGTGCGTTTTTTACAATCGAGTCATTATGGGCGCGAATGTCAAAATGCTTGATATAGTCTGAAATGTCAGCCGGATAATAAACTTCTTCACTGTAGAGATGCACCAAAGGGCAACTATCTATCACGTAGTCAGGGATGAACCCTTCGTGAGGAAGGCTTCGTGTGTCGTCTGTTATCTCGTTAGGCGGTATCACTGGCGGGCGGCCAAACCCCAGGTTTTCGGTGCGCACCTGGCTTTCGGTAAAAAAATCATTATCGAGCCAAGGAACCACCACTGCAAAAGTGCTTCGTAGCAAACACATTAATAGTATGTGCGTTACCATATCGTTGTAGTATTAAAAGGTTTGATTGTAATGCACCATGTAAGAGCTAGACTTTTGTACTTGGCAGTAGTTGAAAGCATTACTTCACCTTAGTTCGTTTATTGGTATTTCCCTCACTCATTATTGAAGACCAGGCGATGAGCAAACGTGGGTCACGTGAACGAGTTGTGTTCATGAACGCATCCATGACAATGCTGTGTCCTACTCGTCTAACCAAGCCCGTCAAACTTATTGCCGTGTTGCTTTTTCCATTGTCGAAGCTTATTGCTGAACGCTTCTAGAGATTCACTGCCCCTAAGATTTTCGCACACAGCAACCGCTTTATATCTGTCCATCTTCCTTTGATTGACGAGACATATGTAGAACTCGACAATCAGTTTCCGCTGCCTATAAAAATCAGATGTCCTTGTGGAAGATGTTCTCCAAGTCTTGCCAAAATTTCGGTTCATGGTATGCACACATTCGTTGCCCATCTCAGGATTTGGCGTAAACCACTCCAGCACGATGTCTTCTATGCTATCGAGGTGCGGAGACAGAGTGAATTGCAATTCGGGACTTTGCTCTAATGGTGGTTCAGACTCATCTCTCAAACGTTTTTGGGAAATCGAACTTGTTTCCTCTTTGCTTTCTTCTAACAATTGTGGGGTTGGTGAACGCGACTCTTTATTCATGAATTGCGCCAATTGTTTACGTACTTCTTCCTTGACCTGAGTCGCAATCAGCTGACGAACGCGGGCCTCAGTTTCGATAGTGTGTTTCTCCACTTCCTCTTTGAATTTGACGTCCATCACCTGGGCAACGAGCGCTTGAAGTTCACTTTGTAAGTTTGAGTTCACATCTTCGTCTTCATACGGTTGCTCGGAAACCTCTTCTTTGTAGTCGTCATCATCTTCTGCATCGCTATCATAGCCTGTCTGCTGCGTAGACGCTTTATTGGGGAGTTCTTCTGGTCTGCTTGGCGCTAAAGTATCGGCACTTGAGTCCGCTTCTTTTTTCACGTCGTCGGGAGCACTACGAGTGATACGTTCCTGCAACGATTGTTCAAGTGAGCCCAATTGATAAAGGATGTATTCCCGTGTACTTTTTTTGGTCTCTAATTTTTCAAAAACGCGGCTTAACGACTGCAACAATAGGTGGAAATTCGTCACAGTTTGATACTGAACCATGCGAAAGGTCTGATCGCGGAGGAAAGTGTGAAGACTTTCTGTATCAGAATCCTGCGGTATAGGCACCATAGATGGCCTAGAGGATGTCAATTCTGTCGTCTCCATTGGTAGCGAAGCTTGTCCAGAGCTGGTTCCATCCAGAACTTCGGACTCAAATTTCTGTAGCTCTTCCTTAGCGCGTAGCTCCTCGATCTTTTGTTTACAATAGGTCTGGAACTCTGCATTTTGAAAGACTGAGTCCCTGAGAAGATCGTGCTCGGGATAAAAATGATTGATAAGTGGCAAGGCTGCAACTAGACGATCTCGCAGCAATTCGAGCAAATTTAGAAACTTCTTGGCATCGTCGCTCAGCTTGTCGAGTGACCTCTTGTAGGATTCAATCTCTGGGAAAACTTGGACCAATAGTGACTGTGGTAGATCCAAAGTGGAACGCTCGCGAAGCGGTGCGGCTGGCTTGTAAACAGGTAATCCATTCATGTGTCTCAAAAAGTCAATGCCGATATCCTGTGGAAAATAAATGCTCTGTTTGCCCTTGCCCAGTTCTTCCAATTCCTTCAATTCATCGAGGCGCGCACGAGGGTATTGACAGTTATCGGCCATTTTGTTATAAAAATATTCTCTCCTCTTGTAAGGCAGGTGGCAGGTGCGGAAGACGTCTGCGTAATAATTGGCCATCGTTTCTTCGCGCGGGTACTTGTCGATGAACTTGCCACGAATAAGCGGCAGAAAGCGCCAGTCTTCGCCCTCTAGGAGATCAGGAAAACCGTCTCCTCGGTAGGATTTTGGTACCCCGTAAAAGCGCAGGAAAAAGTAAGCTGCCAAAGTGGTGAGAGGACATTTCCATGGAATATCCTGTGGAAGAAGCGCCAATTTTTGTGAAAAAGACGGCGCCTTATCTACGCCTCGATCTGTCAGTAGAATTTGCGAGTTGTGGGCTGCGAAAAGATCTCCCAAAGTGAGATGGGATCTTTCGGCAAAATTGAGGTGCCAATATTGCTGCAAAAGGAAATCGGCTAGAAACCTTAGTCTCTCGATGCCGCCTTTGAAGAACTTTTCTGAGAATCGTTTGCCGTTAGGACTCCACATGTTGGTAGAGACGATCTCTAGAGGTGAGATTGCCGGCCTTTCGGCGCAGGCGCTGATGTGCAACTTGGCAACGTCTTCCAAATACTCATGGTCGAGCTCGTAAGGATACTCCGGCTCGTATGCTTTGCATACACGATGTAGGAATTTGAAAGCGCTGATCATTTTGCGGAGGACGGAAACTGTCAGCTGTGAATCCCTGGCACAGACAAACTTCGAAAGCACAAACCAATGCACCAGTGTGGCGGTCACAATGACATCGTTGTAGGGATGATCTGCCACAGGCGTGCGGACGAGTTGATTATCTCGGCACCATTGCAGAAATTTGGTGTGGTAGAGCTTATATTGATGGGCGGTCCTTGGTGCCAGGGTATCGACCAGCGCTTTGATCTGGAGTTCGGGATCCATCGTGCTTTGTGGGGGGTTTTTTTTATATGCAATGGATGAGTTTTGAGTTGGCGGTAAGTGAGTTGTGTGTGATCAGAAGAAACACGAATTTATTTAGAAATGTCGCGTTAGTGATATTCGGACGTTGCCGTGCAACGGTACATGAATGTCAGAATGGGGAAAAGTGATAAGAATACAGGGAATATGGTTTTATCGGAAGAATCGGCCAATTAGACTGGTAGAGAGTGTGGGTGTCTGGTTGGGGGTTGGGAACCGGTTTCTGAATTTTGTAGATGCAACCTTGAAACGGCACCGTGTGTTTGAATGATTGATAGATATACATGTGTCTTATCGAAACGCTGATTTAGTGCTTGTCTGGTGTGTCACAGGATAGTGACGTATGAAACGACATATATGGGCCGAACGAAAATATCAAAACTGCAGCTCTGAAGGGCGTTGTATTTCTTCCCGTAAATGTGTCTACCACCCAAACACACACGAACGCACTAGCATCGGTTCCCTGTGTGCCTTTTTCGGACTTTTTGGTTCCTTTTGCTTATTTTAAAGCCGCTTCTCGGGCCATGGCTCAACGGTCAGAACCTTCAAAAAAAAAAAAAAAAAAGAAAGAAGAAAAACGCGACTGAGAAAGATCCACGTCACGTGCTCTCAGAGCTGAAAGGAAAGAAAAAAAACAACAACAACAACAACAATAACAACAAATAATTACTAGAAACGTCGTCGTGCTAAGATCTACCGCTCGACGAAGCAATATGTCTATTCATCACACCCACACTCACACACTCACACACACCCACACACAAAGTTTCGGTATTTAGAAACGCGTTTCTTCTTTCCTCGTTCTCTTCTTTTTGCTCGCTCTCAGAGCTTCCCTGAGCCAAAATTAAATATCGCAGTCCTGTGCCCACTGCCGGGCAGGAGGACCCTGAAAGACGCAGCCGAATGCGTGAAAATAAAATGAAATAAAATAAAATAACATAACATAACATAACATAACATAACAGAAAACCGCGATCTAGTCGTATAACGAAACCACCAGCAACACGCCAAACTCAAGACCATATTAATCTAGCGGGCTTTTCTTGCCGGACCGGGCCACGTCACTACGAACATCAAAAGTAGCTCAGTCAAGCGCACCAAACGCACCAAAACGTATCTCTCTTTGCCCAGGCCTGTCATTTGTAGTACCTACTCGTTAACCAAAGCATCAACACTACCGACTATCTATAGTGTCTACTGTCACTACTACCTCTACCACTACCTCTACTACTACTGTCACTTCCACCACCGTCGTCTTCTTGTCTGTCCATAGCAGTAAACTAGGCCTGGCCACCAGCGATGCCCTGCACCCAGCCACCACGCCGAGTTCCGCGCGTTTTCGCTTACCCTCCCGAAAATTTGCGGCTTTTTTCCGGACCGGTCCTACAACAGTACTCATGCTGATATAAGTATAGCAAGGCCAGCGGGGCTAGCAAGGGTTGTGGTAAGGGAAGAGCTTATAGACTAAGCAATAGAAAGCCAGGACAACACCGAGCGCAGACATAGAAAGAACACTCAGTCTTTAATATCAGATCCATAACATTTGATTTTGGCCCTTCTGTCTGTTTCTTTGTCTCTGTACAACTTCATTCCCTCCGCTACTCTTAATATCCTTTTCCCTGCTCTTCACTTCACTTCACTTCACTTCCCGGCTATTGCCTGTTTCCCCGTTTCTCTACCGTGCTATAATAATATCATCATTACCAGAAATTAATCATGGACGACGACTCTGGACAGGAATCTATTAATTCATACAACTCACGTGACTCGCTGGGTCAGGTGCCGCACACGTACGTGCCCTCGTCGTCGCAGACGGACGGGTCACGTGGCAGGGCGGGCTCCGAGGCCGGCTCCGATGGGCGGCTACGTTTGGTGCCCACAGAAACCGTGCGGTCGTTACAGGAGCTGGGTGTTTCGCCTGTAGCTCCCATTCCGGACATTAACGCCCCGGCCAACACGGGTTCCGGAAAGGCAATTTTCCCCGAAGAGTACACCATGGAAACGGCCACGGGTCTCGTCCCCGTGGCCACACTGCATTCGCTGGGACGTACCCAGTCGGGTACGCAGGCGGCCACGCGGATCCGCACTCGGCGCCAGTCGCTAGCCGCGGAGCTAGGCGACGCTAACTCCGGCTCGGACGAAAACAAAATCTCGCAGAACTCCGAAGACAACAAAAACAACACCGCAGATAACGACCTAGACGACGACGATACCGCACCTGAATACGACCCGGATATCGAGTTTGTCACGTTCGTGACAAACGACCCGGAAAACCCTCACAATTGGTCCCTGGCTACACGCTGGCTCTACACCATTGTGATGTCGATATTGGTGATTTCTGTGGCGTACGGATCTGCGTGTATCACCGGTGGTCTAGGACTGGTTAGTGAGAAGTTCCACGTGTCTCTGGAAGTGTCTATTTTGACATGTTCGCTTATGGTTATTGGGTTTTCTCTGGGTCCATTGATCTGGTCTCCTGTGTCTGATCTGTATGGCCGTCGCGTTGCGTATTTCGTGTCTCTAGGGCTGTATGTGATCTTCAACATTCCATGCGCTATTCCTCCTAATATCGGATGTCTATTGGCATGCCGTTTTCTATGTGGTGTGTGGGCGTCGTCCGGGCTGTGTTTGGTGGGTGGTTCTATCGCAGATATGTTTCCTCCCGAGACCCGTGGACGTGCCATTGCGTTCTTTGCATATGCGCCCTACTGCGGACCCGTGTTCGGCCCGCTTGTCAATGGGTTCATTTCTGTGTCCACTAAACGCATGGAACTGATCTTCTGGGTCAACATGGCGTTTGCCGGAGTTATGTGGCTGGTTGTGGCGCTTATCCCGGAAACGTTTGCACCCGTGATTTTGAAGAAACGTGCGGCGCGTTTGCGCCGCGAAACCGGAAATCCGAAGATCATGACCGAACAGGAGGCCCAGGGTCTAAGCGTTCGTGAAATGGTGAGTGCGTGTCTACTACGTCCCTTGTATCTAGCCGCCACGGAACCGGTGCTGGATCTCATGTGTTTTTACGTGTGTCTGATCTACTCGTTGCTTTACGCGTTTTTCTTTGCGTACCCGGTCATTTTCGGCGAATTGTACGGATACAAAGATAACATCATCGGACTTATGTTTATTCCGATCCTGATCGGAGCTTCGGTGGCGTTGGCCACCACGACGTTTTGTGAGAACCAATATTTGAAGATAACGCGGACCCGAAACCCGACGCCGGAAGACCGGTTGCTAGGGGCAATGATCGGAGCTCCGTTTGCCGCCATCGCACTGTGGATCCTGGGCGCCACTGCTTACAAACACATTATCTGGGTCGGACCGGCGTCTTCGGGCCTGGCGTTCGGCTACGGTATGGTGCTGATCTACTACTCGCTAAACAACTACATCATCGACTGTTACGCGATGTACGCGTCCGGAGCGCTGGCCACCAAGGTGTTCTTGCGTTCTGCCGGAGGTGCAGCGTTCCCATTGTTCACTGACCAAATGTACCATCGTCTGGGACTGCAATGGGCCAGTTGGTTGTTGGCATTCATCTCGACGGCGATGGTGTTGATTCCGTTTGGATTCTACTACTACGGTAAGGATCTCCGTGCCAAGTTGTCCAAGAAGAACTACGCTTTCAGCGGCATGGAGTAAGGTGTCTGTGTATACTTGCAGATGACTGCGTCTCCCACAATTAAAGAAGAATTCGAAGAAGAATAACCGACAAGAAGATCGGTACGTTAAATATCACCATATAAACTGATACTTTGGGTATCAGATGCACATAATTGCACTAAGTAATCTATAATCCAGTCATTATCAATTGAGATGAGTCACACAAGGTGGTGGTGGTGGTAGTAGAGCTGAAATTACTTGGGCTAGAGATGAGATTTGTCATTTTAGTTTTCCCTGTCGCAGGACCCTTTTTTGTTTAAATTCGTTTGTTTTTTTCCCACTTCTCCATCGTACATAATGATAGCCAAGAAATATTGCAGCTTGTGAGGGGGGGTAATAATGCGCGTTATCGAATTGCTTGGCAAATATCGGTTGATATACATTAAAGCATCGGAGTTTTTTGAAAAAAGAAGAGTATGCCAAGAAAATCAGGCACTGTTTTTTTTGAAAAAGTGTTGTTTAAGTGGAAGTCTGCAAGTATACACAGACGCCTTACTCCATGCCGCTGAAAGCGTAGTTTTGCCAATTTTTGGGGCCAGATCCAAGGTCACGTGATAGCACCCCCCCTCTCAAAGTGTCAGTGTCAAAGTGTTTACAGATCTAGTGTATACCCGCCAAAAGATGATCCACCTTTATCATTTATAACGCCACATTCTCTAATGCGAAATCGGGTTGTAAGAAGCGATGAAAGAGCCCTTTTCGGTCCGTTCTCCAACGCACCACCCTTTGACTTCATTCTTTAGCTCCCGGAGTTCTGCCATACCAACACGTTTCCAAACCCGAGGCCCAAGTTATAAGCATGCTTGAAAAAATTATCCTTAAAGCTGTGGATTCTTCGAAATAAACTCGAAAAACCGCAAAAGCCTTCACGACCAGTCCAATGTGGCTCCTCCATGATATGAATGATCGCTCACACTTAGTCTCTCCGTTTCCGTACGATTCCAAGCAAGTGACCCTACCATTAACTTACCGGAAACCAATCTCCTCTGTATCTCTATTTCCCATCAGACTGCCGAAAACGGACCTTCCCATCCGCCTGTCTCATCGTCAATCTCCCTTTGCGCTTCCTTTGGTGGCAGCGGTCATACCAACAAACAGAACGGACCGGTCTCCTAACGCCAGCTTTCGTGATCAAGTGGTCCATCCTACAGCAAAACACGGCTACTACGCCGACACTCTCCCGATTTGCCAAGCCTCTAAAAGGAAAAAGCTCCTTAAACTAGAACCCGATAATCCTTTGCGTTTGAGCCGAACCAAAAATCTAAACCCCGTATCTAAGCCCTGATGCAGTCCCTGCATTGAAATTACCGAGAACCTAAGATACAATCAATGCTATCTTATTCGATGCGCCAAGACGGCGCAGAACCAAGCCAAGCAAAGCGTATTACAAGACTCCATCTACTGCACAATATTCTGGATACAAGTAAGTGACCCAACCCCCCTTGATGTTCTCTATTGCGGCCGGTTTGTGAGCCCTCCCGAAATTTCTGCGGGTCTTGGCTTTTTAAAGCCTCGATAGCGTCTTTTAATGATGAGCCTTGCAGACCGGCATGAAAATTCGTAATTAAGCCTACCTGCCAGATGGGAAGACATTGCCAGGACAGTAGAATAACAAGATCGAAGACTGAGCTGTAAGGGTCCCGGCAAAAAATAAGCACATATAAAGCCAAGCAATAGGTTTGCTGGTCTTTTTGGTATTCTTTTTCAGGTAAACAGGAAGTTTCTTGGTTAACGGGTATTCACCAATCAAAACCCAATGTCAAACTTCACAAATGAACTTTCTACCAGAACTCTGATTGCGCCTAGCGCTTTGGCCACCGTCGCTGCCTTGAACGAAGCGATCACTGGCTTTGGTCCTCATAATCTTACCTTGAGTTGCAATTCTACTGTAGGATTGTCAAATTCAGCGAAAAATGAGTTACCTCAAGAGTGCCTTCTCGAAGGTCTAGCTGTTGACAGAAGGTTCGGTGGTGGTGGAAGAAGTGGTGGGAGTAGTGGTGGAGGAAGTGGTGGAAGAAGTGGTGGGAGTAGTGGGAGTAGTGGGAGTAGTGGGAGTAGTGGTGGAAGCAGTGGTGGAAGCAGTGGTGGAAGCAGTGGTGGAAGCAGTGGTGGAAGCAGTGGTGGAAGCAGTGGTGGAAGCAGTGGAAGCAGTGGAAGCAGTGGAAGCAGTGGAAGTAGCGGAAGTAGCGGAGGAAAAACCGGTGGTAGCAGCGGCAGTGGCAGTGGCAGTCTCGGATCGGGCGCAGGTCTAGGAGTTGGGACATTTCAACCGCACAGCGGTGGAAACGGCAATTCTGGATCCAGAGGCCGCACTGGAGGAAATACTGCTGCCACCAGAGGAGGATATCTCGGAAGCGGCTTCTATGGCGTTTATGGCGGATACGGTGGATATGGCGGTTATCCTGGCTACGCTGGTTATCCTGGCCTCCACGCGGGGTCCAGAAATGGTACCGTTTCTCTCAAGGCCAATTCCGCCATTTCAAAAAAGCCTGATCTCACCCGCGTATTGATCACCGCCCTGTTAATGCTATTCTTCTTCCATGCGTACGACTGACACGAAAAATGACCGCATTTGATGTTACTGTTGCTTGCAATATAAAAAAACCTAATATTTAATGTCTAACTTCTACCATCTTCAATTTTATCAAGAAAAGTAAGCTCTAAGTTCGATGACGTGAAGTCTGGTAAGTCCTTCACTGTCTTTTTCGAAACCACACAGCTATTGTCGGCCGCAGCGTTTCGAGTAAGGCGAAACGCACTCCAGGAAAACATACGTTCCTTCAACAGAGTCACCAGAATAACTGTAGAAAACTTCAGCAAAATCTTAGCATAACTTTGGCTAGTTGACGTTCCGCTCCAGTTGTTGTTCTGTACTGTCTGTCGGCTTGTAAGCTTACAATCACGGTGCACGTGACCTCTCCATCTCGCGACAGGTTATATAAGAACGACATTCCAAAGGTTTCGCAGTTAAAGAGCGACTGCTTGCATTTCGTCAAAGTTGTTGACATTGTGTTCAGTGCGACACCCATAGACTGTCTCAAAAACTTGATAGTCCTCACTAAAAACTCTTTTGTCGAAGTAAGTATCGTCCGATCAACTTTTGGTGTCAAAAGGCCACATTCTTCACCGATAATAATTTTCAAAAACAAAATTGATGATTCATAAGGCTCTCAATGTTTTAACAAGCTCACATTTATCAACATAAATGTTCTTCTGCCGACTCAAAAGGTCTCATCGTTTTTCTTCACTTGAACCACTATCGTTTATCACGAAAACTCAACTGTCAGTCCCAACAATGTGATCATGGCCAAATAAAGTATAAGTCACAAGCCGCTGCACTAAATAGCATAAGTTAGCTTATCCCGCATATGGTGAGAACTTCATCCCTAAAGCTTGTGTAGCTCATCATCACTTTTTCTCAAACTGCTATCATCACATGATCGCTGCCCTCATAACTTACAATAGAAAAATAGCTTATATTAATATCTGAAGTCGCCCTTACTGCTAAAATCGCATCCAAAAACACCTAAAAACCCAAAGTTATGATCGCAGATCGACACGTTTTGGAAGCTTTCGATGAAATTGAAAGAAATCTAGAGGTTTCCCTCCAACAATCGGCTTTAGCGCATCAAGACCAGGCTCCGTCATCTAGAAAATATCAGTTACAGGTACTACAAGATCAATTATGGCTCGTACAAAATGAGGTTGCTCAGTTGAAGGACAGTTTAAGCAACGGAAAAACGCCCCGTTCTGTGAACTTTCCGGCGCTGGAAAGAGTGCTTCTCAAGCTCCAGGAGCATAACGAAGATACGCCTAGCGATTTTGTCGCCGTCTCAAGCGATGTGGAGGGGTCCGTTCGCACGGCGATCGACCAATACATCTCGGTGTGCTTGTACTACTATGTGGTTCAGAAATCTCTACAAGAACTGCCTGTCATATCAGATACAGCCAGGTATTTTGGTGATGTCCATGACGGGACTCGTTGGTCGTTGCTATATGCCTTACAAGTATTGCCAAAGAGATTAAGTGGGTTTATAAGGCGTGCTTATGAAAATGGAAGTGCACGTGACCTGAAGCTAATGGGTCAACGATGCTCTGAGTATGTGCTTCGACAAGCCGATAGAATGGTTGTGGTGCATAGTTTTCAGCTAGTGGGGCTTCCCAAGGATCCCCGAAAGATTGCCCGGTCGATTTTGGCACTTCCACTCGCCGCTGTCCGTGAGGAAGTACAGCGCAAACACACGGCTGCAGATGAGCTATTCAATGACACCACGAGGAAGTTGGGAAGTCTCATAGGACAGTTTCCTCACACTAGCGATATGGATGAACGGACAAAACTGCTAGCTTCGTTTCTGGGATATAGTCAAAAGATAGGTCCTGAAAATACGCCCAATGGATCAGAAAAAGTGATGCTAAGTATCATTCCTAAGGCAACAGCAGCTTTTGAGACCGCTAGATACACCAAAAAACCTGGTTTCTGGACTCGTTACTGGCCCGCTTTTTTTGCTGTTTTCGCCTACGGACCGGCATCTGCCATTGCATTATGGAAATCTCGCTATAAGATTGCAAGGTTTTGCCAAGAAAATGTCGTGGATTTCTGCGCCGGACTTGTTCACAATTGGATCTGGGAACCCTTGAAACAGGTTTGGAGTACGGTTCGTCATGACGAGAAAAACTCAACTATTGCCATCGCTTCGAAGGGCTCTCTGGATTCCGAATTTAGTTCCTTGACCAGAATGGTGGTACAGCTTGTGGCAGAAAACTCACACGAATCAGTTGATTCCAACGCTCTCGTGGCACAGGTCCAAGCCGGAAACCTCACAGAATTTATGCAAATTTATGAGCACCAACTGCATCACCCCATTAAGAATATCTTGTCCGGAAAACTGGTTCGTTCGTTATTAATTCAAATTCAGAAAACCAAAGTTGACGGCTCACTAGCGCTGAGTGGGATTGATCAACTACTACAGTCGCAACAATTGGTGTTTGGAGTGGTCGCTATGTCCCCGGCTGTGTTAATCATGTACGCACTTTGGACATTCACCTATCGCCTTGCTAAATTGGGACGCGTGTGGTCGAACGCTGCACAATTCAGATTAAGGCTGTCGTCGAGCCTAAACAATATCGAAAGACTTTTGAACTACAATGAGTATGATGTCAATGTTACGGACAGAGACTTGAACACCGGCCTCTTAGCATTGGAGTTAGTCTCTGCTCGTAGGTATGGCGATCGTCTAGTCCCAAAAAATCGCAGAACTGAATGGATTAGGGATGTTGGCGAACTGGTAGATACAAATTTGAGTCCTGCTGCGCGATTAAATGTGGTGAACCGAATTTACCATGTTTACGGCAGATTTTTGACTTAAATCTACCTTCCTGTGTTCTTTTTTTTCTGACTATGTACTGAACTACAAGTGTATTGAAAATAATATTCCTAGCATAATGACATTCAAAGCTCTTCGTTAACTTATTTTAAAAAATGCCGTTAACAATGTCTGAACCAATGGTAGCACCGGCACCAAAGATAGCCGCATTTCCTAGCTTGCTACCGA
Source organism: Lachancea sp. 'fantastica' (assembly GCA_900074735.1). Lineage (NCBI taxonomy): Eukaryota > Fungi > Ascomycota > Saccharomycetes > Saccharomycetales > Saccharomycetaceae > Lachancea > Lachancea sp. 'fantastica'. The sequence goes on from LT598471.1 coordinate 209,967, forward strand.
ATTTCTTGAAGGCTTGCCCCCCCATATGATGCTGCTGCTGCTGCTGCTGCTCCTGCACGGGCATTGGCTGCTGTTGTTGAGGAGGAGGCGATTGATAGTACGCCTGCTGCTGGGGCGGGTTTTGATAGTAATTGGTGGAAGGTGGCGGAAAGGGTGGTTGCGAGTAATTGGATTGCGCACTTGTATTTGTCTGCTGTGGCTGAAGTTGGAGTTGTTGCTGGGACTGATATTGAGGTGGAGCAGGAGGCAGCATGCTCATACGTTCTGTTTCTTGACCACCAGATCCGGAAAACGCCGGTTTGACGTAGTTAGAGGGGAACATCCCTACTCTTCCGTTGCATTTGCCTCTAAACCACTCTGGAGATGGTTTTTCGAGCACCTCTATCTTGTCGCCCGCACGGAAGTCCAAATCGCCGTCTTGCTGTGCTTGGAATGCGTAGACGGCCTCGACAAACTCGTTGTGCGTCGCGGAAGGTGTTTCTCTCCGGACTTCTGCTGGTGCAGGTGCACTGTACCGTTCTGGCAAGGCTGCCATTATGTCGCGGAACGCCTCTTGTGAGATCACATCGGACTCCTGTAGGAACTCGAGCTCTGTTTTGACCGTGGCCAAAGATCGATTAATGGAGGAAGCTGACATTTTTGAACCGCGGATTCTTGTTTTTCAAAAGCTCGGGAGCAGACCTGGAAATGAACGGGAAATTAGCCTTATTTTCTTCTTTATAAGAACAAAAAACTGACGAGTAGTGAACTTGAGATCAAAGAAGAAGATCGAGAGAGGAGACGAGGCTGTTTCGAATGGGTGATATAGTCTTAGGGATTCGGAAGCTCCTTATAATCCTCACAATTGTCTCGTGTGTTTTTGCCGTTTAAGCTGGTAGGTCAGCAAGTTAGCTGATTCTCACTTAAACCTGTGATTTCAATCAGCCTCGATGTCCTTAAAATCATAGCCACGTGACATAAGAGCATTCACGTGATCTCAGAAATTCCAAAAAGTTACACGTGATAATCACGAGACCTAAGTTTAGCAGGGTTTTCTTTAAATCCGTCACATCGTTTCAAATGATAGCACCCGCCATCGAATAAGTAGTACTGACATGGAACAGGATAAGCACGACAGAACAGCATAACGGGATCCAAGTTGACATAGCGAACAAACCTGCTTTGTATGTAACTGCAAGTCTTTATTCCAATTGCATTTTTCTAGTTAGTAGTGTTTTCCAGCTAATTCGAAAAGTAGTTTTGATTTTTCTTCTTTCTCCCTCTTTGACACATACAATAGTCCCGAAACAGTTCCAGCGGCAAGCGCTTGGAATCCACCTGCCACGACGTAAACAACCATTATCCAAACACCGCCTGCAGTTTTCCTGTGGGAGAAACTGGCCCACAAGCCTGCTGCAACGTAAAACGCCAAAAACAAGATCAAAGTCCAGAATACCGTGTATTTCCATATATCGGTCACGTAATAAAGGTATGATAGTGTGTATTTTTCGTTGTTGATCGGCCAAAATAGTGACGGGAACTTGGGCGTCACATATCCAATTGGGATGTCACCAGACGTCACGAAGGATCTGTATTCGAAGAGCAATCATGGTTAGTATACTTATAACTGCCTGCAATAGCGCTTGGTAAACGCTGGCTTTTTTTTAGAACAAACGATAAACATACCGCATCTTTAGACCAGACAGTAAGCGTCGCCCTGCTACTTGCTGGTGACGCTCCGACCGTTATATATCCTCACTGGTCTCAAAAGCTCGCTGCTCGCGTGGCAGCTTGGGCCGGGGTAGTGTTAGTCTCTCTCTATAGTAGTTTAGTTTACATAATTTAAGATGTGGAAGTCTGTATCACTATAGACGTACGGAGATGCAGTTGTGAATGCGATGGATCCACACGATTGTTTGAGAGAGAGAATGTGTCAAGCCTTATTCCGCCGAGCTTGTCTCCTTTCCGTTTCTCACTCTTCTTCTTCTTTCTTCGCGGCTCCTGTCTTATTTAGAAGAGTTTCGATTTCCTGAGGTTTGAATATCTTTTGGACAATTTTACCGTCGTCAGTCCGAGTGATGGTGGCAAACTCGACTCTCTCTGCAGTCAAAGTACTGGAATCAGTAGTTTTCGAAAGCGTTTTCAAAGCCAGCTCCATGGCAGCCTCCATGGTGATGTCATCTTTGTAGTCCATCTGCAGCAGAGTTTGAGCAGCAGATGTGTTGGCGCCCACACTGATCGCTTTCCAGCCCGAGTAGTTGCCCGAGGGATTGGATGTGTACAGCTGGTAGCCGTATCTATTGTCGTATCCCGCGTATATGAAAGACGCGCCAAACGGTCTTAGACCGCCGTGTTGGGTGTACCCTTGCTTCACGTCACTCAAACGTCTCACCAGAATCTCCACAGGGATCTCTTCATTGTAAGTCTTCAAGTAGTTCTGTGCATGGACCCGCGCCGTATTTATCAAAATTTCGGCATCAGCGGTCAACCCTGCTACCGCCACCGTGATGTTGTCGTTCAGCTTGTACAGTTTTTCCGTTGAGCTACCTTGCTCGAGGAGTTTACTCGTTACTTTGCGTTCTGCGGCCAAAGCGATCCCGTCTTTGGCCATGACCCCAATTGCCGTTCCTGCATGGGATATCGACTCCAACGCATATTCAACCTGATAAAGTCTACCCTCAGGGGAGAAAATCGTGGTTCTCGAATCGTATCTTCTGGATCCCATTTTTTTTTACCTCAAATCAATGCCAAGTTAGAGTTTAAAAAGCACGAATAGTAATTGAGCTCTGCAGTTCCCAACAACGTTTGTATCCTGCGTCGAGAGACTCTTGAATGAATTCTTTCAAAAACAAGGTCGAGTATTGATGTATGTACTCTGAAGCCAGCTGCTTGATGTCGGTTCACAACGATAAAGACCTCACTCAGAATGTGCTAGCGCAATTCAGCGTTTTTGCAAGATCAAGCACTAGTGTTGACTCGATAATCTTGTTGTTCTTTCGTGAAGCTTTCGAATTTGATGATGATGTCTCTTGAACATGGGATCTTTTCGCCACCTGTTGCTCAGTGGTTACCCGGATCTGGTGATAATTGGATTTCAATGAAATTGAGTCAAAAATGGACTCTAGGATGAGGAACTTTAAAGGCCTTAAAGTAAACCCAGAGAGATTTAGCATTGGCTGCTTGAAACTGCGAAGAATTAAGACTCAGAGCTGAATTTGGGATTTTATTTTGCGTATAATGGCTCGGATTTGGAGGGAACACAAAACACCGGATGGATCGAATTATTACTATAATATCAAGACTAAACAAACTACGAGAGAGCGTCCTGCGGACTTTTTAGATCAAGAGCCGGAAAACAGAAAAAAAAGATTGCCTGGAAGTCAACGATCTGTTCTTTTCACCTTTGAACTTATTGATGGTTGGAAACTCGTTTTATGCCAAGATGGGTCAAAACATTACACACACAATGAAAATGAAAAATTATTTGACGATGTGGATAACGAAAGCTGCAAACAGGTTCTGGCTCAATTGGATGAAGAAAAACTAAAACGACTGGCAGATCTTGCAAGGAGCCAGAAGAACGGTAGCACACAGTTGTATGAGGACATTTCCAATGACATAGCCAGGATCAAAAGTCTACCAGAAGAAGCCGCTGTTGAAAACGAGGACGAACCGGAATTCTCCTTTTCGGACTCGGACGCAAGTGCAGAAGAGAATGTGGTTACCGGCTACGGTACTTCAGATGACGAAAGCGAAGACAATGATGGCACGAATGGCAGCGATGACAATGACAGCGGCGAACGTGCAAGTAGTAAAACCACGGAGTCTGAAAATAAAATCATTTTCAAAAAGTTGTTGGAATCTTACTCATTGGATCCGTTTTCAACGTGGAGAATACAGTCCAGAAAGCTTCAAGACGATCCCAGATTTTACAGAATCAGCAAAGATTCAACAAGAGAACAGTATTTTGAAGAATGGTGTGCCGAACAGTGCAATAACGGGAATGTCACAGAGAACATCATAGACGCTTTGGACGAAAGCAACATCGAATCGGAATCAGAGCTGGACTCTGACACGCTGGAACCCACAAAATACCATTACCTGTCACACATAGTGTCCAAATCCGCCATACAACCGACGACTTTGGCCAAAGACATCAGAGCTGAACAAAAGGGACTTTTCAAGCAATTCAAGATCAAAAGCACTTTGGATGGGAAATCACAAGTAGCTTTCATCTCTAAGCTCCTTTTTTATTATAAGAAACTGGATGATAGTCAAAGAATAAACGTTTTCGAAAAGTTTTTGAAAGACAAGGCAAGATCGATAAAACGCGGACTTCGAAACCACGACAGGTTACGCGAGATTTTGGACAGCAGTCTGCCAGACGAAGCGTTTACCATCGAGACGCAACTGCTGGAAATGGAGGATTGCATAGACATCCACGGTCTAAATCGATCGTTGCAAGACGATATAGAATACTACGTCCTGGGTTTGAAACCCAAGACGATTGCAATGAGGGCATGGTTTAAAAAAGAGCTAGATGTATCGTCATAAATCTAAAAACTGCTACAACTTGTCGAAATACTTCTTGATAGGATCGAAGGCTGGGTTCGACACGTAGTAGTCATCCTGATGCGTTAGTTTCTTCATATCTTCGTCACTAATTTCGAAATCCAAGGACTCTAAGTTGGAAAGCAGCCTCTCTTCGTTGCTGGATTTAGGAAGCGGCACGAACCCCATCTGCAGCGACCATCTGATCAAAATCTGAGCTGTGGTTTTCCCAGGATACGATTTTTCGATCAATTCTAGTAGTTCTGGATCTTTCAAACGGTGACCCCTGGTGAGTGGTGAGAAAGCTTCAATGATAATGTTTTGCTTGTTGCAAAAGTCTACCAAATCAGGACGAACAAGCCATGGATTCAATTCGAACTGGTTGACAAGAGGTTCGACCTTGAGACCTTCCCAGCCAAGAAGTTCTTTCAACAACAGCACACTGTAGTTGGACACCCCTATAGCCTTGATTTTCCCGTCTTCGTAAAACTCCTGTAGAGCCTTCCACATATCCAAACGTTGTTTTTTCTCGGATGCTGGTGAATGGATGAGGAAAAGGTCTATGTAACCGATTTCTTTGACTTTCTCCAAAGATGCCTCAATGGCACTTTTGGCTTGCTCATATGTGCCATTAGTAGGGGCCAGCTTCGTTGTGTAGAAAATGTCGTTTCTTGATTGTCCAGGTGTTTCTTTCAAAAATTTAGCAATGGCAAGGCCCACTTCTCTCTCATTGCCATAGAATTGCGCAGAATCGACATGTCTATATCCTTGTTGCAACGCCTTGTAAACTATGTTCACGGTATCCTCTTTAGGGGCCTTATACACTCCTAGACCTAGAATAGGAATTTTGACACCGTTTTTTAACGTTTTTGTTGAAGCAGCTGTTAGCTTCATTTTCGTCGAGTAAGTTTGGAATTAGTAGAGCACCAGCGACTGCTGAGTTCGTTTTCTGTCTTTATCTGTCTTGTCGACAACATTTGGATCAAGCTAGGGCAACATTCGTATTTATACATATATATATATATAAAATTACAATCTGTCCAACTACGCTTGAATTGCTCACTATCTGTTGGGCAAAATCGAACGATCTCTTCTCATAACATTACTAATATCCACTCTCTTATAATGTACTCGGAAACTCACAGCAATTATTCGCTGAAAGCTTGTGAAATTGCCGTTTTACAAGTTCTACCTGTTCTTCAATTATAGCTGAATTCGCTGTCGTAGATCCCATCTTGAAAATCGTTGTAGTCGATACCAAACTCTGCCAAAAATTGACGATTGTCCATTTCACGATCGGACATGTACATCCCCAAAATTTCGTCGTCTTGGGAAACCACACGGCGACCTAATCCTGCAGTCTTCGTTGTGAGCGAATGCTTACTGATAAAATTGCGTAAAGCTGTCACGGCACTGTTTTGACTTCCAGCAACTGAGGGAAGAAGTGCAAGCAATTTGTCATTGTAGATCGACATCGCAGTGCCGTTGGTGCTGTCAGATGTGGTGCTCCAATTTGGAGCTGTAACGTCAAGAACGTCCGTCTTGTCGTTAGGAGCCCTAGAAGTCGAGCGCTCAGGATTCTTGACGTCACCGTCTTGCAGGTCCTCATTGGCCATCGCTTTGAGCTCAAAAAATAGCTCACGGGCGTCGGGTAGAACGCAGATCCAACTCATCAGCAAAGTTTGCAATTCAAAAATGTAATCCGGGTCTTCGAAATCAAACTTTTTCTCCGCCATCAATCGCTTGATCATAAGGCATACCAGTCTCATATAACCTAAAACCCTCGGCGGAATCCCATGATTAACATCTTCATCTATCAAATCGGTGTCCGAACCCTCAGCCGTTTCGCGTCCGTATTTTGAAAAAAAGATCGCAAAATTCGTAAGAATCTCTTGCAACAGCATTTTGACCTCAACCTCCGAGAGCTGTAAGGATCCCTGTCTGGAAAATTCGATTTGATCGTATGCCATTTTGTCCTTCGACTTGTTCTGACTTATCCTGAGACCCTTAGGCTCTCCTCTTCCACCCATTATCAAAGTGAATATGTACTCGATCATCGACCTGTTAACCTCCAGATGAGTAATAAACCAGATCAGTACGCGGCGGTATCCGCTGCACATTAACATCTCATCCATCAGCCGCCAAACGAGGACCTCGTTGTACTTTAAAGTGCATTCAAAAAGTGACTCCTCGCACCAGTGCTCGTAAATGTAGTCCGTTGTCAAATCGCCATCACCGACTGGCACGTATTGGGTATTCTGTTCCCGGCCGCGGTCACCCTGGTCTTCTTGGCTAGAGACTACCGATTGAAGAACAGTTTGTTCTTGCTCCCGAGCAACGCAGCTTGCTGTCAATGTAAGAAGTAGTTTACCTTCATCGAAAGATAACTTTCTCTCTCCAGCAGCCTTCATTAAGGGACCTGCGACATCAATGCTCAAATTCGACTCGAATGGGTATTCTTCATTGAGGTAAAAATTCAAACCACGGGGTATGTCCCTCCAGTCTCGCCCGTTGAAGTCAAAATCGACCCCGTCTCGTCTTGACCTCTGTGCAACGGGCTTGCTACTGGAAGAAAGGTTTACTCTGCTTTCCGGGGGAGCTTCGCGAAAGCTTCGTATTTTTGCGGAATTTGACTCGAGATATTCCTCGTCATCAGGTAATAGCTCGTCATCGTCGAAGCGACAATGGCACCTCTTGTAATATGCTCTCATTTCCTTGATCCTCTCACGAGATTCGGCGTCTTCCAGTTCTTCATCGTCCAGATCCTCAGTATCCACTTCGTTATAGTTGTCGTACTCATAATCGAACATGTACTTGACATCCTCGTCAAACCTGTCTCCTGGCTGTAAATCGCTTAAGAGATTTGTAACGTCCTCTAGATCGATTCCTAGCGCTAACATAGCCGCCGCATGAGACCGGACATCTGTGTATAAGGCACCGTGGCAAAGCTTGCGGCCATGTGGGGACATGAAAATGTTGATAGGCTCATGCTTGAAGTCGTGGCGTTTGTAATCCACATGGCCATTCAAAATGGTAGCAACAACGCTTCTTAACGCCGAAGCTCCTCTTATTGTGGCACGGACAATGACGGGAGTTTTATAACTCTCCTGCTCCTCTTCAAATCGATCGATCTCAAGACCTAACAGAACCACAAATGTGAGATTCTTCCAAAGTGAAATCATCGGACCCAAAAATGGGTTCATTTGAACTGGTAGGTCACGATATAGTTTGTAGAGGAGATACACCGCTAAAAGGTCAACCATGTATACGAGCTCAAGATCTTGCGTGTTCAAACCCTGCGGAAGCCATTTGTGAAGATTTCTTCTCCAGTCAACCGAGTCGTCGCTATTATTGACAGAATTGAGTCTTTGAAAGTTATCGCAGTTGAGCCGTCGTAGTGATGAGTGCAAAATCTTATAAAGATTAAAGCAAATGTGGTAACGCCAATTCGGTGAAACGCTTTCGATTTCCTTGCACAAAAGGCCCAAAAACATGTCTGAAAGTAAGTCAATCGAAATGATATGTGAGTCGTTTGGTATGGGCTGGGTTACAGGGTCAACCAAGGCACAAAGAGTGTAGAATTGTTCCTTCAGCAATGGAGACGAGTTTTGCTCATGAAGGCGCAGAACGTAGTAAAGAGTTTGGTGTCTTTTCCGAGTACGGCTGAAAACGTTCAGAGTTTCTAAGGTTCCGTCATCATTCAAATCGAATGAATATACGCGGTCCTGAAGAACAGCGCCCTTCTTCAAAGGCCATTCTTCTGCTTCACTCCCAGAGTCACTTTCAAGTACTTCTGAACTAGCATTATCTACCCTAGAAAAATGGGCAATTTTATTGGAATTCATAACGTCAAAAAATGGTTGCAGTCGCGGTATCAAATCATGCTGGGCGGTGAGCTTGTCGGTCAAAACCGTCAAATACTTGCAAACAATGTCAGCGGCCTTTTTAAACTCTTGAGCATTTAGAGTGTACCATGTGTATCTCCCGCTCAATTGATAGATTCGCTGCTTTTTGCGTGCAGCTTTGAACAGTGTAGACGGCAGGTTTCCCTGGTTGAGTATCTGCTCAATCTTGGGTCGGCAATGAAGAAGAAAATCTAACATGAGGTTGTAATTGTCGTCCACTATAAGCAGTTCTGTATTTCCATTTAGCAGGAACCGAAGCGACAATTTATGCACTGGCTCGCAGTATGATGTATAGTCCATTGCCTCTAGCTCATTTTGGAGTAGAAAGTCCATCAGCATGCAGATATACGTGTATGATTCGGTCCATTTTTTGACCATGCTTTTGTAATTCTCATCATCTGAAGTAGTTCGATGCTTTGTGCTTTGCCATTTTTTATGCTGATGGAGATTGATGTGACCACAAGATAGTTCATAGTAGAGGTTCAGGATGTCATGGCCCGGCCGTGTTGTAAATAGCGCCAACGTTAACTTTTCCTGCAGTTTCCAAAGTTGACCAGATTTGGCTGATTCGAAGTCGTTTAATCCATTTTTTCCCGATGCATTTGCTACCGACACTCCTTTGGAAGGTTCGGAATATACGCTATTCCTCTTTCTGACTACCATGGGCGGCTCAGAGCTTTGTCGATTGATGCGATACCGTTTGAATTAGGTTCCTCGTCGCCGCCACTTTTAACTAACGCTGTTATTGTAGATCATTGTGGACGACTACAGGTATAACGGTGCGAATTGGAATTTCAAGAAAGACTCCAGGAGCAAGAGCAGAAAAGAACGATTCGAAAGTTTGGATTGGCTGTGATGAGATCAAGACAAAATTCGCGTTTCAAAGTTTCTATCTGTGTGTATTTAGTTTGATGTCAAAGAATTATATATATGAAGGTTTTATTGCTGGCAGTCATCTGATCGGTGACACCTAGAACAACACTTTTAAAAAAAAACCAAAACAACAGAAAATAACCTTAGGAAACTTGGTAAAAAAACAAATCACAGCTGTCCATTGAGGTTCGACTTTGATGCGTGTATACTCGTTTATACGCTATGGTCAGAATTTAACAAAAGTCACATGACCTGAATCAATAATCAAGTAACAGAATGGATGAAAGTGATAAACTACACATCAGGATCATATAGGGCCTTTCGAAACGCTGACACGCACGGTAGCCATGAAAGATAAAGCTATATAGTTACCAAGATTGCAACCTGAGATACTTAGCTTGCTATATATGTAGCACCCGTCCCTTAAATCAAAACCTATTTGTCGTACAGCCTTAATTCAACTGTCTTCACAGTTGAAAAATACAGGTATGACAGCATCCTGTTGGAAGAAATTTCTGACACTACACTAAGATGCGGGGACCAAATTAAACATCAAGAAAAATATGGAATAATTTCCTTATCCTGTCAGTACGAAACTCTTCTTTCGACGACTTCTCATGCCCGCTCACGAGTCATCAATTATATACTGACATTGCCCAAAATTTTGAACTCGCCAAAAAAAATCCAGGCTGTCTGCTGTAAAAGTGATTACACAAAGAAACGATGTATCAGTCAATTGTTAACTCATTTATGTGGGTTGCTAGCTTAATTCTCATATCACTCTTTGACGATCTCGCCACTTTTTCTCTCCTGTTAGAGAAAAATAAGAAACGGTCGATCATTGCAAAGAGGATTAATATAAGAATTGTAGCAATAGATGCAGCACATCAAACGTCTTGAAATTAGCTCTGTTCTTCGTTGATCAACGACAAGAATCTTTTAAATCCAAGCGTCACATACGTATTTAGTGACACGATTCAAAGTTTTTCCACGAAACTGAAATATATTAACCTATCAGAAGAGCTTGTTACAAGTATCACACTTACTTGAAGACCTTCGTAAAACCTCAAAGGAAGCGGCCAAATCCATCCTTTATAGTTCAATAGACGTGTCTCTAGCGTAATTCTATTGTCTCAGAGGAATTGCACATAGTGGTCCTAATCATTCTCATTTTAACTAATCAAAATGCTCAGATCTGTGATCAACAAGAAGGCCAGCACTAAGCTAGGACAAAGACTATTCTCCAGAGAATCTACCCCATATGACCAAACTATCAACAACCTACGCCTGACAAACGATACTAAGGTCATTATCCAGGGTTTCACAGGTAGACAAGCGTCTTTCCACGCCAAACTCTCACAGGAGTACGGTACCAACATTGTGGGAGGGACAAATCCCAAAAAGGCGGGTCAAATGCATTTGGGTAAGCCCGTTTTTGCCTCTGTTGCCGAAGCTATCAAAGAAACCGGTGCGACCGCCTCTGGTATCTTTGTGCCTCCTCCAATTGCCGCACAGGCCATCAAAGAAGCCGTGGAAGCGGAAATTCCTCTGGCTGTCTGCATCACTGAAGGTATTCCTCAGCACGATATGCTGTACGTGGCAGAAATGCTCAAGTCTCAGTCCAAGACCCGTCTTGTGGGACCCAACTGTCCGGGTATAATGTCTCCAGAGGGCCGTGTCCGTATCGGTATCCAGCCATCGAAGATTTTCAAGCCCGGTAAGATTGGTATTGTTTCCAAATCTGGTACTTTGACCTACGAGGCCGTGCAGCAAACAACCATCACGGGTCTGGGTCAATCCCTTGTCATTGGTATTGGTGGTGATGCTTTCCCAGGTACCGACTTTATCGATGCTCTAAAGTACTTCATGAACGATCCCTCCACCGAGGGTATCGTCATGTTGGGTGAAATTGGTGGTAAGGCTGAAATCGAAGCTGCTGAATTCTTGAAAGAATACAATCTAAAGCGCTCTACTCCAATGCCAGTGGCCTCCTTTATTGCCGGTACCGTTGCAGGTCAAATGAAGGGTGTCAGAATGGGTCATTCAGGCGCTATCGTCGAAGGTTCGGGCACAGATGCTGAATCCAAGAAAGCTGCCTTGAGAGAGGCTGGCGTTGCTGTTGTCGAGTCTCCAGGTCGCTTGGGTGACGCTCTGGTGAAAGAGTTTGCTAAGTTGTAAGCTGCTGCTGCACACTTAACATCTATCTAATTAATTCATATTCCTAACTAAAGAATACCAATAAAAAGCACAAGAGCTGTGCCATGAGATCAGATTCAAGTGCTTGCGCCAAACTCACCACTGCTACACCCTAAATCATTTATGCATTTCCGTCAAAAATATGATAATATCAAAAAAAGATGCGCGAGCCGGGAATCGAACCCGGGGCCCAAGTATGGGAAACTTGGATTTTACCACTAAACCACTCGCGCCTTTTAATTGATATGCTTGTTCCAGAGAAACACTATGAATGAACAAAGAATGGATCTAACGATCGATCTTTACTCCAGTCTCATTTGCTCTTAAGGTTTCGCATCATGTTAGTGCGCCCGCGTCCATTTCGTACATCCCTTTATTGAAGTCTATCAACTGGTCCCGTAACTATTATATAAAATCGTGCAATTTTTCGAGCGTCAGTTCGATGCTCAGAACTACAGGATCCTTTACATCGATATAACAGCAATCTTCTCCCACAAATCGGTTGCTGCTGCTTACTTTCCCTTCCATTATGCTGGTGTGCCAGTTTGAAACATCCCATTTCAATCCTTTGGTATTTTTGATCAGGGTGGGGCCGCCTAGAGGCAAAAGACCACAGTTTTTGATGCATTGCAGTTTGAAGTGTTTGTCGTATTTGATCAGCGCACCACCCGTGGGTACCAATATGATGAGGTCTGTGGACGTAAGGTAGCACAAACGATAGTAAGCGTCTGTTTTAGAGGCCGTATACAGCTGGGTCACGGAGTGTATAGTTTGGTCGAAACGGCCGTCAATGGCATTCAAAACCATGATATTAATGTTGCGAGTGCTCCAGCTTGCACGGTTGGCTTTGTACATTTTGTAGAGACCGTCACAATCGTCGATGCCGTAGTTTTGCTGGAAGGTATGGGTTTTCAGCATCTGTTGAAATTCTGGATGATAAAAATGCAGCGACAAGAGCTGCAAACTCTTGGTGAAATCTGTAGAATACTGACTGGACTGTCCGATGATGGAAACTCCGTTATCCAGGTAGAAATTCAGAACTTCATTACGCACAGAGTCCAAGTCACCCACTATATAATCCGGCAAAAACTTGGTGCGTTCAATGTCGTGTGAAAAATACTCATAAAGTCTGTTTGCACCGCCGTCTGCGCAAATGCGCACTTGGTAATTGGCCCACAATTTTTCAAATAGCTTGCCTATGTCTATCTTTTGGTTTAGTATCAGCATCGCTGAGTCGTCATGATCTGGCGTGAGCAGTTCATTCAAGTCGAGGTTGTGCAAACAAGAAGCCGGCTTCTCGACAACCATCGAATCAGGATTTTCCACAACCGTCTCAGACATTGAGTCTATATCTAAGGGACCGAGAGTGTCGCTAGCCAATACTGGATGAGTATATATCTCTTGATCTTGATGTATTCTGTCTATTTTACTGATTATTATAGTTATAGATATTTATCGATATATATATATATATATACATATATAAAATGACAATTGGCTTCCGATGCCCAACTTCATCAAATCAAGAAACTCATAGAGAATTCACTCTGAGTTAGTTCAAATATACTGTGTAAAACGACGCAAATTGTGAGCTCAAAGTTCGGCTCAGTTTTAGCGCTTTTAAAGTGTCAGTTACCTTCTTAAAGTTTGTTTAGAACGATTCAATCTTCCCTCTTCTTCGAGGCTAAAAGGTATTCAGAATGGATAAATACAAGTATAGAATAGAGATTCAACAGATGATGTTCGTTTCTGGTGAAAACAGCGATCCACCTGTTGAAACGACGTGCATCATCGAAGACATCGTCCGCGGTCAAGTTATCGAGATTCTATTGCAATCAACCAAGACTGCACATGCTAGAGGCAGTAAAAGCATTATGCCAGAAGATGTGATCTTTTTGATCCGTCATGATAGAGCCAAAGTCAACAGACTGCGAACGTATTTGTCGTGGAAAGATCTGCGTAAAAATGCCAAGGACCAAGACGCCAATGCTGCTGCAGGCGGTAACGCTGGTGGCGGTGCAGATGGCGGAGAGGCTGCTTTGGAGGACGACGACAAAAAGGGCGACAAAGATGGTGGAAACATGATGAGGGTCAAAAAATCGCAGATCAAACTCCCGTGGGAATTGCAATTCATGTTCAACGAGCAACCGCTAGAGATGAATGAAGACGCCGATGACCTGGATGAAGACGAACGTGAGGCCAACGTGGCTACTCTGAAACGACTCAAGATGGCCGATGATCGTACTAGAGACATGACAAAAGAAGAGTACGTGCATTGGTCAGATTGCCGTCAAGCAAGTTTTACATTTCGGAAAGGTAAACGTTTCAAAGATTGGTCTGGTATCACCCAGCTCACCGACAGCAAACCTCACGACGATGTCATTGATATTTTAGGGTTTCTTACATTCGAAATTGTGTGCTCTTTAACAGAAACTGCTCTAAAATTCAAAAAACGGGACGAACTACTGCAACGAAAGCGCGACAAATCTCAAAAAGCACAGCTTGATGTGGTTTTAGAGATCACGCGAGAAAGAAAGAAACGCTTATTCGATGGTCCCGACAACGTTGTCAATCCTTTGAAACCAAAACATGTGGAAGAAGCATGGCGAGCGTTGCAAGCTATTGATATGAAGCATCGCGCATTAACGAACTTTAAAGGCGGTAGGCTCAGCTCCAGGCCCGCCATTATGTGAAGATATATGACTACTAAGCCCACTATACGGGATTTAACGCGTCCAGAGGGCTTTCCCATGCATCAAGCACAGGACCAGGTTCACCATTAAACCAGATCGGATGAAACGCGTGGTTGTGCAAAAGCTCTTTCACCACTTCTGTGCCTGACCGAGATCCCCCATTCCGCAAAGCGGCCTCAAACACCTCTTTATTCTTGTTCTTAAGGACCTGATCATGTTTTGCGATCTCAACGACATATGGGATGACCTCTTGACTGATTTGATGTCTAGTCATGGCTGCCTTCAAGCTCAGATACCCACTGTCAAAATCTGAGCCATTCTCATTGGGGCCGTCCGAAAAACGATCCAAAATTTCTCGAACTTTTCTCGAGTTTCTTGTCATACGCACAGGTGCGGATTGTTCTCCATTGAGTGACAATTTGTCAGGGACTCGACTTCCCAAGTAAGAAACAACTTCAGGCGTCGTCCTCTCCACAAATGGATAAGGATTCAAGGCCTTTCGTGCGTGTGGGTCGTCAAGGTTGATGAAAAGATTATCACTCATGTTTGTCTCGAAAGGTAACAACGAGGTTTTCAAATGATCATGCAGATGTTGTTTATAGTCGATCATATAATCGAATGCAAGTCTCTCTTCGTCTGGCAAGGCAGTGAAGTCTTTCGAATGGGAGGGGTAGTTCAGAGTACGATCTTTGTCTCCAGTGATGTGCGATCTCCATCGGATGCTATTGAAAATCATGTCTGCACTCGACAGAAGATTACTTTGGAACTTGATATCCGAAATTTCGCTGACATGACTGAATTTCTTGTGATGCGGAAAGTCCTTGCTTTGAATACTCTTTGGGTCGGCCACAGCCTTCCATTGAAGATTAATCAATAACCTTCTTAAATCACTGCCATATTCTCGCAGCAATGTCTTTAAATCATCCGTAGAGACGTCGAGTCCCTTCGCATTCAGAAATCGACTCAATTGAGTTTCTGCTTTTCGTAAGTCAATCTTTTCAACATGGAACAGCGAGTTTTCCTCATCAGCTATCTGGATAAGGTTGAATGGAATGAAATTCAGATCGCGGCAGACAAGAACGATCGGTCTCCTTGACGCCATGAGCAATCTTTCCAACGTGACCCAAAATAGTTTGTCGCGCTCTCGAAATAAGACGTCAACATCGTCAAATAGAATTATACCTTTCGAACCTTTATTCTTGACGTAGTGAGAAGTGGAGAACTCGAGCAGACTGTCCATATAATCTTTCTTGCTTCTATTTCCAGAGCTGTTGATTTCGAAAATTTGACCAGACACATCGTTCATAATCGCCTGTAGAAGCGTATTCTTCCCCACCCCGTCTCCAAATAAAATCATCAGAGGTACAAATTCCTCCATTTGATCACTGAGGGATTCATCGTTTTCATCTTCAACAATGAACATGTCCATATCGTCTAAATCAGCCTTTTTCTTCGACAACTTGTTCCTGGTTGTCATTCTTCGAAGCTTTTCAAAAGACATTTGAAGCCATCCATTTACCTGCGTTTTGAGCGCATCTTCTAAAACAACATCTTTAAGAGTTTGCGGTGCGAATTCGTCAGTCCAAAGCGGGTCATTCACTGTTCTATTGGTGCAAATGTTTTCCGTGACATCTTTTCTTTGACTTGAGGCTAGATGAACCAATGAACCGAAATTTCCCAAATTTTGATCGATATTATCCTGTTTAGCATCGTGCGCTTTTCTCGGCAGCGTCAGTGGCCTATGTTGTACTTTATCATCCATGCATGAAATTTTTTGGTACTTGGGAAGCGGTGTTTCTAACATTTGGGCTTTGGAGGCCTCATGTGCTCGCTTTAGAGGTCCTATAGGTTTTTGTAATGCAGGAAGCTCGTTTGCACTTGTGTCTCGCAGTTTTTTTGGAAATCTTCCAAACAGATCTCGAACAGTAGTTTTCTTAGCGCTGTCAAGTGCAGATACAATGCGTTCGTGTGTTTCCCGGTTTTTGTTTGGATCATTGATTTTCGTAGTCTGAACATCAGTGATCGCTTCAGCAGGCTCCTCTTGCTTAGGCCTATCAGGCTTACTCTTACCACTCAGAAGGTTTCTTAAAGATACCTTCGGAGGTCTTGATTCTTCTACTATCTCACAATCGCTGGTTCTGTCCTCATCACGAAAAGCCGTTGTTTTTCCATCGTTAGACGGTTGCAAAGGCGAAGAGTTTTCGGTAGTCCAAAGCCTCTCCGAATCTATGACTGTAGAGCTTTCTATACTGTCCAGAAAGTCTTCAGCTGCAATTTCAGGTTGTGGTTCTTCCCTGTGCAGTTGTTGTTGGCCTCGAAAACCATTTAACAAAGACGCTAATCGCACAGATCTTTTGGGGGTTGACGAGGTCATTGATGTTAACCCCAATCATACAGATGAACGATTCCTGTAGCCCTCAATGGAAAGGCTAAGCAAAAGTAGGGCGCTAGTTGTGTTATCAACGTGTGTTTGTTGATATGTTGACAACAAAGCGGTGTTGTCAGTATCGTGGGAAGAGATCAAACTCATCACTCTCCAGATTTAACATTACATCCATTCGACTAGTATACATAGGTTTGGGTTATGCCAGATAGCTGACTTCTAATACCGTTCCTTCAGTCTCGAAGCAACCGTACGCAGGTTTCCGTAAACTTTGCCTGGAGGAGAACCAAGAATTAAGCTGACGACCGACTCACGGGCCATGCGAATGTGAGTGAAGCCACCCAAGATATGGATCTTAGAGTCTGCAAGCACGATACGAGTACGGGTAGCGTTCTCAATGGCAAATTTGGTCTTTCCGTCTTTTCCGGCAATTCTGCCGATAGCACGAGACAAATGGTCACCGTTGAGGGTCTTCACATCCTTGATTTCGAACGTCTCGATATAGAGATCGTCCAGCCTCAAAAGCGCAATAGAGTCGTCAAGGTCGAAGCCCAAGGTGAATGCTTTGATGAAATCTGCACCCTTCTGCAAGGCGCCAGGATCAGTGGTGTGTTTAGGATGCGTTCTGAGTTCCACCGTTTTCGTCTTTAGGTTCATACGGACCTGTAGTTTCAAATGGTCAACCAATGGCGGGTATATCTTGGTCCAATTGTTTCTGAGCGGTGTCATGCGGTGTGGGGGGACTGTAACTTTACGGGATTCGAGTTTTACCTTAGTTTCTCCCGCCTGAGCAGCAGATGGAAACCGAGGCTTTCCACGATCATCGAGAACCACTTCTTGCGAAGCCTTGGACGTCTTTTCACTATTTCCCTCTCCTTGGGCATCCTCATCGTCCATGTTTTGATCGTCTACCAGGACCTCATCGTCATCATCTTCATCGGGGACTTTGTGAGATACGTCGCCGCCGAAAATGCGCGAGCTTGCTTCAGACTCGAGCCCAAAGGCAGTTGATCCGTTAGCACTTTTTTTCACAGCGGTAGGTGCCACCATTAGTATCCTTTTAGCTCGTTTTCGGAAGCTTCGTGCTGGTGAAGATGCTCATCGCATCAAGCTCATCTCATCACTACGGCTTAAAATTTTTTTAGAGCATGTGAGATCCTGAGGGCGGCGAGTAGAAACTGGACTGGGGGATGGACTAGAGGACTGGGTAGCTGGCAAGAATTCCAAGCGTCACTTTTCTGATGCCAGCATAAACGGACATATTCAAAAGTGGATGAATCTTGTGAAAACACCTATACATGATGTTCCCTCAAGTCACCAGCGTGGAAAAGTGCGCTTCTTTAGTGTCTCAGCTGGATATTACGCATAGCCAGTATAATTATATTCTCCAAAACTTTCTTTATTACTCCGATGGGATTCATGTCAAGTTGGAAAAGCGGAACTGACACCTTAATAGACACTCTCTTGGCCAATGCTATTTGTCAAATTTTGGAGCTTCCCTGTTTTGCACGTTTCTTTGGTCGTTTTTCTAGTTTCACCAATGTGATCGTCGACTCGAGAAATAGGTAGATAATTATTTTTCAGATGAGTAGTGAAGAGGATATGAAAAACTACACTACCTCATCCCTCTGTACTTTGTGAACGACACAATAGGTAACTACAAAAGTCAGCTTCCTCAGACGGCTAAAACAGTCAACTCATATGTTCAATTATGGACTACTGCGCTGCTTCAAGCCACGTAGTTTGGTTCGAAGCACGCGGCTTCACTCATCCCAATATGTCTCTGGTATTGCAAACAGAGCTGTAGCCGCATCGCGGATGAATTTCAGTCAGAAGAGTGCAGTAAGGAGGCCACAGAAGCAGTTTGAAGAGCTCTCAAAAAATACAGACTTTTTACATACGCAGAACATTCTTTTGCAAAAAAACCAGCAACGTCTTAGCAAGCAGAAACTGCTTTCAGAAGCCACCAGTTTTTATGAGAGATCCAAGATCAAGACTAAATGGGTCTTAATTCGTGGGAACCGACCATTTAGTATCGACGAAATAAGTACACTCTTCTCATGGCTAGTCATATCGCAGATTGTGTGGGTTGTTTTGGGCACCACGACGTTTGTGTCCCTCGTTCTGTTAACCTTCAATACCGTCTTTGCGAAAGAGGTGGTGGGACAGATGGTGGGACGTTTGCTCAACGGATACATAGATGGCGTTAACGTCCACTTTCAAGACGCGTTGGTTCCCGAATGGAAACGGGGATGTATCAGTTTCAAACAAGTCCAGCTCAGGACAACAGAAGAAGGTCCCCAAAAGGGTGCTCAGTTCACAGCAAAGTTGAAATTCAACCTCACATTCAATCAGATCGATATAACTCTGTCATTCACCAAGTGGTTGCGCGGCCATGGCCTCATAAACGATCTGTCTGTTTATGGGATGAAGGGCGAGGCGTCCGTGGACGATGGCAAGGAATACGATAATCTTATTAATTGGTTCTCCAATCCAAGGTATCGCATAGGAAGACTCAAGATTCGAGATTCCCGCATCAATATTCAGGACGAGAGTTTAGACCATAATTACCGCCTTTCCATATACAACATGGATTTGCCCCAATTTAGGCTCAAATGGGCTTTGGTAGACCTTTTCAATGCCAACGTAATGACTGGTGCTGTCAACCATTCGTTATTCACAATTCACAAGCGACAACACAAGCTGGCCTATCTTCAGGATTTTGAGCATGACATGGCGCCTTGGAAGCGTATAACAAGATTGAGATTGGACGAAATTTCCGTGAAAGATCTGGGTCTTGACAAAAGTAAGGCTTTTAATTGGGTAGAGGACGGACAAGTGGAGATAATTGCAGATTTCATGCTGCCCGATGTCGCGGACGTCAAAGACAGCACTGCTGAATATGAAAACAAATATGTTGTCATGGATCTCAAGTTTAAGTTCAAGGATTTGATGGCACGCAGTCCGTCCGAGGAGCCGAAGTTAGCTAATGGAGATCTCATTGCTACTTTAGAGGAACTAAGACCACTTATTGCATTTGTCAACAATCAAAGAGGACTTTTTCATTCCTTCATGAACATACAAAACTCTAACGCTGCATGGAACAGCATTCCCAACGTCTCCATTAAGAAGAGTAGGTCATATCCAGACACAACGGTCATACCATCGAATATAAAATGGCCGTCGTTCGAGGACGCTGACAGACCGAGTCAAGAAATCATAAAGTACCACGATCAGCCCAATCACAACAACAATGAGATTGTTGTCAAATCCCGGATTGTAAAAAACATCGACGACTTAAGGGATATGGCACTCTTCAGGGAAACGGGCATTTATGATACTCTTTGCATGGAAATACATGTTGACTTGATGAGAATGGTTGAAGAATGGGAACATAAGAAAAAAAGCGATTGGGTAAAAGTATGGGGGACCACAGTCGCTTCGCAGTTAATGATTTTGGGCCTTGGTGCCATGGTTTGAAGCTCTCTCACCTTTATAACGAATGTAATGACGCTTTACGAAAATAGGTAATTGTAATTTGATATCAGATTTCGAACACATCAATCGTTTGCAAGCCTTTCGCCAGTTTTCTTGTTCACTTTTGTTACTGGCAAAAACGTTGGTAAACCAACAGTTTCCTTTGTCTCTGACCCCCGGCCTGCCTTGGCTCCCAATCCTAGCAATGCAGGACGGAATTTTGCGACCGAGTTCACCGTAGTCGACTTTTCAACGGTACTATTATCAGATGTCTTGGCGCTGTCATCCTCCCCATTCCAGCCCATCCCTCTGAGCAATGCATCACCAAAATCTTCGATAGGAACCTCTTCGTATTCCTGCTGTTCTGTAGCTTCGTGCAGCTCATCAGAAACCGCTGATGCTTTGTTGAGTATTCGAGCATTCGGTGTATCGGTTTGAATGGCATCTCTTGTATTTAGTCCAAACTTCAAATCGTTGGTTTTCTCAGTTGTAGCGTCCGTCAAAGTTTTCTGTGAGGAGCTTTTAACTCCAATTGGCTTGATCACCAGCTTTTTCTTCTCGGGTTGTTTATACTCATCGACATGAGTTAGCCGTATCTTGGCTTTCTTTGCTGTTCCCACATCAGCGTCGTCGAAGACATTTGATCTCTTCTTCTTGCCGTCTCTTTTAATACTCTTCTTACCAGGTTCCCGACTTTTCAAGCTGAGAGAGAACCCTGACATGAATCTTTGGCAGTCTACGATCCTTGTTTGAAGATGGTTTAGTCTAGTTTTTTTGACCAGAAGCAAGCTGAACTTCAGATTTAAGCTTATACTCTGGTAATGAAATCTCTTAGATATTATGGATAAAGACTAAAAGGTAAACCTTACTGGAGCCAATGTTATTGTATCGAAGCTTAGCATTGCGACGTACATTCCAACCAATTTTGCTGGCAAGGTTTAGTTTATACAGCACTTCGAATAAACCGAACGAGAAGCTCAAAACAAAAGATGTAAAAGTTGATCCAGAAAGAAAGCCATTGGAACCTTACATTTCACTGTTACAAGCAAGGTGGTATGAATCAAGTACACGAATTAAGGATCTCTCTAGCAGTTTCAAGAAGCACGCTGATAAGGCGAAGTTGGCCATCCAAGAAGCAAACCGGAAGTTGGCTGCCGCAGAACAAGCAGAGAAGGACAACCGACTTGGTTTCGATACAGATATGGAAACCAAGAGTAGGATAGAAGGTCTTCCTTCCGAACGGGAACGATCAAGAACCCAATGGGCAAAAAGACTGGAACTTTACTTTGACTCGCTACAAGAAACCATATTCACCGCTACCAGGGCGTTAAATGACGTTACAGGCTACTCGAGCATCCAAAAACTACGTAAAAGCATCGAGCACATGGAAAAACAGCTGGGCGACACTAAGGATGAGGTGAAGAGGGCGAAAGTTGCTTATAATGCTGCTATCGATGTTCGTGCTCAATCCCAAGGCGAGGTCAACGAGCTTTTGCAACGGAAAAACTCGTGGACACCTCGGGATCTGGAACGGTTCACGCTTTTGTACAAAGACGACAGTGTTAATCTTAAGCGCGAAACAGACGCGAAGACTCATTTGGAGAATGTAGAGAACTTGGAAGAAGAAATATCTGAAAACTTGTATCGAGCGATTCTGACGCGGTACCACGAAGAGCAGATCTGGTCTGACAAAATTCGTCGCACTTCCACTTGGGGAACTTTCATTCTGATGGGGATGAATATTCTACTTTTTCTAGTCTTCCAGCTTCTTCTTGAGCCTTGGAAAAGACGCAGACTAGTGGGTAGTTTTGAAGACAAAGTGAGACTAGCCCTTGAAAAACAGGCTGATCTTCAAAGCAGGCAATTATCAGAAATGTCAGATCATATTTCTACCAGTTTTGATAAAGCACCTCACCAAAACGAAATGGCCGGGCCAAACACCGAAGAAAAGCTGTCTGCATTAGCATCAAAAGACGTTCAATGGCCTCTAACGGCTCCCCCGGCAAATGCAAGCTTCTTGTCAAAGCTCTCCTACGCATTTTCGTTATATCTACAAACCCTGTCATCGTGGTCCAAAAAATTTGCCAGAAAGCTATACACACTTCCAAAAAAGGACCTCAATTCAAAGATTACAATGACTAGCGCAGAAGTCTATGCTTTGAGCGCACTGTTCAGCTTTGCTGGTTTCGCTGTTTCCATGCTACTGTGACGTCGCTTATAGCTCCCGTGAATAATGACACACCTTAACTCATTAATGAAATCAAAGCTTTCCGGTGGCAAAACCAAAGTTGAACCTTTAAAGTTGTTCAAACCAATCGTCAAAGCGAATCTGTTCCTTGTTGCAGACTGCATTGAACGATCGCATTCGCCACTTTACCAAATAACAGCATTGACCCATAGAAATGGAGGAAACCGGAATCCTGAATGCCCCTGTAACGACAACAAACGAAAGAGCTGGAAGTGAAGGAGTAATGAGTGGGTCCTACGGTTCGCTTATAGCTCAACTCAACAGTAACAATAGTACCATAAGCAATGGTGGAACAGATCCGTATTTGAAACTGAAGCGCCTCGAAAAGGAGTTCGAACTTTTGAACCTTCAAGAGGACTATATAAAGGATGAGCAACGCCACTTGAAAAGAGAACTTTTGAGAGCTCAAGAAGAAGTGAAGCGTATTCAATCGGTTCCGCTTGTGATTGGACAGTTTTTGGAACCTATAGATGAAAACACAGGGATTGTTTCGAGCACAACAGGGATGAGTTATGTGGTGAGGATTTTGTCCACACTTGACCGTGAGCTTCTCAAGCCATCGACATCAGTCGCTTTGCATCGCCATTCTAACGCATTAGTGGATATTCTACCTCCGGATTCTGACTCTAGCATATCTATCATGGGAGCAAATGAAAAACCAGACGTTACGTATGCTGACGTTGGTGGTTTAGACATGCAAAAACAAGAGATCAGAGAAGCAGTGGAGCTGCCATTAGTGCAGGCCGACTTATACCAGCAGATTGGTATCGATCCACCCAGAGGTGTACTTTTGTATGGTCCTCCAGGTACAGGTAAGACAATGTTGGTCAAGGCAGTGGCAAACAGCACAAACGCGGCTTTCATCAGAGTAAACGGTTCGGAATTTGTTCATAAATACCTTGGTGAGGGTCCAAGAATGGTACGTGACGTTTTCAGGCTGGCTAGAGAGAACGCTCCTTCTATCATATTCATTGACGAGGTGGACTCCATTGCTACAAAACGTTTCGACGCTCAGACGGGTTCAGATCGTGAAGTACAGCGTATCTTGATTGAACTGCTCACACAAATGGACGGCTTTGATCAAAGTGTAAACGTCAAAGTAATCATGGCCACTAATAGAGCAGACACCCTGGACCCCGCTCTGTTAAGACCCGGTAGATTGGATAGGAAGATAGAGTTCCCGTCTTTGAGAGACAGACGTGAGCGTCGTTTGATTTTTGGTACTGTGGCTGCCAAGATGGCTTTGGCGCCTGAAGTTGATTTGGATTCTTTGATCATAAGAAATGACCCTCTTTCAGGTGCACTAATCGCAGCTATAATGCAAGAAGCGGGTCTACGCGCTGTCAGAAAGAACAGATACGTCATTCTGCAAAGTGACTTGGAGGAAGCTTACGCAGCTCAAGTGAAATCAAGCAGCGACGTTGATAAGTTTGAATTCTACAAGTAGACGGACTAAAAACGAAGAAGTAGAAGATTGGCTAATATCTTGTACATTAAAGGCATTACCACGCATCATGAATAGAGCATATAATTCTGACTTTATTTCAAATTTATATCGTAAATCGTTAATCCAGGTGTCAGACTGGACGCATCTGTGAAATCTAAATGGTTTAGATCCAAATTGAGGTAAGTGTCCCAAGTCTTGTTAATATGCATGGTAGCATTGTTGATCTCAATTCTTTTAAACATGCTGTCGGTGGATTTAGGAACAAAGACTCTGATGCTAGCATTGTGCTGGAGAAAGCCGTAGACGGCACTTTCGAAAAGGTCATACTCACACCCTTTCAAGTCTACAACGTGGTCGGTAACGATTTGAACATTCAAGTTGTCGAGCCTCTCTTCTCCATTTTGAATGTTTGGAACAGACACCACAAGTTCCTGATTTGAATACAACCAAGTTGGAGGAGAGTAAGTTTTCCACCATAGATGAACTCCAATGTTAGCATTGTTTTTAGTACTTTCACCAATGGCGGTTATAACGCCCCTCTGATGCAAAGAACCCATAAGTATGCCCAAAGCAACGTTGAACACAAGCCAGATACGGGTGATATACTTATTTCGCTTTGCTGAATTGTAATTGGAGAGATTGATGGAGGCACAAAACAAGGGCATTAGTGGTACTAAAAACCGCAGCTCTTGGTGCTGAAATGCCGAGAGGAAGACAAGGCCAGAAATGCACGAGAGCATTGCCAGATTCATTCTCTGTTTTTTGGAGAGGAAGTAGACCATGAGCGGGCCCAACATTTGCGGGGTGTTAATCAAAAGGTGCGTGTAACGAGGATGAACACCATGTTGAGCCAGGTTGGAGCTCTTTAGATTGTACAGCAAGTTGTTTAAAGGCGCTATGCACCAATCTGGCGATTGGAACATAATGGTGTCAAAATAAATGAATGCACAGCACGATAATATGAAAGTAGTGACGCAAATGAAGAACGATTTGATATGCCCCAGATAAAAATTCTGCAAAGTGGGTATTGCTGGCAGGGCGATGAAGCCGATGAACGTGATGCGGTTGAAAACACCAAAAGCTATAGCCATGCCAAGGAGAGCAGAAGTACGGTAGTGGTTGTAACGGGCAACCCTTGCGTCGAGAATTAAGACCTGGAACAGTGATAGTGTTATCAACAACGCGCAAGTTTCGAGCGAGTTGGAAAATGAGTGGCTCTGGTACGTCCATGTCACGTAAGAAGTGGAAATGTAAAAAGTGGCTTTAGCACGGTCGAGTTTCGATCGAAGCAGGAACTGGAGTGCCAATTTGTAGATGCACGTAAAGACGACATAGTTTTGCAAGCGTACGAGGTAAAGCAGGGTTATGGGAGGCAGCTGGTGACCGAACTTCCCAAAAATGTAAAACATTGGACCGTAAGCCAAGTAAAGCGGTCCAAAACTGCGTGCCGCGTTAGTAGCGTCGAATTCCCACGGTACAGTGCCGTGGGATCCATAAAATCTATGCGCCAAAATTTCCAGACTCTGGAAATGCTCATCTGGGTGGATATATGAGGGTTCTAAGGCAAAGAAGAGGCCTGCCAAATACCCCAGAATGTGTACTAATCTAAGATCCATCGCTAAGCTAAAAATCGAGATAAAAACAGTTGTAATGGTTCAAATTTTATGCTGAAAATTGCTAGATGGTTCAATTCGACCGTGGCATACCGACTCTACAAGTTTCAAGACCTCAATGTGACTGAGTCTATCGTACTCGCTGTTTATATATAGTTTTTGAGTTTTTCATTTGACATCATTGATATATTCGTCATAATAGCTTAGCTCAAATTGACGTTCTGGTGAAGTCAGTCCGAATTTTTAATTTCACCAGTCATGTGACCCCGAAATTGAATTTTGAATAATTTCGAAAAATTTTTGAACCGCCTTTAAAAAATCAAGAGCTTTGATGTAACTTTAAACCCGTAATAACGAACTATAAAAGAGAAAACGAGTATAAAACTAAGTCGAAATAACCGCACAACTGGTCTCTTTCAGCGGGAAACTATTTACAGAACCACCGAATTTTTAGAATCTCGCGAAAATGCTGGATCAAGGCGCCGTTTTGGAGGCTTTTAGCCGCACAATGGCTGCAGATGCTCGAATAATCAAACAAGCCGAACAAGAGCTTTATCATATGCAAAAAGAGCCTGGTTTCACGTCATTTCTGCTGAGTGCGGCCACGGACGCTTCGGTCCCCTTAAACGTGCGAATTTCGTGCGCCATCTACATGAAAAACAAGATTCAGCGGTGCTGGAGCAGTAAACGCGAAGATGCCATTGTCCCACAGGAGCAGAATGCGATAAAAGAAGCTCTTGTTCAAAACGTGATTGTGCACGCCGAAAACATGCAGATCAGACCCTATTTAACGGAATCTGTGCGTGGCATTCTGGACCATAGCGACCAATGGGATTTGAGTGGTGCCATCCAAGAGCTGTTGTCGAGCAACAAACCGGAGCTCGTATATCCAGGATTACTCCTGCTGTTTGAAGTCTGCATCAAGCACCGCTGGGATATGCCAGAGAACAGGCAATACATCGACAGCGTTGTGGAGACCGTTTTCCCATGCATCGAGACTATTTCTGCACAGCTCGTGAACGAAACTGATTACAAGTCTAACGAGCTGCTCTATCTGGTTCTCAAATGCTTCAAATACTCCTGTCTCAACAATTTCCCTCGTTACTTTGGTAACGTTGAGAAATTGCAGTCCTGGGTCCAACTGCATCTATTTCTGTGTTCGAAGCCCCTTCCAAAAGAAGTATTGGACTTGGAACCCGCCGACAGATCTTTGGACAAGAGGGTCAAATGTAACAAATGGGCATTCGGAAATCTGTCTAGATTTTTGATAAAATACAGCAGGTCCACGAAGACTATCACCCAGGACTACGTGAAGTACGTTTTTGACCAAGTTGTACCAACCATCCTGACGGAATACTTCAAAATCATAGAACTTTGGGGAGCTGGTTCTTTGTGGCTCAGCGATGCGTCTCTCTATTACATGATCGAGTTTCTAGAGAAGTGCATGACAACCGATTCGCTGTGGTCCATGATCAAGCCTCATTTGGAGTCCATCATCACATATGTGATATTCCCATGTCTGTCAGCCAACGAAGATAGTGTCGCGCTTTTTGAAGACGATCCTGAAGAATATACTCGTCGCTATTTCGACGTCAACAAAGAAGGCACGACTGCAGATGTCGCCTCTACAGATTTCATTTTCGTTGTTGGACACAGAAGATTCGATGAAGTCACCAAAGTTTTACCTCTCATCAATAAGGTTTTCAACGACTTTGCATCGAGAGGCGATTTGGCAAGTGCATATCAAGAAGAAGGTGCTTTGAGGCTACTGAGCTCGCTATGCAGCTTTCTCGCCGAAAAGAATTCTCCAGTTAAAAATGAGCTTGAGGGCATCTTTGAACATTTCATTACTCCTCTATTGAAGCAAGACAAATACCCATTCCTGATAGCAAGGGCTCTAGAGACTATAGCTATTCATCAACAGCAGTTTCATGATATGAACGTTCTCTCTCAGATTTATGAGGCGGTTTACATCAACTTCATGAACTCTGACCAGCTTCCTATACAGGTGGAAGCAGCCGATGCTTTGAAGACCCTCATTGTGTCGAACCCAACAATTCATCCACACATTTCGTCACAAGTTCCGGGTCTTATGGAAAAACTATTGAAGCTGTCAAAGGATTTCGAAATCGATCTTTTGTCTGAAGTTATGGAAGCATTTGTCGAAAGGTTTGCGGATGAATTATCACCATTTGCCAAGGACTTGGCGGCAAGCTTGGCAGAACAATTTATTACGTTGGGACAGTCGATTGTGGAGAATTCAAGTGGTAGCTACTCAACCGCCGATCAAGACCAAGAAATACAAGCCAGCGCGCTTCTTCAAACAATGACAACGATGGTCATGTCTATGAATAAAGTCTCGCTGATTGACAAGTTTATGCCGGTGGTGAAATTTATTATCGTGAACGCTCAAATAACATTTTTGAGCGAAGCTGTTGACCTTATGGATTCGCTTGCTTTGTCGTCGAAAGCCATGTTCAATAGTTTTTCGCCCGAAGTTTGGGAGCTACTGCACGATGTGATAGATTCATGTCAGACGTACGCTTTGGAATATTTTGAAAGCTTCCAGGTTTTCTTCGAGACTATTGTGACGTACGGCTTTCCAACCGATCAGACCTACGTACCACCATTTCTCGAGATTCTCTCGCATGCGATGGATAGCGGCGTAGACTTCGATGTTGAAAGTGCCCTCGACATTTTGTTGTTCTACATTCTATCCATGAAAGACATTCCTCTCATTGACAAGGCATTGAAGCTGGCTAATGAAGATAACGATGATTTGGAAGTGGAAGAGTTTACTTATGTGAAAGTATTTCTGGCGGGTCTGTTTGTTAGACCGGTAGAGACTTTGCAAATATGCGAGGACAAGGGAGTGACGCTTGAGATGCTCCGTAAGTGGTTCTCGTGTAAATTCAACAGTGTTCTTACCATCAAGCTGCAACTGGTTGCTATTATTTCGCTATTGGGACTCCCAGAACTACCCAGCTGCGTGAGCGGATTTATCCCTCAGCTCTCGGATAAGCTGATAGAGCTTACTGCAGCGCTTCCAGAGGCCATCAGGAAGAGAGATGCGCTTTCGAAGGGAGAACTTGGCGAGGCCTCGTTCCAGGACGATGGCACGGAATTTTTTGATGAAGTGGAGGACGATTTCAAAGAATCCTGTCTGGATGACATAAATTGTTTCCAGCAGGTGCATAACTTATTTTCACAATTGCAGACGTCAAATCCCGGACTATATCAGCAAATTATGGGGTCGCTTTCGGAAGATAAAATGGACACTTTGAAGACGATTTTGGAGTTTGTAGCGCAGAATTGAATTCTGGATGGGATCGGCCCGAAACAGGGTTATTGATCAACATACAGAAGGATTTGTGGTGTTGATTGGCAGACAAATCATTGTGTGATAAATCTAAGACTTGGCATGTAGGAGACAACAAGAACTATAATAACATTAATTTAGAGAGCTTGGTCAGGAGAAGCAACAAGCAATGGGATGATTTTCTTGGATTTCTGGGCGGAGAGAGAGAGAGAGGGAGAGAGACAGAGAGAGCTCTTATCATACAAATAACTATTGATACATTTCAGCTAAGACGCAGTGGCCTTAATTTTTTTTAAGTGACATTAC
Organism: Lachancea sp. 'fantastica'; assembly: GCA_900074735.1. Lineage (NCBI taxonomy): Eukaryota > Fungi > Ascomycota > Saccharomycetes > Saccharomycetales > Saccharomycetaceae > Lachancea > Lachancea sp. 'fantastica'. The sequence continues at coordinate 238,957 of LT598471.1, forward strand.
ATTCTGAATTCTTGGGCCTTTAGTTTTGGGATTTTAAAGTTTCATGCAAAGCTATTCTTCGGTCTTTACGGATGCCGAAGGAGACAGCTCGTTAGTTGCAGCGTCTTCGCCTTCCGGTTCACCTTCGTGCTCGCCGATTGGCTCACCCGATGTGGACGTTTGCTGGAAACGAGTGCGCGACTGCCGGAATAGCTCCTCTTGTTGTCGAAGGAGCTCTTCTTCGGACAGTCCCGATTTCTTGAATTTGGCATCTCTACGCTCTTTGATCCTTTGCGTTTCCCTGTGCTCTACCAGTATCTGCTCCAGATATGGTATGAACTCATGGTACTCGAGCTCTTCTAGTGCCTTGATCACGTGGTCCGGAGCGATCGTCTTTTTGGCTTCTTTATCGGCCATTTCTGATGCCATAGACGACAAAATCATGATGAATTCAATTCCAGATTCAATAATGATCTCCCTAGCTTCTTTACTGAACGTCAGGTCGCTTTCCAACGCTTCAGAAATTATCTTTTGCACCGTTGCCTTGGGCAGTGATATATCTTCCTGTTCGCCCATATTGAGCAGCTCAAATCGAAAAAACTCAAACTAAACCAAATCGAACCCGGGAAAAAAAAGACCAAGTACAACGATGGGTGTCAGTCTCTAACGATACTTGGTTCAAAACTTGCTGGAATCTAATGCCTTGGTATATCCCATCCTCTATTTTTTTTCCTTTTATATATGGGGAGAAGCCCGTTCTGAAAAAATATCCTGGCACGCCTTATATAGTGGGTTGTTGGCGATGCCCTTCTTTAAATACAGGTCACGTTTTTGTATGTAGATGTTTTTCTCAATGTGCAACGGTGAAAATAGAGCGGGAAAGTAGAAAGCAAGTAGAGTTATAATGGGGAAGAGGCGAGAAGAAACAAGTGAGTAGAGTGTTGCTGTTAGTTTGAGTTTACTTTTGAATTGAACCATGTCGCCTTTTTTCTGTTGTTTTCGTATAATGTGATACACTTTGGAAAAGGAACAATAGCAGAGAAAAAGAGCCGGCGTGGGAGGTGCGTCCCATTGGGATAGTTGTTTCATATGTAGGCTTCTGAATGGAGAACAGGTTGAAATGCAAGAAAACAAGAATTTTACATTGTCCTTCCATATCACTTTGGTTTTTGGTGTCGCTGAGAGGCAAGATGTACACGTGATCTGTACGGTTTTCTAATATGTGTGATCAATGGAAGACAAGAAGTTCAGTTTGACAAGAGGTAGTCGGTGACATGTCCTATGTGATACTATTTATATTTGTCCGTTTATCGTTGCCCTTTTTTTATGGTCTCCAGGTTGAGATATAAATCTGTAAATTTCTTTCCATGCTCTTAGGCGTAGATAGTGACCAACGTTTCAAATATGAACATTTCCGTTTAAGCAGATCGCAAAGTAAAAACTTCTTTGGTTCTAGTTTCAAGACCAGCTCGGTGTGATATGGTACACCATCGGAATTGTTTTGGCAAACCAAAGTGTCATCTTCAAAAAACAAGAAGTCGATGTATCTAGTCGAGATCGGGAAGTATATCATCATGCACGAACATTCTTTATGATAACCGTTTCTGTCAAAATTCTGGTAATCCAAGTGTCAACCGCAGTCAATCCTTTCTTTTCAAATTGTGGCCTGGTCATTTGCCTTTACAACAACTAATTCAAGAGAGAGTCACTTTAGTCCTGTTGATGATTGGGGCTAGGCTATGTAAATACCACTTTCACGTGACTTCTGTTAAAAACAGAAAGGAAAGACGAGCCTTGGGCAGCAAGAGAAGTAAGTGTTTCAAATTCAATAACCCCCTTCCTTCCAGAATACGTTATCCTTTTTGCGTTATAAACTTTTGGGCATGTGATACGTATAAGCAGCCTTATTTGTAAGGACTTTCCAAAGGGAATCGTCAGACAAGCTGCATTCCAGCTGAATGAGACCTTATGATAATTTAGCCCGTGTGGAAAACATCCACTTGTTAGGCCAAAACTCGAAAGGCGAGATCATCTCATCCTCTCGTGTCATTGACGCTGGACTTTCAACGATGGAGCACGTGAATTGTTAGTTGATGTTTAGTCACGTGCGAACACTCTTTGGAGCCAAAGAAGCGAGAAATCACTATAACAAGGACAGAGAGTGTGCAGCAAATGATGAGTGTCTTGACCGTATTTATAAAGCATCAAAATCAAGAAACGTATTTGCGGTGAATTCCTGGGAATCGAACACTTTATACTTTAGTGTCGCTATCATCTTTGAAAAAGAGAGCTAGCCACGTGACCCCAAGCAGAAGTTAGAGAGAAGAACTCTTTAAGCTGAGTCTTTTGCTCAACAATTAATACGTTTGATGAAGTGTAGACATATTCAATGAGAAAAGTTTCAAGAATTACCCCGTTTGAGTAGCACCAGAAAAGAACAGAAAAACACATCTTTATTTCAAAACATCTTCGTCAGATCACTCTATTCTTTCATGTCGTCGTTACAGAAGTCTGTAATCACGTGATCCTGCAAAATTTCTGTTTCAAAACAAAAACCCCGTAAGACCTCATCGATAATTAACACATTCTTTACAGAAGTTTTCTCTTGGCTTAACATTGATACATTTTACCCTTTGTCGTTGGCTCTGAGGTCGATTTTCTCTTTGAACACCACAGATCATTTCTCACGACCATCTCTTCTGGTAAAATTTTAAAATAGGCGTCTAATATAATATAACCATGCGATGAGCTAGCTGCTCCAGTACTTCACAACCCTCTCACCACCTCAACAGCAGTAACACACCATGGCTAGCTCGCCAGTAGTACTCTCCCAATACGATCCGAGCGGTCAGTATTTGGCTTATGTTACGGTGGCTTTGGATAAACAAAGGATCTCGGTAGAACCAACGAAACCGTCGTCCAAAGCTGATGGATTGGTCAATGAGAATTTTCTGTATTTGGAGGACTCCAATTTGCGAGTAACGTGTCTGGAATGGGTCACACTAACTTCTGGAGACTCTCAAATGGTTGCCGTTGGTCTTAATTCGGGCGAAATCTGGATCTATGCGCCTGCAGCTAATCAAATAGTCTACAAATTGTCCACTGGCAACGCCGATGCGATTCATGATTTTAAAGTTCAAGGAGACATTGCGTGGTGTTGCGACCGCAAAGATACCATTTATCGGTTCAGAATGACTGATTTTGCATTGGACGACAAATTCAAAGTTGAAGGTTGTGAAGACCTTCAAAAAATATGCATCGTGGACGCTGATCGCATCCTTCTGGCATCCCATTCAGTTTCTCTAGTGCAAATTGCCACCCGCACAGTGGAAAGAACATACCCTGGCCATATAACTGCCGTCACAAATATCAAAATGGTGAACACCAATACGTTTTTAACCAGTGCATCCAATGACAGATTTCTAAATCTCTACGATCTCTCAAGTGGTGGTACCACGTCTGTATTGGTATCACAGTCGGATGTTATCCAGGTGGCTCATTACGGAGACCTAGTCATAGCAGTAGCTTTGGAAGATGGGTCTGTGGAAATCTTCCCAGACCCACTTGTCTCTACCAGCAATAAAAGACGCCGGGTGGTCTCGAAGCAATCGGCACATCGCTTCAAAGTACAGAGGCCTGTAAACGAAGAAGCTGTGCCGGTAGTGAACGTCTCCGTTACTGCAGACATCATTAATTTTGCGTGGCTCGAAAACGCTACCGTTCCCTACTGTGATCAAAAACAATGGCGTGAACTACCCGCTTCATGTGTCATAACCAAATCTCGTCCTTCTGCAGGATCCAAAAATGTGCATAGATCTCTACACGGTCAAGATCAAGCCGCACCCAAATCATACGTCGAGGGCAACGCGACTGTCACATCCGGTGACAACTTCAAGCACGTCAAAGAAGCCATATCAGAGCTTGAAAGAAGCGATGCTGATTTCGAAGAGTCGCTTGCTGATAAATTGGCACAATCTTCCATGGGACCAGAGCATTCCGGCTCTAAGAAATCCAAGAAACGTGCTACGACAGGTACGCTCACAGTGGTACTATCTCAAGCTCTGAAATCGCATGATCATAGTTTGCTGGAGACGGTGCTTAATAACCGTGACGAGAAAATTATTAAAGGAACCATTGGCCGCTTGCAACCCTCGCTTGCGGTGCTTTTGCTTGAAAGACTTGCGGAGCGTATAGCCAGACAAAGCAATCGCCAGGGTCCGTTGAATGTATGGGTAAAGTGGTGTTTGATTATTCACGGTGGGTATTTGGCCCGGATGCCAAACCTGACGTCCAGTCTGGCCTCTTTGCACGCAACGCTGCGGAAGCGGGCTGAACTACTGCCTCGTTTGCAAGCTTTAGAGTCGCGTCTTGAGTTTTCACTGAACCAGCTCGACGCATACCGGGCTCGCAACGCTATCTCGAGCGAAGAACTTGAAATCGGTGAAAAGAGGAGCCAAGTGTCGGACGACGAAAACGATGTTGAATACAACGAAGAGCTAGATGACGCAGGCCTGATAGAAGATGGAGAAATGGATTACGACAGCGACGCTGATGGCAGTGACGGCGAAGACGACGACGCAGGATCGGTATCTTCACTACCGGCCCAATCTGAGGAACAAGATTTTATAAACGATTCAGGCCTGAAACCAGAAATTGAAGAAGGATACAGTGACGTCGAAGTCGATTGATGACAGATATCCAGGCCTTTTCCCTTACTGCATCATTGTAATTTAAAGTACGGTATAGTATAACATTATACTCATTATCATCCATTAGTATAGAAAGTAGTATTTAAGCCATTGATATTTGACTCTCCTCCGGTGCTTCCGGCCGGAGGCTCCGCACTTAATTAATTATTTGGAAATTGGCCAATTTGAAAATCTCAGGACTATTTAAAGGCATCGAAAAATTCGAGGAGAAGACTTCTAGAAGTTTTGAAGCGAAACTGGTTTCGAGATGGACGATTTTGTTGTCACAGTTCTCTCGAACAGCGAGTGCTATACTTTGACCGAAAAAATCGGTCCTCAGATCTCATCTTTCAAAAATGGATAAACAGTACATCTCCTATAACAACGTGCATCAGTTGTGCCAAGAAGCATCGACAAAAATCAAGCAATTCAAACCTGACTTGATCATTGCCATTGGCGGAGGTGGATTCATTCCGGCAAGAATCTTGCGTACTTTCTTGAAAGAACCTAATGTACCCACAGTACGCATTTTTGCCATTATTTTATCATTGTATGAGGATTTGCAGTCTGTAGGTTCGGCAGAGGAAAAACCTGGGGTAGCCGTGCAAAGAACGCAGTGGATCGATTATGAGCAGTGCAAATTGGATCTTGTAGGCAAAAACGTTTTGATTGTCGACGAAGTTGACGATACACGTACAACGCTGCACTATGCTTTGAGCGAGCTGGAAAAAGATGCTGCGGACCAGGCTCGTGCCAAAGGCATTGATTTGCAACAACATCCAGAGATGAAGACCAATTTTGGCATATTTGTGCTCCATGACAAACTCAAGCCCAAGAAAGCAGACTTGCCTGAAGATATACTCAACAACGAGCTGCGTTATATCGCAGCCCGTAAAGTTCCTGACAAATGGTATGCTTACCCATGGGAGTCCACGGACATTGTAAGTCACACACGCAACGCTGTGGAACAGGGCAACGATGTTTTTTTGGATTAAGTGGGACTTGAGGCGATATGCGTGGGTAAAGCAGGCAACGGTGGTTGCAAAGCTGGTATAGTGATTATTTCATTGGTAGTTTCAAAGGTAAACAGACTTTTAAATTGCATCTTGAGCTTCGATTATGTTGATTTGCTTTGCTGAAGCAGGGCTAGGCGTATTATATTTGAAATGAGAGCGTGATATAGCTCTTGTCCGGATTTTCTTGACAGAGAGTTTGGTGTCGAGTGTGCGGCAATGTAAATGAAAATGTCATACTTTGTGGAATATGGACCGAACCATTTGTTTGAAGCCGTATTCGTTGCTACTTGCCATTCGCAGTTTTCGGCGTATCACAAACATAGGGCTATGCTGTTGATATCAAAGAGCATTGTAAAGTGTAATTTGGGAGCCGGCACTTTGTCCGGTCGTGAATTTTACAAGCACAAAATGTATATCGAGCGACCTCAATGCTGAGCCCATTAAGAGGTCTTTCATGTAGAACTGCTTCAGGGTGAGGTTCATTGGGTGGGGGCTGTTTGTCAATGCCTAATTAATAAAGTTTCTTCTTCCGCGGTTGTGGCTACAGACGATGGTTATGCTCCGGTTGGGCTAATGATAGCGAGATATTCCGGTAGGTAGCTGTGCTACTGTGCGTTAGCCCGCTAAACTGATCCTGTGCGGTTATTTGTTGCATCTGACACCCAAAATTGAACCCCGTCGTTGGAAACCTATAACCACTTCGCGGTCACGTGAATGCAATTTATACGTTGTGACTGGCTTTCACGTAGATCTCGTTTCCTCTAAAATAAAAGAACACTGTTTATATGTAATTCATACACCAGATTGACCTTCTCCTCCTTCTCCTCCTCCTTCATCTATCTCTCTATCTATCTACCCTAAATTATTACTATACATGTCTGTCTATGCAACCCTTTGTCTTTTAAGCCAAACGAGACTGTACCACCCCGAAACCCTCGCCTTTTATACAATTATTTTTTACTCCCTGTTCACCCCCTTACCCCTCATCAAATCCGACGGGGCAGACCCCGCACTTTGAATAGTCCCCGCGCCCATTCGCCCGTGCTCACCTTCAAGTGCAATTCGCCGTCGTCGAACCCGGTTTCGGCGGCTACGGCCACCTGGTCTCGCGCGGCCAAAAGGCCGCGCAGAAGCCACAGTGCAATAACAGATCCAAAATACATCATTCCGGCGAAAATCGCGGTCTTATAATAGCCATTTAGCCCGGCAGGCAAATCTGCGATCTTGTCTGAGGGCACTCGAAGTTCAAGTCCGATGATCGGAGCCGTCAAACTTCCGGCGCTCAAATAGATCCAGATCATACCCAGACAAACGCTCAGCTTATGAAGCCCTACAACCCGAGTTGCGATCGGCGCCATTACAGACCAGATAGTGCCCATGAATAGGCCCACGATCAATCCGAATACCAAAGCGGTCGCGAAATTCTGACATGGTATCCACATTGCCAGCGAAAACACTGTCACAATCAAATGCGCAACTATACTGGTCGTCACAGGCCCAAACGCGTCTGCAATGAGTCCCATTGCTGGACGTCCGAAAAACGCGCCCACGCTCACCATTGACGAAACTATGCCGCCCTGATATCGCGAGTATCCTAGTGACACCGTGAAGGCGGAAAGGGAATACAGCAACACCACGTATCCAAGCATCGTGCAGAGCACATACATAACAAACAGCCAGTATCCCACGCTCTGCAGCACCTGCAGGTCGAATATGCGGTATGGCGTTGGAGTGCGGTTCGCGGCAATCTGAGCATTGCGGATTTCTTTGACGCGCGTGCGTGTCATTGCCAGAGCAACGACGTTCAGAAACGTACAGATGACGCACTGTGTGATTAGCGCGTATTTGACTGACCGCTCTTGCATGATCTTCTGCATGCCCAGATTGAAGACCACGCCGCCCATGCCGGAGCCCGCAGCGCCGATCCCTATAGCAACGTTACGACGTCTGCGGAACCACTGTGGCAGCAGCGTCATGCTTGGGATGCAGATAAACGCCAGTCCGAAAGAGATCATCACGCCCTGCGTCATGTACAGCTCCCACAAACGCTTGGAAAAAGCGGCAAGTAACAGCGAAGCGCACTGCAGCACAAGCCCGACGGCGATAACCACTTGCGCATTGGTGCGATGCACTAGCCACGCTATAAGGGGCCCGAAAAACAGACCCGTTCCAAATGCCAGCCCGCCAATAGCCGCGTAGTCCAAAGCGCTGGCGTTGGAAAACTCGTTCGTACTAAGGTACTCCGCCAGATACACCGCATAACCGGCATTGGCGCCCCACTGCGAAAAATTGTAGAGGAAATATGCCGCTACCACAAACCAGCCAAATCCGCCATCCGGAACATCAACAACGTTGTTATCGGCCTTGGGGTTATTCCCTGCGATCGTGGTCAATTGTTCCGGATCCTGGTTGGGTTTTTCCGGTGATGACTCAGAAGACATAGATTCGGACATAAGAGAGAGACAGAGTGTGTGTGTGGGTGTGTAGGTGCGTATGATGATGTGAAAAGGGTACGGTACAGATGAACAGTTACAATGAGCGTTGTTATTTGATTCAACTTAACGCAATGAGTTTTGTTTGATGTTATTGATTGGGCCTTGTTATTATGGCTTGTGGAAGACCTTGCTTTTTATATAGCCGCTAGTACATAGTATCACAAACCTTCGATCAGCGTGAAAAGCCTGTTTCTTATAGCCTGCTGGGTCAAGACGTTAGTAATATAAATGACGTTTCGCACGGCGTGGTAGCGTAAGCGGGATGAGTCTTGGCGCAACAGGAGAATCACCACAGGGTCGTAGAGAAAGCAGCAGAGAGATGCAGCAGAGAGATGCAGAGAGAAGCAATCCACAGTTTGCTTTGCGTACGTAGTGACGTCAATTTTGGGGAATCACGTTATAGGGGAGCAGGAGGAACGCGGGTTTATGCGGTGCGGAAAGCGGGAGGTGTAGTTCTTGCAAAAGAGTGTGGTGTGGTGTGTGGGTGTGGGATTTTTTTAGGGAAGGGCACGAGGGACGAGGGTTTTAAAGTGACGGCGCCAAACTTCTCGTCTGAGCTTCCGTGTATCGCACTCTACTGAGTAATATTTGTCATTAGAAGTGTGGCAGTAGATAGACATGACGTTGAGCGTTGAGAGAGAGTCCTAAAGAAAATGGCCACGGTAGGTAAAAGATCTAAAGAGATGAATAGTCACGTGATGCTCAATTAATTGCTTACTTAATACATTGTGCTGCTATTTCGTGTAGCGCTATCGTCTTTAGTGATAACCAGCTCCGGAGAACTCGTCAGGTTCCGCTACACTGAAATGTTTCTTTTCGATACATTTCATTTCCGTCAGTCGTTACCTCTAATTCCGCACCCTATCCCACACTTCACTTCATAAGTTTCTATATTACTGTTGAGTAAGGGCCTATCACTATATACGAAACAAGTTTCTATTTGGCCCATCACTCCCGTTTGTTCGAGCTTGTTTGACCGCGTTCTCTCGATCTTTCAGTTTTTTTTTTCGAATTTGGAGACGAAAGGATCAGTTTTTGGGCTCTTGATTGATCGTGTGTGGAATTGAACCAATCACGAGACTCAAGGTGACAGCGTTCCGGACGTCAGATTTACTACAAGGTCAATGATGGTGTCACGTGTTACGTTACTTGCTGCGACAGTATCAAAGAAATTAGAGAACCAAAATTTCCCATGTCACTACATCCTTACCAATCAGCTAACATGATTACAAGGTAGCCCTGGCAATATCCCCCACAGTAATACTTATCAAGTCGATTATCTTTTTACCGCAATTCTCCCCAACTCAATCAGTTACCTTTAGCGTTGTCAATTATTTCACTCCCAGAGATATCTTCAGTTCAGTTTCACACGAGGGTAATTTCCATCTCGAAATTAACATGAAAAACAGACTTCTCGGTCACTGCTGACACAAACTCTTCGTTACCAGGTGTTTTCCACACAGCCTACCTATGTTCACTCGCCATCGCCGAACTATCACTTTTTATTATCCTGTCATCCCTATGTCACGGTCAAATAACTACCGACATCACTGGCAAGCTGCTAGAAACTCCTTAGTACGAATCCCAACCACGCTAATTCTTCTCAGCTGCAGTTTCCCTGCTATTTGGCTTTAAGCTCGCCATCTGATTTTGATGCTGCTCTTGCTTCGCTGACACTGTTCGAGAAATCAATTAAATGTCAAATAAATATGCCAAGATAATAATTCGGCCATATCATCACCAAAAACGCCTAAGATCCTAAAGACTCGTTCAAGGTTGAGATTCAGTTTCTGAAAACAACTACAACCAACCTGGATTCGCAGGATCAAACCTCCACGCAACTTCTTGTATCATTCCCTCCAAAAAGGCATGACTGCGGACTCTAAAGACTCTTCCAACTCACGAATTCCAATTTGGCTAGATTGCGATCCGGGCCACGATGACGCTGTAGCCATTTTACTTTCGTGCTTCCTTCCCCAATTCCATTTGCTAGGAATAAGTGCGTCTTACGGCAATGCCCCAGCAGAAAAAACCGCTTACAACGCTTTGTCACTAGTCACCGCAATGGGCAAATATGACCAGATTCCTGTTTATGCTGGGGCCCAAAAACCATGGTCTCGTAAGGCTATTTATGCCCCAGATATTCATGGCCACTCTGGTCTAGATGGCACCTCACTGCTACCTGTACCCAAAGCACAGCTTTGCACGGATCAAAGCTACCTCGATGCGATGTCCAACGCAATCAATGCATACCCAGGAACCATTTCTATTGTGTCTACGGGATCACTGACTTCGGTGGCAACGTTGTTCAAGGAAAGACCTCACTTGAAGCCCTTGGTCAAGTTCATCAGTGCCATGGGTGGAGGCATCAATGAGGGGAATAGAAATGAAAACGAAACTGCAGAATTTAATATATGGATAGACCCTCACGCTGCTAATTCGATACTCGATGATGACATACTTAGTTCCAAGTTTATCTTGGTACCAGTGGATCTTACTCACAAGGCAATTGCTACCAAAGAAATTGAACGTATGGTTCTTTCAGATGGTGCATCGAACCTTAGAAAACTGTTCTACGAACTTTTTCTGTTCTTTGGACACAGCTACGAACACGCCCAGGGCTTCGAAGCTGGTCCTCCAGTACACGATCCTTTAGCACTGATTCCACTGCTGGAATTTTATGGACTCGAGAAACCTGAAACAATAGCTTTTGAGTATAAACGCTTACAACTACATGCCGTTGAGCATGAAAATAGTCCCAATTTGGGCCAAACTAGAGTGCTTAAAGAGTATCAGAAAAATAGCACCAATGGATCCATAGTGGGGTTCAATCTCAACATGTCTTTTTTCTGGCATCAAGTCGATTTGGCGCTTGGATTGGCCGCGCAGAATGCCACCATTTAGGACAGCTTTGAATTGATGCTCTCTCACTGACACGCTCGCTTTGTTCGATCTCTTCAATTCTGGTAAAACATAATTTCAAACCTGCTGGACACAAAGGACCTGCAGGCGTAACTTTGTCAACCCAGTTTGGTGACAAGCTCCACTCAAACGTTTTGAGTACGGTAGCCATCGTTATGCGCACTTCCATCAACGCCAGTTTCTCTCCTAAGCAGGCACGCCTGCCACCATGGAAGGCGCTCATAGCGCTGGTGTTCTTCCTATGCCTCCATTCGCTCATGATGTCCGTGATGTTGTCTCCCCAGCGTTCCGGCAAAAATTTGTTCGCTGTCTCGCCCCACGCAGCAACATATCTTCCAGTTGAGATGTTATTGTAACCGACATATGCCCCTTTAGGTATGACTACATCTTTTCCAAGCATACATTTTTTGGTAGTGCACCGATTGATGATTTGGGACAAAGGTGGATAAAGCCTTATGCATTCAAAAATGAAGCTGTTCAGCAGAGGCAGCTCATCGAGACTTTTATCCCCACACTCTTGCACTTCAGCTCGCACTGATTCCTGCCAATTTGCATGTTTCCCAAACATGTAGAAACATGTTGTAAGAAGCAGTTGCGGGTTTTCGTGACCAGCAACAACGATGATGACCAGGTTGTCGATCAGTTGCTTTTCAGAAATTTCACCGCGGTTGAAACTGCGAATTAGATCTGAGGACGCAAATTTGGTTTGTTCAAAAGTATAATTGTCAATCATGCTGTCCCGAACAGCTTTAACCAAACATCTCCTAAAATCCTCAACATACTCCCTAGCTCGCTGTCGCGAAGGAATTGGAAGCCGGTCCAGCATGGGAAAGTTCAAGTATAATGGTTTGAAAATGTTGCTCTTCACGTTCTTCAATTTTACATGGAGCTGAGAGTTTTCTCTGGTCAATGTCCCAATATCAATGCCAAGGGCGACTTCGGAAATATTTGCTAGGCTAAGCCTTTGAATGAGCTCCGGCATCGCGACTTCAAATTCTGCGCTTCCTGAACTGCGAGAATTGTCGCCGTCTCCTGTTGCTGGCGCCATCTTTTCACATTTCATCAATTGCGTCTCGATAAGCCCACAGAAGCGACTTGCATTTTTAACGAGAGGCCTATGGTCAAAAAATTGGAGCCCTGGTGTTATTGCCTTTCGAAAACGTTTCCATATTGCACCATGAGCAGAAATAACGTTCTCCCCGGTATATGCCGAAATGACACCATATGGAATCTTTATGTGATTTCCGCTTTTTGCAAAAGTATCTTCATCCTTGAAAACTTGCGCCAGTAATTCTGGCCGTGAAACAACGATGTTCCATCGAGATCCAAAGAACAGTTTTACTGCACCGTATTTTTCAAGCGGTTTTCGAAGGTAGAGCTCGAAAACATCTTCCTGATCAACGTCAAAAATTGACGGTAACAAAGTAACGTAAAAGGGAATAGTGGGGATGTTTCTAGGGTAATTCCAAGGGGGAAAAGCTAGCTTAACTATCACCGCGAGTATGGAAATACCCAATACGAGGCAAATTGAGCTCCACTCCATATCGACACAACGTTACACGCCTTGTCGTCGTTGAGATCAGATACCGCTTCTAAAGTGTTGTGGAACTTATATCGTTACCGCTGCTCGCATTGACACCTCGCTTATGTGGTGTCAATTCTCTTGTTCTGCTTGGCGAAACTTTTACACTAGAATCCGTTTTCCATGCCAATGATTGTTTAGTGGGAACGTCATGATGGCATTCGCGCAAAGTTCTAGAATCGATTGAAATACTGTGTGTGAACAGACGTTAGTGACCTTACAAGACCTGACGTTGCAATTGTAACATTCGCAAAGTTTCACCGATGCTCTGGACTTTACGAAATTGCTGAACTAAAAGGGAATTGACGCTAGCTTGAAGACAGAATGCTGTTAAAAGTTTCACGTAGCGCAGTCTTTTTTTAGCGCTTTAAAGTACCATGAATTAAACCGTTGACAGTATTGTCAACGTTCTAAATGGTACATCAAAAATATCTCTCAGCATAGAACCCTGGAAAAGACCTCACGGCTACTTCGACCCGTCCTGGAAAAGTGGTGAGACAAGTGAATACTTTGCAAATGATTCTGGCCAGCGAGCTTTCAACCTTCCGGATAACTTCCCATTTTAGTACAGATGCCAAGACTCAGGTTAGCGATGAGCGGTTATGGCAGGAAAGTTCAGGGTTCTCGGTCCTTGATAGAGCTGTAATGGCAAGGGTCACATACGATACAACGCGTTAGCTTCAATTGCTCGGCTGTAACCAAGGCTAGACATTGATACGCTCCCTAAATTGGAGGTTACCATACTTCAAAGAACGTGTTTAAGGAGCGAAACATGGTCAATTGAATTTGTCGAACTTATTTAAGGAGCAGGTCTTTGTGTGACGGCTCTGAGAACATGCTTTGCATTCTTAGTTTCATTAACAGAGCATCTTCCTTCCACGATGCTGCAATCCAGCGACGAAAGTCTGCGCAAGTGCATTGGTATAGAAGAAGACAGCAAAGACTTGTCGACCTTCAGCAAAGTCCTTTGTATATACACGCGTAAAGCGGAATCTTTTGAGCTCTACTCAATAAGAGACAAACAAGACGCCATCTTCTCTCAAAAATGGGATAATTTCATTGAACTTCTGAGGCAGGCAGAGGTACGTGCAGTTGAACCTGCTGGTTTAACAGAGCGAATCATCAATCATGCAGCAATAAAGAGCTTCACCAAGCTCGCAAACACCGATATCAAAGTGACAGAATTTCACCGAGCTGGAGAAAGCCAAATTCGCGGTATAATTACCACTTTAGAGAACGAGAATGATTTCAATGACTGGCTTATTGGACACATACTCGAACAAGCTCGAATGGAAGCCGATGAAAAGCCTCGTGGTCAAAACGGAAAGCCATTTGATGAACTCTTCACAAGCTATTTTGCGGAAAATTTGAAAAACACAACATCAAAAGACGAATGGGAATTAGGAGGCCGCGAACACTTTCTGGAAAGAGTGAAGTATTTCACCGACCGATATTTAACGATTGAGTGCATTTTACCAGCCTTTCCTTGCAAGTCGTCGAACAGTGATAAAGTTCATGGTGCAGTGCCAGATAAAGGCGAGGAACTAGCCCTGAGGCGTCTTATTGCAGCCACCAGAGAAGTCCAGAGCTTCTACCCACCCGGAATGAAAATTTGGATTGTGAGTGACGGCCATGTGTTCAGTGACTGTATCGGCGTGGATGATGACGTTGTAGACGCTTACACGGCTAAACTCCATGAGCTATACAATAGTTTGGCTACCCCGGGGGTTGATGCTATTGGTTTTGTCGGCTTGAAGGAATTATTTCTCGGTGATAACACTATGACAAGTTTCGACGAGAGTATGGTTAGCGAAATTGACTTGCCGCACTATACTGGGTCCAAAATTTGTGAAGTTTCAGAACTTTCGAGACGGATCCTAATGAAAGGTTTTGACACTGATGATGGAAGATTGAGACAGCAAATCTTGATACCTGGCCACCCCAGACTGCACTTATTTCGAGGCTTCTCGAAGTTCATGATGGATGACCTTTCTCACTTGAGCCATTTCAAAAACTCTTCTCGAAAAGGTTTCAAGAAAGTAGTCTCCAAAGTGGCTTTCGAGATGATAAAACGTAACGATGCTTACTCAAACCTGGTGGAATTGCTGTTCCCACACCACATGCGGTTCTCTATCCATGCTCACACGAACGCAGGCCCCAAATTTGGCGTGAAAATCATCTCAAGGCACCAGTGTCAGATTGTTAAATCATTGGACGCTCAAGAAGAGCCGTCATTCGAAGATTTGCTGCATATTCCGACCCCATGGCATAATTGCGTGATCAAACTGCACGATGTCTATTATCTGGCTAAGTCAAAGGTTGCTATCGACGCAATTACCAGTGGCCATTATGAGGGTCAATGGCAGGACGGAAGTGGTGAGAAGGACGTCGGAGGCCATTTCGTGATTAAAAAAAGCTTGCGCTTGCAGAAACAAATGTAGCCTTTCTGTATGCAAGAGCAGAATATGTTTTCGGCCTGAACGTTTTTTGAACTTTTCACTTCATTTCCTGTGGCTATAAGCTAGTTGATCAACACGTATGAAAAAGCCTTTACAGTTCGTTAGCAAAATAACTATGCCCCGTCCCTGTTTAGTATACGGTTAATAATATACACGTAGATTTCGTGACAACAGCGCCGACCAATGGTAACCTTCCGGCACCTGCAGCAGACACATCCTCTTCTTTCCTTTTATGCGATAATGATACAATGGAACGTCCAGGAGTTTTGTAAAAGTCTCATATAACACCCAAATAATCTTCTTTGATACTTCCGATGGCATAAATCGAATTCACCTCACTTCTGGCACCCACTACCTTCAGTCTTACCCTCGAGCCCTTGGTGATAATTTGCTCTGAACTCTGGTACGATGGCGGGTTTGAACCGCTGTTGTAGGCCAGGTCTTCTGGCATCAAAAATGGCGATACAAACACAGAAAGAGGCCCCACGTCCACTTCAAAACCCAGGTTTGTACAGCTCGAAACGACACCGTCCACCACTTCACCTTTGAAGGGCTTCCACACGACTGCACGGTATTTTACTGTGAACTCAGCAGAGCCATCTCCGGGCAAAATTCTACCCCTCTCAATTTCAACGTTTTCGCAGTCCAAAACACACAAAATGTACCCGAATTTACCGGTACACGTACCCTCTACCTCTTGCAGAAGTTTAGTACGCAAATACTGTTTCATTTGCGGACCAAAAAAGGATGGATGCAGTGTGATGTTAAGCGACAGATCTTTAAAGAAAAACATCCTTATATTTGGTCAAAAAAGTCTCTGAAAGTTACTGAAAAAAGCCTGGAATCAATTGCAAAACCACGGTACAGTATTACAATACTCAATTCCAACAACAATCCGGCTTTGGACAGGTTTCTGTGCTTTTATTTGGCTTGCAATCATCCAAGAGTCTTTCTACGTGACTTGACAATTATATGAAATATTTAATCAACTTTTCCAACTTGGTCCTTCGTACAGAGGGATATGAATAATATTGAAAATTCAAGAACTCTAAAAGTTGAAAGATGCTCGTAACTAGTATTTGTAGAAAAACCATCTAAACTTAAAGACTTGAAGGGTAGGTTCGTTTGATCTTTTAGATTCAATACAAACCTTTCATAAAGCAGTGGGACAGACACAATAATATGTCACAGAAGTTAGGACACACAGGCCTGGCATTTGCGCGACTTTGGCATCACGTCGACGTTGCCCAAGAAAAGAGAACTTTGGGCAGACTGGCCAGTTCCATAGCATTGACGTTGATCGGAAAACACAAGCCGGTGTATCACCCAACACAGGACTGCGGAGACTACGTGGTGGTTACGAATTGTCAGTTTTTGCGTGTAACAGGTCAAAAGTTTGACCAAAAGAAGTACTGGTCGCATTCTCAAAAACCGGGCCATCTCAAACTAATAACGATGAGAAAAATGGTGGAAAACAAAGGCCACGGTGAAATACTCAAAAAGGCGGTCAGCGGGATGCTGCCAAAAAATAAGCTTCGTAAACCTAGACTGGAGAGATTGAAGCTATTTAGCGGTAGCGAAAATCCGTACGTTTCGAACATCACAGCTTATGTTGATCAGCTGCCCAAGATCGAGAAGAAACGGAAGCTTTTGGAATCAAACTAGCTACGGGAACAGGATGCTAGAATAAACCGTCACCAAGAGGTTTTAATTTGTAAATAGCATGCATATAGTAAAGCATAACTTAACCAGTTTACACTAGTTGAGATAGGTAAGATGATAAGAGAAGGATATCCCACAGCTCCACCAGCACAGCTGAAAGCTGTTATGAACCAGAGATTTCTATCTCTAAAGGATCGAAAAAAAAATTCATGATTATAATACAAGACTACCTTTTAATTTTTCTATTGATATCTTCTAAGCTACCACGTTGGTCCACAAACTTTTCAAAAGTCTCTTGATCTATCTGTGTAGAGACGTGGTGCAATGTTCATGGCCATCAGCTCCTGGAACAGAAGCTTGGCGGCATATGGAATGTGAATTTGATAGATGTCAATTTTGTTCTTGCAACCTCTGCACTCAAACTGGTTGTGCTTTAACTTCGCAATGACTGTCATCAGACCACATATACCACAGATGTGAACTCTGAAAGCATCAGAGGCCTCCATCAATCTTTCCTTTAGGAAAGATGCAGCACCATGTGCAATCATACAGTCACGTTCCATTTCTCCGAATCTCAAACCACCATCTCTGGATCTACCTTCCACAGGTTGTCTGGTCAGGACCTGTACAGGACCACGAGCTCTGGCGTGGATTTTGTCGTCGACCATATGTCTCAAACGCTGATAATAGGTTGGACCGAAAAATATCTGAGCCATGAGTTTTTTTCCCGTGTGACCATTGTACATGACTTCGAAGCCACGCGACTGGTAACCATGTTCACGCAATAGCCTGGAAATACCGTCCACTGTAATGTCAGTAAATGGCGAGGCGTCACCTTCGTTACCTGACAGCGCGGCGACTTTACTCAACAAACACTCGATCAAGTGAGCAACAGTCATACGAGAAGGAATAGCGTGTGGGTTGATGATCAAATCTGGAACCACACCTTCTGCAGTGAAAGGCATGTCCTCTCTACGATATGTGATACCGATGGTACCTTTTTGACCGTGACGAGATGCAAATTTGTCACCGATTTGTGGTACTTTGGTAGTTCTTACCCTAACTTTCACGAACTTCAAACCCTCTTGATTAGTTGTGATCAATACTTGATCAACAATACCATTTTCGGTACTTCTTAGAGGAGTAGAAGCATCACGTTTAGAGTGGAATGCGGTTCTTTGACCCAGTTCCTCGGCATCTGGGGGAATAGGTGTGGTTTTACCTATGATCATATCATCTCCAGACACTCTGACACCCGGCGCTATCAAACCGTCATCGTCTAGTTTATCGTATGTCCCGTGTTTCATGCGCAAAGTGTTTGTGCGTTGTGGTTTCTCAAAAGACTCGGTGATAGACATACCGATACGTTTTTCTTGATCCATGTATGATCTAAAAAACAACGATCTGAATAACCCGGAGTCAATTGATGACTGATTCATAATCATCGAATCTTCCTGATTGTATCCCGAGTAGCATGCAATGGCTACAATGGCGTTCTGACCGGCTGGAAGTTCTCTGAACTTTAGGTATTCCATGGCACGCGTGGTACCTAGCGGCTTTTGAGGATAGTACAGAATATTGGCCATAGTATCCATACGAACGCTATAGTTTGTGAGGAAAACACCCATCGCCTGTTTACCCATAGCTGACTGGTAGGTGTTACGAGGGGATTGATTGTGATCTGGGAACGGAATAATAGACGCAGCTACACCAAGAATCATCGAGGGATGAATCTCACAGTGTGTAAACGTATTGGAGTGATGGATGGCTTTGATGCGCTTAGCAGGATCCAATTCTTCCTCGGGATCCACTGCACCCAAGTTAGGGTCGAGATCTTCGTGTTGCATGGCAATCAGAATCGTTTCTTCCTCCTCAGCGTCAATGTATTCCACCAAGCCCTCATTTAATAGCGAAGTCCACGTATAGTTGACATCCTCCTCTTCAAAACCTCCTTCAATATCCTGATATTCGGTCATCATCAATTTCCTAACGTGTCCCTTCCTTAACTTGAGCTCCTTAGTACCAGTTTCTTCGTTCTCATCGACAATGAAAAGAGGTCTGTAAACTCTACCAGCATCAGTGGAAATTTTCAACTCCTTTTCACGAATATCTCTGACAATCGAAACTTCTGAGGTGACATCACCTTTTCTTCTCAGTTTTCTGATCGTGTCCACAAGCTTAGCAGGATTTCTGTGAATACCATGCCATACACCGTTGACGAATACTCTTGTAGCATCAGGAGATTGATGTGGAACGTAATCTTCTAATGGTTCCATACCCCATTCGTTCAGAAACGTGATAATGGGGACTGGATCCGTACCTACCGATATGCAAGACATCAGTGACAAGTTTTTCACCAAACCACAAGCTTGACCTTCAGGTGTTTCAGCAGGACAAACAAGCCCCCAATGTGTATTATGCAGTTGACGAGGTTTAGCAAGTTTACCGTCACGTCCGATAGGTGTATTGGTTCTTCTCAAATGCGACAAGGTCGAAGAATATGTGTATCTATTCAAAACTTGAGAGACACCGGCCCTGGAGGTCATAGCCTTCTTTTGTTCACCCCAATTACCAGTAGCCAGAGCGTACTTCAACCCAGCGGTAATCGTGGTGGCCTTAACAGCCAGTTTCAGGTTGAAGTCTTTAGCTTCTTCAACAGAACGCTGCATGAATCTCAGAATGTCTCTTGTCAGTTTTCTGAAGAGAGTCTTGAAAAGCTGTGCTAGTAATGGACCAGCCAAATCTAATCTTTTCTTACCAAAATGATCACGATCGTCTTGATCTTTACGATCAAGGGCACACAATAGCAACCTGTTGATCATGTAACCTAAGAAAAAAGCTTTTCTACTTTCGAACCCTTCTAATTGCGTGATATGAGGCAAAAATTCTTTTTGCAGAATGTCTTTAGCGTACTGAATTCTTTTCTCCTTCTTGATACCAAGCGCGGTACCACGACGACCGATAAAGTCTAATGCAGTTTCTCTATCCTGAATAACGAAACCTTCTTCCACACATGGCTTGAGCAACTCGAGCATTTGCCAGTCATTGACGTCGTAGCAGATGTGCTCCAGAATTTCACCATCAGGAATAATGCCAAGAGCTCTGAAAATAATGACGATTGGAATATCTTGCTTGATGTAGGGAAGTGTTGCTTTGATGGTACGGTTTGTATTTCCCTCACGACCGTAAAGTTTAACTTGAAGCGTACTGATGAACCGGGACCCTTTCTCCAGCGCCGACCTGATTTCTGCAATGTGCGAAATTGGAGATGGTGCGGATTTTTTGAAAACCTGCACAATATTTCCTGCGGATCTCTCTTGAGCAATAAGAACTTTTTCAGACCCGTTGATGATAAAATACCCACCCATATCAAACGGACATTCCTTCAGCTTGTAAAGATCACTTTCGGTTAGCTCATCCAGCAGACAGTATTTGGACCGCAGCATGATGGGCACTCTACCAATGAAAATTTTGCTATCGTCAGACATTTCACTCTCCTCGTCAATAACTTCGTATTTCAGATCTCTGCCTGGGACGTCCACAGCTTCGTAAGTACGTTTCCGGATTTCCACGAAAAGACCAGACGCATACGTTAGGTTCCGTAATCTGGCCTCCTGGGGATACATCGCGTGCGAAACACCATCCGATTCTGTCATCGACGGCTTGGCCAGGTAGATTTTCCCAAAACTGATTTCGTATTTCCTGCTGATGTTGTCAGTTTCTGTAGTGTGTTGAGCAACCTGTTCCAAAATCAACGTGGAGTCTTCCATGATGGAGTCTTGGATCGTGTAGTTGATGAACTGGTTGAACGAGTCTAGTTGCTGCGATACCAGACCCTTTTCCCTGAAAAAAGCTGAGATTACAGTCCACGAATCTTCCGCCGTGATCGAGGACTCGTCATCCTCGTAAGCGTACGGATCTTCATCGTAGTATTCCTCGGACATGTTATTGGGGGGCCACAATTGGATACAACGGTCACTAGGAGTTCACTTAGACCTGCAGAACCACCGATCTTCCACCAGATTTCAACAAGAACCCGAGTAGTTCTTGAACTTTGGCGTTCTATTATCATCTTACAAGGATTGCCACTTGTAAAATTTTTTAATTATGGGTAGCGTGACTCGGGCGGGTAACGACACGGCGAAAAGTGCGCTGACGCTGGTATAAAGAGCACGACGACAGCGTTTGATAGTTAGTGAAAGCCTTATTGAAGTTGGGGAACAGGTGTACTGAATATCAATATGACATTTGGTCTATCATTAGCCGCGGACTCAAGTTATCTGGAGCCTTTTTTTCCGGGACAAAATCCGAGCAAGTTTGAGTTAGATCGCGAAACAGGGTTGTTGAGCATGTGGAATTCCAATTGCAATGAAGTCGAGGTGCATTTCGTAGTATCCGCTGTTGTTTTTCCACTGATAAACAGGGTTTTGTTTTTATAGTGGGGAGTTGGTAGTGGTGGATTTCGTCAAGTGACGCTAAAACGATCAATTGAGCGCAGAATCCGGGGAAAACAGCGTCAGGAATGCCGAGAAATCAATATGTCAAGGTTCTTTTCGAAAAAGACAATTGTGACAGGCTTCACCCGATGAAGTGCTGAGATTTTAAGGTTTGCGATGGCTCCACACTCAAGGTAGGAACGAACGATGTGTTGTATATGAATATAATAATATTCATTGGTATTATTCTTTAATTGTATTTTCAAGATGTGTCAAATGAAAGGTCTAAACACGACACTCAAAGAAAAAAAGAGGTGACGGAGGAATCCATTGAATATAATTTGGCACAGGGTCGAGTATGTGCAGAGAACGTCTGGTCTATTTATCACCTTTTTCTCTTTTTTCCCTAAAACATGTGCGTAAATGAGCGTGTTTGTCAAAATGATCAATAGAGATGTGACGGTTTTAACAGAAAACCGCGTCGCGGAACAAAAGTATAGAACTACTTGCAATAAAATAGCCAAAAATTGGCCAAAATAATGCTCTGGATCTACCTCAACACCCGCATTGTCTGCATGCCATATATCAAAAGTGTTCGAGTCGTTTTATCAACATACTGCTTTGAAATACGCCTGAGAGCATCAAAGAAACAAACACATCCTGGGAATTGTGGAATTTCTGATATGGCCTTTATATATATGGCCCCTCGGGTGTGAAGGGACTCTTACGTCTTAAAAGCTTTACAACTTCACCAAATCGATCACCAGTCACGGGTCATCCTACCATTTCTATCTAATAATTGAAAACTTTTCTAGGTTAAACAGGCTAAATACTGGCAAACTATAAGAATCTACACCAATCTACGTGGCTATTCCATGATGAAGAAAGTATCAGGTCTAGTGAATAGGCCGATTGGCAACTTTTCAAACCTTTTGAGCCAAAAAATGCCGGCCAGAGCCCTCTCAACGGTGGTTCCAGGGCTTCCCAAAGTTGAGAATACGGCAAAGCCAGTGAGAGTCAGTGACAAAATTCTTAATTGGTCCAAGGAAGCCATAGAACAAGGAAACCCCCATTTCAAAGTCGGAGCAACCCAGCTCTTCTTTCCCAAGGCGAGAGTGATTCTGTTGAGACCGAATGCCAAGCATACGCCCTACCAGGCAAAATTCATAGTCCCAAAGTCGTTCAACAAGCTCGATCTGCGAGACTACCTTTACAACATATATGGCCTCCGAGCCCTGAATATCACGACCCAGCTGCTCCACGGGAAATATACGCGTGTGAACCAGGTCATGCCGCGCTACAGATCTGCTCAGATCAAAAAAATGACTATCGACATGGCTGAGCCCTTTGTATGGCCCGAGGAGCCTGTAGACAAGGACCCATGGGGCGCTGCATTGGTCGAAGATCTCAACAAGTACCGTGAAGAGCAAACGAGAATAGGATCCGACAAATTCAAGCCCGGAAAGGCATTTGACGGTGCTCTAGGTCCGTATCAACCAGGTGCACAACCTTTCATTCCAAAGTTTTTGAAAAGAAGACTGGTTAACCAAACTGCAAAAGCCCAGGCTAATGCAGCACGTGTGGAGAAATTATCGAAAGTGGACACTTTGGTTCATAGATTGAATCAAAACCTTTAGACGGTTGCCATTACCGTCAGTGCATGACTTTTCTTCTTTGTTTTCCCGCTTTTCCCATTTTTCCATTCCATAAGAGACCAGTTACACCTGTATATATAATAATAAACCTAAAAACCGAAGGTGGCGAAGAGGAGGAGGAGGAGGCGGCGGAAGAGGTTGTGAATTGTCCAGTAACGTTCGTTTTTGTCTTTCTCCAAGGTAAGCACAACTATTCCCGCAAGCATAGCTCAGCTACGACCGTTTGATGTCTTGAATTACGTCTTCCAACAAATCGTATTCCTCTTCACTCTTGCTCGTCTGGTTGGTTTGGCCTGCAAACCAGTTGTAGCCCCATGTCCAAGCTGAAGTTTGCACTGGGGTTTGCGGGGGGGCTTTGGACCGCAGTTGAGATATCCACCCCATGACCGTGCGAAAACTGGAATCCAGCACCTGCAAATCCAATGGCCACCTCTCTATGACTGCAAGACTATAGAAAGTGAGCTGCCCAAAGACATATCGGTCAGTCGGGGGTCGATTGGAAATCGACATGAAATAGCTAGTCCACAAGAATCTCTGATCTTGCGAGGGAGGCTTCCCTTTAGATTCCACTCGGTACCCTTTGGCGATCTCCAGTTTTCCGAACTGGCTTACCAGTTCTCTTGTAAGAACCAGCCACGCTCCCAACTCAATAACGTTGGACAGAGGTAGTGATTGGAACACATAAACTAGGGGGTTAGGAATTACGCGAGTCATCGCATGCAAACACCAAAACTTGAGAAGTAGAATACTCAGCGGGGTTGGCTCTGGCCCGCTGCCACTCATATTAAGGTACTCTATGGTGAATTGCAGCGGGATAACTGTGGAAACCAACAAACTAAACCACGCAAGCGCTGGGTTAGTCTTTTATACTTATATGGACTCGTTAGAAAGCCCTAAATTTGTAGCAAAAAACGCAGATACATACATGGCTGGGCTTGTTATGAGTTGAAGCATAATTAAATAAATGGATACTGCAAAAGCTTTGAACCAATGTGATCGGGTTATCAGATCGAGTTAGCTTTTTGTGAAGGGGTTACTTCTTCACTGCTTCCTATATAAAATATATTAAGGCGAGATGAGATGAGTTAGTCCGTGATCAGCTCAAAATGATATATTAATTTAAGTTATGAGTCTAATGACAGTTACGTAATCAAGATTACACGTGACTTTGAAATTACAAAACCGTCACGTGTATATTCTCAAATTTGAAGACCTTTTGGGATTACATAATCCATATCACATGCAGATTAGTATAACGTGATTATCGTGTGACCTTGAAATTTTCGTAAACTTTTGGTCTATACAGAAGAGCCTGCCAGCCTGCCTGCCGAACTCATCATTGAAGGTTGGAAGTACAAATGTATAAGTCCTTGGCCAACAGGTATTTATCACGCAGCTCTGGATTTGTGCTACTTGTAATGGTCGAAACCATGTGCTAAGCATTGTAGAACTTCAACGGTTTCTTGAGGCGACGAGATCCACAATGTGCTTCCGGCCAACCGAGCCTTAAAGTCGTTGGCAGACCCCATGGGGGCAAACTGGTCTCCGATGTGTAAGGTCTGAGACGGCTTGATTGGATTCTCGGGACTAAAATAGTGCTGCAAAGCAGCTACACCCAGGTCTTTGCCTCCAATGTCACACCATACGTCGCTGCCACCATCGAAACAGCTAAACTGAATGCGACGTGCGGGCGCAAAGTTTTCGATACGACGCTGCAAAGTGAGCACCATCTCCTCGAGCTGCTCGCGGTCCATCTTCACACGAATTGTACGCTTCGTTTCAGGGTTCCATCTGTTGCCCGGAACAATGCCCACCGCCCTCGGCTTGCGGATGATGGTAGACTCCTCGGGTAGGTTCAGGGTAGTTCGAAAGTTACGCAGTAGCGATTCGGCCAAATCCAGCGTCTCTGTCATGTCCGACTCGCTCCATTCCCGCATGGGCGACCGGATCCAATCTTTTGTGGGGATTGCAACCAGCTTTTTCAGTTTTGCATTGTACCGGAAGAGATAGTTAGACTCACCACCCAGAACTGCCACGTTTTCCTTCAATTGGTCGCTAATGGTCGTGTCGGTCTCTAATGCACTCATGAAACCGAAAAGACGTTCCATGTATTTTTGAGCCTCGTCATAACCCGCAGCAGTGACAATCCCAACGTATACACCTTGTCTCAAAAGATCCAATAGGTACGGTACTACTTTACTGCGTTCTGTGAGTGAGCCTCCGTCTTCATACAGCGTAACGTCTCCATCGAACGTGACAAGCTTGGCGTCGTGATATTGACGCATTTGCAAGATTTGAGCCGTGTTCAAGATGTGACGGATATCGTTGAAACTTGGTGCGACCATTACTCTTGCAGAAATGGCTCTTTTGCGGTCCTCTAGTGCAAAGGCGTTTTCCAAGGGCAATCTTGTGAAAAATGCCCCTACTGAGGGGACGAGTTGAGCAAGTCTTGTTCTTTGCCGGTGGTGTACAAAGTCTTCAGCCGGGACCTGTTCCCGTACCTCCACTTGCTCGTTGACCAGCTCTTCAACAGCTTTGAATGTTTCTGCATATCTTTGGCGTATCAATTGTCTGTTACTTTCGTCGTCCGCAGCAGAGTGCAAGACGAATGGCACCGCCAAAAGGCCCTTGATCCACTCAATTAATTCATCTTTACGATGCGATTTCAGCTGGTATTCAACTCTGTATCTTGATACCATAGTTTCTGGATCTGGGACGACTGAGTGTGGTTTATAAACCTTACGAGCTCATGGTTCTTATCTGGATCGAGCAGTGTAGTTATATATATATTGATAATATTGAAATCGTTAAAGCACATGGACCCACGACGACACGATATTGAAGAGATGAGTGAGTCAGAGAGAGAGAGAAAGCGAGAGAAGAACGATGGATGGAAAGAGCGTGTTTCAATTAGTTAATGAAATGCGGATATTATGGGATGTTCGAATGATGGGTGCGGTGCCAATGACAGGTGGAAAGCTCAATTTTTTTTCAATTTTTTTTGATGTTGGATATAATAGAAGCAATGGTGGTGTTATAGTTGGAATGTTGATGAAGCTGGTAGGCTGTTTTGAACTAGGGAGCTCTTATACGGAGCATGTATTCAAGCAGTCATCCAGTGTCGTAACGGTGTTTGTTGAATGCAGAGCGGCACGTGACCAAATCAAACCATAACCCATTTTTCCCAAAAAGTTCTCTTTTCTGATCTAAATCCTGTGTTGGGAAGTAGCTTCATAATTCTATTGGAACCGTATTAGCCTTGTTGCAGCTTACAATACAATAAGCAAGCTATGGTGAAAAGTTTCTGTTTCTATCACGTGACAGCAGTCCTTAGCCTGTTTATCACTCTGTACTCGATTGGCGCAGTGTCGCAAAAAAAACAAATGAGAAGGACAACACTTCAAGAGTCTAATTGCCTGTACTTCCTTTCCACATCCTGCTGCTCTCAGTATCTTTTCCCTCCATTCTTCTTCTCTCTCCCCCCGGTCCTCAGCTTTCCCTTTCCAAGTCTGTTCGTGTTCGGCTATAATCGCTTCATTCCCCTATCATGGTGTCGTCACTCTGCCTTGCATAGAAGAAAAAAAAAATGAAGGTTCTCCAAGAAACTGAACAAATCTAGCCACGTCAGACGTGGGAATTTCGTGCAACTTTAGAGAAGCGTCATCCAGGAAAAGTCCTCTGCATTTGTAGTTTCAACAGATCTTTTCTCTAAAAAAGGTAAAATAATAGTGAAAAAAAAAAAAAAGATTATCAAAATCACCATTAAGAGCCAAAATTATGTCAAAATTAACCATATAAACGTTCTAAACTCACTAGCAACGCAATTAGTTGGTGTTCATTGTCATCATCGCATATCGTCTTTGGCGTTCACGTGACTTTTATTATATATTTTCCAATCTTGTTTTTCATGCAGGGTAACGCACGTAATAAACAGCAAACATGCATAGAAACCTTTCGGGAAGAGCCTTAAGGTAGCAATTCCGCAATGACAAAACTCTTCTCATCTCTTACTCCTCACTTGTACATAAACAGCCCTTTTAGCAACTAAACAGTCGAGAACTCAACCTTACTAGCAGGTGGTAAATAGTATACTTTTCTGTGTATATTGACGAACTTTCGCGGTTGAATTTGCTCAAGTTTTGGCACAGTTTCTGTAGTTAGGTTCTAGCTCATATACAACAGAAGTCTTGGGAGGTCAAAGATGTCTGAGAAATATGGAAGGCCAGCGCAGCCTCCTCCTTCCTACGCCCCGGACCACGATCAGCAGCAGCAACAGCAGCAGCAACAACAACCGGGTCCAGCCCAGGGCCAGCAACAGCAGGACTACCAGTTTAGACAAGACCAGTATTATAACCTGAACTCAAAGTCCGATGGAGCACCCATTGGATCGTTCGAGGAAAGTTTCCCAACGGAAAACGAGAACAAGTTCAGACTGAATGACTGGCCCTTCACGATTTTTTTCCTGGCCACTGTGTGTGGGTTCATTGCCATTGCAGGCATCACGTTGAGATCGTGGGCTAAAACTTATTCGTCCACAGGCTCTGGGATCTACAATGCGGCAGAAACAGGCACTTTGGACACAAATTCCGCGATCCTGCTGGTCTTTGCATGCATCATTGCCCTGGTCTTCTCCATATTGGGCCTCACTTTGATGCGTGCTTCTCCCAAATGGTTTATTTACTGCGGAATGGTGGTAAATATCATCTCCGGACTTGGTACAGCCATTGCGTATTTGGCAATGAGATACTGGTCTGCCGGTATTATATTTTTGGTTTTCACACTCATCACCGCTTGGTGCTACTGGGGAATGCGCTCAAGAATTCCACTCAGCGTAGCAATTCTCAAAACCGTGGTGGATGTGATGAAAAAGCATCCACAAACATACCTGATTTCGCTTTTCGGTGCCATCGTGGCCAGTGCGTTCGGATTTTTGTTTTCGGCCGTCATTGTGGCCACATACATCAAATTCGACCCCAAGAGTAACAACCCGGGTTGTTCCACAAGCGGTGGTTCGTGTACCAACTCCAAGCTCATAGGTATTTTGGTGCTGGTGTTTTTCTGTGGCTACTACATTTCGGAGGTTATCAAGAATGTTATTCATTGCACAGTTTCAGGTATCTACGGTTGCTGGTACTATATGTCTAAATCAGACCAAGGGATGCCTCGTTGGCCAGCTTTCGGTTCTTTGAAAAGAGCTTTGTCCATTTCGTTCGGCTCCATTTGTTTCGGATCGCTCATCGTGGCACTAATTGAGACATTAAAGCAAGTGTTCCAGTTGTTGAGAAATGGTCAAATTACTGATATTGCGGATTCACAATGGGCGCAAATTCTCTTTTTCGTTATCGATTGGATCATTGGGTTTTTGCAGTGGCTAGCGCAATATTTCAATCATTACGCTTACTGCTTCATCGCACTTTATGGGAAACCCTACCTCAGAGCTGCAAAGGAGACTTGGTACATGTTGAGAGAAAAGGGTATGGACGCTTTGATCAATGACAACTTGATTGGCATTGCCTTGGGTTTCTTCTCCTTGTTCGCGAGCTACATGGCGACTTTGTTCGCATTCTTGTACCTAAGATTCACCCAACCAAGTTACAACTCGTCCCACGGATTCAACGTTCCACTCATGGCTTTCTCATTTGTTATTGCCTTGCAAATCTGCAGCATTGCGAATGAAACTGTCCGTTCAGGAACAGCTACATTCTTTGTGGCTTTGGGTAACGACCCTGAAGTTTTCCGCGTGTCATATCCAGACAGGTTCGACGAAATTTTCAGAGCGTACCCTGATGTTTTGAAGAAGCTAAGTCACCAAAACGTCTAGGCGGTAACTAATTTGCTTTGGGCCCAAGATCTAACCATCAGCCACTAATTTCCTAGGTAATTCACATCACCACCTTATGATATACAATGTGTCTTGTTAATCAAAATTGTATGCAAAGATATATATCCCAGATGTAACTACTTTATGAACTCGGTCTATACGAATCTCTGCTAACATTTCTCATTAAGAATTCATGTGTCTCGTTATTTGTATGTCCTTGGAGATACATTTTTTCTCAAGTACCAAGTGATGAAGTCCTTCAACCCGTTTCTTACTCTTCTCATGTCTCTTTGCGGTAAAGCGTTTCCGACAGTGGTTAAAAGATTCGACCTCTCTTGATCAGTGACCTTCCCTATGACATCCATGGCTCCACTGAGCCAGCCCAAGGCTACGGAGGGGTCTCCGCCAGAACATTGCAAACATAGTCTGAGAGTTCTTACCATACAGCCAATTGCGTCAGGGTGGGAGTCGCTGTTGAAGTTAGTGACAAGGCCTGACATAATTGCCTGGATCAATTGAGCCCCTTGTGATTCTACCACTTCACGTAACACTTTCTCTCTCCATTTTTCAGGAACAAAATCGAGCGCAGCTGTAGAAATCGGTGGGGTCTCAAACCCCCATGATAAGACATCATCGAAGAAGCGTATCACAGTAATATACGCATCATAATTAGCCATTTTCGTGACGCATGTTAGACCCATTGAGAAGGAAGGACCTAAAAGCGCGTTGGCTTGGAGAAAATGTCCCGGGAAAAACATGACAATATCAGTCAGCATCATGAAAAAATCCTGAACAGATTCCTGATACTGTTCAAGAGCCTCTTCGCTAGCGGCGTTGAAAGTATTCATGAACGTCACACATTGAGTGCAGGAAAATTGCCAAACAGCTTCTTTTGTCTGAGCATCAATCGGAAATGATTCGTCGTCACCAAAAACAGCTATAATAGAGCCCGAGCACCATAGATATATTCCAAGTCCCGTTGCTGCATAAGCTTCAGCGAGGAAATTTGCAGCTGAGGGTAGAACGGAAGTGGCGAAAACATGAAAGTTTAAAAATACCTTCCGCAGCCACTTCATAGCGATTTCTGCGATCTCATGATTGTTCATTGCCCCTCCGTCAACTAGAAGGGCCCGAAGTGTATCCCATATGGATTTTATGCATGGCTCAACTGGGTCTTGGCCAATGTCAGGGCTCTCAAAGCGAGGCTTGAGTTCTTCGAAGGCAGCGAATATCAGGTCAATTGTATCACAAATTGCAGTAGTGGCAGTGCTATTTGCTGGATTTTGTTTCCATTGCACAGCCGCAGTGTTGAGTTTTTGTAAATGGGGCATAATGAAAAGTTCCAAAACAGGCCCCACCCTTTCATCTGATTGCCGATCTATCACGCAGCTCAAACCTTGGCCGACTTCAAACAAAGATTGTGGTTCGACTACTGGCTCAATTTTCCAGAAAAAGTCGATCAACTGCTCGACGTAGTTACTCAACAGTGTGCTGCAATCTTGACAAAAGTACATCAGGGCATGCGAAGACGCTGTGAGAATGTCAACATTACCGTTGGCGTGTTGAAAACCATCAAAAATATAATTTAGTTCCATCTCAAGGAACTCAGGGTGTTTTGCAGTCCACTCAGTGTACCTGCCAAAGACCAATGTTGTTGCATATCTCACTTTGGGATGTTCCGGTATTTTGCAGAGAACTTGAATCAACTGTGGCAACATGACAGACTCGTTTTTTGACACTTCATGAGCCATGGTTCTTAGAGAGAAGAGCGGTGCTTCCAAATCCTGCCAACGCGACAATGGCTCAGGTCGATTCAATGCCAGCATTATTTTGTCATAGGGGCGGCTTAAAGCTTTGGAAGACCCAACGACGGCAGTGCAGTCTTTCAAAACTCCTCCCATGTCATAACGAAATTCCTTGAACTTGTCCTGTTCCTCTCTACTGGAAAACCCACCTTCAGGATAATGCAAGTGTGCTATGATACCATCTATGAGCTCACCGTAGATATCCGCATATTCTGAGCGTTGCTCGCTAAAGCGCGGCAGTACAAGCATTTGCTTGAGATTGAACCAAAATGGAAATGTGTACTTAACAACGTCAAGGTCAGTGTTTTTGCATGTGAGAATCAGAAGAATTGATACCAAAGGTTTAAAAATTGCCGGTGTCTTGGCGATTAAAACGCACCAAGCCTCCCCAGCTTCGACGAAAATTCGTGTTAGTCCGTCCATGGTCTCGACGTGATCTTCGAGATCTTCCAAGCTATTGATAGGAAGTATCCTAGACTGTAAAGCCATAAGTTGTTCATATAAAGCCGAGGTGATCGTTTCGTCTGCGACCTCTCGAGTCTCTTTTAATATGGTACAGAGACATTCAACGGCAACATCGAATGATTCAGGGTCTGCTTCCGGACCTTGGTTTAACACTTGGAATATGAGGGCCATCAGGCTGTTAATTCTGATCAGTTTGTCGATGGGAAACTCGTAAGCCCAGGAATTGATGCAGTTGAGTAATTGGGACACAGTCACGATAGAGGCTGGGGTTCCTAGGGCCTCTACGAGACCGACCAGGTACTCCATAACATCAGTGGCTATGCTATCTATGAGTTCATGAGTCCTGGACTGGAACTCATCCTCACTCAACGGAGTGGATTTGATATCTAGCGTTTCCTCTGGCAGAATTTTCAAGAATTCTACTAATCTATCGGGGCATTGGCTTAGATTTTCTATGATTTCGGCGATGGGCGCTTTCCATTCCAGATACTGAATGGCCAGCCGCGCTAGTGCCACGCACAATTGTGTGACTATCAATTTTTGGGAATGTTTGGTGATGAGTTCCAAAAGTGAGCTCTTGAAATCGACCAACTGATCTCCCAACTGAGCCAAGTCGTACGTCACCTTGTTTCGCAGCGTTTGTGCTGCGAAAACCTGAAGTTCCACACCATACTGGCTATCCTGTGAAGCGAGAATACTATGGCAGACGGTCCACGATTCCGATGACTTTTGGTACTCTTCCAAGAAATGCAGCGCCTGTTTCTTGGTTTCAGGATCAGTTTGAGCCGTGATACATTGTAAGGCTGATTGTACACTACCGATACTGTCGTTCATAAAAGATAAGCTCCACCTGATGCCTGATTCTCGATCTTTTTGTGAGAACTTTTGGTATAGACTAGCGAGTTCGTGGTGAAATATCCAATATTCATTACCTATGCTCACTCACTGCAGACGGGTCATCACCAACAATCAATGCCGTTTTAACCGACTGCTTATACCAATTGGAATCCAGGTAGTGTTTCGTTGTGACAAGCTTTGTGTTCTTGAATATGGCATCAATATGCTTAATTTCTGAATCTCATGCCTTGTCATTGAGTGCTTTGCTGAAGTATATGCACATATTCGATTGATTTGCCAAAACCTGACGATCATTGCGAACACTCACTCACCCAGCCATTTGTTGCATCTCAGCACTGGTACTTGTTGGATTCAAGGCATATGTGTGTCACATAAACGGCAGTCTTTACACGTTTGATCTTGCGTTCCGTTTTCTTGGTGTCAGTGTAACGGAATTGTCCATGTCAATGCTATAAAGTAAGCTTTACTCAGAAGCGAAAATAAACACAATTCAAATGCAGCTTTCACCAATTCTGCCTGGTTTTGAACTCTAAGTGTTTCACAGGAGAACTGACAATAGTTAGAGCCTATGGATCAAGTTTCGAAGACCGTCAGCTCGATGCACTCGTGTGCAGTGCTATCAAGTTAACCAAATTAACAGATCAGGTAGCTGCGCTAATGAACTTGTTGATCTGAGAAACGACTTTCTGAACTCGTAAGATTATCATTAAGGTTTTTGGTTTAACGTCGTGCTGCTAGGTTTTCCACATATTCTCCAGGTGTTTTTTTTTGATCCTAAATCCTCCTTCTGACTTTCCTTCTTTGATACTTCCTCGAACAAAATATGTCAACTAACACAGGAAAACTAACGGTACCGCCTATTAACTGCATCTTTAACTTCCTCCAGCAACAGACACAGGTCACTTTTTGGCTTTTTGAACAGGTCCAGATCAGGATTAGGGGCAAAATTAGCGGATTTGACGAATTCATGAATGTGGTTATTGACGATGCTCTAGAGATACCTATAGATCCCAAGAGTGGATCAGAACTGTCTGAGAAGGCCGTCCAGCTGGGAAGAATACTCTTGAAAGGTGACAATATCACCCTGATTACTCCCGTCTCGGATTAAACACAAATATCACAGTACGCTCAAGAATAACAGCCGTCGCCTTCTGTCACCGGCTTGGCACAACGTGGAAGAAACAGAATGTAAGCAGCTGTCTACGTGCTAGTCTGACTTGTCCATCATTCTCATCAACTCACTATATACACCTGTAAAAAAACGCGACGAAAATTAATGTATCACCCACCTATTGCAAAATGGTATCCATGTCTTGCTGTCTTTGTTTTGTCACAGCTTCATTTTGTGTCTCAACGTCTTTGGCAAAAGCATTCATCTCGCCAGAAACGAAGTCCTTGATGGTAGGGAGACCAACAAAATTGCCGCCCCCAAGAGAGCCAAATAGGGCGTCTCCAATTTCTTTTTCATTGCGAGCTCTGGGCTTGGCGTTTCCTACGCTTAGTTTAGTCCTCAAAGCTTCCGATGATTCGTTGGCAAAAGCCTCATCAATTTTCTTGGAAAGTTGTGCCTCTGACACAATGAACTCGTCGGAAACATGGTACAGTTTCAGCAGATTTTCCAATTTTCTTTCCTTGGCTCTTAATTGCAAAACATCGCGATTTTGTTTTCGTTTCATCTCGAGAATTGTCTTCTCCTCGGGCGTTCTTTGGCGCATCAAAGGACCCTGCAGTAGCTTGTCCAATGTTGGTATTGTCAGGTCACTGGAGCGACTTTCGTTCAAAGCAGATAGCTCGACTTGTCTTTGTTGAGCCAGTTTTGCTTCTTTTTCTTTGAGAAGTTCACCTTGTTTCAAAACACGCTGTTCCTCTCTTCTGAATGCATCTGAAAGATATTCTCTACGCATTTGAGCCTTACTTTGTCTTGTTTCCTGCTGCACTGTTTTCGGGACCCTTGAGTGCTGCGGATCTGGAATTGTGTCTTTGATCAGTTTTTCGACATCGATGAATTCGGTTTTTGGAGGAAGTCTGTGCGAGCCCTTAGGATGTGCAATATTTTCGGCATATCCGACACCTTCTGGACCCTTTGGCTTGGAACTTTGCAACTTTTCTACCACATCTGTTTGTTTAATAGTGGGTCTCTTGAGGATAGAACGCGCGCTGGGCAATAAACCACTTTTGAACCCATATTTGGCTGCGCCTTTACCCATTTTAGCTTCTAGGAAAACCTCTTTGAAGCCTCAATTGTACTTCTATTCGAAGCTTTTATGATCACTTTTGAATGAGTTGATGATGTTCAAATTTTTTGGCAGACCTTCTAAATTGAACTAACTTGACGAACTTTCCGTCAAGATTGATGGTGGTCGTTCGACACGAACATATACGGGCTGTTCGTTAAAATACGAGGAATTCACACAGCAGCCAACTTCATAGTCGCCCGGATCGATTGGCGTAATTTCTAATGTTACGGGATAGTCATTGTTCGGGTTTGTAAGACAGGAGAGCTGGCCGTTGTAAAGAAGTCTCGTGTTGGAACTTGGAAGTGCCAACCCAGTGCGACGGTTGTAGATTAAAAACTCCACTTGAACCTGTGCCTTGAGAGCAGCAGAATTGTGAGCGTCAGTTAAAGAGACCTGAGCCTCCAGCTTGATATTTTCTCCAACTAGGACTTTGGCCTTGGATGAAAATAAACTAACGCGATAAGGAACATCCCGATGCTGACAGAGAATATCGACATCTCGAGGACCAATCTTATCGAGAAATTGACGGAAATGCACTGAGCCACTAGTGCTAGCACTATCGTGGAGTTTCCATTCGCACCTGAGAGACTCCATGAGCATTTCGCGACACCAAAAACTGCGACGCATCGCTGCAGTCTGGTCTCGCGCAAGACCACTGTTCACGTACTGCCGTCCGCGCACAAGGCTAGGTATCTCTTTGGTGCTCCAGTTGACCAGTGGGTGGAGCCCGTCGATAGGCAAAATAAATCTTTTCGTGCTATGAGACCCTAGCGTTTCTGGCTCGCATTGGTATTCGCCAAAATGCATCAAGACTGTAGCATTTTCATCCCAAGAATTGCGAACGTCTATCAACAGTAAAGCCAAGCTTTCAGCATTGAGTGTGTTGACAGAAGCACCTGCTGTTCGCAAAAAAGAGCTCTCTGCCTGCAAAAGTTCTTTCGAGGCGGGAACCATTTCTAAACTTGAAACCTCTATACTTCTCCGTAAAGAAATGTTGAAAGGCACAACTAATGTTTTGGTGAAAACATAGTCACTTTCTACCTCGTTCTTGCATCCATACAGTAGCTTTAGCTCAAAGTTCTTCAATTGGAAAGAGGCCTGAGATACGTCAATATCTATGGTCAATGTCACATTACTATTGGCGGGAATTTCTGCAGGAACATTTCTCATTTTCAAGCAATGGTCTTGCACCCATTCTAGCTGTTTTTCGACGTCGTATAGGTCATCAGGCGCAAGTCTCTTCCAATAATCTGATCCCAACTCAGACTCGACATTCGTAACGTGTGTGAACTCCAGATAATTGGCAGCTTTGCTCAGCGACTGGTTACGCAGCACAATTTCAAATGATTGCTTCGTGCCATCAAGCATCATGATGGAGTTTTCATCGAGAGTGCTACTCACGAACTCAACTTGGGGCTGTTCATTGATCACACGGAATTTGTATCGATCAGAGATTGCCCGCTTGTCCTCAATCCCATGCTCCTCTCGCCGCTTTTCTGAATTCACGATGTCGAACGATGTTGGGGTGAGCCCAAAGACTCCAACTTGAAGACCTGTCAATTCATATACAGATTCTGTTTCTTTGATAAAAGTAACGGGGAGATGAAGGGAAGCCATGGAATTTGGCTTGATGGTGAAGGGAAGTTCCCTCCTTAAGCTGTCGCTCAGAATGCTGACAATCTCTTCGTCCTTTTTGCGAAAAGCCAGTTGCGTTATCTCAAGATCAAACTTGAAGGGGTTTTGAAGAACAACAATCAACTCTGCTGTTTCACCCAGCAGAAACCTTGTGAAAGTTTCCTCTGATTTGGATTTTTCGGTTATATCACGAATGCCACGGTTTTTGTAAGGATTGAAAACCTGGGAATGTCGCTGAGAGCCCACATCTGCCTTATTCACCGTGATGCATTTTTCTTGTGGAATCTCTTTATGATTTTCCAGCTGGATTATATCTAAGTTTCTCAGCAAAAATGGATCCCAATAAGTGACACTTTGACTGATATTCGAATTTGCTAAGATATTGCTTCGAAGCAGATTTGTTTGTTCGCTTCTAGTGAGAGCGTGTGAGTATTTTTGTAAAAGCATCAGTGAGAACTCGCATACTTTTTCTGTGTGTTGAGTCTTGACAGATATATTTATGGCCAGCATCAGTATGTTCTTTTGTATGGTAACCCAGCCGCAGCTGGCAGCGTCTTTTATGAGATGTTCTGGTTGTTTGTTGATACCATAAGCCTGTATTAAAGTCAGAAGCGAGTCATGATGTGTGCTATTTATGACACTGAACACACTGTCAGAAACATTCCGCGGTAGTAAGCTAACAAGCAAAATGCGCAACATGAAGGCATACTTTCTTTTAAATCCCATTTTGCTGTACAAAGCAGCTAGTGATGCGAACACTTTCACCTGACAGAAAATATCCATCTCTTTCAGCTGTAGATCGAAAAGTTTATTGGCGGTGAGGCAAACTTCCAGCTTCGAAAAGTACTCTCTCAGCGAATTGGGTGTATCCGAAGTTGTGTTCGCGAGCTTCGAAGATTCCGAAGACATGGACGGTTTCAATAAATCTCTATCAAATTCGTTATGAGAATGACAATAGGCCATAAATTGTGCAGTGCGCAGTATGTGCTCGCAAAAAACAATCTGGGGAACATATTCGCGATTATGAGAGATACTCATTTCATAATAATGCAAAACCTTATCGCTGATGGACTTGTATAGGAGTGGTATGGCCACGTTTTGAGAATCTATAGCATTGATTTTCGTTGACTTTGTACCCATGGAATTTCTAGGTGATTGCACGTTTATGGAAGACATGCTATTTCGCTGAGAAACGGTGCAAGTCGGGACACTCTCAAAATCTTTAGGGGAGCAAATAAGCGATATTATGGAAGGAATCTGAAAGGGAACTTGGAGGTAAGTTAGCAGAATCACAGAGAGCGCCAGGCCCTCTAAAGCGCTTCCCAGCCATATATGATCATGATACTTGTGTAGAGTCATTGCAGCTTCTGCAAAACTATTCAAGGAATCGAGGTATTGTCCAGCCAAAAGTTTGAAGTTCCCCAAAATCTTGCACTGCCGTGCTTTAGCTCTGTGTTGGTCGGATGATGCCGTAGAGCTCAAACTCAACGACTTGAGCGAGGTGCTGCGTTTGACTGTACTGTTGACTGTAGCGTCAATAGGATTTGACGTTACTCTCATCGAAGGCGACGAGGAGGTTGTAACTGAGGGCTGTGGCACAAGAATGGTCTTGGTAACTGACGTGCCACCAATAGCGCCTGGTGACCGAAGTGTGACATGTTTGTATGAAGCATAATACTGGCCCAGAGCTTCCAGAAAACCCCTACCAATGTCACAAACGACTGTCTCGAGGTTTGTAGTAGAGGCGCAGTAGATGTTTGGAGAAGCCGGGAGTTGTTTATCATCAAAGTAGAGCAGATTATGGGATATTGGATCCGGATATCTTCTATGCAGTGTGTCTAGGAGCTTCTGTGGAACCTCATTTTCCTTATTCACTAGACCCACCACCACGAACGTCTTTCTGTATACTTCAAAATCATGTAGGAAAAGCGATTGTTCTTCTTCTATCAAACTAGTATGAAAATCAAATAAGAGCCTGCCCTGTGGGAAGCCCTGTGGATTGAAATTGGGGTCCTCGATGGGCGTGATGTCAACCAACCGTGCCTCAAAGCGTTCTTGCAAAGCGCCCACCTTTTCCGTGAAGCTTGAACGCGTCCATTGGCCGATTGGCACCAGCAAAGTTCGCACTTTGGCCGGCTCAACCAATGATATGTTCTGGGTCATTTCACAAAGACGGACCAAGCGGTGAGAGCGCTATCCTGGATCAGTTGAAGAATGTATACATGCGAGAACTCGAGTAAAGGTTATATCTTGACTTAAATTGAGTGTCTCAAACGATCACGTGATCTTAGATCAATCAATGAACCGTCGAACGATATCAGATCCAGTAAGTTCAGATCCAGGCCGATCGATTTGACCTCAATGAACGAAGCGATTTTTGGGTTTCAACTATTAACCTACCACAAACGCAACATGAAGACTTTGTTTTTTCCAATTTGTATTAGTTTAAATGTTAATCGGTCCTCTTGATTTCAGGAATTAATTGTTTGTCTATACATGAAATGTGTTTAAAAGAAGTTGAAAGCGGTGAGGAATAACAAATGACTTTAATACCACATAATAGGCGATCAGAGTAAAGAAGTCAGTCATGAAGAAGCTAAAAATTGCCTAAAAAGAGTTTGATGGGAAAAACCCAAATCCATCATTTCGGACGAGTGTGTCACTGCAAGATGTTCATTCCTTAAGTCTGACGACAGAGCTGCAAAACAAGATCTTCCCATAAAAATTAGCAAGCCTTTACGGCTATAACTAGCTCAAGACCTAAAAAATAGACAAAATAAGCGACATTCAGTCTAAGTAGTTTTAACATCACTCTCGACGAATGTGTCGTTGAAAGAGGATTATCACAATCATCTTGTTGAAATGGTCTTCGAGCATTGTTTGAACTTCCAAACACACTTTTCGACGAGTAAAAGTATTAAAATTATTGGCGTCTGCCAATTGTTAATCGCGTCTACGAAAACCGAGCTATGACTTAATTAACCAGACTCGAATTGATATCACGATACACGACAACTCGACTTAAAGGTTTCTAAGGTAATATAGTCTTTTGCCACCTCTCTACACATTTACATCGAGAAATCCAAGAAACAGTTGACAATTGGAACTTTTGGGAGCCCAGCCATAAGCGTGTGTATCTCAAAATGGCCGGTCTATCCTTTGACAACTACCAGAGGAACCAATTTCTCGCTCAGCGCTCCAAAACGGTGCCCCAGGCAACATCTACAGGTACAACAATTGTGGGAGTCAAATTCAATGGTGGTGTTGTGATTGCTGCTGATACCAGATCTACACAGGGCCCGATTGTGGCAAACAAGAACTGTGCAAAACTGCATCGCATGGCACCAAAAATTTGGTGTGCAGGAGCCGGTACAGCCGCAGATACAGAGGCGGTCACAAGACTCATCGGTTCAAATCTAGAATTGCATTCACAATACGTCAATCGAGAGCCTAGAGTGGTGTCTGCTTTGCAAATGCTTAAACAGCACCTATTCAAGTATCAGGGCCATGTCGGAGCGTATCTGATCGTTGCAGGATCCGATCCAACTGGCGCACACTTGTTCTCCATACATGCACACGGTTCCACAGACGTTGGATTCTACCAAAGTTTAGGGTCCGGTTCACTGGCTGCAATGGCCGTCCTTGAATCGCACTGGAAGCAGGATCTCACAAGAGAAGAAGCTATGCAACTGGCCTCAGACGCTATAGAAGCTGGGATATGGAACGATTTGGGTTCTGGTTCTAACGTGGATCTCTGCGTAATGGAAGTTGGTAAGGATGCAGAGTATCTCAGAAACTACAGAAAGCCTAACGAAAGAGAAGCCAAACAGAGAAGTTACAAGTTTGCTCGCGGCACAACTGCGGTTCTGAGCGAGAAAGTGCTTGACATCTGTCAGGTGGAAGAGGAAGTGGTTGATATCGAGCTTGAGGCTTGAAAGGCTTTTAAATAGAAAAAACACCAATATATTACACTTTGTGCATTGAGACTAGATTTTGACTACACGATTTTGTTGTGGCGCGAGAGACCAATGGAACGGCCGTCGTGATTGTCTAAGCTAGCGAGGTTACAGGCCAAATATTTTCTGGACTGCCTCGACTATGGCTATATGTTCCTGAGCATGAACTCTCTGCTCGTACTCTTCGAGAGAGTCTTTTCCAGGGACTATCTCAATTTCTTTGACAATAACCGGTTCTCCACGATCAACTTCTTGAATAACGTAATGCACCATACAACCCGCGATCAGTGGTTTCTGGTCTTCTTGACATTTTTTCCAGGCCATTTCAATGGCATGTGTGGTACCATCAAATGCTCCTGGGAGTGCCGGATGTAGATTGATGATAGGAACTCCATTGATTTGTTTCAAAAAGTCCTCTCCCAGAATCAGAAGCCAACCGGCGCAGACTATCAGGTCTGGCTTAAATTCCATGATTACCGGCGCTAGTTCTTTCTCAAATTTCTGTCTGGCCAGAGACCTCCCACTTCTATCATCTTTAGCTAGACCTTTGGTGTAAGGGAATAGAGAGTGTACCTTGGTAGGTATGCCATTTTTAGCTGCCCTTTCCAAACCGTAAGCGTTCTTGCTGGACGACACTACGCTAACAATGTCAACGGGTAGCTCATTTCTGGCCTTAGCGTCGATCAAAGCCTGAAGATTAGAGCCGGATCCAGAAATTAAAACAACCACTCGAGGAGCCATCTTGCTGTTGGATTACTTCGTTTTTTACATCGAACTGCTCATCGGTAAAGATGAGCTTAATCTTCAAATTTCATATGTAATAAATTACTTGTAAGTTGTGATATTTGTTCAGTAACGACAGCGCCTGGACAAAGCAGCTTATAGCGGACAAAGAGTAGCTAAACCTGAGCTTTACATATCACATTTTGGCTTCTTAAAAAATGGGATATTTTTGTTGTCAATTGGGCTAATTTTGTTAGCTCTTTTGAGGCCAGTGGAAACGACTATTGATCGTAAAAGCTATCTAGAATTTAAGTTTGAACGATTTTCGACTCGCAAAAAAAGCACGGAGAAGCAAGTAAATATTCTATCATCAAATATACTGCTTATCGATGTGCCGCCATTTAAGGACCATCTATATCTGTAGGATCTATATTTTGGTTGTTTTTATTTCTGTCACTTAGCCTGCGACACATTAGTATTAAGTGATATGAGTTTCTGAGAAAGTGACAGTGACAAAAAACTAGTGAAAGCAGTTGAAAGAGGGACAGGAAGAGTGAATTTTATATGTTCGTGGTTGTTCTTCTTTTTTGTGCCCTGCAACTACGTGTTTAAAACATTAACATGACTTTATCTTTTTTTGTTTGAAAGCTATCTGCAAGCTCAAAATCATGAAAAAGCTTCTTGGATTAGGGTATACTCTTAAGCTCCTTCAGAAAATATTAGACAAATACCCCGTAATTCAAAGAAATAAGGTACTCAGCCAAACGTACTCGATCACCTCTAACTTCAGACCCATTTTATGTCAGAACATTCAAGACCTACGTACATAATGATCATAAATCAATAAGAATTGTATAAGCTCATCAGACAACCTAGTCTTGACGAAGACAACTCAAGTATTTTCAAAGACCTTCCTTTCTGTCGCACTGCTACCGTACCAGTAATCCTGTAAAATAAGCTCCCCAACGATGGTAGTATCGTCCTCCGGTCTGCAGCATGAAATCGAATTCTGCATACAAGAAATGGAACGTCTAAAGGTTACGGAGTTGAAATCAGTGTCTCGATCTATTGGACTTCCACTGGGTGGAAGAAAAGCTGATCTTCAGGATAGACTTCGCTCATATCTTAATGGCTCATGTCGAGGTAACTCCATTGACCCATGGCGGCCCAAAACTATACTGCTGCTGATGGACAAAGTTCGTCAAAATGATGCCCTCCCGACTTATGAATCTCTGTGGCTAGGTCTCAAGACTGGAAGCTTACAACACAATCCAGTGGCAACTGGACACCAACCCCCTAGCTCTCTGGGAACCTCTTCACATGGAACGCATACCAAAGTCGAGCAACAAGTGCCCAAAACCCGTTTTGCACTTCAATTTGGGCAATCACCGTTTTATAGACTCAAGAGAATGCTTAACGGTAGTCCCAAATTTGCACCAAAAAATGGCGGCAGGGGTGTTTGCTCCTATTATTTTACTTTTAACAGAGAAGAAGCCGCCATCATGGGATGCGAAGGTTGGGGCACTCAGTTCAAATTATATCTTTTCTGTGGAGTGCTTCCTCCCGTGGTCGACACCAGTGTACCCAGCCCAATTCAGTTTCCCCATCCTAATGACATAACTTTCAATGGCATTACGGTGAAGGATAATGTACGAGGTTTGAAAAATAAACCTGGAACAGCAAAACCGGCAGACCTAACACCTTACGTTAGAGCATCAAGCGAAAACCACTTACAGTTGACGTATGCATTCACAAAAGAGGACTATTTGGTATGCTGCTATATAGTGGAAGTATTTCCACCACAAGAGATTTTGAAGGAAGTACTTCGCCATCCCAAAATCGTCAAACCTGCCACTCTCCAATATCTGAGAGAATCCCTAAGCGAGGACGAAGACGAGGATTTGGTAACCACTTCCACAATAATGACATTACAGTGCCCCATTTCATACTGCCGCATGCGATATCCTTCGAAATCTGTTCATTGCAGGCATCTCCAATGCTTTGACGCTTTATGGTACATCGAATCACAACAACAAATACCTACGTGGCACTGCCCTGTGTGTCAAAAGACTGTCAAGGTTGAGGACCTTGTATTATGTGAATTTGTCGAAAGTATTATTGCAGAGTGTGATGACGAAGTTGAACAAGTAGAGATATCAAAAGATGGTTCATGGAAACCCATCTTCGAGGATGAGACGCCAGCACCCCGAGAACAGAGCAAAGTTCATGTCAAGTCCGAAAATGGACGAGGCTTGGGGTCAGACGATAATAACATGTCGGATGAAGATGGCAACGAACCTATCCCAGCAGGACGTGCTAGAACGCAACAAACTGATCCTGTGGTCATATCTCTTGATAGCGAAGACGAAGATGAGGGGCCGGTACGAAATGGTCCTGCTCAAAACTCAGGTACAGACTCTCTCTCAACTTCCTCTACAGTCGCTCCGCAGGCAACGGCTGAGGGGCAAAGTGACCACCAAATGCCACGAGATAATACACTAGGTAATATCTACAGCACCTATATGGATTCTACCTCAGAGCCGCTTCCAACATTGGACCCAAGACGTACAAATTCAACTCCACTAGGAAGTAACCATGCGTCATCAACTGCTCTTTCTCCTGGTGAGACTAATGAGCCAGATAGTGCCGTTTTCTTCCATCGTCAACGCTCAGTGCCGAATGTTTTAGGCAGAACACCATTAAGGAACGCGAGCCACGGTGATGGCGACAGCGAGTATCAGAATAGCGTTGAAAGCAGAGCTAATAACTCTTTATCACCCAGTCCGACAAATAATACCTCGTTGCTTCCTGGCTTAACAAACCCAGAGCTTAGTGTTCCCGCAAGAAATGAGCACGCCAGCGAAGCTTCAGATTCTGGAGAGGCACCGGCCAACGGCAACAGAAATCATCAAGGTATTGTTAGCTCTTCTGGATATCAGCCAGCTGCTGCTCATAATTACCCTTCTCTGTTTGAAAAGAGCACATCCGAAGGCGGTAATTTGCTCGGGTTAGGCAATGGCACTGGTGTAACGGCTCCACAGCAACAAAAAAACAGCGAAAACTACAACGTTCCGCCATCAAACAATGAAAACTCCCAAAATGATAATAACTTACCCAATAATCCAGGACGTCAGGAATACCATACCTCTCAACCACAGACACGAGGCAGTTTATTCACT
Organism: Lachancea sp. 'fantastica'; assembly: GCA_900074735.1. NCBI lineage: Eukaryota > Fungi > Ascomycota > Saccharomycetes > Saccharomycetales > Saccharomycetaceae > Lachancea > Lachancea sp. 'fantastica'. The sequence continues at coordinate 282,530 of LT598471.1, forward strand.
AGGCCTGATTCAGGCCTATACCAAAATTCGCATGCTGATACTGGTCATGATTCAAATTCGCAACGCTCGACGGCGCGTCCACCGCTTCCACCGCTACCACCTGTACCACAATCCATAAACAGGAATTTGAATACGACAAAACCCACTGACTCGTCATCCATGCGTCACAGGAAGCCAATTGTTTCTCCTTTCATACCCAAAAGAAGTTACGCAAACATGCTTCCGCAGAAACGTCAAATATCAACCGATTCAGCAAATAAATCAACCACGTCTGTTGGACACAATAGTACTTCAAATCTGTCTACATCGCGTGCGGACAGTGCCTCGGGATCCGTCTCTCCACCTCCACCTATTTTACATCGCTCCGATGATAATGAGCTGGACTTCATTGATCTGACTTCGGACGAGTAGTTATGTGGGTTGTATTATTTATAGGTTTTGAATGAATCAAAATGTTCACGTACTCATCTTATTAAAATTCGGATCCGGTCTTATGAGTTATATGAATGGTATGCCGACGCCAACTTTACGGGAGTACTCGGCGTACTGTTTTCCAAAAAATTGAAGTAGGTACACTTCCTCGTAACGTATCCGGCTATTAAAAAACCTCCACAGTACCGCTGCGAAGATGATGAAGGTAAGCGGATTAAGTAACAGCAATTGCGTTCCAAGAGCCCACCAAAAGTACCCAAAGTAGCTTGGATGACGCAACTTGCCGTAAATTCCAGCAGTAACCAGAGCATGGTCAGAATTTTGACTTGTTTTGATTTGATGTGAAAATGATTTCCCTGCTGTTACCATTGCTGCAGTTCTCACACATTGGCCGGAAACCAGTAATGCCAACCCCAGTGCGGAAACCCAAATATTGGTCTTGGAGTAAAAGCTAGATTTCCAGCGTGGAAAGAAAAAGGACTCGGTTACTGCCTCAAAAATCGCCAATGCATGAGACAACAAATATGACTTGCCGTTATTGAACAAGTAAGAATCTTTGGTCACTTTCCCAGGGTTGAATCTGGCCGTAACATAGAATTCCAAAAAATGGAACATACCAACCGCAATTAGGTAAATGTTGATATTGATGACACGAGAGTAAGGTGTTAAAGCCAAAGCAGTGCCCACAAATCCACCAAGACAGAAACCAGCGAACGATATTTCATCCAAAGGATTTTTTTCAATGTAAGGGTAGACTTTTCCTTTAATCAAAACTCCCACATCAGAGCCATCGGTCAGTTCTTGATCGTCCAACGTTTCACGTTCCACTGACATCGTAAAGAACTTGCTGGGAGTAGTGCTCTTGGTCACTTTTGAAAGAGGTTTTTGACAAGAAGACTAGTCACCACAGACCTAACCTCATCGCATCAAGGTCAATATTCCAACAGGGCAATCATCATACACGTTTGTTGTGGGCGTCTGAAGTTCCTGAACATCCCGTCAAGTTGACGATGACGACGACGACTTTTGCCTTTGATTTGGCACCAGAATTCAAATTCAAATTTTGTTAGCCGATGCTACCGGTTGCATTGCTAGCTTGTACAACGGGTGTCGTTGTGAAGATTGAAACAACGCAAGCTACAAATTTTGTTACCACAATTAACACAACTCGAGATGCTATTGTAGCCACCACATATGGAGCAAGTTGTTATCACTGGCAAAACTTTGAAGAACTTTTTGTTGTAGACGTTGTGGAAAATGATGCTGCGGTTCACTTGATCAAGTGCATCGACGTAACTGGTAAGTGGCCTTCGAGAAGCCAGAGTTTTCTTCAGCGATACTACTCGGTTAGTGTTTTTCTTCTTGACAACTGGTGGCTTGGTCGACTTGTATAGAAGCTCAAGGTTCTTGGGAAGCTCGAATTTGTTCCTGCTGGATCTGTTGACGTTCGAGGTTGAGCTACCGCTAGAGTCTGCACCGCCGCTGGAGTCTATACGGTCTTTGCTGATCCCGGTTATGCTGCTCATCAAAAAAGGCACGTCTCTGATGTCTTGCACATTTTCTGTGTCCAATTCCATAAGTCTTCGTCTGGATTTCAAGAGTTCTTGCGGGGTATACCGTTCCAGTGCACTGCTGGTAGTTGTGATGAAATTTGAGCTCAGAGACTCACTGTCTTTCCCATTTTTCTGTGCATAGATCTTTGCTTCCAGATCCGAAAGCGAATAGTTCACTCTTTTGTTATTTCTGACTCCAGATGCGGTTGTAGTTTTCGTTATCCTGTTTCTACCAGAGGGTCCAGCAGCGTTCACGCTCGTGAAATAAACATCTGGATCGTGACTTTTGAGGTTGATTTCCTCCACGAACGGCATGCTCGATGGGTAAAGGAAGTATTTGGAAGGCTTGGACCGGTGTGTAGTTCAGTGTAGTTGCTTCTGATCGGCTAACTTGAGCTTTAAAGGTCAATTTGACGAAATGAGCAAGCTGTGCGTGATGAAGAGATTAGGGTATATACTGTTACTGTTTCTTAGTTTTCAACAATTGGTTTCGTGGTCTAGTCGGTTATGGCATCTGCTTAACACGCAGAACGTCCCCAGTTCGATCCTGGGCGAAATCAATTTTTTGGAATTTTTTCCACACCCAGTATGTGGATTCTTTTCAATGCAGGTGTAAGATTAAAGGACGGACAAGACGGACAAGTGCTGTCATCTGAATATCATTTGCTCTAGCTACCTATGGATATTATAATAATTAGAGTTTGGAGCGTAGTTTCTGCTCTTTGACCAGTAGATCATACATTTCATCGGCCGCTTGACTCAAATAGTAGTGCAGCCGGGAAGTACTGAGTCCACTTGCAAGCGGTTTGTTAACAATGTTGATGTGAAGCCAATCTTTGTTAAGCATGTAGGCAAGACCAAATCCGTTGTCGTTGACTTGCGACCATCCGTAGCCTTCAAAATACTCCGAAGAAAGTTGACTCGTGGAAATTAGCCATGTGGACGAGTACTTGAACAACGAGTTTTGAAACAGTTCCGGAACATGCTCCCCAGGACGCAACATGTTCTTCAGACCGAAAAAATGACGATCAACACCTAGACCAGCAGAGGCGGTTTTCAGATATGTCGCGTGAGCGGTTGCAGACTCCCGGAGACTTGCAATTTTTTGTTCATCTGTGACGTTAGCATCTTCCCAGTCAGTGACAAATTTTGCAGACTGGACGCTGACCGAGCGACCGGTTTCCGTGCGTCCCTTGAAAAATCGCCTGGTAGACGCCGCCTCATAGGTGGGTAGCTGTTGATGAAGGTATTTGTACACGCCCAGCTGAATGATCTGTTGAATAAAAGCGTCGGGAGAAAAGCCCAGGCTTTTGATGACCGCCTTTCCATACTTGTTGTAATGCCATACCTTGAGATCATGCTCGCCCATTACGGCAAGGAATTTGGCTCGGGCTTTTTCGATGCTTTGTTTGATGGGAGGCGTGATTAAGAAAGGGAGGTGCGAGGGTTCTAGAGCAGTGCGTGTTGGTGCCAACTCAAGCTGTTTTAGAAAAGATCTCACGTCCATTTTCGCAATATGACGACACACAAAGTCGTTAAGAAGAAGCGTTGGCGTCCCATCCATCTTAGAATGTTCTGCAAGAAATGCAGAAACACCATTTTGGGCAACAAAGAACTGCAGTGGTTTGTCAAAAAATCTGTTGACACCATCACCGTGCCAAGCGTAGTGAGCCTTTTCCTCCAGGGTTACGGGACTGGTGTCCAAATCGAGACACAGCATAAAGGACGATTTTTGAATGGTTTCAAGCGAAGAGCGTGAAATAGCATGAGATTGAAGCTCCTTGTAAGACTGATGCCATTCGTTTCTGGGCAGTGAAGTCAAAGCCCCGATTCCAGAGCAAGCGTTTTCCGGGAAGCGAGCACTGCTCACGTTCGTGATCTCGTATAGTTGTTGCCAGATAGCGGATGGTCCCAAGGGCTCGCCTTGGTCGTTGTGCGTGTACAGAGTGTAGAAGTTCCCGCGTAGGGCCACTGTGATGAAGTTATGCTCGTGTATTGAATAGAAATCGTTGGAGTCCCTGCCCTGGCCGGGAATACGTGCATTGTTGAACATAAGATGGAAGCTATTCATGCAAAAAGGGTGATCCTTCACAACGTCTGCCGGCAAAGACTCATCCTTGATGGCCTCCAAGAATTCCACCACTGCAGTGACGATGGCCGTGGATTTCAGGAACGGGTCCGTCTGGATCTTGCTATGCGAGACCGGGAGCGGTCTGTGCACGTAAAAATACGACACGTACGGCACGACGGGGTCATTGTACTCCAAATACGCCTGGTTATCCCAAAACTCAGAAAGCCAGTTTCTGGACTTTTCGGCGAATTTTTGCAGACGGTTTTGAAGCTCGGGACCTTGGTTTTTGGCAAACTCACCGCAAAGTTTCTCCTGTTCTTCGAGCTGCTCTTTTGTGTGGCAATACGGTCTAATTGTCTCGAGGTATTTTTGCAGCGTTTTTTGAAGTTCTGGGACCGGTAGAGACGGCATTTTATGCTGGTTTTCAAACGTCATGCCTTTGAAACCCTTGCGTTTCTGTTGGTAAAAAGCGTTGGGATGCTGGGCCCAGTAATGCTCGCCATTTCGGGTTTCAAACGGAATTTTTTGCAAAGTCGACATCATTCGTCTGGACACTCCCAGCGTTCCCGTCTTCATTCAAGATTGGCAAAACCGGGGTTTCTGATCTAAGTTGGTTGTCCTGAGAGTCTTAAGTAACGCTCCAACAACGCTCTTCGTCTTATTTCTTTGAGTTCACTCATTCCTGTTCTTGCCAAAAGATGACGGGAGATATGCTCTTTCATCAGCCCTTTATATACTTTTCTGTTTTCTGTTTGGACGCTGCTTTCGAGCGCATCTTGTCACAAGAGACCTGTCATGCCAATCGGATAGAATAACATGACCCTTTGGTGCTCAATACAAGAACCCACCCCCAACGACAACGACACAGGCGTTGGAAGTGATAGTGAGTTTTTGACAGGAAGCATGTCAGTTTGGGAAGAAGAGACCAACCAGTCTTGCTGGCAAGAGGAGATGGAGACCGAGTTCATGCGAGTTCTTGTTGTGGGTTCAATTGGCGGAGCAGTTCAGTTTGATCCAACACGCTGACCGGTACCGCGAAAATTGAGATTTTTGGCATTTTCAGTGGGGGCACTTTTGGCCCGGGCAGCTGCTGCAGCAGCTGCCCGTTCTTCACGGGTCTTTGTAGCTTCACGTTCAGCAGTGTTGATGGGTTCCTGTTTGTTTCCCAGTTTACGACCTTGACCTTGATATGAATGGGTATTCTTGACTATCACGTTGACCGTGCGACGTCGGTTGTTCACCAAAAACCCCCAAATGCCAGTCAACCATCTGGGGGCCCGGAAATGACCATCGTTGACGAGTCCATAGCCCTGCGCGGAGCCTCTCACGTATCCGTAAAGCGGCCCCAGAGACTTCGTATCCAGACAGTTGTACACGTAGCCCACAACGAGACCGATCACTATAACTGGGAGGGTCTGCTGTTCATCGTCAAAGAGGTACGAGAGGAAAAGCTGCAGCAGCGGGTTGTATTTGCCCTTGATTGGAAACAATCCGTAGAACATCAAAGGTGTGTTCCAGTTTTTGATGCTCCACAGACAGGTCAGAGAGGCCATGAATCCCTCCACGAGCGTGAATGGACACTGGATTTGCAACACCGTCACGGCGCTCACCACGCCTGCCAGCAGCACACAGACCAAGTACACGTACTCGGCGTTCTCTTTGCCGGAGAAATGATAAGTTTCCAAATGTGACGAGTGGGTGTAGAACTCGAAAAGCGTGAAAAGAGTCCCCATTTTGCCCTTGAAGATGATCAAAGGACCGGTGAAAACCCTCCAGATCTGCATTTTCATGAATGCATCGTACGGCTGGAAACACAACCATTCGTAAGACACAATTTCGGCCCTCATGAATGTGTACAGCACGATGAAAGCCAACAGCACTGAGCGGGTTACAGGTGGGATTTGAGCGACCAATTGAGCCACTTCGTTGGGCTGAGACGTTTTCCTCGAGCTTGCCATATGTAAGCGTTACGGATTGAGTGATTCCAACTGGGAAAGTGTGTGGTATGGGTTGAAAACGTTGAATTGATCTGTTGTATGTTCATTGGACTCGAAGTTGGCTAACCTGGTAAACTAAAGTGCTTGTTAATATATTAGGTGGTATTTTGGCTTCAGAGGATCACATGAGACAGCGTCTGTGCTATTCAAGAACACGAATCTGGCCAGGACGTTGGTTGGCGGGTCTCTAGTTGGTGGCAAATACAGTTTGAGCTAGACGGGAGTAAATGTTGTTCAAATAATTGTAATTTCCGGTCTTTTTTTCTTATTCTATAGCTCGAGTTTCCGTTGGTAGGTTGGTTGGTCAATTAACCAAGACAATATACTGACATCGGATCTTGTGAGTGAAATACCAGCTTTGAATGGCTTGTTGTAACAATTTCTGGAGCTCCAATTCTTTTACTGATCCCACAGTTGCAATTGGCTTTTCGATACTAACGACAGTCTCGATTGTGGAATTGGTAGGACGAGCGCACAGTTCAAATCATGAACATTTCAAGTGGAGGTTTAAATCAGCCAACTTTTTCGGTAATTCAAACGACACACTCGTTTGACGTGAATACACCACAAATGATGACTACAAATGGTGCCACAACCGTTTTTCCACATTTGATCTGCATTTATACAATAAAACGATCAAATTGATTCGAGAGTAAGTCGATCATCATAACTTCAGCGTTTCGAACCCGGAAAATTCGATATTTAGTTTCTACAAATCATTACTTCCAACAGATCTCGATCCCAAGCCATCCATCCTCAAGATCTCGTCCAGCTCTGTTCCAGTCCTTCTCTTGAAGTAGCTTGTATTCCTGAAGAAAGTGTCAGTTTCCTCTACACTACTATAATTCAAAAATTTTTAAGATGAGAATAGCGCATCTGATCTCATCGCACACAGCATCGTCCCACACAGCCAGCCCTGGCCTATCCAAGCATGGCACCACGCAGCAACAGACAGATCCTTACGCAAGGTAAAAACTATGTGGCCAAACAGGCGAAGAAATTCGGTGCAGATGAGGTAACTTTCGACAAAGACTCCAGACTGGACTACCTGACAGGATTCCATAAACGTAAGCTAGAGAGACAGAAAAAGGCTCAGGACTTCAACAAGGAACAGGCTAGACAGCTGAAAGTGGAGGAACGCAAAAAAATTCGGGATCAGCGTCGAAAAGATGCAGAGGAACAAATGCGGAAATTCAAAGAAACCATGAAAGAAGTGGGTGACTACATAGGCTCGGATGACGAGTTCAACAGTGGGAAACAGGGCCTAGATGATGCCAGTGACAAAGGAGAAGACGCAGACACAAACGAGGACCCCTGGGACGGGTTTTCAGATCAGGAAGGCGACTCCAGCGCAGAGCGCTCAGTACGGCCTATTTTGAAGAAAACGCAACAGCACTACGAAGACGATACATTGGTAGATATCGAGCCTCTAGAACCCAACGAGAATTTTGCGTATCTGGCGTCCCGAAACAACGTCAAACTCGAGAAATCCGCAGAAGTGTTGGATGAGAGTATCGAGCGGGCCGCCAAATACGCCAAATTTTTGGGAATGGACGACAAGCCTAAGAAGAAGAAGAAGTTCAGATACCTTACCAAGGCAGAAAGAAGACAGAATCAGAAAAAGGCGAACACCAACAAACGCAGAAAATAAGTTTACATACGGTTTTCCTTTTCCTTGTAAGTTAATTCTTTACAGTAACTTGTACATTAGGTAATTGATGTTCGCGGAGTGCATGCCCGTTGTGTTGGTCAAAGAAGAGAGAGTTGTTCAACAATTCCCCCCAGCTTTTTACTCTGGAATCTTTTCGGAAGTATCGCCAACGCTTGCCTCTGCCTCGAGCTTGACGAAAATCCATACCCATCTTCTCAGTAATTCTAAACTCTGAAGGAAAAATATGTTGGCTTCACCTTCAAAGACGCTTGCGCCACTTATGAATTCCCATAGCCACGTAAACCGAAGAACGAAGTCGATCAACATCGCAGCGCAGTAGGCGAATACGGGGTAAATCCTGCGACCCCTCAAGAATTCATTACGGTCCATGCCGTGAGAGCTAAAGTTAAAAATGCCCAAATTCCAATCCATTGTCATGTCCCACCAAAACCCGTAAGCAGAGCTCATCAGCATAAACCAATAAATAGAGTTTCCTGGTTTTTCTCCAGGGTGCGACCTTGTGTAAACAGTGCATATTAGCATCGGTAAAGAGAACGAATACTTGATAGCGTTGAATAGGGCTGCACTGGCATCTTTACGTGTACTTGATCTTTTCCATTCACGCATACATTGTGTAAAACGTAGCATAACCGGGGTTGTGCCAATTATCAAATCCAAGTTGATGGATGTTCCCAGGGCGCCGCGTGTTACAATGCACCTTTCGTCCATTGGATCCTGCACTAGATGGCATAGATAAAGTCCAAAATCGATCAGTGGCTTGCTGTATGAGGTCAGCGAATCTGTAATTAGGATGTAGTTAAATCTGAGCGGTTTGGGCTCAATGTTCCCGAACCATAGGATGTTTTTGCAGCAACGAAGCAGCATCGGAGAGCTCGAGAACAGAAGAGCAAAAATGGTGATCAATTGACATGCGGGTTGGACATTCAACAAACAAACCATCCAAACCTCTGGAGCATATTTTTGATCAGCGTTGCATTGGTACAATAAAAAACAGGTCAGGATGTGCCAGGGAACTATTATTTTGGTGATTCGTGCAATTACGCGACGTGTAGAATCGACCAGTTTGGACGTTGACGAGCGAGGTGTGAATTCTGTAGGGTCATGCGAAAGGATTAACTGCGATACATCGATGTGGAAAACCTTGACAAGAACGGAAATTTGCCAGTACCACAACCACAGACCGGCCACCAATAGAATGATGCAACGCTGCGGCAGCGGAAACAGAATTTGAAACGGTGTTAGCCCTTCTTGTTCCATGAGATTTCGCTTTGTTGTTCTCGATAGTCGCTGTTGAGCTGAAATATTATTATACCTTATGACAGATGTAAACTAAGCTTGGGATGAACTGATGAGATCCAGTATCACGAGATGGACGCCAAAGAAGAAGTCTACGAATCCAATGCGGAGAGTTGAGATGGCACCAAATTTGTCTTCAATGGCGGTGAGACTACTTGCAAAAGAATACCACTATTCTTGTCTTGGGGCCTTTGATTTCCCACTTTCAGCAACGTATCGATTTCTAATCCTTTCCGCTGGACGTATCCTGCGAATTCATGATTAGCATGGAATCTCGAATTTTGTTCATCACTAAGCACAAGGCAAAAAGATGGCCATTCAAGACAGCTACTTAGGAGGTTCACTACACTTTCGTGGGATGATAGACGAGAACTAACATTTGAGGAGGGGAAAAAAGAGAAAAACGTGGCAGGACGTCTGTCCATACCATCCTGTGCAGAGTCACAGAAAAACACAGAAAAAACACACACACACACGCACCATTGATCAGATATCTATTGTGTTTGGCTAATATGGTCGAATCGTTCATAATTTCGAAATCCGTTTGGGGCGACAACATGTCATCATAATGGCGCTGTGTGTGTGTAGGTTTGGCACTGATATTTGGTTCTGGTATGGCTCTGGCATGGCTCTGGCATGTTTTCCTCTTATTTTCCCTCGTGGTTTATTCTCATCTACGGAGGACGTCTGTCCTCCTCACGTCCATTGTCTCGAACTGCCATCGGGCTGCTCAAAGTAATGGATGAATAAAGACCTAGAAGTGTTCAAAAACTACGGCGTTACTTCTGTTCAGTTTCTGGTTCGTCTGTTTTGTCTTTACCAGGTTTTAAGATGAATTGATAATGTCAAGATGGGAACCTTAGCTTGGAATTTTCATTCGCCTTTTATAGTCGGGATTGCCGAAATTTTTCAAAAGACTATACATAAACCGTACTTCTTGAGCAACAGACACATTTAGGGCTTGAGCTTAACGGATTAGAAGACAACAATACCAAAGATGGTGAGTTCAATTCTGGTTACAAAGAATCAACATCTTGTGCTGTCGAATCCAGGCTTTTCAGGCTTTCTTTCAAGGTGAATTTCGTCTCTTTTCATCGACTATAAATATACTACATAGACTCAGATAGAAGTGTCAGTGGTGGTGGTTAAGAGTTGTGCGTTTATCATAATTGGAGACCACATATTTCTAGTTTGAAGATTCCTTGGTGTAGGTAGTTTCCGCTTGTTTATAGTCTCTGACGTGATGCTTCAAAATGTCCGGCGAGCGACTGCGGATAGTGAACGCAAGGGCAGGGTCCTCTTCGTCTTCTCCTAATCTAGAAGAGATAGCATGTAGCCCATTGTCGCTGTAAAAAGTGTGCCTTTCTTCGCGGAAAAATTCCACGTCTTGAAAGCTCTCCATCCATTCACTTTTGCCAAGAATATTGGCCACTGGAGCACCAGGGACAGGGAAAAAGTAGCAGAGCGCCACATAGATCAGAAACGAGACGAGAAATCCGACTAGGTAGTTGAGATAGTACAGCTTAATGGCCCCCATGGGTACGTGAATGTTATTCCCGACAGTGCCAACAAATCCCGGCATGTTGGGCACAATGCCGGCCAAATACGCAACCAAAGCTCGCCAGTTGATCCCAAACCGATTGCCGTACATGTATGCGGAAACAGATGTGTCTGCACAATACAGCTGTTGCAGATCAAGCTTGCCTCTGCGCACCACATAGTAATCTGCAACCATAACGGCTGCAATACAACTGAGGAAAATGGCATACGCACTCAGCGCCATGGTGAATTTACTAGAGCTCGACATCAGGTTCCAGGGACATATACACAGCGCCAAAGCAGCACAGATAAATCCACCACGTCGAATACTGATGTATTTGGGCAACAACGCTGTCATGTCTGTACCAGCAGACAAAGAGTTAGCGCTGATGTTAGTGCCGAGCTGGGCAATGGCAAAAACAAAGGAAATCAGGAACACGCCTGCGCGTTCGCCCTTGGTGAACCCATCGCCCAAAAATCTGCCCAGGACGTCCACAGGCGACCAGTAATTAACCTGGTAAACCTTGTAAGCGGCAGAGGTAACTATGACACCTATCAGAGAGGTGATGGAAAAGAAGAATGGAATGGAAAAGGCTTGTGAGTAGGAGGCGGATAGCTTGGTCTTGGAAAAACGAGAAAAGTCCGGTGCATTCACAATTAAGGTGGCGAAGTTGCCAATGCACGCCAAAATTGACTGCACCCAAGCCCAACCACGTTCGCTAGAAGACAAAGGCGGTCCTTGTACCAGCGAGTCCAGCGCGATTTTGCCATGAGATTTCTTCAGGGACCAGATCAAAAAGCCGAACGCCGCAAATGGGACCAAAGCGGCCTTCACGGTAAACAGATGACGAATCTGATGTGGATGGACATAGATGAACGGCAGCTGACAGACCCAAAAGATGAAAAAACACATGAATTGGTATGTGGTTGCGTTGGGACCGTTCATGTGGTCTGGAATTCGGTTCGGTAGGTCGTTTCCAAAGATGCTCTGAAGCATCAATGAGACTGGCGACATGGCGATCCATGTTTGGACGGAGTACCACACAATGGCCATTACTACACGGTTTAGGACCGGCCACAGTGAGAAAAAGATGCCAAACGAGGCTCTAGCGGTGATGGGGAATGAAATATGGTAAACAGAGCCGATTCTCGCCACGGCAACAACGAAAAGAGCAACAATAGAGTAGCCAATCCACACGGTAATCCAGGTTTCCCACCAGGTGAGGCCCAATTGCAGGCCTGTAGCGGCCACTTGCCAGGTATTGATATTGAAGCAGTCGGCAATCCAAAAATACACAAAATTGAACCACGACCACAAACGACGTTCACTCTCGACCGGTTTCAAATCATGATTGTAAAGGAAAGTCTCTTTGATGGTTTCGTCTCGCCCACTCTGTTGAATTTCCAGCCGACGCAGCAAACGTTTCCAGAGTGGTTTTTCCGTGGCTTCCAAATGGTCCACCTGGCCAATTCTACTGGAATCTTCATCCGAATTTGAGTTTATGATATTTTCCTTAACCAAATGTTTTTCTTGACCAGACATTGTAATTCTATTGCAATGTATGTCAGAAAACAGACAGTAATGGTTCTTATAGACTAAGGTGTTGATAAAGGTTCAAAAGTTCTAGTGACGAAAGAAGAAAAACAGTTTCTTTGAACAGACATTCAACTGGCGAAAGGCTAAAGTTCCAGTTGCAAAAGTGACATCTAAAATAGTCTGAATTTGCTAAACGTTCTCATCGCTCATTTTCCCTTTCTGGCTGCTTGCTGGTTGATTAGAAAGACGTTGCGTTGTTATCCCTCTACTTTCACTTTCTCACGTCAGCATAGCATAGCGGGTTCTATTCTATAGTATCAGTATGCAGCGCTATCTTTTATCAGTGATAGGAGGAGGCGAGCCTTTGATTGGACTTGGACTCGGAATTCTGGCTGTCGTTTGTCCTGACGCAAGTGTTTTTCTGCTGGGTATTGTTAGGCGTCGCAGTATTTTATTGCAATTCACCTATGAATTCAATACGGATAAGCTGCTGCTAGGGACGACACGCAATTCGTGAGGCTATTCAAAGGATCAAATGGCGAGGTTTTAGATAGGATTACGATATCAATTTGGCGGAGTCGACCGATTTTTAGCAATTTGTGTGCTTTAAAGAACATTTCGGCCAACTCCGGTCGTGTAGTTTTTGATGATCTTATATTAGATAGGTGTATGTATGTGGGTCAAGATACGATTAGATAGGTTATAAAGCATGAAACATTTGAAGAATTGTGGCAAGACTTGACGATGGAGAACGGCGAGAGCCGCTATGCGCGGGAGCTCGAGGGTTCGAAACTGTTGGTAACTTGGTTTCTTGGCAAAAACGAAATTTATTTATCGTTTTTTCATATTGTTACGCGGAAAAGTAAGTTTGGCAGTCAGTTAAAGTCTAGCCGGGAAAGGCGTTTGTTTAGCGGGAAAAGCATGCGACTTGAACGTGGTAAATATCAGTAACTATTTCAAGGGCTGGACCTAGTAGTTTCTCAAAGCGAATAGAGCGGTAGAGAAATCGACTTTCGAAGGGAAGAAGAATTTCGTTGATTTTTCGCTGTACTGATCAGAGTGTGAAAGTGAAGTAGTAGAAAGAGGGCTTATGAGTCAAGTCTTGTATGTTACGTCCATTGACGTCTTGTCATAGCACTTGGGATGTGTGTATTAGACATTCTTGTCTTGACGACAGTTTAGTAAAAAGTGATCTTGACGTAGAAATTTGATTTCCGGTCCCTGGCTAGAAGTGTCTATCTAGAAGAAGTCAAAAGGATATTAACAGAACTACTATATAAAATTATTCCACAAACAGCCAAAAATGAGAGATAGTATGTTATTTCCTGATTCAACAGACGTTCCTCATAGAAAACCTCATTTTCACTCGTCTCTAGCACTAACAAAAACATCAACACAGCAGCTCGTCTAAAGTGATTAGTATTCGAAAGTAGAATAAATGGCTTGAAAAAAAGGTCTTCTCCGTTACGCATAAACTAACTATGCCGTGGTATAAATTTTTAGTGAGAACAAAAGCATAGCTTTAATTCGTAAATTTATGCTATAAGTTTCAAAATCTGTTACTTCGTGCCCCGCGACTGTGGCTAGTCCCGTGACTAGCGTCACTAAAACAAAAAATGATAAATTCCAGCATTCCCTTTCCGTACGTAGTGATACAAAATCTCTGATCAGCTGATCACTTTTCTCAAAACCTCATTTATCCTGAATCGCGTCCCACGAAGGGCATCTAAAAATTTTGGTGTACCATCAACTTTAGCCATAGCTATCGATACAAGAAGTAAAACCTAATCGACAATTGAATCACCAGGCAGGTGGCTATTTGACCCATATGAACCTTTTCAGAAACCTGGGGACGTCCATAAAACGAATCCCGGCGCTTTCAGGGTTCCAGAATGCCCGGATGCTGACCACGGGCTTGCGTTTGGCTCAAATGGAAACCAAAGAGGAACCCACGCCAGTTAGCGCAAGGATGCTCAAAATTGTTCCTAACGACACCGACATGGTAACGCTGGAGAAACAAGATGCCTTGATCAAGAGAAGACGGAAACTTTCGAAGGAAATCGTGAAACTAAAAAAGCTTAAACCGGTGTCTCCTGGTCTAAGATGGTACAGAGCACCAATCTATCCGTACCTACACAACGGACGTCCGATCAGAACCCTTACAGTGGCCAAGAGATCTAATGGTGGTAGAAACCATTCTGGCCGTATAACAGTGCGCCATCGCGGTGGTGGTCACAAGCGTAGAATTCGTTTGGTTGATTTCACCCGTTTTACCGCAGGCGAGCAAATCGTGCAAAGAATCGAATACGATCCAGGTAGAACCGCCCACATTGCTCTTTTGAAGCATTCTCAGACCGGAGAGCTCAGTTACATACTTGCTTGTGACGGTTTGAGAGCTGGTGACACGGTGGAATCGTACAGAAGAGGTGTTCCTGAGAATCTAATCAAAGAAATGGGTGGCAGAATTGATCCTGCTATTCTCAGTGTTCGTACGGCTCAGAGAGGTAACTGTTTGCCAATATCAATGATTCCAGTCGGCGCCATCATCCACAACGTTGGTGTCACACCCATAGGGCCTGGTAAATTTTGCCGTGCAGCAGGTGCATACGCGCGTGTAATTTCAAAACTGCCCGAAAAGAAAAAAGCCATCATTCGTCTACAAAGTGGAGAACAGCGTTTGGTGGCATTGGAAGCATGTGCAACACTGGGTGTTGTTTCGAATATAGACCATCAAAACTTGTCCCTGGGTAAGGCTGGTAGATCAAGATGGAGAGGTATCAGACCCACCGTTCGTGGTGTTGCCATGAACAAATGTGATCATCCTCACGGTGGTGGTAGAGGTAAATCCAAGTCTAAAAAACTTTCGGTCTCCCCTTGGGGCCAGCTAGCAAAGGGTTTTAAAACCAGACGTGGCAAAAACCAAAACAGAATGAAGGTCAAGGACAGACCTAGAGGCAAGTCCGGTAAGGCCACAAGACAGTAAGTCTGAGATTCAGATTCACAAAGTTTCAAAACGCATGGAAAAGAATCATCGGATTTCTGTTCATAACGTTACCCTTGTATATATATTACAGCAATCATGATTCATCTACTCGTTGCTCGACACTTCAAACTCCCAGTTTCCAAGCTCTGCTATCGTGCCAATAATTAGCTTTACATGCTCTGCCATATGCTCAAAGCTTAATCGATCCAGCGTATCCATTGTTGTATGGATGTACTTGTTCTTTTTTGAAAAGTCGCTCTCGATCACCAAGGCGGCGGGGAATCCATTTCTAGTTGCACTGCTATGATCGCTGCACGCATAACCGCATTCAGTTTCGACAAACGGGATATTCAGATATTTGTTGATTACTCGCTCGAGAAAGTTTGTCAAAGACGGACTTGTATGATCGGTGATGATCCCTAGATGCTCGTTTTTGGGGTCCTCTACATATCCAGTCATATCTTGTTGTAGCATAGCAACCACAGTTCGGTTCTGCTGCGCATAATGAGTGAAAATGTCGAGGGACCCCAGGAGCCCACCCTCTTCCGCTGAATAGAAATGAAACTCCACCGTATTTTTGGGCCAATCTTGAGTTTTGTTCAAATAACTTGTGTAGATTCTAAGAGCTTCGATGTTGGTGACTGTTCCAGAGCCATTGTCATCAGCGCCCGGCGCTGGTAGGATTGATGGGAAAATCAAATTCATGGAATCTTGATGGGAGCCGAACACAATCAAATTCTCTGGAGTTTCAGTACCCTTGATTTGAACTATTATCGAGAATTGTTTCCAATCGTGATGATCAACATGAAATTGAGCAGCTCTATCGCCCACCGATTCTGTTACGTTTCGGAGTTTGTCGGAGAGCCATGTTGCTGACTCAAATCCATAATCTGATTTGTAATACCGAGTGTAGAAGTTGGTGAATAAGGCCAAGTCTTCATACATTGATTTGGTGTCACACCCTTCTGAAATTTCAGTAACTCTTTTCTCGTTGGTCAATTCTAAAGGGTAAGTATATTCCACAACTTTTGGGCTCTC
This sequence comes from Lachancea sp. 'fantastica', assembly GCA_900074735.1. Classification (NCBI taxonomy): domain Eukaryota; kingdom Fungi; phylum Ascomycota; class Saccharomycetes; order Saccharomycetales; family Saccharomycetaceae; genus Lachancea; species Lachancea sp. 'fantastica'. Next base: position 298,648 of record LT598471.1, read on the forward strand.
TGAGTTTGATCTGTAAAGCGACGGGAAAGTGGTGATGTCGAAGTAGTTCAGACCTTGACGCTTGAGCAGAAGCTTTTCATGGTCCGTAACTTCCAATACTTCCTTTGGCGAGATTTGAATAGTTCGGAGTTTTTCATCCTTGAACCGTGGAACAATCCACGAAGCCGACGAAAAAAGACTAGCGACTCTCATCTCCGATGATAGACCCGATCAAAGACTCCCGTTAGCAAAGAGCAGCAGCACTCAATTGCCGTTTTATCTTCTTTCTCGTTGTCAAAGTTGTCAGTGCTACAACGTTCAAGTACATGTCTATTTCAAATTAGATTTATGTAGATTCCATGATGGTATAAGTAAACATGAAAAGTCTAAAAAATCACGTCGTCTTCGTGCTCAGCAAGAACGTCTGGAGTATCTTGAGTTTTCGCGGCCTTTTGAGCTTTTGATGGTTCGGGCTTTGATGCCGCGGTTTCTTCAGTTTTGGACTCTTGGCCCTCATTGCCGGATTTTTCAGCAAAATCGGCTTCTTTCTTGCGTTTTAATTGAGCGTCGAGCTCTGCAGTTTGCTGCTGCTTCTTTTCCTGGACCTTCTTCAATCTGTAGAACTCTTCTCTATCTAATTCGTCAAGTTCACTGTTGATGTACGCAATCGTATTTTCGGTCCGTGGAATAATAACGTGCTCGATAGCGTTGACTCTTCTGTTGGTGACCTTAATGACCTCATCCAAAATCACAAAAGCTGTTTGCAATGATGCAAGCTCTACCAAAGTCTCGACGGCTCTGGAATAGATTTCCTTCGCACGTTGGACTTGCTGTCCACCACGGCCCAGACCCGTCAATTTGAAATCGTTGATCTCGGGATCGATGAAACTCTCAAATTGCGGCAAATACACACCACTGACGTTCTCTTGACGAGCCCGCACCTTGAATCTTGCCGTAGAGACGTTTTCTTGGACCTGGTATCCGATGTTCTCGCCCGTAGCATAAGTAACTTCAGCTAGCGAAAAAGCTGCAGTTTGCATGACACGGCCCATTTTCTGTTTGGCGTCGTCAATGCGCTTTGTGATGTCTCTGAACCGCTTTGTAAGCGCCTCGGACTTTCTTTTCAACAACGAATGGCCCTGGTTCGCTCCCTTGAGCTTAGACTTCATCAGTCCCAACGTCATACGAGTTGGGAAAACCTGCTCTCTGTTGGAAGACATTTTCTAGGCGATTAAGGACTCTTTGGAAAGCTAAAAGCAGCGAGCTAACAGAGGAGTAACTGGAAGCTCAATCAGCGATAATAATCACTAAAAGTTGTTAACTAAATTGTTTTACACCGTCAGTTGTAGTGTATAAAGCTACTTTCCCTATCTTTATTGGGTTTTCATATTTCCCGAGTACTTTGGTGAGCTGATCCTCGAGTACTTTGAAATTCAAGATATTATTATTATAATGAACTCTGGAAGTACTCATCTCATCTCATCTCATCTCATCAAGCTCATCAGACTCATCACGTATACGCTCTGGCTACCGCTTGTCTTCGACTTTTCCAGCTCTTCAAGTGTGTTATGGATGATCTCATCGCACTCTATGTGAAAACCCAAGAAGATCTGGCTTTTGAGTATGAATTACAGTCGAACGGTGACGATATAGTGGTTTGGAAACGCTATCTCGAACACCGGAAAGCAGAGGAAAACCCGGCTGCTCTGGCCTGGGTTTACGAACGATGCTGCTACCACTTTTCTGCAAATGCGGACATATGGATGGAATATCTACAATGGCGCGTGGCATTGCTGGTTGAAGCCAATGCTGTAATTTTCGCAGACGAGTTCGACAAGTGTAATCAGCTCTTCGAGAAAGCCATGTATTTGTGTTACCAAGATGTCAGGATATGGGAGTTGTATTTGAGACATCTCATCAAACAGCAGAATTTGGGCTTGATACGAACCGTTTTGAACCGAGCGCTCCAATCGGTGTCTCTTGAAAACCACATCCGATTATGGACTCCTGTGGTGGAATTCATCGAGAAATTGCTTCAAGATCGACCAGAACACGATTTTGAGCCCGGTCTAGACTCCATAGTAGACCAAGCACTAGAGAGATCTTCACCCGACACTCACGCTGTACCGAAAGACATGTGGTCATCCCATTTACTAGCACGATACATTGAGGTTGCAGAAGAGCAAGAGCATTTGCTGCACTTGATTGGCCTCACGGGTGACTACCATGCATTTTCCAAAGTTTTTGAAGAGAAATTCATTTCCAGAAACGATTTTAGACCGACCGAACGCCCGTTGTTTCGCTTCTACGAACTTTACTTGTATTCCCTAGAAAGTACAAGTGGACATCATCAATACCACCAAACTATGGCTCGCTGTCTGGAGATGTTCCCTGACCAAAGAGCTACGCTGGTGACCACCTTGAGCATGTACTACATGAGAAGAGGTGAATTTGCAGAGGCGAGAAACGTTTTACAAGACTCATTATCCTCTACCACTAGCATGAAAGCGTTTTCTCACATCTATGACTTTTTGGTGAAATACTTGGAAACTTACGTTTCTAGCTGCATGAATTTGGTGCAGCAAAGTGGTGGTTCAGAGCAACAGTCTCAACTCGATCGTGAGATTTCTTACAACATAGAGGTCTTGGAGCATTTGATGGACTCTCATACTCTATTGGTGAACGATTTAAGATTGAGACAAAATGTAAATGACGTCAAGGTCTGGGCGGACCGAGTCTTACTGTATTCTGACTTGAGAGAGAAGCTGCGAGTTTATACTGATGCTTTGGTCAAGATCGATCCTGCAAAGGTCATGGAGCCCGGTATTCTTGGGAAACTGTGGTGCGACATGTGTGATCTTTACATCAGTAAGAAGCAATTCGATTCTGCAAGAGAGTCTTTTGATAGATCAACCAGGGTTCCGTATCGTTTCCTACAAGACCTTGAGAAAGTGTGGTATAAATGGGCCGAGATGGAGGTAGAATGCAGTCGTCTACCGGAAGCACTCAAAATCTTAAGAAAAGCATTGACGCTTCCTGAGTCACCCGATCTTTTGATTGAAAAGTACGACTCAGGAAAGGGCAAAATTCCAGTTCAAGCTGTGCTTTTCACTTCTATCGAGCTCTGGTCCTTTTACATTGATCTGCTCGAAGTCTCCTCAAAAACCGATGAGCTCGTTCAAGCATATGAAAGCATCATCTCTCTCAAGCTAGCTACACCGGCACATTTCATGAACTACGCACATTTCTGGCAGGATCGGGATGGGTGGAGTGAGAGTTTCAAGATATACGAGCGCAGTCTTGCTGTCTTCCCTGCCGCGGTTTGTTTGGACATATGGCGGATATATTTGCAAGTGTCCTTGGACCGCTCAAGGCCTGTGGAAACAATACGTGATTTATTCGAGCAGGCTGTGCTGCTGGCGGGTGATGGCATAGACTGTTCGGATCTGTTTATCCAGTACGGTAATTTCGAACAAAACCAGGGCATGCAAAAACGATGCGTCGACATTCTTGTACGTGGGAGTATTCAGATCCGTGATATCACATCTAAGCTGCGATTGTGGGGTCTTTGTCTAGAGAAGTGCAAAAGTCTTTTGGGGCTGAAGGCTTCGCGAGAGCTATACACGAAATGCATCCAAAGTCTGCCCAACTCAAAAGTCGTGCCTTTCGTGCTGGACTTCGCTGCAGTGGAAGAAACGCTTGGCGATATCACGAGGGCCCGTGCTGTGCTTCGATTTGGCGCGCAGCTAGCTCATCCGGACTCCAATGCGAAATTGTGGGTTCACTGGAACGAACTGGAGCTCAGACATGGAGACAAGGTTTCTTACAAGGAGATGCTAAGAACGAAAAGAGAACTTTCCGATTCTTTGAAGGTTTCAACAGAAGACGTCTCAAGACAAGACGGGAATGTCGAATTCGTGGTCTTCAAAGCCGGGTCCAATCGCGAGCAAGAACATTCTGCTGTCAATATTGCTGAAATCTCACTAGATATATAGAGTAGATACGGTATAAAAAAGACAAGAGCATGTACTACTAAGGCATTTATTCACCGTCTCAGATCGAGTCAACACATAGTTACATTATCCTGACGTTCCAGACAAGTGTTAGCCTTAGCACTAATTATGCTTAAACTATGAAAAAAGCCAAAAAATAACGACAACTGCAGGATTCGAACCTGCGCGGGCAGAGCCCAAAAGATTTCTAATCTTACGCCTTAACCACTCGGCCAAATTGCCAATTTGTGAGAAATAAGAAGCAAATTTATGAATATAGCGTTTTCAAAAACCCCGTGCCCGGATGCAATGTCACTGGGTGACATTGTTTGATCAAAAACATGCGGAACAGCTCCAAATTCGCTGCCCATTCTCAACTTTACTTTCACAAATCCACCAAATATCATTCTATCTACAAAAAAATCGAGTTTTTACTCGGGTATCGGTCACGTGCTCCCGGAACCCGGCAAACTTGTCGTCCGATGCGTTTTTCGGTATACGACAAATATTTCACCAGTTATTCTAGTCAACACTACTATAAGAACACACATCAAATCACCTTGAAGAAGACTTTTGACATATAAAAAGGTTACCACTTTTGCGTTTCTAGGACACACACACTTCTTATAAACAATCAGCTGTTTATATCGCAAACTGGTGCCCAAAATGGAATCGACTAAGACGCTACCGTTGTATACAGCGAAACAGCTACAAAGTCACAACACGGCCAAGGACTGTTGGGTCTCTTTGTACAACCGTAAACTCTACGACGTGACAAAGTTTCTAGATGAGCATCCGGGCGGACCAGAACTGGTTTTGGAACACGCCGGTAAAGACATCACAGAGATCTTGAAAGATGAATCGATGCACGAACATTCGGTCACTGCGTACGAGGCGCTGGAAGAGAATTATTTGGTGGGATATCTTGCAACACCAGAAGAAGAGAGCAAACTTTTGAAAGGGACTTCTAACGGGGTCCAGATGGAGGTGAAATTGGAGGACGAATACGATTCTACCATTTTCGTGCCTGAAGTTCCGCCAGAAGAAAAATTAAGCATCGTTACGGATTACTCACGTGACTTCACCCGTCACAAGTTTCTGGATCTCAACAAGCCTTTGTTGATCCAGATGCTGCGTGCTGACTTCTCCAAAGAGTTTTATCTGGACCAGATCCACCGTCCCCGCCACTACGGTCGCGGCTCGGCTCCTTTGTTCGGAAACTTCCTCGAACCGCTCTCCAAGACGTCCTGGTACGTGATTCCCATCGTCTGGTTCCCTGTGATTCTCTACCATATCTACACTGCATTCCAGAACATGAACAAGGTGTTTGCCACGTTTCTGTTTGGTGTAGGAGTGTTTGTCTGGACCCTCATTGAGTACGGCATGCATCGTTTCCTTTTCCACTTGGACGAGTATCTGCCACGCAACCAGGTCGCTTATACAGTTCATTTCCTGCTCCACGGTGTCCATCATTACCTGCCCATGGACCGCTATAGGCTTGTAATGCCACCCACGCTGTTTGTGTTGCTCTGCACGCCCTTCTATAAACTGGTGTTCGCTTTGTTGCCATACTACTGGGCTTGTGCTGGGTTTGCAGGTGGCATGTTTGGGTACATGTGCTACGACTTGACACATTACTTCCTACATCATGCCAAACTTCCAAAGTATATGCAGAGGCTAAAAAGATACCATATGGAGCACCACTACAAGAATTACGAGCTGGGATTCGGGGTCACTTCTTGGTTTTGGGATAAGGTTTTCGGCACGTATCTCGGCGAAAATGCGCCTTTGTCCAAAATGAAGTTTGAGTAAACAGCCATACTTCGCGAGATAGATATTTAAAAGAAACAGTCAATATGTCATGATGCTACAGGTAATGAAAACGAATGAAGGGCTGTATTTGCACGGGAATTCATTCAATTTTTATATGATTCGAAGGTCTGGTCAACGCTTCTGCCAAGTCGCAAAGCCGTTGATCCATGTCAAGAGTTTTCGGCTTTTCGTCCATCTGTGATAGCATCATCTGTACAAGTTTCGATTCATCGCGATATCTGCACCATTTCGCATGCCCTTGGAAGTTTACATCTTCAAAAGTCTTGACGAATGCACGGTGGTAGCAACCCGTGCATTCCGCAATAGAACTATTGACCAACGTGTAGCCCCTCAAGGCCAGACTTAGCTTCTCGAGGCTAAAGTGGCAATGTTCACTCTCGAAAATGGGCTTCAAACGGCCAAGCTTCTCAGCATCGCAATGCACTTTTTCCTCGACGACTAAAGACACCGTTTTGCACAATTCGTCTGAGATTCTTCGAAAGTCAAGACACAGATTACCTTGGTTTAGGTAGTAATTTCGTTTGAGATCATAACCCTTTGAATATTTCAGACATCCGACCTTATGCGCTTGGGCCAAAAGACTCGCTGCCTTGTTTTCGAATTCGACGGTACTCAAGTAGTCTTCCACCTTCAAATGGATTACGCTACAGCAATAAGGGCACTTAAGTTTCAAAAAGCGCCCGTCCTCGATGTCTTGGAGCGGGATTGCAGACCATCCAGCTGCTGCTATCACGGCAAGGTTGGCGCTATTTTCAACGGCGGCCAATCTCCTGGAATTTTGAACCAGGGATTTCAAAGAGCTATGGAAGTCTTGTGCTCCCAATCGCGAAGTGGGGACATTATATACGCATTCGTAGAGTTTCCCCACGTTTTGAAATTTTTCAGGCAGCAGAGCATTTTTCCTTGACCTATGAGTCTTGGTCTTATACTTGTATTTGTTAATGATAGTACGAGCTTCCAAAGGAGGTCTTTGAAGTGTACCTGGAATTTTAAAGTCCTGAACTCCTTTTTTTATCGACTCAAGGCGCTCTATAAGTTTTGAGTCCATTTCTCAAAGTTCAAGTGGGTTAGTGTGCCAACGAAGGTGAACGTGAAGTAAGGGTGTAGAGAAGAATCGGTCGAGTTTGTTGTGTCGCGGGAAATGGAAATGAGCTAGATCATGCGAAAGAGAGAATACCCAAGGCTCACTGACACTAGCAGACTTGAGCTTATCACGAATATCTCTTGACCTGAGCTCTTCGAGCTTGATGGTAATCTTGATATATAATTAATGCTTAAAGCGACAGGAATTAATTTCACGATATAGAAGCTTGATATACGTCCATTGACAACAGCTACAAGAACAAAATCCGACAACAGTGTGCTCTTGGCATTGATTGAAATTAACAAATCGGAATTTGAAATGGTTTTCCTCAAATCTGCTTTACGCGAGTCTGTTTTTATAGTCTTTTTACCTGTGAATAGGAAGAAAAATTGGACCGGTAAAATTGCGTCGTGGGCCATTAAACTAAAGGTTCCCGTTCTTAAACCTGCAAATTTGAGCGTTCATGCTTACCAGAAAAGTGATCAAAGCTTTAAATGCAGCTAGGACAATTTTGTTTGGAAAAAGGTAGTGAATCATGCGATTTGACGAAATGCAAGAGAATGTTTCCCGAAAGGTCAATTAGTGTCTGTCAATGAATAAAATCCACTGATGCAGTGTGCGCAGGGAGATTTAAATTCGTCTTTTCCTAAGATTAATGGTTTCGATCTATGATGCGCTTTCTTGACTGCTTGACACGGGAATAAACTGATACTGTCACTGCTGAGAAGGTAGTTCATCGCTAATTACTGACGCTGGTCACGTGAGAAGGACGATTTAACGATGTTGCCGATTTTCTGACAATGCAAAGAGCTAACTTTTTAGTACCACTTGTTACCAACTACCTTAATCAAGTAAATATCACGCTGACGCTCATGAATCAGAACCGAGTTAACACTTCTCTCGTGAAAATGTAAAACAAAAATTCATCATACGGTTTTCTATGTTCTGAAGTACACATACCAGTACACAGCGGAGCCGGCTTTCCGTAGAACAATGGCCTTGCGATCTACTGTCTTCATTGTACTGGAATTCAACAGTTGGGAATCCAAACGGTGCAGAATGCTTATAGTCGCTTTATACGCAGCTGTCGTCATGGTCATGTGACTTCTCGACAAGAAAACACCAGCCAAAAGCAGCGTAGTTTATTACTTTATTCGAAAACGCACTATTCCCTCCCAAAATCAATTCTTGAATGCTTTCTTATGCGATTTACCGATGACTTCCACTGTTGAAAACATTCTCGTATGAAGCGATACACTCTTTCTTCAAATACTTTCCTATTTGCCCCGGGACTGTCATGATACACGCTCTCCCAGTACTCTCTTGAGATGTCACTACAGCCAAACCGGTCTTTCCAGCTGCTCACCACGACGTTTTGAGCTACCGTTAACATCTTTCCCGTCTACCGATTTTCACCATCACTCTTCACTTTTCCTGTCATTAGATCGCAACTGGAAAAATTGATGAGCTGAAAAAATCTGGTCACCTCCAGGTCCAACTTCAGAGATAGAAAGAACACACAAACAGCTCCAGTCGATATCTCACTAGGAGGTCAAGCTGCTTGTCGCTTACTGCGCATACCTTGTTTGCTGTCCAGATAGCCCTAAGACCGGATAACTCTTTACCAGTGAAATAGACTCGAAAGTTTCTGGAAGTTTCGTTGATCATCGTCTTTTTTCGTTGTTCCTATTTTTTCAAGAAAAGGCCTTCTTTACTTACAATCCTAGTTTTCTCTTTGAACAGAGCCCCATTGTACGCAAATCTGTGCTACAACCACCCCCCCTCCCCTCTTTAGTTTGACTCTAAAAGAATAGAAAAAAAACCATGCCAGTTGTGCTAGAAGACTACCAGAAAAACTTTCTGGATTTGGCGCTGGAAAGCCAGGCCCTCAGGTTTGGATCTTTCACTTTGAAGTCCGGCCGTCAATCGCCATATTTCTTCAACCTTGGCCAATTCAACACCGGGAAACTTTTGTCGAATTTGGCCACAGCTTACGCTATAGCCATTATTCAATCGGACCTTAAATTCGACGTTATTTTCGGGCCAGCTTACAAGGGTATCCCACTAGCAGCCATTGTGTGTGTTAAACTCGCAGAAATTGGTGGCACCAAATTCCAAAACGTGCAATACTCGTTCAACCGTAAAGAGGCCAAAACTCACGGTGAAGGTGGTAACATCGTCGGTGCTCCTCTTCAGGACCAGCGCGTCTTGATCATTGACGATGTGATGACCGCGGGAACAGCCATCAACGAAGCGTTTGGCATTATCGCTCATAATAACGGCATTGTTGTAGGAACCATCGTGTCTTTGGACAGACAAGAAGTTCTCAGTGTCGATGCTAAAGAGCGTGTGAGTGCCACACAAGCTGTGTCTCAGAGATACAACATCCCGGTATTGAGCATTGTCACTTTTGCCAATATCATCCATTATCTCGACGGTAAGATTACCCCCGACGACAAACGCAACATGGAGGACTATTTGCAAACATACGGTGTTTAAGCTACACCCTTACAGAACTGGTTATCCAAACTCATAGAACCTTCATTTCTGGAAACCTTTCTTGTCCGCCATTGCAGAGTTTATGAGACAACGTAATTTTCACCTTCCCTATTCCGTTGATGTCATTGACCCTATACACCATCAACACTACCTCGTAAGCTCAATTAATATGTATTTTTTGATTTGCTAATTGTCGTACTCGCGATACTGGGTACGTCTATTCTTTGGAAGTCTTTGAACTGACACTTGCGAAGCAGAACATCCATGCAGCACCGTTGCAATCCAAGTACGGACCCGTTAACTTGTACGGTCCCAGAACCGGACTTCTTGAAACGGAAGAAAGGAAGAAACACACTAGTTGTATCGGTCGAATTAGGCTGCTTTATTGATACACAAATTGTCTTCATCTTCCTAAAATTACCTGCGAACCATCTTGTACTTATTCTTGGGCACCTTTGGAGGTTTTTCCGTAACCACCGGCGCGGGAGCTTCATAGATCGATTTGACCATCGGATGTCCCATGCTCAACGGACTGTGAATAGGAACGATTTCGTTCATAACGAACCCCTTTACCTTGGGTACTTTTCTTGGCTCGTAATCCTCAGAACCAGCCTCCAATACTACGGCGTCTTTCAGACTTTCCAGTGTGGTAGGATGCTTTTTCAGAAAAGACGCAATTAGCTTCATCAGCTCCCGCCTATTTTTGTAGAGGGACGGATTAGTGGATTGGCCTTCGTCTTTCATGTAGAAACGTATTCTTCCTGGATTACCGAAATCCTGCGGATGGCATTTGTGAGCTTCGATTACGCAAGGTACACGCAGTTGAGTCAATGCGTCAGCTATGGTTTGTGCCAAGGGGTTCTCAACTGCTAGTTCGGCAGGAATTCGTCTACCTTGCTTGTGTGATCTGTTCTTGTCGAAATAGCATGGATATAGTATTTGAAATTTCTTGATCTGTTGTTTTTGTTCCTCGGTGAAATTTACCACTCTCGAGGCTTCTGGAGACGCCGTTGGAGGACCACGGTTGAATGTCTGACTTGTTGGAAAAAGTGGAGGCTCTTCGTCCTGGCTTCTTTTCACTTCTGGCACTATTCTCGGAGCCACTGGTGATTTCATGTTATGATCGATCTCGGCGAGATCCATGTCGAGATTGTCGATATCATCATAGTCATCAATCTCTTCAAGTTTGGGCATCTTATAACGGTTAGAGAATCAAGTGATGGGGGATCTGGAAGCGCTGGTACAATTCTTGTACCTTTAGGTTTTTACATATGTCTATGCTTCGCTTAGCTCTTTCTCGACTAGTACATATTACCTTGAATCTTGAAGTCTAAAAATTTGAGAGATCAGTTCGTACGAAGATCTCACGAGATTAGATATAATTTGTCTCTGACCGAGCTTTTGAGCAGCTTTTATGGGCCAAGTTTAAAAGTAAACCACTCATGTTTAGATCCAGAATGTGCTCTTTGACTCAAATCATTGATTTGTAAAGCTTACGGTTGCATTTTACTTCTTAATCAACCTTTTGAATATGTGTCACGTGACTTGTGGTGGATGACACGTACAGATTCCCGTCTTTTTAAACCAGCAATCGGGTTCAAAGACAAGACCCAAGCTGTTTCATTTCATAACAGTAGATTAGAGCGCTAGCTCTTGTAATTGCAGTATCTATCGCCAGAGTGACGATAGCAGTATACCAAATCTTCACGAAAACACACACAATAGTCTGGAAACACTTCTAACAGCAGCATGTATAAACTTATTCGAAAATAGGTTCAGACTTTGAAGAACCCACGTCTCAAAATGGGCTTCGAGTTCTAACCTTCAATCCCAACGTGACGAGCGACGTTTAGTACAAAGTGATATGACACCTAATAAAACTAAATAAGCGCTTCTTGAATAGTAAATAAACGTTATTCAAGAAACTTTCCGATCAATCTGAGAAAAGAAACCATCTACCCCGGTCCTTCTTGATCATCTTTTGACTTGTTTCTGATCAGTATCTGTCAGGAATATTTGTCGCACACTTTGATGATTCGGAAGCAAGCGTTTTCATAAGATATTCGCTCGTCCCAGGTTGAGTATATACATATTGTTATAGTGTTACATTTGAACACTATTTGATGAGCAGTGACAATGAGTCCACACAGCGAAGCGCTCAAGACGATCTTGGAGATCGGTCCATTCGCCAGCTCTCGCGCGAAGCCTTAACTGAGGCTAATGAGCTCCTAGAATCTTTGGAACACACTCACCGAAACGATTTGGCTTTGCATCTATACTCAACGTTCCTATTAAAATCGGTTCTCAAAGCTGCAAATAGGAAAAAATATGGCTTGGAAACCAACACTTTTATCAAGACCCAAATCAAAGACAATTGGACCAGTTGGCCGAATCCATCCACGGTGATAGATCCAAAAATTGACACCATCTTCGAAGACGTCAATGGCTGGGAGGCAGGCCCACATTCAAAAAGTTCCTTGCCAGGCAATATATCGCCGGACAAGCTTCTGCATGCGTCCAAAATGGTGCAAGGCGAATTGAATGCAGTGTGGCAGCAATCATTGACAAAAATGGCAATAGAAAACGGCGTCGTTCTCGATATTGACAAAATGGATATCCCTAACGGTGTTGCATCAGCAGTTCTATCAAAAATGGACCATTTTTTCAAAGGTCTCCACACAAATGTCGCATCCATGAATAAGTTGATAATCACCCAGGCAAGTGGGACGAGTCAACTAAAGGTAACCGAACATCAACCTAATGAGAAGCCCTTGGAGATGAACAGGAAAATCAAACTGGATTACCACGATGTTATAACGCGTGGGTGTCAGATGGGCGATGAGATGTTTGATGTTTACATGAAGGGATTGGAGCTTTTCAGTGATATCCCATCAAAATACAGAAATCAAGACTTTAGACTCCCCAAAGAAGAGTTGATCAAGTATACAACAAAGAAGAAAGACACAATTCAAGAAAAACTTCATTCTGGAAACAAGAGACCTGGCTATATTTTGGCAGAGAAACTATTGCGCCAGAACACACTTTCGTTCATAAACAGAATCAAATTGAGGTCTATATTGCACAAGCATCGAGACCGCTCGCTGGACGAGAAGACATATTTACACCTAGAGAACTTCGCGAATACGCATCTTGCTTACCGAGAAGAAGATAATGAATATGGTGTAACTGACTGTTTGGTCCCAATCTTCCGCACTAAATCACGTTACGCCAGGAAAAAGCTCCGCTAGCAAAATGTCAACTAGTTCGAGGAGCAAACTGGCATTCAAATATTCGTTCTGAAGCATTAAATGTATGTCGCTAGCAGTTTCTCTCGATTTTCTCACTCCAAATACGCGGCCACATGTCTCTGCCATTAGGCTTTGTATCTTATTCTTAGCCTGTATGCTTGTTCGGGAAGCGTCTTCCTTTTTGCTTGCTGACCCCGCAGCTTCCAACTTCTTGAAAAAAACGCCATCTACCCAAAGCTTTAGCCGAATCTTTTTTGCAGTCATAGCAGTACTTTTGGGGTTTGTCATTGCGTCTATCGAATCCCTGATGTACTTTTCGATGGTGCTTCCAAGCAGCTGTTGTATAACGACAAGCAGGGCTCGGCCTCTTAGCCAGCTCGATCGCGAGTCTTTGAGAGAAAATACCGTTGCGAGAAACTCACATAGTGGTCTGATAAAAGAACGCTTTTTTGAATCATCCTTTTCGAAGTTTACATCCTCGGTACGTTGTAATTGCGATGGATCTATTTTCGCTTCTTGTTCGGGCTCAGCTTTTCCGCGAGGTTGAGGCACGTTAGGCACTGGTTCAAACAGCTTGGATGACACGGAATCCACTCGTGAAAGCAGTTTGATTCGGCTTTCATTGGGCGCCCTGCGCTTTATGGTGAAAACTGTGTTTGTATCGGTCAAGAACTTCCTGAAGTAAGTATCCTGACAAATTTCAGGCATCTTTAAGAGACATCTCAAAAATCTTTCAAGTTTCACAGTCCGCTCTTTATACAAAAGGTTTTTGGATACGTGATACACCAAAGACATTTTTACTTTCTCGGGAAAGTAATCTCTTCTTTGAAAATATTTGATGGTTCCACCGTATCGTTCTTTGAGGTAAGCGTTCAACTCATAAAACTCGCTGTACCTCCGTGGTACATCCCAGGAGGTCACAATCTCATTGCTGACATGAGTCACACTGACAACGTAAAACACAACTTCTCTTCCACTGTTAGGGGAAATATCACTCAAATAGGTTTTGATAGAAGTTTGACATTTTTCATATAAGCTGTTGGCGTCCTCTTGAACTAAAAGCTGTTGTCTCAGTAATTCTTGCTGGAGAACCTCTCGATTAACAGCTTTTTCAGACTTTTTGAGCAGCTTGAGTTCCGGCACGTCATCTGTAAGATCGGCTTTCAATCCAAGGTGGTTCAACAACGACAATTGCTTTTTCAAGCGATCGATCGAAATGGTTAGCTCCGCAATAGTATTTTTCAATGTTGACTGATTAAGATTTTTGACAGCTAGATCAGGATCAGATTCCTCACCCCAAGTTGCTTTGTGCCTTTCCAGGCTATCGGCCAAGTATGACGGTTCAGAAGACTCCTCGTCACTTGAGTTTTTAGCGTCACCATCCGAATAATCTTCTTCAAAAATCTTGTTTTCAAATAGACTACTTTCTTCGCGACTACCAAACAGACCCGAATATGGCGTGCGGTTTCTTGCTTTGTCTATGATGGCTAAACCTTCAACAGGTGAGTTTTCTACATCCAAACACTCCCGGTCTTGTAAATTATTGTCTGCAATTACACCCACTGACGTCCGTGAAATATATTCGGGGTTGGCTTCTGGCTCAATTGCAGGTTTTTCGAAAGCCCTGGAGGCTTCAACCCCCGATACGGAAATCATACGCAAAAAGTCCTTTGATTGTTTAAAAGCGGGGAAACACGAAAGCCCTAAGAATTCGTAGGCCAATGATTGTAGTCGCAGAAAACTTCTTCGTGCCGCTTGATGGTGCTCGCTAGCAGCAGGTCTTCCCCCTTGTTTCAGGGCTGACAATAACGAAACTACGTCCGCTGTACATTGTTCACTCAGCGATTGCATGATATAGAGATTTCTGCCCGAGAAGAAATCCGTGGCTATCTTGATGAGATCATCAAATCCTTCCTCTGAGATGACTGCGAGTTCTCCGTTGCTTGGGTCCTCTAAGGGATTCTTGAACTCCTCCACTTTAAGCCAAAATTTCAAACAGCGATGTCCTTTCGTATCGTGCATTTTCAAATACTCTAGAAAGTAGCGGAGGCAGGTTTTATCTCTAATGACATCAGCGGTAGACAAAGACTCGACATACTTCCTAAAGGCCACAAACTCTTCCGACTTGAAGCCTGCATGAGAAGAAGGCGGTTCGAACATATTGGTTGAAAAATATTTGAGCCGGCTTTCAACCAAGTTCAAGGCTAAACTGAGCCTGTTGAGCGAGGGTGAGCTATTTTTACTCAAAACATCAGTCTTTTTCAGCTTAATCACTTGGCACATGAGTAATATCTTTACCGCCTTCAGAGCCTCCTCACTCTTGGCGCAGCTTATCCCCTTAAGCAGATCTTCGTATACCTTGGGATCAGCTTCGATGTTTATCACAATTTCGCTAAGAGCTGCAGTTTCATCCGATGCGAGGTGTGGGACTTGTTGAGTTTCGCTCAACTGAGACGACAACGCTGCCCTGATCTCTTTGACACGGATTCTTTCTTCCAATAGAGAATCCGCAGTCGCAATGAGAAAATCATTCAAAAAGTGAGGCTCTGTGATCTTTTGCAATAAAGGACTCAATAGGTTGCAGCAAAGAATTTCTCGTCCCAAAATCTTTACGAACCTCGACGACAGCTCTCTCTGGTTCACCAGTCTCTGAAGCAAGAAGTCTGCTTTCACCCTAGAGTATTTTTCCAGGCACACGGGCAGATCGTCGAGACCGAGCGATATTGATTTGTGAATTTTGTAATCCCGGCCAAACTCCACCGCTGTGGTGAAATTTTGGTCACCGGTACCCATGTCATTTTTCGAAATTTTTTGGCCAGATACCGTCTTATGAGCAGCCCTGAATGCCTTGAAATGTCTAGTCAACACAGGAAGCATCTTCAAAATCAGTAACTCAGAAAAGTCTACATTTGACAGAGCATCACGCAGATTTCTGATAATATTGTCCATAACGCATCTCAGCTCTGAAACAAATGGCGCGTCGTTAGGCCTATTGTCGATTGATTTGTACCAAACAGTTACAAAATCACGAATGATGTAGTCTATAATTCGCTCTATCTCAGCGGAAAGTTCTAGCTGGTCCGGTATAATGGGTCTTGTAGCAATGGTTGGGTGAGAAGATTTCGCATATCCCTCTTTTTCCTCAACCCCATAAGTGGGCAATTGTCGAAGAGTGGGTTCTGATTTAAGGGCAAATTCATGGGAATGTACTGAACCATCTACGACTAAGTACAGAAAAGCAAATGGCCCCAAATATGGCACACTGGCTCTTATAACAGGAACTCTCGAAATCACGAGAAGCAAGAACAAAAGAATGATCTTGCTCAAACTTTTTTTGGTAATCAACTTGGTGACGGCCAACCGCGATAATACCGCTAACAGCGCACACAGAAGAAGGGACAAAACTTGGACCATTCAAGTGTAGTTTGAAGAGTACATCAATTGTGAGATATTGATACTGAATGTGCGCTGGAAAAGTGAATAGATTCTCTGCTTTTACTGCAAAAGTACTGTTGAGACCTGAATACCTTATAGATCTGAGCTAGGCTATCTTTATATATCCATCTATAATAATTCCGTCTAACGTGATAGGTAGAACAGTAGCGGAACATTGAACGGTTAGCAAGGCCGTTAAGTTTACTGTTGACTCCACTCTGCTTCGTTTTATTTACACTCTGGCTCGCGGCAAATTTGATATTTTTGGTGGGAAACCTTTATGCCTTTCCTTTATTTTGGCGTGCGGATCGAACCCGAAGCCTGGCTTCAAATAATGTGAGTGATGCTCTTGATGCGGTTGATGCTGGAATTATGAAAATGTGGAAGACAACGACGACTGAGAGAGCTGTACATCTGTTCGAATTGATCTATGATCCAGATTTCAATCGTCCGTGTTAGTGCAGTTGTTTTTGCAAACTTTAGCGTTGAATGACAGTTTCTGAGTGGACCAGTCGGATCAAATCGACATCCACGGTTTTTTTTACCTTTAATGAACCCAGTCGCGAATCTTAATGTACACCCATCTTTCAGGACGGCTCGCTAACCTTTGAGCTTGTCTTTCTTCTTGCTGTTTCGTTTTTTTTCCTTGCGCTCTTTTTTATCCTTTCTATCTGACTTGTTCCTACTAGACTTTTTATCCTTGTGTTTACTCTTTTTAGAGACTTTTCCCTCCTTCTTGTGCGACTTTTTACTGGCTTTCTTGCTGGAACGCTCATCTTTCTTGCGTTCACTTTTCTTGCGCGCAGACTTAAACTTTTTCTCAACCTTCCCGTCTTCCGTTGTTTCACGAACCAAAAGTTCTGTTTCAATCGTGCCTTTCAGAACCTCGCCCTTCACAAACCATCTGTACAACGGCGATTTGTCTTTCACCACAGCACCATCCTGTGTATCTTTCTGCTCGAATTTGATGTTCCCGCTTCCACCGTCATTCACGTTCAAATTCTTCAAGTGTCCGTCAAATAACGTTTCCCACCACATTTCTCCATCGTCTCCGCCAGGAGCTGATCCCAGTCCTTTTTTGTCGTTTTTATGTTTGACCAAAATCGGTTTTTTCAAGGCGCCAGGCTTCAAACCTTCGCCTTCTTTCCAGCCATAAGCTTTCAAATAGTTCTTGCTATCCATACTAATTCAGCTGGATGCGCTCGGCGTCTTATTTCTTGCGTGAGCGCTTATTTTTACTAGCTCATCGCATCTCATAGACTGAAATTTTTCAGTCAGATTAGCCTTAAATTTCTACAAATTGAGTTGAAATTTGACATGAAAGCTATTTACAACTTTTATTTGAGCTCATCGCATCCAGGAAATCGACATTTATAGAGAGAATCTTGGCCGATTCAAAAGCTTCTTTCTTATCTGACACTTGCAGCTTGATGCCAACATAGTTGGACGCTTTGAAAAAGTCGATCAGTACTGTCAAAATACATGTTGTGCTATTACAATAGCTGAAAAGGTAAATGAAGCGAAGAGCATCGTGTCAAGAAGATGCACAAGAATCATCCTCAGACCTGAAAAAGGCACATCATTCCTATCGTAGAAAAAGGGAAGTAAGCACCGTTATTGTCAAAAACTTGCCTTTAAGTTACAATTTCTTCAAAATAAGAAAACTGATCTCTGGCTGTGGAGAAGTTGAACACATAGAAGCAGTAAAATCGTTGGATGGAAACTCGAAATTTGCTAGAATAGAATTCAAAGACCATGGCGATGTTTTAAGCGCGCTTACCAAGTCTCACAAGCAGATTGGCTCGAACGAGATCATTGTGGAAAAACTGCAAAATTCAACTATTTGGATCACCAATTTCCCGCCCGATTTCGAAGCGGTTGCTCTTCGTAAGCTCTTCAATGAAGCTGGAGCAACTGTGCTGAGTGTCCGACTGCCATCATTGAGATACGACGCACACAGACGGTTCGCGTATGTAGATTTGATATCTGCAGACGAAGCTTGCCGCGTTACCGAACAGTTAAATGGCACACTTCTGGGGTCTTATAAGCTTGTGGTGAAGCTGTCCGAACCTTCAGTAGCAGAAAAGCGCACAGATGCCACGATTTTGGAGCGGAGACAGATCACTGTGAAGAATCTTGATCAGCGTAAAGTAACGCAAGAAAGACTCTCAGAAGAGTTCTCTCAGTTCGGGGAAATCGAGAAAATAACCATGCCAACACCCAAGATTCACGATAATGACAAAGAGGAACCACCAAAGCTGAACAAGGGGTTCGCATTTATTGATTTCTTACTTCCAGAGTGTGCAAAAGCAGCTCTTAAACTCGACGAGTGTGAAATTGAGGGAAGAATCATAGATGTGACCCTATCGGATCGTAAAGCGTACCTTGAAAGACAAGCAGTGAAGCGTATTTTCGCCAAAAGATCACACACGGATCATGTTGTGAGCATATATCCTCTGGATGATAAAACTTCCATCCATCAACTGCAAAATCTTTTGTTTGAGCGAGCCAAAGTTTCTCCCGAAGAGATCAAAACGATATACTTGGTTGCTGATCATGAAGGTGCTCTGATTTTAGCTAACGACTCTAGAGCAGCCGCAAAAATTGCGCTAGCCGTTAATGGTATACAATTCCGGAAGAGGACCATTAAATGTGGTGACATCAAAGACTTGAAAAATCATACCGCCACTGTTGAACCCAAAAAAAATCAAGCGGCAACCCAATCCAATCAGGAAGTCCTGGATGAGAAACCATCTGCAGCTCCTCAAAAAAGTGGGACAATGACTAACGAGGACTTTCGGCGAATGTTTTTGGCAAAATAGTTCTAGTATTTACTAAACTATATAATACCTTATGCAACTGTCGAGAATAAACTATTATTCAAGCTTTTTATACCTTGAGTGATCCTTTTGACAAATTCACCTCTCGAAATTTCTTGTTCCAGAACCCGCTGTTCTTCTAATGTGGTTGGAACAATGCGGGAGTTCAAGAATTTGGGATGCGTTAGAAGATGCTTGAGAGAGTAGCTCAGCTCTCTTCGCTCCGCGATAGTGTCCAAACCGCTAAACAGCTCGTACACAACATTGTCACCGACAACTTTCGTCTTAATGTTTGAGTCGGTCAAATATTCCTGGTAGTCGAGCGCAGCAAGAATGCCTTGCAACATAACAAGTTGCGAAGTCTCTTTGATCAGAGCCAATGAGACCGATAAGGATGGGTCTGACCATTGCGAAATTGCAGTCTCAATTTGTTGTTTGAAATAGGATACAAATAGACAGCATTCGGGCAAAACCCCTTTACCAAATTTGCTCAAAATTTGCAGCACTATCGTCAGCAGGCCGTCCGACCACAAGGTGTGTAATCTTGGGTTTAATTCAGGGCTGACGCTTCCCTGTTGAATAAAAGTCGACACCGGACTTTCAAGGATGACAGAAAATAAACCATTTGCAATCAATTTCTCTGCAACAGGCTCCACAGTGCACATCTCTGTCAGGAATGTCAAAGACAAGTCACACAAAACAGGTTCTTCTTCGAAGTTCAGTAAGTGTGAGCTCGAGTAAACATTGAGAATGGTTTTTACGGTACCAGACTCGTTCAGAGAAGACGCAAGTAGCATCAAAAAGTCATCTGGAGGCTTGAGTGCTTTTACCTTAGTGAAGAATGATAGAATGAGAAGCAGATCCTGAATCTTCTCGGCCAAATTTATAACAATTGGCCTCTTCCCGTGTGATACGGAGGCGCTAATCTCTGAAAGTAGGTTCCCAAGTACCAAATTAACTCCTTTCCCGAAGGTCAATTCGGCGAGTTCGATGAGATGGTCTAGTAGAGACTCAGCAAAAAGTTTTCCATCGTTCACCAGTGACAAAATTATCAACACTATCCGTATTAGTGGTCTGTAGTAGTAGTGCCTAGATGACTGCGACACATTCTCCAAAAAATTGACCTTTTTGGATTTGAGCATGCACATGGTGCTCAAAAGCAAAGATTGCAACTTCTGGTCAGCTATGCGCTTTTTTGTCTCATGAAAGGAATAAAGGATGTAAAAGGACAGCTCAACACGAGCCACAAAGAGATCTGTGAACACAGCGGCATCGGCACCAACAAGAGGGTCCAATTCCAGTAGGTTTGACGCAATGTCTAGATAGGTATCATTGAGAGGAACTGGCGTCTTCTTGATGAACGATGTCAGCAAGGCACCCCAGGACTTAGCAGCAGAAACTTGATTGGTGACAAGTTGAAGGTTGATCGATGCTGCGACTATATTCTCTCTAAATCCTTGAGAGTTTTCACTTCCTGTCCACTTTTCATCTTGTGAAAAGTACAAATCCATCAGCGGGATGTCGAAAATGCTAGTGTAAAAGGACTTGCTGGAGCGTAACAATGGAGAGGTGATAAACATGGCCAAATCGACACCGGGCCATAGTGTCTTGAACTGGACACCTAAACTTTCTTGTAATCTGGCATCGTATCCATCAACCTGAAAGATTTTCTTGACCGAGGACGCCAGGTCTGGACGACTCAATGCTTGCAGTAAAACATCGGCATCTGTTGATGTTGTGAACAGGGATAGCGCAAGTATCTCGGTTATTCGAGATATGACTTTGTACTGCTTAGAAAGATCGATCAACTGAGCCGTTGTGGTGCCACCATTGATCATCTGTGGTTCGAACGCTGTAAGGCGCTCAACAAGTATTGATAGAAATTTAGCATCATTATCGTAGCCCCTAGCTGCCGTCCAAGTGTTCAAAGCGTAGGCAATGGCGTCTAACAAATGAACACTAACCGACTCTGGCAAAGTGTTCAGTCTTAAGGCGTTGTGTTTCAAAATTGAGAGCAAAGATTCCAACGGTTCCGCATCCCTTTTATTACCGGAACGTTCTTCGCTTGCAGTAACTAAGTTTCCTGTCAAAAAGAGTACGGCTAAACCATCCTGTTTGCCTTCCATAATCGCAGAAAAAAAGCTGTAAAGGCTCTGTGTCAAGTCCACATTCGTTAAAGGCCCACTCAAATCATAAGCTATGCATTTCAACAACTCCCTTGATTGATTTTCTCCTAAATGGGCCAGTAATGATGGTGGATCAAGACTCCATGGTGCTCGCACCATATGAGTAAAGAGCTTGATGACGTGTGTGCGCCAAGTCAAACGATCAAAATATATCCTAGCCAAATCTGCGGATTTTGAAAAAAAGCTGACCTCCAATGTCGATGGCGGTAGCTTCAGAAGAGACCTGATGGATATGAGGAGATTCACGAGGTTAAAAGATTGCGCGACTAGTTCTGTGTGTGAAGTTTTCAGGTTTATATTGTTGCGAGCTGAATCACATCTGTTTACAGACGTCAGAAGCATAATAAGGGAAGTTACAGCTCGGCTCTCACAATTTGTGGAGCTCAGAAAAGAAGTCACAGCAACATTCGCGGAAGCAGCCAAAACAGCCGTAACCTTTTTTTCCGGTGGAGCATCCGGGTCAACACCATACACGGCATAAAGTACTTTGATTATGACAGATGTCAGGAGCAGACCAATCTCTAGCCGCTGCGAGGGCAGCGAGTAATTCTGAAATTGGTAGCTCTCATATATGCGGATCATATGCGACATTAACTTCTCGAGAATCTCGCTTTTTATGCGACCAGAAAATGTTTCTTCGACATTCAACGCCTCTGCAACAAGACAATCCGTTAACTTTACGAGCAAAAAGATAGACTCGAAATTTGCAGGCGTACGTCCAGCGTTTGCCAAAACTGCTATAGCCAAACTTTCCTTCTCACCACGACCGATCAAACTAGATCGAGCTAGATGTGACCAGACGAAATGCGGGAAATTTGGAAGGAGATCTATCATGAGCCCAATCCCAGCATTGACAATGCTCAGGTCCCTCGAATGTAAAGCCAATTCAAAGAGTTTGAAGAGAATGGATATGATGTCTCCATTTTCTACATAGCCAGAGAGATGCTGTAAAACTTCTGTAGATCTTTCAATCGGTGATGTAATTCCCACAGAACTTGAGATGAGGTTTATAATAGCCACCACAAATTCCGATTTTTCGTTTCTCTCTTGATCATCATCGGATTGAGTGTAAGTCTCACAAATGCTTTGCACAATTCTACCCAGCATAGACCAGCCATTGTAGTTGTGTATAAATACAACTGCATCTTTCGAACTTGACGACATTGGAATAATTTTACCACGAGTGCCGTTTGGAATTGGCATCAGCACATTTTCGTTAGATTCAAATGGTGGTCTGACTAGTAGTTCTTGCTTCAATACAATGAAGTCGCTAGTTTCGGCAAACGAGCCCTGGTTTTCTGCCAAATCATATGAAATGCTCGAGAGAAGTAACTTTTCAGTGTAAGTGTTCATTTCCTTCCATTCGAAAGTCGCAAATTCTGGGTGAACACTAGTGAGATAGATCAACGGCAGGAGTCCCTCATTCACAAGTGGCACTTTACTTCTGAGCAGGCTTGTCTTTTTTTCAGCCTCGGCATTAGTGAGAAACCGTTCGGTGAACTCTTCAGAGGCACCTTCTTGTAAAACGTCTCTGATTGCCTTTGCGGCGTCTTTTGTTAACGAAATAAAGTTCAAAGACACTGCCAGGAATGATGATAATACTGCGAACCATAGCTTGTCGTTTATCAAAGCGCGCGAACAGGCCACAAATTTTTCCAAAACACCTGAATTTTCTGCGCATTTCACTAGTTGGGAGGTTAATTGGTTTATAGATGTAGCTCCGAACACATCGTTTATGAATTTTGCATTCCATTCGGGTTCTTCCTCTAAAAGGTAAGCTTTCAAGGAAAGAATGAAAGACCAGTAATAAACTATCAATGGACTATCGGGATGCTCTGAAATGATTGTGTTTACATGCTTGAAGCATCCCGCGTCAACGAAAAAAGGTGCATCTGTGTTGATGGAGAGAGTGGATATCTCTAAACCCAACATCAAAATGGTGATACAGGTAGCCAGAGCTTCAACTTGCTGATAGACCTCTTCTGACGTACCGTGCTTCAAGAGACATTGAAAATAATTGGTTTCTCTTAAAAGCGAGAACCACTCGGTGACAATACCCACTGGCGTATCAGAGTTTATTATGAGGAGTGGGAGAAGTTTTAAAATGCTCAAAATGTATTCTAGATCCTGCCAGTTCTTGATATCTTGGAGGTCTTGTGACCATAGACGATCACTTTTGTTCAAAACCGTGAAAGATCCTGCCGCTTTTGACAACGTGCCTATCAAGTGCAAGCAAAAGGTCGATTTTTCAGCGCCAAGTTCTTTGATGAGATCATCCTTGATGTCCAGATTTTTCACGTCGTTATTGAGTAACACAAGCAATGTCTCCACCACTGCTAGTCGCTCCTGTAATATTCGCCGTCCGTACAACAGATTATGATCTGAGTCTGAGAATCCTCTCGAATGCGTCTGACTTGTTACTCTCAAACTATGCTCATGGCTTATTCCAAGAAACCGAGACAATTGAGCGGCATCTTTCCATATCTCGGCAGTCACTTTATATTTGATTGTCCCAATCGTGAGTGGTGCCGTTTTGCTTGCGATTTCACTCCCAGGTTCGTTGAGAGTACCTGGTTTCAGCAGCAGCTGACGGTAATTCTTGAGGAATTGTGATACCACAAGCTGTACCTCGTCGTGGTTTCTCAACGATTCATCTGCGGTTTTGATGAAGTCACAAACATCCCCAAAGCACAAATGCGACAATTCCATGGTTTACCACCAAAAGAAAGCAATAGTTTGAAGAGGGCTTATATCAAGGCCCAATTCCCTCTAACAATTGGTCTGTTTGCTAAGGTGTTTTGATTCCGGCATGTCCCATCCATCGCCTTTATAAACATCTAAAATTTTAGATGAATTGGATAATTCAACTTCCGTAGGACATGAGTTTTGACCGGGCGTTACCTACTCACAACCATTAAACCAACACTTCTCAAGACCGTAGCGAGCCATTGAGCAAGTCTGGCAACACCTTATGTTTTAGATGTTTTAGTACAATAATCCCTGCCTCAAAACCACTTTCAAGTTGGTGGACTAGCTTAAAAATCGTCTTCGCGAAGTCATTTCATTTTATATAATGCCATTTCCCTACTTCTGGTGGAATGGCAGCAGCCGGGAGCTCTTGGGACTGAATCACAACACCTGCACCGGCTTTTTTTATCTGTGGTAGACCATCGTTAGTCTCTGATTCGCGTAATAGTTTTCTCCATGATTCATGACACTCTTCGATAACGACCAGTGTTTCGTTGATACCTCTGTACTGGCCATTGTATGCAAACTCATTGGCAGCTTTGCCAGCCGGTATTTTGTAGTTTCGAAACCAGGAACGTGTGGCATCTAGTAGCTTTGGGAAATGGCGTTCCACATCATCCAGATTGTTCACTTGTGAAGCCAATGGATCAGCCAAATCAATAACGAGAACTTTCCAGTCCAATTCGCCCTGATCAATCATGGCCAAGGACCCAAGAATTTTCACTTTTTTCACTTCACCCATGGACAAAACTGCAGATCCGATTTCGCAACAATCCAGCGGGTCGTTGTCACCCTTGATACCTGCCACCCCCTCATGAGAGCTTGACACTGTCGGATCTTCCCACGTTTGTGGAATGGCACCATAATTGTGAATGAACCCATGAGCTGGAAAAACGTTGTCTATAAACCTGACTTTGCCATTTTTATTGTCTTGCACTATCGGGTTGAATTCTCGGTCTCGCGAGATCTCGAATTTCGCATTAGACCACCGGGAAACTTCCACAACCATGTTTACAGTGCGAGCATTGTGGTCTAATTCTAGTGGCACATCGTGGAAGTAAGATCCCAACTCTCCGTTAGGCATTTTCAAGTACTGTGCATATTCTGGCGTATACTTGCTTCCTTGAACAACATAATTGTAGAATGGTGTCTCTAAGTGTGACTTAGTCATGAGCAGCCTCCTTAGAGGGCCTGAGATGGAAGATCTGAGCATTATCGCTTGGTCAATGTGGTCTTTCTAGAGCAGGACTCTTGAAGATTATATTTATCTGTCTATCTAACTGCTTTAAAAATAATTAGTTGTATGTGCCGTAGCGAAGGAATAGTTGTACAGTCAAAAATCAAAAGTTCGGCTTGAGTAGGATATGAATTAGTCAAAAATCCTCATCTTCCTCATTGAAAGGATTCTTCTTATAATCGTCAGGTTTTTCCGTTGATGGCGGACCAGTCTCCCAGAATGTTTTGCCTTTTTCGTTGATCGTGGCATTAGAGTCGCTGATGTCGACAATAGGCACCAGCTTAGAAACTTCGACAGTGGAAAACCCATAAGGATCACTAGGAATCCACAAACGTGGACACTCAGCGCTGACTGCCGGATAATCGTATGCGTGTCTGACATTATTAGGTGGAAACTCTTCATTAGGATCAGGAAGACTGTAGATTTCCGGCAGGACGCTCTTAACTGCCTTGTAAGACAAGTAAACATGAGGCTGAAAGTAACGTTTCCAGAATGGTGCTGGTGGTACGTTGACTTCTTCTCCGTCCGCTAGCAAAGGCACCATCACCACATTATTTTCACCTTCTTGCGCTGCGGTGCCATCAATCTCGTATGTGTTTTCACTTCTAACGCTGGTCGTCTTTTGGTCCACAGCTGGCGAATGACGAGGCTGGTACTTCTTGATAGGGAAATGAGGAAGTTCCTGAATGCCACCCAGGCTCTTCAATTTACGTCCCACCTCGTTATTGAACGATGGGGTGTCGGAAATCCCGTCGAGCGGTTTCATGGCATCAACTGGAACGTACCGCATCAATCTATCAAAAGATGAGTTGAAGTTGAGGTGGATAAACGTAGTCACACCCAAACCGACGGCCTGTAGAACGATAGGTCCCCAGCCTTTGCCCACGATGAAGAGCCCCAACAGGCATATTTGACCGATGTAAAGACCCACAAAGGTCTGGTAAAGTGCTCTAGGATAGTGGTTGCCTCTGTTGTCTGGCGCTTCCTTGAACACATATGTCAGATTGTAAAGGTACGCCACGTATAAGAGGTAGAAAGATACAGCTCCGAATAACAGAATGATGGGTGCAATAATCGCATAAGAAAAGATTATGACCGCCAGAACATTGTAAACGGGGAACGCTGTGCCCCAGGCCATCGAGCCTAGATTAACAAACCTGCTCCATTTCTTCCTTGGCGTCTTATCCAACAAGAAACTCATGACATAGAACAAAATTAAAGTGACTAGTTGCAGCAGCGCACCAGATGAAATCGAAAAACCCTGCAGAAGAATGTAGGAAATGAAAAAGTTGGAAGCCTTGGGTAGGTTCTGGGCCAAGAGATTCATAGCAGAAGTTGGCTTCGAGATGATTGCTGGGATCACGACAGTAGCTGAAGAAGCGATCGTCGTGACAAGGAACGTTTGAACAACCTGGAAAGCGAAGTACGATTGTTGCGTGAAGTATTCGACTGCCTGTACAGAAGGACTTCCCGCTACCCATGCCATTTTTCTTATGAATATGGGCAACAGCATCATCAAAATAGCAAGCCCCACTGTAGGTGCCAGAGAGGTTAAAATACCGCGCAGCTTTTCAGGCAGATTATTGATAAACCTCAACCACGGAAGCTTTTTTGTGAGGTATGTCACTTGCGAGATCATACCAACGAATGCTACTGGGAAAGTCCAGAGGAGCACTAATGCCACAATGGAGACTAATGCACCATACTTTCTAAGCGCCCTCTCAAACCAAAACATTCTTAGGTTAGACCAAATAACGTCCTTTGGGGCAATTCCAATATGAGCTGGAACCATTGCAAGGGGTTCATGGTGAATGATAGCTTGCGTAGCGATCTGAGCAGCATACTGCGTGTCGAATTCGACAAAGACGGAATTGAAAGGACGTTCGTCCAGCCGATTTTTTTGCAGCTGCTCCACCTCATCATTGAGCTTAGGCAGTTCCTCGGTGATATAGTCTATCGTGTCTACCTTTTTTCCAATCAGAAACTTCAGGCGGTGCTGTGGTCTTTTTTTCGTGGGAACATAGTCTGATATGTTGTTGGTGGGCACAAAAGAGGGGTCCTTTTTCTTCATTTTAGCCACTGTCTTGACCGCTTGAGTCAAAAGCGCGCATTCTGCTGCCTCGAGTTTCAAGGCCATTTTCTCACGTTCCGCGACCTTTTCGCCAAGCTTCTTGGCTGCCCGGGCGATCCACACACGTTTGACACCCTGAAAAAGTTTTGTAAACTCCACCTCGCTTAGAAATTGGTCAGGTACGGTTTGGAACAGAACAGTACGCGAGGAAAGCTTTTTAGCGTACCGTGGAGACGCCATCACCACTTGTCGCAAGGATGTGTAGTAAACAAGTTCTCGATAAACCACATACATGAAACTCCAGTAGAAAATCCAGCCAACGAAGACATGGGCGTAATAACGAGCCTTTTTGTCGACGTTGCTATACGCCAAAGCTTCTAATCCTGTCTTAGCCACCCCGTTGGTGGCATTGATTGGCAGCAAGATGGGTAGAATGTAAAGGCATGAGAACGTAAGGAAACTGCCCATGATGAAAAGATACCTTATGAAGAAGTATCCGTCCAAACCAGCTTGCTGGATGATGAAGTTATCCGATTTTTTGAGCAGGGGAAGAAACCACTGCCATAGCCCTCGAGGCAGCGGTTCTGGTTTTTTCTCGTCGTTGATCAAATGGAAGGACGATTTGGGTTCGTAAATTCTTTTCAGCTTCAGCCGCTGCACTAGGAAAACACTCACAAACGCACAAAAGATTGCACCATTGACCACTATCGATGTTGTCACTTGCCTTGTTCCAAGAGCCTTCGGCTGGCCACTTTCAGTATCATTCGACATAATGAGCACCAAGCAGCTTCAGCACCGCAAAACCTTGAAAGCTTGTTAGACTTAAACACAAAGAGCCCTTGTTGAATGTGATTACGGGTCGAATTGTGAGCTACTTGGATTTGTTTATTTATTCAAATCGAAGTTTTGTTTGATATCTTGGATCAAACTCACTTATTTATTTTTTGGCTGGTACAATATGATGAGAAGCCGTGAAATAAGACGAATATGCGTTTCGAACCAATGTCTGGAACCACACAGTATGCAGTCATATCTGTCGTCGAAGGAATGTGCTTGCATATTTGAACACCTCAGCGTATCGTTGTTCAGAGAAATCTCATGTATCTTTGGTCGACAACTCTTTTGATCACTCGTGGTAACCAGCCTTTTCTTTTTTCACGATAGAGGCTCGAGCGTTAGTTTTTTCAAGCGATGCGACGGTTCTTTCGCCGATTTAGGTTGTGGAATCACGCATGTGGACATCGAGAAACTTCTGTACATTCTGATTCGAAGAACAGAAACCGTGGTGTGCATGCAAAGAACGGTTGGTGGTTTCCATAGATGCCAATGCATATGTGCGGTTTTGTTAGCTAATGAACTTGTAATTTTGACGAAGGAACGGACTTTCCAGCTGGTGTCGACGCCTAAAATCGAGTTTGCAATTCCAAATGTAAAATATCCATTCGAAAACAGACGTGCGTAAAGCGCTTAAGTCTTTTGAAAAGGCGAACTTGTCTTGATTTCATGATTTTCAATTCGAATTAAACATTTAATCCGTTTATTAATTAATATGCAATCTATCTTGAAATCTGAGAATTTGACCAGATGCAACTCAAATACACAACGGGCCGTGACCCTTCTAGCCCATGTGGCTCATCAAGACATGTATTCTTCCTTCAAAAATACTTCAAATATGGTGCAACGTAGGTTTGGATCTCCTCTCATGCAAATGGTCGATGGCTATTACTTAATATGACGGCATTTGCTCCAGAAATCATTCATTCAAATGAATGTAAAAACACCAAGGACACTGTCGAGTTGAGTCTCGGTCTGATCACACCAAATTCCTAACTTCCTTCGGACTTGCGTTCCCCATCAAAGCGCAAGCTTCAGACCTACCAACTCGTGTCGAAAAGGGTTACTTTTAGACCGTTCAAATCAGTGAAATCTCATAGACACGAGGTGCTTCTCCGTAGTCAGTTCTCAAGACAGCTCGTGCCAAAAGGTCCTGACCCGCTATTGGTGAGTTGTCACGACGATGACTCAAGCGTATACAATGATAGCCATGAGCTACCACAGTGAACGTCAATATAGTAAATTCAGACCTGCATATCCGATAAAAATGTAGACTTGTAAGTAGCTATCCGAACTTCACCTCCCTTGCTACTTCTTTATATGATCTAGTGAGACCTTGACACTCTGTACATGCCGTCCGATACTATTGGCGGGGAAGCTGCTACTGAAGAGCATGCTCCACTCTACAAATGGAGTAGTTGCAGCTCTCTTCTGAATCCTCCCAAAAACCAATCAAAAAGCCAAATCCGCAAGATTCACATCTACGATTTTGACAACACATTATTCAAGTCACCAGCTCCTAATCCTAACCTCCTATCCTCGTTCTTGTCCAATGTATTGACAGACCCTCAACGGCTAAGCAATGGGGGTTGGTGGAGCGAACCTCGCTTTCTGCTTGAGCTCATCGATGAATGGATCGATGCACGAAATGGAGATGGAAATGATACAGAAAGAGATTCTATTGACGGCATGTACTGGAACAAAGACATTGTAGACCTAACACGGTTGTCTCAGCAAAGTCCCGATACGTTATCGATTCTAATGACCGGCAGAAAAGAGATTTTTTTTGCAGATGCATTGAGAAAAGTGCTAGAAGAACCAGTGTTTGGGGGCAAACGGCTGCGGTTCCACGGTGTTTTCTTGAAGAAAAGCGGCTTCGAAACCACAATGTCGTATAAAACCTCTTGTCTTACCGACCTGCTTATGCATTACGATAGCTGTCAGGAGATCACTATCTATGATGACAGAGTAAGACAGCTCCGTGGATTTCGGCAGTTTTTGTTCGAGTTTGTGGAAGCCATGCAGCCATCATTGCAATACACGCTCGTCCACGTTCCCGGTCTGATCAAATATTTGCAGCCTTCAAAAGAGCGAAAAATCATCTCTAGAATTTTCAAAGAGCACAATGATGCGGCGGCAGGCTTGGGTTCTCGCAACCACGCTCAAGGCGCCCCTCGCCTTTTTTACACGGGCAAGGTTTATCACAAGGAGAAACGCCTAGGTGCCGCGTACATCTTAACGACCCAATCGCGACGAAAACTTGTCGCCTTCATAGTTCAGACGCTATCGCCCACCGTTAACCTGGACGACCTGCATATCTCTGGGAGATACATACTTTGCACAGAACACGGCACAATTACAAATCGCAAGATTGCAACCATGATACTGACCGGCTCAGCAGAAGAGCCTTCAGACGAAACAATAGACGCTTACATGCATTTCATGAATACTGGCAATGACAACGCGCGGATTAGTTTTATGGTCACCAAAATTGGCACTGCGCCAAACGGACAATGCGTATGCGACGTGAAATCCGGCGATGAGACTAGATATGTCTATACCGAGTTCCCAGCGCTCCGGATTCCTTTGACTGCTCCAAGTAGCCAACTCATTGACACCTCGCCCGAGCTGTTCAATGACGACCTTTACACTTGGACTGATGTCAGCAGTGAAAAGCTCATGATTGACGCAGATTTTGGTTATAGGTTTGTGCTGACCGCTGTCATGGCCAAAAAGACCAAAAAAACAAGGAAGGCACGTATATGACTCGAGCAGTTCTGGGCTCAGCGATTCGAATTCAATTTAAAATTTGCATGGAGGGAATCGTTAGGAAACTCTCGATATTCTTTCCGCTATTTAACGTATCCAATATTTATCACTGAAATAACTGAAATCCAACATTTCTTGAATCCAAGAGGTTGACTATTCTCGACCATGTCTCGACCGTGGCATCCAGGTGTTTCCTCTGCATCTGGAACCGAACTATCATTTGATCGGTTCGCTGTCATCTCGAATCTTTAATTATGAGAGTGACTTCGAATTTATTCTTGATCCATACTATATCATCAAGTTAAAGAATTGTAGATCAGAGTTTCGGAGCTCGTTGTAGCGTGTAGCCAGTGCTCATATGGAGGCTACTAACCTTCAAATCTACTGGCATGAGTCTCAGCCCATCTACAGTCTTTCCTTCCAGTCGAAAGCTTTCCAAAAAGACCAAATTACGAGATTAGTTACAGCTGGTGGTGACAACAAGATTCGCGTATGGCAATTGAACTTTAATGGTCAAGACAGAAGCAAGGTGGATACCATTGATTTCCTTTCATCACTCAATCAACACGAACAGGCGGTGAACGTTGTAAGGTTCGATCCCTCACAGGAAAGCATAGCATCAGCGGGCGACGATGGACAAGTTCTGCTTTGGAAGAAAAACGAGAGCATATCCAAAGACTTCGGAGTGGACGACGAAGAATTTGCCGATTTCAAAGAGTCCTGGTACGTGTGGAAACGTCTACGATCGTCAACCGCAGCAGGATCCTCCGAGATCTACGATTTGTCCTGGAGTCCAGACGGCAAGTTCATTGTCACGGGTTCGATGGATAATAGCATCAGAGTATTCGATGTAGCGGGTGAATCGTGCGTGGCAATCGCCTCAGATCACAACCACTACGTACAGGGTGTCGTGTGGGACCCGCAGAACGAGTTCATCTTTTCACAGTCCGCAGATCGTTCAGTGCATGTACACCGCATAATTTACGATGCCAGTAAAACTGTCGCTGACTTGAAACTAACAAACCGCATCATCAGAGGTGAATTGCCATGTCGCAAAGCTGCTAATGATACCGAATTAGACTATAGCAAGATCAAATCTTCTTACCTTTTCCACAACGAAACCCTGCCGTCATTTTTCCGCCGGCTTGGTATGTCACCATGTGGAAATCTTCTTTGCATACCTGCTGGTATTTTCAAAAACTGCGACAGTGCATCAGAGAGTAGCAATGGCAACGACGAGCTTGCAAATGCGGTTTATATTTTTACGCGACCATATTTGAAGAGCAGCAGCAACAGGCCTTTATTGGTTTTACCATTTTTCAAAAAACCTGCATTGGTGGTTTCGTTTTGTCCACAACTGTATCAGTTGTCCGCCGGTGCAAAACCTTATATACAACTACCATACAAGCTGGTTTTTGCGGTAGCGACCTCTGACGAGATTTTCATTTACGATACAGAGATTGTGGAGCCCATTTGCATCATAGGAAACTTGCATTACACGCCAATCACCGATATAGCATGGCAACTGGACGGGTCAATGCTCATGGTTTCTTCAACGGACGGCTTTTGCTCTTATATTTCGATTCCAGACGCAACACTGGGGGCGTTTTATACTGAGACGGTTGTTGAACCACCTCTATCTCAACCCACTGAAACTGAAACCAAAGTTCCTGAACAGGTGCCCTTGGTAGTCAACACACTGCAAGTAAGACGAAAAGAGAAGCCCACCGCTGAAAAGAAGGGGATTTCATCAGATGCATCGATCATGGCCGAACCCATCGAGGACGCCGCCGCGGTCACAAAAAGCGAGCCTCAGACACAGAACGACGTGAAATCAGTCCCACGAAGGGTACAGCCTACCTTGGTATTTCAAAATAGCAAGAAAAAATAGCTCCTAAGTTAGGTATATATGTAAATTTCCTGTAAGAAGACACTTTAGTTCATGCTACTAGCTCTTTCAGCTCCTGGTCTTCTTCTAGACGCTTTTCCATGTTCTTTCTTGCCTCGAGCACCAGATGACGCTTGCGTTCGTCAATGGTCATATCGTTGTAATTCTGGGTCTTCAATTCGGAGGCCGGATCGAGGTTGTATTTGGTCAAAAGATTGTCAGGCCGGATGTTACTTTTTTTGCGAGGATCTGCATTCCGCGAGCTTTCGCTGGTTTCACCAGCACCACCTGCATGCGTATCGGTTGGTGTTTGAGCCGTGTAGCCTTGAGGAAACTCGA
Organism: Lachancea sp. 'fantastica'; assembly: GCA_900074735.1. Lineage (NCBI taxonomy): Eukaryota > Fungi > Ascomycota > Saccharomycetes > Saccharomycetales > Saccharomycetaceae > Lachancea > Lachancea sp. 'fantastica'. The sequence continues at coordinate 331,609 of LT598471.1, forward strand.
ATTCATCACCTCTTAGAAACCTTTCCACAGTTTCCTCCACCGACCCTGTTTGTTCAAGGCTGTGTCTGATCTGTTCAATATGCAAAGTAGGCGCTAGACTCTGCACCACCTCAATCATATCGTCGGTAACCGGTCTTCGGGATCTTCTTGGAGCATTCGAACGTCTATTTCTGCCTCTAATGCTAGAACTCGATCCGGTGGCAGAACCGGTGGCAGACCCGGTGGCTGTTGCAGAAACTTGTTGTTGTGCTGAGGGATGAGATTCTCCTTGCAGCAGCCATTTAACCAGCACAAAAGTAGCCGCAAGAACGACCAAGAACGTAACAGTTGAAGAATCCATTGTTCTAGACCTGCTCTACCACTTTTTGTCAGCGCGAACCTTGGTGTCAAACAGGAAAGCTGTTTGATTTATATGACTTTGTTCGTATCCCGGTACTATTAAACAGCACCATTATCAGAGTACCAGGAATTCTCCATCTATCGAGGTTTCTCACTCGAAGAACGTACCTGATGCTGCTGCTGGACGGATTGCCGTTTACTCCTTGAATTCCATTTTGAACCTTCGTTTTTGGTTTTTGACCTTGTAAATAAAAGCTGGGATGCACTCAGTTTCTTTGACATTGTAGGAGTTGAAGTGTTTTTTGACCTCAGAGGCTAGCTTTTTCTTGGTAACTCGAGCATCGGGTACTCCTTTTTCGTTTCTCTTATAGGAATACGTCTTTTGCCCGAGCTTAGACCCCAGTAGATAACCTCGAAGCGACAAGTTGTCTTCAAGCGGAAGTTGGAAATGGTCCTTATAACGGCGTAAGAAATCATCGGAATAGTCTTCGAAATCTAGTGGATCTGACTTAGGAAAATTGCTGGGATGGTTATTCTGTACATGTGTGCGTATCAGGTCTTTCAAGTACTGCTGTTGTGCAGTCGTCAGTCTTTGTTTGCCTGCATTTCTTGCATTTCCAGACGCAGTACCCTGGTTCGAGTTACCAGCAGCGTTGCTTCGTGTGCGGGATTCAGATTCAGAGTTTGAGTTGTGGGCTTTGGGAGGCATCTAGAGCGAGTGCTGAGCGTGCTAACTAGTGTTTTGAGTTGAGTGCTTGTGTGGATTGGTGATAACATATAGTTCTGGATATAATTTATTACATTTAAAAGTTACGGAATAGACAAGTTTTGAGATATAAATCGCTGAAAGTTACTATAGACCAGCTCCTTGGCTTCTTGCAAGGACTGTAGATCATGCTGGTGCGCGATATGCGAGAGTATGAGGTCCAGCTCGCGTATTATGCTTGCTGGGTCTGCTGTATCCCAGGTGAAATCGGTTTCCGTCAAAATGCACTCTCTTGGGAGCGCTTTGACCAGTTTAGCAGCCGAATCGTCGTTCTTGAGGTTGATGTAGCTCGAAAAGCTTAAGAAAAGGCGTTCGGAAGGAAAGGTTTTGAGCCAGCTGCCCGTAAGTGTCTCGAGAGACCCCGTGAAAGAGTGCAAACACAGATTGACATCGGAGTGAGTTAAAAGATGCTTTTTGCAAAGCTCAAACATGAGGCTGGGAGATTTGACGCAATGGATCGAGACCGCCAGTGAGTGTTTTGCGGCCAATTTGCACATTTCGATGAAAACTCGAGTCTGATGATCCATACTCACTTTAACACGGCTTAGGGGAGCCCGCTCGTCGCCTTGGAAAAACCCATTCTCGGGCAATCTAAACAGCTTATCCAGGCCTATTTCGCCAATACACGCGCATCTTGTGGCTTCGAATTCGGCTTGAATGTGCTCTTGCAGATTAATAGGTTCTGGCAACCTGCTTATGATCTGGTCCACTTCTTCAGTGTTCGAACCTTGAAGCACGGATTTGTAGTGCGTTTCCTTGGTCAACTTGCAATCTTTCTCTCCCACATAATACAAATGACAATACCAGGGATGCACGCCGAATCCAATCTTTGTATTGCTGTCCTGATGGGTAAGACTCTTGACACGCTGCCAATCGTAGCTGTTGTTCGACATCACACATCGCACAGAAGGGGCCTCCGGTGATCTCAGGCTGCCTGTGTGGCCTTGTTTAATGCTGGTTGTGACATGACAATGAGCGTCGACATATGGTACCATTCTGTAGTTTGAAGGAATCTGATATATATAAGGTTGACAATTGAATGATGACTATAGAAAAGCGTGAAAACGATACTGATCTACTTTTAGGAGCGATTTTGACGAGTGTGCGCCTGAAGATTTCACACCTGGTCTGAATCAATCGTGCCGAGAGAATTGTTAGGGCTTTAGATTTGTTAGGGCTTTAGATTTGTTTTCTGCAATGGTTCGTGATGTTTTTATATAATAAGCAAGTTCCAATCATAAACTTAGATTGATGATTAAACCTTAAGATTAAGAGACAATATAAACTTTTGATTTTAAGCCGTCAGAAAGTCTTCTTTTTCAGTCGAAAAGCATGGATTTACGGTAAGACCTTTAGCCTTTGACGAGCGCATTTTGAATCGAGACTAGAGCTCACTTTTTGAGCCAAAGAACAGTGATTTTAAGGACCGTTGACTTTTTATCAAGAAATTCAAAGTGTTGGAAAGGCTGAAGCAGCAGAAATAGTGTGGCTAGTCCTAATAACACCTAATACTGAATGCATTGGAGAACCGAATGTCAATTGGGAGAGGAACACTAGAGAATGCACGCTAAAAATACTTCAGCGGCTATTTGAAACTCCCTACGCAAGAATGATGAGGCCTTAATCGGCACTGGCGAATTACAAAATAATGGAACTCATAACAAATATGTTGCTGTTGTTGAATCCAAGCCCAGAACACCCAGGGTTCGTCAATCGCACAAAAAGACACGCTTTCAAAGGACTGCTTGTTTTTTTTTTGGAACGGGTGCTCAATACTGCTTGTGGAAGAATGACAAAAATGGAGTAGCACGGCTGAGAGCATTGCGGAAACATGTCAACCGGCTCGTGCCATGACAAGCAATCCAGGGTGTTCCTCCTAACTTTTAATGTGGGTTTTTGGAATCTCCAAAGTTCGGCGCGCACGTGACGTTAATGATCACATGATCGGCACGGGCCCTTGCTTATGTCATTTCAAATTCAATACTCAGGTTATAACCAAAAGTTGAAATCGGTAAAGGGGTCACTAAAAAAATCGAGCAACAGCACCAATTCTTGCCTTTAAGTGCTCATACTAAAAGTAAACGTATCGAACAATCACTCGCGAAATGGTGGTCATTGTAGCTTCGCTATTTCTGCCTTTCCAGCCGCAGTTTGAAGTTTCGGGATCAGATGCAGATACTGCAGCGTTGCTAGAAAGCGATGCTATCAAAGTTCCGCAAACGAATGCGGGCGGTGGAGGCCCAGGATCGCTGGAACCCGGTGATCCATTGCGAAGAAATAGAACGAGCTCTGTTCACTCGAGCTCTCCATTCTCGAGCACTGAGCACGCTAATGGAGGATCGGACCTGCTTGACTACCCAAGCGCATCCGTTACTCGAGAACAAGACTCTCACACGAACGTTGCCAGCCCTGGCATCTCATCTGACATGTTTATGGAGAATCTTACGGCAAATGCGGTCAACACAGGTGCCACAGGAACACCTGCCAACCCGGTGCACAATCAAGGCAACACGTCGGTCGAGGAGTTTTTCAGTTCTCACCCGGGTGGATCAATGCAAGCAGTATTCGGTGGGAGTGGAATGTCAAGCAGGAACTATTCGAATGTGTCTACGCCTGGCGCAGAGGGTATATTCAGTCCCGTTCCGCAGCACGACTCGACTGCTAACCTCTTGAAAAATGTTAACAAGTCCTTGTACCAAAATATGATAGGCACCAGCGGGAGCCCCGTTCCAGCCTCAATTGAGGGTAAAACACAACCCCAGGCATCCAGGCCCACTAGTACCGTGATTACGCCAAAATCCAGGGACGTGCCTGACCTCAATTCCAGTGTTGTGGACCTTCCAAAGGCCAAGCATCAGCAGCAACAGCAGTACTCGTTGCCCGCTATGAGAAGACTGCACCGCAAGTCTTCAAGTGCAGCTCCCTCTCCTGAACCCAAGGACGGTAAGGGTGCCCCCCACCATCTCCTTGGCAAGAACCCGCTTCGTTCTCTTGAAAGTGGCCGTCATACCTCGTCCGCATTGAAAAATGAGGTTATTGAGGAAAGCGATAGTGACCACTTTTCCGATCATGAAGAGGACACGAGATCGAGAGTTCTCCAATTTGGAGGCATTTCGTCCGACGCCAAGACCAGAGCGTCTTTGTTGACGGGGTCAAAAAATATCTTCTCGCAGGTGCCTTGGAAAATTGTGACATCTGGCAAGGGAAATGGCGGTCTCAAAAATGCTATCACGACTGCTTCTTCAGAAAAGGTAATTGAAGAACCTGTTAAGTGGGTAGGCACTGTTGGTATTCCAACGGACAGTATTTCAAACGACGTTTTAGATAAGGTCTGCGAGGAGCTTGAAAACAACTACGATTGTGTTCCTGTTATTTCTGATGACATCACATTCAAAGTCGCTTACAAAAATTTTTGCAAGCAGATTCTATGGCCCACGCTTCACTACCAAATTCCCGATAACCCTAACTCGAAGGCATTCGAAGACCATTCTTGGAACTTTTATCAAGATCTTAACCAGTTTTTCGCTGACAGCATTGTCAAGGCTTACAATGAAGGTGATACGATCTGGATTCATGATTACCACTTGATGCTTGTTCCTGGTATGGTCAGAGCAAAGTTACCTAACGCTAAAATTGGTTTCTTCTTGCACGTTTCGTTTCCTAGTAGTGAGGTTTTCAGATGTTTTGCTCAAAGAGAGAACATTCTGAACGGAATTGTAGGGGCCAACTACGTGGGATTCCAAACAGAGGAATACGCTCGTCACTTTTTGCAGACAACGAATCGTCTTTTGATGACTGACGTCGACAAAACCACTTTGAAATATAAAGGTCGCATCATAGACGTCGGCAACGTTCCTATCGGGATTGACACGTTCAATTTGGATGCTCAGTTAAATGCGGAAAACGTTCAAAACTGGCGCCAGTTGATCCGGAGTCGCTGGCCTGATAAAAAACTTATTGTTGGTCGTGATCAGTTCGACCGCATTAGAGGTTTGAGAAAGAAACTACTGGCATACGAAAGATTCTTGCGTGCGAATCCCGAGTATGTCACACAAACCGTTTTGATTCAAATTTGCTTGGGGTCTGAAAAAAATCCCGAGCTAGAGAGAGAGCTGATGATCGTGATTGATCGAATCAATGCTTTGTCACCCGATATCAGCACTTCGCAACCAGTTGTGTTTCTGCATCAAGACCTTGATTTCGCACAGTATCTGGCTTTGAATGCCGAGGCTGACTTATTCTTGATAACAACTATGAGAGAGGGTATGAATCTGACATGTCATGAGTTCATAGTTTCCTCAAGACAGCGTAACGCGCCACTTTTACTTTCGGAGTTCACTGGTAGTGCCTATATCATGAAAGATGGAGCTTATCTGGTAAATCCATGGGATGTTAAACAAGTTGCTCAAACTATCAAGCGTGCTCTTGAGTTGCCATACGAGGAGAAGAGACGAAGATGGAAGACTTTGTATAAGAGTATCATGAAGAATGACTCGGACTACTGGGTCAAGGAGTCTTTGAACGGGATCACAGGCTCTTGGTTCTTTAACAAGGAGAGATCTACTGTGTTCAACCTGTCTTACGACACAATGCTTTCTAGCTATAGGGCTACCAGAAAACGCGTGTTCATTTTTAAAATTTCAGAACCACCAACTGCCAGGGCCCTATCTATTTTGGCTGATCTGTCCGCTCACAGTATAGTGTACGTGTTCAGTGCATTCTCGCGCAATATGATGGAAAGACTTTACACCCGTGCAGCCCATGTTGGATTGATCGCGGAAAATGGCGCCTACGTGAGACTCAACAATCGCTGGTTCAGTATTGTAGAAGATGTTACGTGGAAAAGTGAAATTGCCAAGGTTATTGAGGATAAAGTGGAGAGGCTGCCCGGCTCTTATTGTAAGGAAGGGGAATCGATGATCCGCTTTCATACTGAAAACGCTGACGATAAAGAACGTGTTTCCGGCGTAGTAGGTGAGGCAATCACTCACGTCAATACCCTTTTCGGTGATAGAGGTATCCATGCTTATTTGCACAAAAATGTGGTGTTCGTTCAACAAATTGGACTTGCGCTAAAAGCAGTGCAGTTTCTGATGGCGTATTTCAGCTCTGTCAACGCTAACACCAACTCGACTCCCCAACACTCGGTCGAAAACTCGCCGCTGTTGAGTCCACTTATGGCGCCCTCCGTGCCTAACGGTGTGACGTCACCCGTGAGCCAAGGAGGTAACAACTCGTACTTTAGCTTGGGACGTGGCACTTCGCACGTTGATTTTCTAGCCGTGACGGGATCTACTTCACCTGTAGTGGAACCATTGTTCGAGTACGTCAATGAGATGGCTAAAACCAGATCTGTCAGGGCTGGTTACAGTGTGGTGTACGGAGTTTCTCTATCCACGTATGCAAAAGAGCACATTGAGGGTCTGAATGAACTTCTTTCCATGTTGGAAAAGCTGAACGAGTTAAACTGAGTGCAAAGATTGGATTTCACAATTTGAAGCAAGACATGAAAGAAACGCTTTTCAAGCGTCACACACATTATGACATACGTTACGACATCTCAAGAAAAACAGAACACGAAAGCCTCGCGAACATATGTCGAAGGACTGCCAAGTTATTATTCAATGGTCAACAGCCTCAATCACCTTTCAATTGGCGTCATGGTCGAGCTCCTTTCTCACGCAGCGGTCGATTCCTGTAATCCCCGAACGCTTGTGGAGAATCGCTATGGACGTTAGAGTCTCGTGATCTAGTTGAGTACCTCTACACGAAATATCTGAAAAATTTTAAAGATGAGGAAACAACTAGATGAGCAAAACTCTTGGTAAGATACCTCAAGTTTCCTCCCAAAATCTTCAAAGGTTCAACTCAAGGTCAGCTCAATCAACTTCACAAGATGGGTAAGAAGAACACCAAGGGTGGTAAGAAAGGTAGAAGAGGTAAGAACGATTCTGACGGTCCTAAGCGTGAGCTTATCTACAAGGAAGAGGGCCAAGAATATGCGCAAATCACTAAAATGTTGGGTAATGGTAGAGTAGAGGCATCGTGTTTCGACGGTGAAAAAAGAATGGCACACATCAGAGGAAAACTCAGAAAGAGAGTGTGGATGGGTCAAGGTGACATCATTTTGGTGTCTTTGAGAGACTTCCAAGACGACCAGTGTGATGTTGTGCACAAGTACAATTTGGATGAAGCGCGTACGTTGAAAAGCCAGGGAGAATTGCCTGAGAACGCCAAGATCAACGAAACCGACAACTTTGGTTTCGAATCCGACGAAGACGTCAACTTTGAATTCGGTAATGCCGACGACGACAGCGAAGACGAGGACGAGGATGACCTTGACATTGATGACATTTAGAACCCCGGAAAGGACCGCATCCTTTTCACTGCATCGCACACTAGTTTCCCTGTGTTCCCTCTATGTACTATTACATATATAAATGAAATATATATTTGGACCTCGTATGAATTTGGGTTCTTTCAAATATGGTTTGAACGATAGGGTTTGTAGTTGTACATCCCCTGCCTTGAAAACTAGGCTGTAGCGTTTATTTTGGGTATTTATATGTCGGGAGCGCTTCCTCTTTTGTTTTGGTGTTTAGAGCCCTTGTGATAAATCACAGGGCAATGAATGCATCAATCTCACAAATGTAACTTTCGTCGTTTTTCAAACCTTGAATCTATCGAGGTCTGGGTCATCTCTCGTTAGATGGACCATTTCTTCGCTTTGGTATGATTGAGACGCTACCCTATGGTGTGTTCCTTGGAAAGATTTTCTTACCGTGAAACCGCCGACGTTGTTATCCAACGGGATATTTTCAACGTCTGACTGATGACTGAATAGCTTGTCGTGGTTTTTCTTCCTGGCCAGATTCAAAAGATAAACTCCAGTGAAAATGATAATGAACCCGCATACCAACGACACCGAATCCTTCTGATCGCTTTGATCGAAATTGCGGAACAGAATGAAAGACGCAACAAGAGTTGCAGTCGTGAATGTAACATAGTACAGAGGGTTGACAATGGAAGTATCGAACTGATCAAGGGCCTTGTTGAAATAATTCATTTGTGTCATGATGCAAACCGCTACAACGACGATGAAAATATAGGTGGAAAAATGCGTAAACTGGTTGTTTCCACTTAAAGTTAGTTTTAAGGCTATCCCAAATGCTTTGATTGACATCACAGAAATCGATCCTACTGTAGAGCAGATCGAAATGTAAACCATGGGGTTTTTCGTGCCATGTGTGGGGACCACTTTAGTGATCATGAAAGCCGTGAAAACGGCAACGGACAGTATATAGCAGAGAAATGCAGGTTGCATAGCATATCCGAGAATTTCATCCACAGTTTGAATATCCGTATCTGAGGGAGCATGTAAAATGATGATGACGGATCCCAGCAAGCACACGGTACATCCGAGCTTGCCCAAGGTTCCCAACTCCTCTTTTAAAAAGACTGCTGCCAAAATCGCCCCGATGATAACAGACAGTGCTCCCAATGGTGTTACCATGATGGCAGGCGCAAACGTGTAGGCAGCAAAATTTGCCACCTCCCCGATAGCCATGGTGGCCATTCCTCCCCACCAGATTGGATTTTTCAGGTACTCGTAGCCTGCACCTTCGAAGTTATTCTGTTCTGATGCTGCGTTCAAGCCCATTTTCGTGAGAATGAAAGAGCTGCCAATCGCGAGCGAAGAAGTGATCGCAAGGACCAATCCAATATATTTATCCTCCATCTTTGCGAGTAGAATTGACAATCTAGCCTGGAGATTCTGGTTGAATTGATGAAGTACCGACCGAGTTGGCTTAAGAATGGATGATAATCGTTAATTTTGGTGTATTCGAGTCTATAAAGATCATATAGTAACTGCAGATCGCACACGTGAGTGGTGAAGAAAGTAAAAGAACAGTTTATTTTCGAGTTAAAATTGACCACGGTGGGAAACTTGCAAGTTGTGGAAATCTCAGCGGTTTGGGAAGTTGTTTTCCCGCAGGCCAGCTGTGAAGGATGCTACCTGACTCTTTTTATCATTTGAAATTGTCACATTAGTAGAAAGTGATATGAAGATCGCCAAAATGCGATTATGTTAAAGATCATTTTTTCGTTAGTGTCAGGCAGGAGTCGTTGCAGTTAACCGTTGGATTTGGTTGTTACCGATATGAAAAGCTATTTGCAAAGCGAGTTAAGCGTATTTGTACTGCAAAAATGAATGACTGTTCATTTCGGATGGGTGTCACGTGACTAGAGTCAGCGACAGGCATGGTCAGTAGTGATCACTTGTTCTCAAGAAAACACAAGAAGCGATCCAATTCTTATAACATTGAATTGAGTCTGCTCAAATTCGGGTTCAGCAAAGGTGTTTGGGCCTAAATCTATCATCTCCACCTCCATTCAAAGCGTTTTTTGCACACGAAAATTATGAAAATTTGTAAAAGATCTTTTCATAACCAAGTACATTATACAAAATTAGATATCTAAGACTGCTGTAACGAACGCTTAAGTGGCTAAACAAATGTGACCACTAATGGCATCGCGTCTCTTAAAACAGTTACACACCTCAGGAATCCTTTCGTATATGATGACTTATTGATATTCGCTGCCAATAGTAAAAATTAACCATGTCTTATGCCTACGTTAAGGCATCGAGAGAACTCGAACGGCCAAAGACCAATGTCCTCTACCGAGCATATTAAGTCTTGCAAAGCTAGACTTATTGCACTGAAGCCCAAGGAACTGAAACGTGGCTCTGAGGGCGTTTTCGGGTTTTTCAACGATGTTTTTGAAGATCTTTTTCGAATTTTAAAGAACGGAACCGCCGTTGATGATAAAGAAAGACTTCTTTTGACTGACACATTGGGGGTCTGGTTTTTGAGAACTCGGCAACTTTACGAAGCTATAGAGCCAGTCAAGAGTCCAGAAGACAGCCGCTACCGATTTATAAACAGACTTGAAGAAGAATACCTCACCGAAACAAACTGCGATATCTTTTTCCGTTATGTGGTCGATTTCTGGGACCAAGGTGGTACCGCGTTGACTAACTCTCTCAACGATTTACTAGCAAAACTCATTCAACTCGCAAAATTGGTTAAAATTGGCGCAGACTGGACTAACATGCTCAATAGATGGATTTCTCAGACACTAGAAATCCCAGCCACAATGCGGGTTTCTTACTTCTTACTATACGTTTTGGCGCCCGAAGCTAATCTGTCACAAGTCCTCGTACGCAGGCCCAATTTTGTGGAAAGCTCACTCAGTCTCATGTGGACCGAATCTCTGGCAACACTCATTGGGAAATGCATAGCGAGCCTTCTCATCAACGTATATGAACATGATTATAAAGAGAGTACCGACGCATCTTCTTGGTTCGAGTTGTGGGAGAAACCAACCATGCATTTTTTTCAAGACACCCGCATGCAAAAACGTATCGAGGTTTGTGTACTGATTCCAATTTTCAAAACACTTGATGGTAAGGTTTTCGAACAGTTTTTGAGCCGAAACTTTCCCAAAGAGGTACCAGAACTTATTCCCTTTCTCAAGATCGGCCAAGAACTTTTGATTGAGGAAGCGCCATTTGAAAATAATAGACTCGTATCATTGCAGTTCCTCGAGACGATGTTGCAGCAAGACCAGTACAAGATATCGGTTTTTGAACTATTGACATTTTCTCCTAAAAGGTCGAAGACGCTAGCATCATACATATATGACATTCTGAGGCGAAACCTTCACATCTTCTTTGTCGACATCGAGGTCCGGTCTCGAAATGAATTCCTCAGTCTTTTCAAACATTTGATTGATAGAATTAGAGACTCTTCGTATTCGCTTGACAGAGATGTCAAGAAACTTCGAGCCAAAAACAAATTTCCCGAAGAACAGGCTCAGAAGTCTGAGATGATTACCGAAGCTGTTCGATTTGTGGAATGGACCGTCGGCTTTTTGAAATTTCAATTAGCTCCTGGTTCTCAATATCAACGCCAGGTTGTGGCCACCAAGATCTTGAAAATTCTTGTTTCATCCAGTGTGGACAAAACTATACCAAAACAGTGCCTAGATCCCCGCTTGAGAACTGAGTTTCCTTTCGAAGTTAGCATTTCCAGAGATAAAACGCTAAGAAGAGTTCTTTTGGATAATTTATGCGACAACTTCAACGACATTAGAGACATTTGCCTTGAGCTATTAACGACATTTTCTCAAAGCTGTACCGACGAGAATTTTCTTGATGCTTCGCATCGAGCAAATTTGCTTGACCGAAGTCTGACGTTGATCGGGTCCTACAAAGGATGCGAAGGCGGGGCCAAACTGATTGATTTTTTGTTCAAGGCTTCTGAAAACAAAGAGGACATCATCGAGACAGTCTTGCTAGACCTTCAAAATCGCATCGATTCCTCAAGAAACGATTTCATGGCCAACATAGGGTCACCAGTAAACGGCTATTTTCTGTCTTTGAGTCTCATAATTGCCAACACTTTCATCGACACCGCTGAGGAAAAGATTCTTCACATTATAGATAGGTCTATCGACCTCATTATGAGGAACTGGAACAATGTGGAGTGTATTTTATGTGACGATCCATTCGAGCAAAAAGATGGCGGGTTCGAAACCGCTCATGAGGTGTCAGACCCGCAAGTGATCAGCTACGCATTCAGGTCCATTAAGGACTCCTCTGAACTGCTCAAAACATTGACGACCATAGAATGCCTAACCGATGCGCAGCTTACCGCCTGCGGAGAGTTGATGTTAAAACAGCTATCTACCATTCGCCACAGCGGAGCATTCCAATCTCTCATACCAAGTTTTGCCGCAACCTGCCAGCGCTGTTACAAAGACCAGCCCCACGTTCTCGGACTCTGGCTCAATTCGATACTAGAATCGCTTGAGACCAAAACGCAGTTCATCACCAGACGTTCGGGCGGCATACCGCACATCATCTGTAGCATAGTCGGCTCCGAGAAGGGTGAGAGCAGACCGCTGTTGAAAATAACTTTTGAGAGACTGATGAAGATTGCAACCATTCCAGTATCTGAGCACGAGGAAACTGTTGATCTTCCTCAGGTGAATGCCTATAATTGCATAAAGGCCTTATTTGTTGAATCCCCATTATCAGATGCATGCGCGCCATATGTGTACCAATCGCTGGTCCTGTGCATTCAATCATTCACATCGCCTCTTTGGTCGCTTCGAAATTGTTCTTTCATGTTATTCTCTGCACTGCAAAATCGACTATTTGGGAAAATAGGCAAAAACATTAGCGCTCGCTTATTTTTCGCTCGCTACAACGGTGTCCAGGACATTTTGCGCTCTCAGTTTGAAAAGTCAGTCAATGGGTCTTTCAACAATCAACAAAATCTGGAGCTGCAGCAGAAGGACGAGGTTGGGGAAAGTTCTATGCCCTCCCTCGATTCTCAAGTGGAAGCGATTTTTTTGGTTTTGACACTTTTGTCGAGACTTAAGCAAACGCCCGGTTTCGATGGGCTAGACCGTTTCAGAACCCTTGTCACCGCCTGTTTGAAATCCCCCAACTGGGCAGTAAGGCAATTGGCAGCGCGAACATTGCCAGGCCTTGTTAACAATCCCTCAGAGCAGATAATGGAATTTTTAGAGAAGCTTTTCGGTTCAAATTGCAGTCAAAATGAGGTGCACGGACTGATCATTAGCATAGCAGAGCTCGTCGAAGCCGATTCTCGAAGTTTGTCGAGTAACGACTCGCGCAAGCTTGCGAGCACATTGTTACGCGGAGTGTCCAAGTTTGTCGTTGGCAGCACCTGCTTCGCCACTGCAAATGCATTTGTCAAATTGTTGACTCTTGTTCTGTCTAAGTGCCCCGTGGATGCTGTGGGAAAAGGAAACATGGTGACGGCTTTAGGAAACCATTTTATCGATCTTAATGGGGCGTATTCCATAGACGGAGCAAAACAGCTTCTTGTGCGCTCTACTTTGGAGCTTCTTTTGAAAAACGAGACGCAAGAAAACATTCCGTATTTAGTGGCTCTTGCTCTTCGATCTCCATTTTTCGAGGCTCAGATAGCTGCTGCAAATTTTCTTTTTGACGGCTCGAGCAAGGTTCCATCAAATTCTGCAGTCATTGTGGAAGCGCTTCTTGAAGCTCTGTTGGATGATTCATTGGATGAATTTATCAAGCTCCCGCTTCTAAAGGCGCTTGTTAAGCTCGAAGTGCGGATAGATTATAGCTTTTTGATGAACATCATCAAGACGTCAAGAAATCACGATCTTCGAGCTGTTGCTCTTGAATATGCAGGACAATTTGTGCACGGCTTTGAAGAAGATTACCTGACCACTGTATCCTCTTTTGCTGATGACGAGGCGCCTTTCGAATTGAGAGAAGCTGCTCTAATTTCGCTCATCAATGCCACCAAACGCCACAGCAATATCGATATGTTTTTTCTGGCGGAAACCTTTCTTTACGACGACGATCTTGAGCTTCGTAGCATGGCTTCTGAGCATCTGAACAAGACCCTTTTGGAGCTTGAACCTAATGCGCAACGTGTCAATTTCTCATCTACGGCGCGGATGTTTGCCAGGAAAATGGAAACAGAGCCAGGGGCCCGCTCTTTGGCCCTTGCAAAACTGAAGCGCGATTTGGAACCACTTACAATTAGTTTGGGCATGAATAGAATCAGCGAAGATCTATTTGAGGTGGAACCCGCAAATCAGTTTAGAAACGTCTTGGAGGCAGAACTAAGAAATGCTCAGATTTTGATAGAGGGTGTTGGTGAGGAAGTGAACGACCACAAGAACAACGACAGCGGCGACAATATTGCGGGTTACGTATCTTCTATTGTGCGCGATCTCGTTTCGCGCATCGAGGAAATGGACACTTGCGATGGACCCATGGAGTGGGGGTCCGCTCCACGCTGTTTTTCCCAGTTGGTATGCCTTCGCAGGTTGGCCACAGGTCTCGATATTCCCGAGCGTGCAAGACTAGATAAAACGCTGAGAAAGTTCCATTGTCACCCGCTGGTATTCGAGCTCACAGACACTCCACCGGTTGCATTCATATAAATCTCGAAACCTATACTTTTCGTAGTTTAACGCTTATGAAGTTTAAAAGGTCCAACTGTACCGTTAGTTTGCCAAAGTCCGTAAACTTCAAATCCGTAATCTCGCTAAAGTCCTCAGACTACACAAAAACATGAATATACACGGTCAACCCACAAATAACTTGACAAACCTCCTATTAATCAGACCAAAGTCCCTACTTACTTTGAAAGTTTTCCATTCAAGTCCTAAATAACTGTGAAACAAGTAAGACCAAATTTTGAAATTTTCAAATGTCATTTTACCGCCGAGCTATTTCAACCAAGAAAGGCGTGACACAAAATATCTGTTGTATACACCAAAGAATCTTCCTCTTCCATCAAAGTTGACTTCGTGGCCAAGCTGGTTAAGGCGTGCGACTGTTAATCGCAAGATCGTGAGTTCAATCCTCACCGAGGTCGATATTTTTTGTTTGTTATTATTTTTTACGGGTATTTTCGATGTGAATTTGATCTCGCACCGGTTTTTGTTGAATAATGAGTCCACCCGCCTTTATTAACCATTTTTAAAGGCTAGTCGAGCCAAACGAGCTCTCGAATACTTAAAGCCTTTGCCATGTTTTGAAAGTTCCACGTTACAATGAAAATCAATGAGAGTATCATGGAAAAGCAGTTGGAAGGAATTTGGGATTACGCCGTAAGTTTTCTCAACCAAAATGATCTTCTATCACTTGGACGCACTAATACGCATCTTCATGAGATCACACAGAGAAGTATCTATCGAAAAATTGTAATATCCAAAGATCCGGTTCTTAGGTCTCCAGAATGGTTTTTGGACTGCGGGAGCACGTATGTGGCTGGGTACCGTTCGCTGCGCAAAACAGCGGATCAAAACGACCTGTTTTTGCATGATCGCATCGTAAGATTGACAGAAAGCCCCCATTTGGGTCTGGTCGAAGAATTGGTGATTCAAGATGATGTTTTTGAGGACAAAGAGGCAGGACACAAGGTTCCCAAAGAGCTTTTGAACAAATTAATGGATTTGGACCGTCTCAAAGTACTGGACGTGAGAGATACCCAGCTTTCGTCTGAGATTCGCTCGCGATACCTGCAGCTTTCCAACTTACAGCAATGCCAGGTGGTAAACATCACGGATCTCGGCCAATTGAAATCGCTCGAAAAAATCAAGTCCATGGAATTACTTTTGACAAGTCCCGATTTCGATGCCTGTAGCTTAACAGAGGAAATTAGATTATTTCTGGCGTCTAATCTACAGGAATTAGTGGTAGACGACTTGGAACACTCAGCCTTGCGATTATTTCAATTTTTCCATGACCATAATCTGTCGCTCAAAGCTGTCAGATCCTTGAAATTCAATCATGTGCACGGAATTCACGATTACAACAAGACCATTCGAGAGCTGGTTGCGGACTTTCTGGCAAGCGTCTTTGACCTAGAGAAACTGGAGCGATTGGAATTCGAAGGTTCTTGCGAAGTGGAGGATTGTAACTGCTTCCAAGATTTCTTGATGGATTTGGCGCCGCATCTCCGCAATTTGCGAGAGCTCGGACTCATAGAAAAGACATTTATCACTCAGGGGGACCATTACACCGAGGAAAATTGGGATTTGGCAATCAACAAATTCATTTTCCACTTGCCAGACGTTTCAAACACGCTTCAAAAACTTGCAATTCGCCACAATCCGCCTTTAAATGGCATCCAGAAAGATTCCGTAGAAGGCAATTACGTGAGGCGGCGTACCCTGTATGACAACGTTTTGCCCAAACTTTTGAATCTGCGGTCTCTTATCGCACCCACGCTTCTCCGCTCTCTATCGTCTTACGAAGTGCTTATGTGCGATATGCTGTGGAACGGGTGCGAGTGCGATGATTGTTCCAGAGTTCTGCCGATCATCGATCAGTTTATCATGAACCATCAATATTATTCTTCGCCAGATGGTTGCTACAAGGATATTATTCCAACAGTCTTTATGTCTTACTCGGGAGACGCCATATCGCGACGTTTCATCACAGAGACGGATTGGGACCTAAAAACATGGCAGACATGTCCAGTGACCGCCAACTGGGACCTCCATGGTTACGAAAACATTCACCATTTCCACGATTATGTGTGTCGGTTCGACGAATCCGTTTACGTGGCGTTTACGAAATGCGTCGCACATTTCTTCAATTCCTACATGGATCATCTCGTCAACTATCTACCACTTCTGCGATCTTGCGTCCTGTCAGGTATTTACTATACCGTGGACGATTCAAATACATACAAGTCTATTTACGATTAAATACTAGACCATAAGAATAGAACGCTACACCACAGATTCAGCTATTGTCTTGAAGCTTATCTTCACAGTTCTTGTATTAGTAGTTGTTCATCTCATCTCATCTTATAAGTTTGTTAATTCCAAAAATTTTCAGATCTCAATGACCGATGCCTAAGAGTTTGTATCCTAAACACAGTCACAATAGGTTTCGATCAGCTCCGATTCATCGCCTCAGACTTCTCATCATCTGTTTCAAACGAATTGTTTGGAATTTGAGACAGTGAGAGGGCCTGAGCCTGCCAATTTTAAGCATTTTCCAACACCTTCTTGTAAATATAATAACTGCGTTCGAGCACACCAGGGGAACGGAATCGGCTCGCTACTACACATCATTTAATCAGCTCTGTGCATTTCCATTGCCGTACCCATGGGATTGACAAGTGAATTCACAGCAACATGATCCACAAAACATTTCTTTACAGCTTCTTAGAGCGTGTGCGACCGATGAAGCACAATGGGAACTGTATAAGTCAACTGTTGTGCTTCCGACGATATGGCTCGAAAGATCGCCATGAACCAAACTTGAGTGAAATCCTGGATGACTGGAATGGGAAGAGAAGAAGTGACACGTCCGAGACGTCTTCGGACCTTCAAACGTACAGAAAGGGAATCTCCATTTCAGCACCGCGTCTAATGAATTTCCAGTCACCGATGAACCACTCAATCTCAAAAACGAAAGATTCAACTCCTCCAATAAGCAGTTTACCTGCTGCAGTAACGCTCTCATCGCTCGTTAAAACCCTGGCCCAACTTGAAAAACAGCAACACCACTACGAAATACATCGCCTGTTCACGAAATACAAAGCTGCAATTCCTGACTTTCGAAGAAATTGCTCTTCAGAATTATATGCCACGTTTCTCAGCATCGTGCTCCAGACAGAATTTGTTTTACACCATTATGTGACTTGCGAGTCTTTATTTTCAGAGTACATCAAATCCCCTAACATCAAATCTGGCCTTGTGGATGTTGGGCTGGTGACGTTCTTGAAAAACAGGAATCTACCGCTGGCTACAGAGTTCTACCTCCAGATACTTAAAGATCCAGAGACTTTCTTCGTATCACCAAACACTTTGCATGTTTTTGCTCTGGAAGTATTCAAAGTCTCCGATCTGGCTCTCATGAAACAAATCATGTATTCATGGCTTGATAGCCCTGAAATGTCGCAACTTACTCCATTAAACGGCACGTTTGCGCTTTTTCATCGGCTTCTTCTGAAATTCGATGACTCGGATGGGGCATCTCGCTTTCTTTCACATCCACGGGTGACCGTCACCAATTACGCCGCTAGCGACGACTTTGCAGCTTGCATTTTCCATCATAGACTTTTTACCGGTGAGCTATCAACTATTCAGGATATCGATCAGAACCTACAAGAAGCCCTCAGTACCACGAACAATGCTAGAAGGCTTGACTTCTACATCGAGATTCTAAAACATGGGATTTCTAAAAACGACTTCTCATTGGTACGTTTCGCTACCCAAAAAGCTCAGGAAGATAGTAATGTCGAACTCGGAGATGACTTTCACAAACATGTGTGCCATTATTTTGTCAAAAACGGTCTTCTAGAGGTGTTAGTACGTTACTTGACAGACATAGTCCAAGATAAACCCGAGAACTACCTCAATCACACATATGTGGAACAGCTCTGGAGCTGTGCATTGCGCAAATATCCCATTTTATCGAACGAAATCACCAACGATTTTTGTCTTCTTTTAGATCGTGAGAAATCGAACCTTAACCAAAGTGATTGGCGTATTCAGTTTGTGAGCGAGAAAATACGAAATCATTTGTTCAGGGCTGAAAATAAGAAGAGTCGTCTCTCAAGTTATGTCTCATTGGGCTCCCATTTCAGCACGGAATGCGCCAAAGCTATACAAGCCGCATTATCAAGTGGCGATGCAATAATGGCTCGCTCTAAGATACTCGACGAGCTTCAGCACGGTATGAAACCCAGCTTTTCTGTGTTATACTCGGTGCTGAAAGTTTTCATGGAAGATGATGTCGAAGCTGCCAGGTCGGTTGATCACATAATGCGTGAAACGTACCCGAAAATTCCGACAAAAGTCGATATCCTTTGGCTGAAGCAGAACTCGAGACAATCTCTCAGTTTCGTTGATAAAAACAACTTAGGGTCGGTTGCCAAAGTTCAGGCTGCACGGGTAGCCGTCACCAACGTCAAAGACTTTGAGAGAGAAAGACGGTCGACTCTCAATTTTCAGAATTACATGCAGCTTTCGAGCATTTTCCTTTCATTGAGAGATACGAAGGCTGCCACTCAAACATTAGAAAGTGGCAGAAGCCTCATGGATCCATCTAGTGAGAGGGAGTGGTATATTTATTATTCGACTGCGCTGAAGGTCTACACAAGAGCCCAGGACCCGGAGAAGTTTTTGACGCTACTGCGGGAATGGAACGACAATGGCGAGGCACAATTCATAACCCGTGACACCCTTCGCTCCTGTAGAGGTTTCATCAAATATTTCACGAAGTATCGAGCAACTGAAGACCTTCCTACTGCCGGGCCCGAACTCTTGTCCCAGATAAACAAGGAAATGGACGCACTTCTGGCAAGATACGTCAATTATAAATTCCAGGGACTTAATGACATGCGCATGGTCATTCAGTTCCTTACTAACTGGATACACACCGATTCACAGGGCCGTTCGCTTTACCAACATAGCATACAACAGGATTTACACCAATTCCAAACTGCAACAAAGGCTCCCCCTGTCAAATCGGAAAAGAAAATGAACCCGCACTGAATGAGTTCACCAATTACAAATTATGCATGCGTAAAACTTTGTTTTACGCCCACACCAGGCTTCATCACAACAGCAGAAGCGGACGACAAACTTCTTGACTTATATTTAACTGTATATAGCGCGCCAGCGAACGATATGGCAATTGCATTATTCTTAAGTTTTCCAATCTTTATAAATCCCGTTACTGACTGCAATACGAAACCCACAGATCAATGACTCAAGTGGTGCATTGGTTGTCAGATTAGCATTTGTTGTTTCTCGTCATGTCTGTCATTTTTAGAAGAATTGAAGTGAAGTTGAGATGAGATGAGATGAGCTTTGAAAAAAGGTTAAATCTGTAAAACTTACTTCTTGAGTAAACCGACCAATAAGACCACTTCCTAGTGCCATAATGGGCTCATTGCACAAGCTGGTGGCCGAAACTGTATGTATAGAGTGCTGTAAGATCTCAAATTTCCTCAGAAGAGGAGAATTATCAAGCATTTACTAACAAATTGTTGAAGTCTTTGGAAGAATCAAGGTCAATTCTCAGCAAAGTTTTAGATATCACAGTATGTTCTATCTGTCATGACTACATGTATGTCCCGGTGATGACGTTATGCGGTCACAATTACTGTTATGAATGCATTTCGAGTTGGATCGTGAGCAATAACGCTAGCGAATTGACTTGTCCACAATGCAGAACTACCTTGGATCAGCCTCCGATTGTCAACTCTGCATTGCAAGATTTGCTAAGTGCAGTAATAGATCGCCAAAATGATCCAAATTCATCGATTGAACGTGCGAGAACTCAAAGCGTAAAACTGCACAAGGAAGACTTGGCTGCAGGTAGTCTTTACAACAACGTTTTCGAAAACACTGCGTTGGCGGTGGTAGACGATGACGATGGTGTAGCACGCTGCAGTAGCTGCCACTGGGAAGCGGAAGGTGACACATGTCCACATTGCGGTGCGCGATTGAGAAACAGACCACAAGATTATGACGATTCCGACCATGAGGGTTACCTAACTGATAGCCCCGAGCCACGCGGAACTAGACTGCCTACCGGAACCAGTCGCCATTCGTGGTCATCGGACAACGATTCAGGCCATTCTGTGGACAGCGACGCGGACAACTCGGGCAGTGATGATGATCAGCGTCCCATAGGAAGCGCCCGGGACATTCTGAACAGAGTGAACGCTTCGGGTCGCACTCACCTCTTGAGCGATGGTTCTGAGCACGATTCGGACCTGGACTCCTTTATCGTGGACGAAGCTGAGGAAGACGACATGAGTCGAGAAAGCAGCGACTCTTCATCTTCGGCAAGGATTATTCCGAGAGCTGTCAATTTTGAAAATCTTGATAGTGACGAAGCCAATCAAGACGAAATGAGTCGAAGGGGCAGCGACAGCTCTTCCTCAGGAAGGATTACCACGAGGCCTTTCAATAATGAAGACTTTGATAGTGACGAAGATGATGAAGATTTAGAACGCGACAGCGACTTCTGGGAGCACAACGAGGAGGAAGGACATGTGAGCGGTGACAGTCTTGACGACATTAATGGCGCTGACAGAAAAATCAAGAAGAGAAGATTTCAAGTCATCGACGACAGCGATGAGGACTAAAGTAATAGAGCCAAAAATGAAGCCAAAAAAAGATAAGCTACAAAAGCAGCAGTCTGGTGTTAAATCAATTGGGAAGAAAATCTTAAAGCTTCAACGTTCATTGTTTTCCTGACGCTGACACCTTGAATGTTTCTTTCCTTTTAACACCAAAACACGTGACTGAAACGTTTCGTTGTAAATGATTCACATGGGGAAAAACCTAAAAAACGGTCATGTGACAGAAACGGATTCGTACCTAGCGATCCGTTTCAATTATGATACTTCGATTTGATTGGCTGCTCCTGGAAATGGTCAAATTATCTGAAAAATTTTGGAAATTATAACGTTAAACTCAGGCCTCTCCCTCTAAACACTCAGCATAAACGCTACTTGTTGGTATCACCAGAGCCTTCACTTCACTTCATTTCCGCTATCCAGCTACGCTTAAACATGGCTAACAAAGTAATTGACCACCAGAGACTTTTCCAGGCATCTTCCAAGCCTCTATGGTGGAGACACCCAAGATCTGCTTTCTACCTATACCCATTCTACGCTTTGTTTGCCGTTGCTCTTGTGGGACCAATGTTGTATCTTCCAAACACCGTGAGGGGCATCAAGGACAAGAAGAACTGAATCCGAGGTCTTTTCCTCCGCAAGCAAGGACACGGAATAGCTCCTTGACACAGTTTTTTCTCACACTTTTGGGCTTATTTATCACAGGCTCGACCGGACCGTCAATTCCACCGCTGTTTCGGCATCGATCGAAAGACGTGAGGTTGGATCCAAAAGAAAAATAAACTAATAATCGGGTTGGGCCACAACACAACAGGCTGCAAATGCAAGGACGTCAACTCCGACCGCCCTTGTTTTCTGTCTGCATTTTTTCATCATCACCATCACACCTTTTCACATATGTCTTCTCCTTACAACGTTGATCATTTGACCCTTTTTACTGCATGCACCATCCTCAAACTTGCATTGTCATGTCACTTTTCCAACGTGAGACCTTTGGACCTACTGCTACTCACATACACACATAAGGTATTTCTATAGGGAAACAATACAATAATACAAGATTCTTACGAAACAACGTCACAATTTCAAGCGTCTGAAAGCTTTTCAAAGGACTGAGAACCTGATCTTTAGTCGATCTGGATATTTTCTGTTCAATAGGCCTGTGTTAGTAGTATATATTAAAATCATTATACTAAAATATGATTTGACCTTTAAACTATCTTTAAAGACAGTAAACCGAACTCGATAGCGAACTCACGAATGGTGGCATGATCAGGCTAACTACGAAGATTCGTCACCATGCTTTGCCACACTGCCGTGTCTCTTTTATACCATGCCGTTCACTAGCAGTACAGTCGCGAGATCCTAAGCACATCTTCACGAACCCTTCAAATAACGAAATTCTGGATTCGAAACATTTCTTCACAAGTCCTAACGCAACTGTGGTGGCCGAAGAAGACTTGATTGCTGCCACCATTCAGGAAAGCATCAAGTCGAACCGCCGTAAAAAAGTCAAACACATCTCCAGCGCATTTGTAGTTGCTGTTTTGGGCACTGTACTAGGCTATTCAGTGGGCTACAAAGTGATGTATTTACACGAACAAGCCTTTATACCAGCCTACCCGGTGCCCAAAAGACGCAGATTCGACGCTGATGAGCTGAGATCGATTAATCTAGGGGAAATAAAGGAAATGGCCGATTATAAGGTGCTTGAACGATTGTCAATGCATCCGATGATCAAAGAACAATATGGAGTTCCTCTGCATCATGCTCCTGGCGTGCCTCTCAAAAGTCGTAATTTTTCAGTCTGGCAAGAGGATCCCAATCCCTGTCTTGCCGGAATTCTTGTAAAGCCCTATAACGCTCCTAAGGATCAGTCTACTTGGCACACTATCCCCTTTCTGTTCAAATGGAGACTCATCCATCGCTCGATTGACGTGATGGACTCTGTGAACCAGCTGTTGAGCAAATTCGGGACCGAGACCACGGATTTGCTCGACGTGGTTAACCCGAGTCGCGAAAGTGGTGATTTTAAATACGAGAGGCCTAAACACTACTCACAAGGCCAACAAGCTTCGAATCTGTGGTTCTTGGGCGAAATGGATCTTGGAGATAATGCCATGATTGTTTTTAAGGGCAGGTACCACGTTGACATCAAATTGCAACAGGTGGATCTTCTGCGGCGTGAAAACAACGAACTAGTGCGATACGTGCTGTACCAGGCTGACGAAAAATAATGAACTCAGCACCATCACTCACAGATCTTCTTCCCACCCATCATCGTCGTCATTTTTCAAAAAGTCCTGCAGCAGGTCAAGTTGCTGAGCTTTTTTGATGTTGGAATCACGAATTTTCCGCTGTTCTTCAATTTTACGCTTAAGAATATCGGATTTCTTGCTTGGAGAAACAGTTTGAGTCTTTTGACTTGAAGCATGCGGTGTTTTGGACGATGATTCGGCCGGCTTTCTGGTTTCGGCAGTTGGTCGCTGCGGTTTGGGCTTGATGCGATCAAAAATGCTAGATTTGTCGCTGGTGGATGGCCTTGATAGCGCCTCAGATCCGCTGTCCTCACTGGCTTCGCCCTCTTCACCCACGTCGACCATTCCCAGCCTCATGGCCAGAGGATTGGCTTTTTTCTTACCAGATGCTGGGAAGTGTTTTGACGAGGGCTCACCAGACTTCCCATCCAAAACAGCATGCTTCTTACGTCCAGCACTGTTTTCTGCCGCCCCAATGTCGACCATCCCAAGCCTAGCAGCTAGGGCGTTGACATTTGCATGGTGGGCATCACTTTGATCATTAGATTGTCCATTATTTTGACCAGTTTTCACACTGCGTCTTCTCCCGCCGGGCTTTCTCGCTGATTTTGCCTCCGACGACTCAGTCTTACTATCTGGAATGGCCCAGATACTCGTTTCAAGCCCCTTACCTTCACCTACTGTTTTCTTTGTCGAAGACATTTCTTGATTGTTCTGAAGAAAGTTGGCTCAAAAATCTTGTTGAGACCACCAAAAATCGCCAGCGAAAAGACCTATAACTAAACCGGTCAATTCCAAACCTTGAAGCAGCTCTATAAAGCCACCTTTAGGTCTCAAATGTCTATTATATTTCGAATTTTGTAAAGCATGTTAGTTAGCGATGAGATGATCAAATTTCACTCTTGATTGTTATCTATCTCTTCTGACAACCTTCAATAACGAATCTTTCAACAGCAGATACAAGAAAACGGCAACATGGTGGAAGCGGAGTTCTCGAGAGGCTCGTCAAGTCGAGAGGACAGTGTTTTGGAGGAATATGTGGAAAAAAACCGGCTTCAAAGGCTTTCGAACGAGTATCTGAAGCCCAATATTGGTCTAGTATATCTATTGACAGCCAACCTGTTTAATAGTGCGATGGTGGTTTCTACAAAGCTTTTGGAAACGGATCAGACGTTGGAAAAGCCTATTACGCCTCTTCAAATTTTGGTGGTACGCATGTTCATTACATATGTGGGTACTGTGATATACATGTACTGGAATCGATCTAAGATCGAACATGTCCCGTGGGGTCCGCCGGAAATGCGCAAATGGCTTATTCTTCGGGGATGCACCGGGTTTTTCGGAGTGTTTGGGATGTATTATTCGTTGATGTACCTATCGGTACCCGATGCTACGGTCATTACTTTCCTCGGACCTTCCATCACCGGGGTGCTTGCCTGGATGGTCTTGCACGAAAGATATACCAAAGTTGAAGCCACTGGCGCCTTGGTTTCACTTTTCGGAGTGGTGATGATTGTTCGTCCAAGTTTTTTGCTCGGCGATTCAACCCCCCAAAACACAAGCGATGTCGTAGAGTCCAACGATCCGCAGGAACGGCTCGTTGCCACATTGGTTGCACTTCTCGGGGTTCTTGGAGCTGCCAACGTCTACATTATCATTAGATACATCGGAAATAGGGCCCATGCCATTATGAGCGTGTCATATTTCGCCCTCATTGCTTGCATTGTCTCTTTCCTTGGCATTTGCACCATTCCGTCGATGACTTTCCAGATTCCGCAATCAAGGAAACAGTGGTTTTTATTCTCGCTCATAGGGCTTTCAGGGTTCTTCATGCAGTTGCTGCTGACAATGGGCATTCAAAAAGAACGTGCAGGCAGAGGGGCATTTATGTCTTATTCGCAAGTGATATATGCGCTTATTTGGGATCTTTTGATCTGGCATCACTTGCCGGGTTTTTGGTCCTGGTGTGGAATGTTCATCATTATAGGAAGTGCTGTGTGTGTTATCAAACACAAGCCCCAGCCTGAGCTTGCTGTTACTGTGGATCAGGAAACAAGCCAGGCTATTCAGATGCAGGATTTTGAAGATAACGACGACGACGATGACGACGACGACGATCAGAAATGGGACATTTAGATCTCGAGACTTCTCTGCGAGATCAGGGTTGAAGGAGGCAAAATAGATCGTATATACATTATTTGGGATTTTAGGATTTTTGAGGAAGTGTTTTGTCAGGTAGCGTTGTGGAGAGAGGTCCAGAGCTCGAGGGAAATGAAAACCTAAAGGTTAAAATCAGCTATAGGCGTCTTGATACTTTGTGTCGATGTGATTGCAAGTTCAATTCTTAAGTCACACCAGAATGTGTCACTATGTCAAAAGCTCTTATATATTGACCATCATAGGAAGTTGACTAACGGGTGTTGATCTACCAGACCTAAATTGTAAGAAAACCCGTCTACGGAAATACATGATTTCGTAAAGATTCAAGATTCTGGAACGTCCTCACGCAATAAGGTTCACCACCATTCTAAAGCTTGGATTTCAACTCAGTATTTTTTGTCGAAAGCACGAACAATGGTGGATGAGTTTATTATCTTGAAGTTTAGCTATATCTACTCTATCACCGAACCTGGCAAGAAACCACGGGAAAAAAGGTCTAGAAGCCGCATTTAAAAGCCTTCGAGATTGATCAATAGTTCGAATAACATTTATCAAGAGACTGATCACTTTTTCCTCGAGAATTGCTGGTTTTTATGCTGGCTGTTTGACGATATTACCTGATTATCTTCTAATTACACTTCTTATATGATCTTCGAGCCAAAGTTCAGATCAAAACTACAACGTAACTTCACCAAAACAACCCAGTCAAGTCGATATGTTTAATGCCAAACTTCTAGTCAGGAATACAAGACGTTTTCAAAGCGGAACTGCTTTCAAGAAATGGTCAGACCTCTCACTGAACCAACAACAGAACTTTGTAAAGGGATTTGTTGAAAACTATAAGAAGCAATACCCAGGGTCTAAGACGAATGTGTCATTGCAAGGTCTATCGATCGGAATGGAAGCTCACGGAGATGCACCAGCGGTTTTTGGTATTTTCTATAACGACGTTTGGAACCTATGCAAGAAGTCTAAAGATAGTCTATATTCAAATGAAGCAAAGGCCCTGCAAAGGAATGATATCAAACAAACCGGTAGATATGGACACGAAAGCTTCTATGACCTTTTGGTCGAGGACGAGCGTTAGTCAACTACCGTCTCTCAACACCTAGAGCTGCGACAAATTTCTTGGTCAAGGCAACAACATCCTCGTCGCAAAAACGGTTACCGGTGAGTTGAAGAGCCACGGGCCCGCCGATATAGCTCTTGGGGTCGTATCTGATTTCTCCGTTATCCTTGTACCACACCATTTTCTCGTATTTGTTCTGCTTCAATTCTGGGATTTGGGCATCTTTCTCGACATCGTGTGCAACATTTACGGGGAAAACAACATTTGGATAGTCCAGCAGATTCCAGAAGGAGGTGTAGCCCCAGTACAACGATTCAGCAGCCATTTCTGCAGGCCCGTTGTAAGTTGGAGATAGAATAAAATCGACATCTGCAAAGTATTTCTGGAACATTTTCATTTTCAATGCATCTCTTTGAGCATTCAACATCTTGTTGTCATAACACGACAACGCTTCACCGCCACCGAATTTCATGTAGTGCTTAGTGAGTGGCAATAGAGGCTCACCACTTGGGGACCACATTTCCATCTGCACTTGGTTGCCGTCACAGGTGTAAAGTTTGAGATTGGTGGTGTAGATGTCTTCCATCTCCTTTTCTGAAAACCACGTAGGGTTCAAGTGGACAAATTCGAATTCTGCGTTCTCTGAAAGCTTGTTCACCGCGGTTTTGATACCTCGAGTAATGGCTGGGAAAGGAGTCACCAAGTTGTCGTCATACAGAACTCCGATTCTGATTTTTTTTGGAAGCTTTGGTTCACGCCATTCAACAGGAACGCAAGTTGGATCGTAGAGCCATGGTTTACCTTCATTGATGTAAACGCGCATATAAGTGTCTAGTTCCTCGATAGATCTCGCAAGAGGACCCTGAACTGCTACAATGGATTCCTGACCCTTACCGGAAGAAACGCCGGAATACAACGAGATACGTCTGGTGGTTGGCCTGATACCGAAAATGTCAGTGAAAGCAGCTGGGGCACGGATACTTCCGCCAATATCGCTACCCACACCGATCACCGAACCATTCATGGCAACTATAGCAGATTCACCACCGGAGGAACCGCCGGGGGACATACGTGTAGAACGTGGGTTTCTGGTTCTACCGTTGATGTTGTTCCAAGTGTCGAGATGCATGATACCCTGTGGTTGAGCAGTACGTGCGTGGAACACCGCGCCCATCTTGTACAGGATTTTGACGGAAGCTGCGTCTTCTGGTGCGATATTATCCAAATACGACACATAAGAGGCACAGGTGATTCTGTCCTTGACGTTGATGTGTTCCTTGAGTGACACAACGACACCGTGGAATGGTCCCACAAGCTTCTTGTTTGTTTGCAAGTAATCGTCAAGTTCTTGGGCGCGTTGCAGGGCCTCTGGGATCATAAACTGCATTACACAGTTGGTGGTTAGCTGAGCGACAATTGAGGCCTTGATGAAGGCCCGGGTGATTTCAACGGCCGTGAGCTCGCCAGAAAGCTGTTTTTGGGTGAGGTCTTCGATGGTCAGATCGCCAACAATTGTGCGTTCTTGTGGAGACAAAAGCGACAAAAAGCTGGTTGCGTCGATGGGTTCCGAGTCCAAGACTTCCTCTGCAGGGATTTCTGCCACGCACTTGGCGTAGAACTCTGGATCGAATTTTTCCATTTGCTCGATGACATCTTTGTTGTAAGCCTCGATGGCAGGCTTAAAAGACTCGAACTTGGCAGCGTCTTCTGGCACAAACACTGTTTTTCCGGATACCATTATGAATGTGTTGTAATAGTGACAGTAGTATAAGTAGTAGCAGGGGTCTTACTAGAGAGTTGGCGTGTTTCAAGCGTTTTGTTGTGTCCTTTCTTGCACAATCTCAGCACAAGTTGGTTACAATGGCTTAATACGAACAATACCAATAAAAGACCCAGGAAAAAGGCCTGAAGCAGTTCCTGTTGAACCGCCTTTATAGTCTTCGCCATTGGGCTTGCAAAATGAGTGCAAGATAGCAGATACAGACAGGTTCAGAGCTAGTTTCCACGGACCTCTGCTTGATCTGCTTGATCTACAGAGATCTGTACCTTGAAATTCTTGATAAAGCTTTTTTCACGCCAAATAGCTATCTATTTGGATAAGCGACAAAACGGATGATAAGCCAAGCTGAGTGAAAGATGTCACGATGCGTAGCTAGAAGGGAGACAGTAGTAACTTAGGGCGTTTAGACTACTGCTATTGGAGCGCGGGAGCTTGAATCGCGGGTGTTTAAACGCCTAGTGGCTTTACTGATTTCTTATCTTCGCGATAAGCTAGCAATTTTTCAGATAAACGCGATTATTTTCCCTATCTGGTAATTTCCTCGAGCCTTGGAAAAATCGCTTATCTAGGTCGAAGCTATCGTGAGCCAACAGAGCTGTAACGGGACGCGAACGGAACCGTTAAGGGCAGGATAGAGAGGGACAGGAGCAAAGGGCGGGCGCTAGCGGGTGGTAGCGGGTAGTAGCGGGAACCCAGGCTGTGTGATGTGCTGTATGCGTTGAATGGGGGCGGTTTAAAATGCCCGAAGGGTGTTTATACTTGAGAAGCGTTTATGCTTGAGAAGCGTTTATGGCTTTTAAGACAGTACGAATCCAGGTTTAATTAGGGCTGTACGATAAGCTAGTGGTTCGTTTGCCCAGAGTGTCGTTGGATGTGTTGAATATGTGAATTTAAGCGAAGGTACGAGAGCGAGAGAAAAAGGGGATGTTTTTTTTGGGCCATTGCTGCTGAAAAGATGGAGGGATGAGAATTGCGCTATGTGAAGGTGTTGCAATGGTCGTATTCACGGCTTGTTGACTTGGGTGTAATAATGGTGATGAAGTGACACAGAGCACGTGACACAAAGCACGGGACGTATTCCTTTACGCTAGCGGTACCGCTTGACAAGATCATCACACCACAACTTATTCAGGCAAGTGGGAATTTGTTAGCTAGCTGAGAAAAGGGTTTTCTGTAATCGTGATTGAAGGACACAATTGTTTCCGATTCCACTAGTCTAAAAACAAGAAACGTACGAAATGATACAGTTGTGCCATAGAATCAGGACTGGGGACGAAGCACGAACTCCAGTGCGCGAATCCGAATGAAGTGTGTGGACATAGTTTGAGTATACCGATTGTTGAAAATATTCCCCGTAGAGTGGACATGCTCAGATACTGATCCGAGCTCATCTTGCACATGACGTACAGATGTTAGATGACAAGTCTAGTGAAAATGAGCTCTAGCCCAAGGAGGAGCGAGTATTACATACACAATGCGTCAATGAGACCTCTTCTAATACGACTCTCGGCCGTTGACGGTTCTGGTTGCAACTCCAAGCGATGACTACGTTAACAGTGATTGATTCTCGTTCATTGGCGAATCCGTCTTCGTATTTGACGACGTGATTCGCGAAACCCTGGACTCGCGGGATTCGTCCCCAGTCCTGCAATATGTATCAGATCACAGATGATGAAACTTCGTGTGCGGTTTATGAAACCAGTGGTCGTTTTTTTTTGTGAAACACAATCACAAGTGACATTTTCTGATTCTCTATCTTAAGCGTCTTTCCACTAATATAAGTTAAATGCACCGTAAAAACATCTGTCACGTGACGGACTAACGGCGTCAGTCAACGTGAGTGGTTTTTCATTATATTCAGAGTTCTTAACATCTGTGTGTGTGTGTGTGTACTTTTATGTTACACTGGCACAAAGCTTGGCAGAACGACAACTACTCAAGTCACGTGACTTTCAATACACATCCATTTTCACATCCTTTGTTTTTTGCCAGCACCAAAAACTGTGTTCCAGTGCTCTCAGCACTTTCAGCACTTTCTTTCTTTCTTTCTTTCTTTCTACCAAGGGCATCATAACCTGTTTTGTTTTCCGTCAACATCGACGTCACGTCCGTGCAAAGTGATAAGAGTTCAAAATCACCCACAGAACTCACCCGATATCTCCAAATTCCAAACTCGTTTCTAGCATACCTAAACTCTGCACTATCTTGCCTACCTATTCACTAAAATTCTAGCTCACCCTTCCACCGTCTCACGCTGCCCTCACGTTTCATCTCTCTCCGTACACAGCGACCGTCTCGTCATCACGCTCACCACTTTTTTTCGATATTCCTCTTTAATACTACAGAAACCTCTCTCTCTCTTTTATATATATTGTATTTCTAACCCAACTGGTATAAGAACAAGTGTGGTTTTACAGAGACCAAACTTAACCATCTAGCTCGGAACTAGTTTAAGAGCAGTATATAAGGAGAGGTAAGATAGCTGCTACTGCTCTTCTTGTTCAAAAACCCGCTTCGCGCCCTTCTCTTGTGTGCTTTGTGTAAGTGGTTTTATTCAATTTGTCACCTCCGTCTCAAGAAGTTTTGATATGAGCAACCGGAAGAATACGGCAGCCAACCTGCTGTTGAGACAGTACAGGGAACTCACAGATGCCAAAAAGGCCATCCCATCTTTCCACATCGAGCTGGACGACGACGCAAACATTTTCCTGTGGAACGTTGGCGTAATGGTGCTCAACGAGGACTCGATTTACCACGGAGGCTATTTCAAAGCCCAGATGCGGTTTCCAGAAGACTTCCCGTTCTCGCCGCCAACTTTCAGATTCACGCCCGCAATATACCATCCCAACGTGTACAGAGACGGAAGACTGTGTATTTCGATTTTGCACACAAGCGGAGACCCCACATCGGAAGAACCGGACTCAGAAACGTGGTCACCGGTGCAAACGGTGGAAAGCGTGTTGATCTCGATCGTCTCGCTGCTGGAAGACCCAAACATCTCGTCTCCGGCCAACGTTGACGCTGCCGTGGACTACCGCAAAAATGTGGATCAGTACAAGCAACGCGTGAAATTGGAGGTGGAACGGTCGAAACAAGACATCCCAGAGGGCTTTGTGATGCCCTCTTCCCGCACAGCGTACGTGGCCCAGAGACATGCCGAGCCCGAGGACACCAGAGATCTGGGCGACAACTTTTGGTACGACAGTGACGAAGAGGACGATAACGACGACGGTCCCACGGCTGATATGTACGGTTATGGAAACGGCGACGACGACGATGACGAAGACGAGGAAGACATCCAGTTCGAGGAAGACGACGACGTGAGCATCGACAACGACAGCGTGATGGACCGCACGCAGCCCAGCAAGGCTGAAGACGAGAGCGAAGAGTTGGAAGACGAAATGAAGCTGGAAAAGTGAGTGCTTATTTTTGTGCTTTGAGTTTTGAGTTTCTCGTGAACGGTAGGTGCTATATGCGGGGCTTTTGAGAGACTTGCCGTTTGCTGAATCGAACCACGCAACTCTTGCAGCTCACCGCCCCGCTCGACTAATAGTATTTGCATGACATCCGCCATTTGGATGGGGTGAGCGGAGCTTGGAAAGCGCTTCGTGTCAAGTCAGTTCAAACTGACGGGACAGGACAGGACCCAAGTTACTCTACAATGGTCTTGACTCCCCCCAAGGCGAAATCAGATCTGCAAAGGTAGTCCAACTCCTGTGTCGTGGTGTTCCTGG
This sequence comes from Lachancea sp. 'fantastica', assembly GCA_900074735.1. Taxonomy (NCBI): domain Eukaryota; kingdom Fungi; phylum Ascomycota; class Saccharomycetes; order Saccharomycetales; family Saccharomycetaceae; genus Lachancea; species Lachancea sp. 'fantastica'. Next base: position 363,412 of record LT598471.1, read on the forward strand.
AGTCACGCGACTTTCCTGTGTCAAGTTGATTTTCCCGCTTTTCAAGCTAAAAAAAACCCCTGCTTCTGTCAACAAGCTACACACATCCTCCCCACTCCATACACAGTGACCTTAGCACTCAACGTTTTCGTCCTGCGATGCATCGACAGGTCTTTTGCATAGTTTTTATACAGTATATGTAGCCTTTTCCCCCGGCCGTGCTCGGTGATAAGGTATTCACAAGGTATTTTTTAAAGGTATTTCCCAAAGTACTCATTTCATCTGTGATAATGTTATAATCAGATATACTAGCGTCATGGCTAACTAACTAACTAACTAACTAACAAAACCTGTTTAACACACCAAGCAATCGAACGGATATCCATATGCTGCAAGGTAAAAACATCCAAGATGTGCTACAAAAGACTTTGAAACCGGTGTCGACCATTGGTTCGGATCATGGTCCTTTGTATTCGTCGATACTTCTCTCGGGGATTAATGGGAGTATAATATCATATGCCAACAGCGAAGAGACTCCCACGTCGTACAACAAGTCCGGAAATAACTTGAAAATGATGGCGTTGCTGATACGTGACAAATGGAACGAGGACCAGTCGGACCAGAGCGCCCAGAAGACTTCCAGCTGCTACGCGTGGGAATTGGACAATGGGTCTGCTTCAACGCATATCTACACATATGAGCTCGAAGACCTGCATGCCTGTGTGGCGCAGATCCCACGCAGCGATCTGCTGTTGCTATTTGTCGCCGGCGGCGAATATCCGTATGGGTTGGAGGTGTTGAAGATGAAGTTTGCATTGAAGTCGTTTTCGAGCATGTACGATTACAAACTCAACTAGTGGATGGCCATAATCGCCAGTGCTGGCTGAGAAAGACGTCACCGTTGCAAGTGCATGGGTGTGCGAGTACCGACAATGGTTTTTTCTAATACCAGAACAGTTCTACAGCCACGTGACCCTTTAAACTCATGTCACTTTTTGAAATTCGTGTCGTCAAATATAAACACAACACACGTGACAACTATTTTTTTCAAAATGTCATTTTTATTAATACGTGTCGCTTGCTCGCACACGTGACACTCCCGATGGGAAACGCGACTTTTTCTAAATTTTTTTTTCGCTCTCTTGCCTCACTCAGAATCAAAAGTCGCGTTAACTTTCTCTCTCCCTCTCATATATATAACATATATCTTTAACAGTTGATGAAGCAAGAAATCAAAACCACGTTTCTTGATCGCCACAACAGAGTTGTCGAGACTCAATTCTACGCGGTGCATTGAGCGCGTTATCAAAAGCCAGGACCTTAGGCTATATTTGAAGCTTTGCCGCTTTTCAATAGCTCAACTACAAGGGCTTTTGTTTGTAAGGTTTGATTCCTTTCTTTCGTGGACTCAAAAACGATGTTTACCGCAAGGCGTTCTCCTTTGAAAGAAACAGATAGCAACGTCAAGACTGGACCCAATGGTATGGTGAAAAAGCGGAATGTGGAGCGAATTGAAGTGTCTCAAAGTCGCAAAAAGCCCCGGGTGGGCGTGGAAGGCATCGCTAGAACCAGAACGATCGAAGGTGCCGTACAGCAACCGTACCATCCGCAACAACAATCGTCACATCAAAACCAACACATCGCGGCCAAAGTGACCCCGCAGGATCTACTGGAATGGCAAACAAACTGGAGACGTATCATGCGACGAGATACCAAGATTTATTTCGACACAACAGAGGCATTGCACAAAAATGAGAAAAAACGCGAAGCTTTAAAACGAGCGTTTTTGTCTTTGGGCGCTCAAATAACGTCTTTTTTCGACACGGACGTCACCGTCGTGGTCACACAGCGCGTGCTGCGCGACTACGACCGATTACCAGAGACGGACGTGCTGGCTCGAGCCGCCAAGCGCTACATGAAAATATGGAACTACGAAAAGGCCACCCGATTCTTGCATAACCTGGACGTGGACTTGGACGCGATGGAGGCCAAACCTGCAGCTCTGGCGCCCTCCACGCTTTCGAACTTGCTGCACAACGAAAAATTGTACGGACCTGCAGATCGGGACCCAAAGGCTCGCCGTGACGACGTACACTACTTCAAACATGCACACGTATACCTGTACGATCTGTGGCAAGTGTGGGCGCCTGTGATAGTGGCGGAATGGCGGCCTCAGGACAGCGGATCGCACCCTACGGTGCGGCCGGGAACTTTTGGTCGATGTCCGTTCATTGGTGATGGTCAATGTGATGAGCTTAGCGGTCGACGCATCTTAAAGCGATACCGTCGTGACTACGCCAATGAGAAATATGCATTACGTTTGCGACTTTTGTACCAGCGAAGCGCAGACCCCCAAACTGCGAGCCTAAAACGCGAGCTTTACTACGAAAATGAAAACGAAAACGGAAACGAAAACGAAAACGAAAATGAGAACGAGAATGAGAATGAGAATGAGAGCGGGAACGCAATTAATGACAAATCGGGGAACCACGAACATCGGATTTTGATGCTGCCGCACGAGTATTGCAATTCATACGATCAACACCGAAGACTAGTGGAAACCAGCGCATTTTCTGTTCAGCGTCAACAAAAATCACTACAACAACAATTACCAGAACCACCATCACAACAACCACAACCACAACCACAACTACAACAATTACAACAATTACAACCTCCTTTGCATCAAGACCAAGACTCCATCATTGAAGACTCTGTTGTAGAACAGAACGCCGTGAATTCTCTTCCACGTGACCCACACATCCCGTCCAAAGCGACATGGAGCGTGCCCAGTGCTTTTGTACGGCTGGCGCCGGGGTCTTTAGCACGTCAAGACACGGAAGAGGCGCCCTTGGACGATCTATGCGGCCGGAAATCGCGCATTCCTCACGAGATTCGTGCCAGCGGTGTTGTGCAGTCCAACGACGGCAACAACTCCGTTCCAACAACCACAGCGTCTTTCCAGGGCAATGGTCTGGGTCCCACACGGGCCTCTGTCACGAGCAAGAACATGAAGTCTTTAAACCGACTGGTTGTAGACAAGAAGTTTACAGCTGCAGATTCCAAGAGTGTTCAGGGCAACACCCAGACACCCAGGCTTTCACGCTCACGTGCACACTCCACCCATACCCCCGACGCCGTCGCTACCACCACTAATACCGCTATTACCACAACTACCAATACCGCAGCTACCAATACCGCAGCTACCAATACCGCAGCTACCAATACAACTACCAATACAACTACCAATACCGCTACCACGACCACCACCACCGCTGCTGCTAAGACTGGTCCCGGATACTGCGAAAACTGCAGGGTAAAATACGAAACTCTAACAGACCATGTACAAACCGAAAAGCATCGGCAGTTTGCCGGTGACGATATCAACTTTGAGTCTGTGGACTCCCTAATCCGGAAACTGGCTGCACCTCGTGCATGACGCGCGGCTTCGCGGAATCTATCTCCGGTCCGAACATCAACATAGCAATATCGTACGTAGCAACACGCTCCTCAAAAATCAACACTCGTAGTTAGTGCTCGTTCCGCATGACATGAACAATCGCCGGCTGTTACTTAAAAAAGAAGAAAAAGAAAAGGAGAAGGAAAAAAAAAGAAAAAAGAATAAAAAAAAAATACCCGATATCCGACGGACGATCCCGCAATGACGCCTGCATTTACCCAAAGGGGTTTACCCAAAGGGGGACCGGCAAACGCCCATTGTTGCATATACGTCACCCGCATTTGGTCACGGTTGTCCGTACAACAGAATAATGGATTTTCCGGCTCTTTATACGGCAGTCTACAGCCATGGTTACTACTGGTTGGTGGTACCTTGGCTTTAGATGATGGTGATGATGATGATGATGATGATGATGGTAATGATGTTATGCGTAATGTGTATGTGTATGTGTATGTGTGTATGTGTGTATGTGTGTATGTGTGTATGTGTGTGCATGCAATGTATTATTGTTTATTATGACTATTATGACTACTAATGCTATCTACCATCACTGGCCACTAATTCTTGGTCAGGTTACTAGAGTAGAGGTTTGCTTGCATGCTTGGCCCTTGGCTTGGCCCGTGGCTTGGCTACGCAGTAACTGTGGAATGGCCAGCATTCTCGACTAAAGCCGTAGTGGTACTCGCGCCCGTACTCGCGTCGGTACTCGCGTCGGTACTCGGGCTGGTGCGGAAATGCAGCCTGTGATGGCGCACCATATTGGAACGCGCATTAAAGTGGCGACCGCAGTTTGGGAAGGGACAAACATGAGGCTTGTCGCCTGTGTGGATATTCATATGGGTGGCCAGTGACGAGGGGCGTTGAAAGGATTTACCGCACTCGACGCACGGGTACTTGATGGCTGCTGGCAGTGCTGACAGTGCTGGCAATGCTGCATTTTCTTTGGTGTGGTAGTGAGCGGTGCTGACGTCGTTGACGACGGCAGCAGCACCAGCAGCCATCATGTCCGACGACGTCGTCGACGACGACGACAAAAATGACGGCAGCCGTGGGCGGCTGTTCCGCGGGAGCGCGACGTCTTCCGCGGACCAGTTGCGTTTGAGCTTGGCCGGCGGCAGATCCAGCAGGTCGGTGATGTCGTGTGAAAGGAGCGGCGTAGAAGGCAGCGTGAAATGCGGTTGTGCATGTGATTGTTGTAAAAGTAGTAGTTGTTGTTGTTGTAATTGTTGTTGTTGTTGTTGTAATTGCTGGTGGTGCTGGTGATGCTGGTGCTGGTGCTGTTCCGCCTCCTCTTCTTCCTGTTGTCGTAGATAGTGATGTTCGTCGAGCATGTGATTCTGATGAACAGAACTGTGGTAGTGGTATTGCTGGTACTGTTGCTGCATCTGGGTGTGCGTCTCAGCGTGCGGGTCCGTGTAGGGAAAGTGGGGACTGTACTCGAGTCCGCCGGAGAGCGGTCTCGAGTACTCGTGCCAGTACTCGTCCTCGTGGCTGAGTACATCTTCTGTAGACTTAAAAGTGCGGAACAAGTTGTCAGCCGCGGGACGCGTGGACGAGCCGCGGGTTTCCCAAAACGCGGGCACAACAGTCTGCGGATGCTGATATTGTGGAAAGTTCATGGGTGTGTGTGTGTAAGAGAGACGCTTGACAGGGCGGATTAGTGTGTTTCTACTGTCTCAGGGCTGCCCTCCACATTAAATGCTTGAGTATATGGGAATACTCATATATATATATATATATAATTGAATATCTACATGTCTGTGTTGTTACAATAGCGCTCCAGGTTTTCTACACGCCTTCTGTCTGTCTTCCTGCAGCGGCAGTAAAAGTTCCCAGTGTGGATACGCCAAAAGAGCCAAAAGAGCCTTTTTTTCATGTTCCTGTTGGCTTTCTGGGCGCGAAGTATACGACCTCGCATAAAACCCTTTATCGCCGTCAATTAAGTTCACGTTGTTTCCCGACACATAGGGGGAGAAAATGGCCTTAAGGAGTAGCGGAAAAAGCGGAACTACCCACATGCATCCTGCAGCACGCTGCAGGACACTGCATGACGCGCCAATGGCTGCATAATGCAGCACGATGCAGCGTGCTGCAGGAGGATGCAGGAAGTAGTCTGGCGGCGTTAAAAGAGCGGACATAGGCCGAGCTGTTGCTGTTGCTTTTGTTTTTCGTGTGTGTGTGTGTGTTTTCGTGGGTATTCAATTCGTCTCCGCCCCCTTTATGGTGGTGTGTGGGTGGATAAAGCGAGCGCGTGAGGGACTCTTTTCTTTTTCCTCGGTGAAAGTGTGGCGACAGAAACGAGCGCAAGTGCACGCACACGTGATAAGCTCGGGTCGGCGGATTCGGCTCTCGGTTTTATTAATTCCTTTTTGTGTTTGTTTTGGTTTCGTTTTATGTGCTTTTCTTTTCTTTTCTTTTCTTTTCTTTTCTTTTCGCCAGCCCGGTTTTCAATTTCCCCCATCACGCGATCCACGTGACGCCCAGCGCAGCAGACCAGCCACGAAATAAAATAGAAAATTAAGGGAGGGGGGTGTAATAGACGCAAGAGGCCATACAAGAAAAATTAAAGGGCCGACTTAATTATATTGATCAAGATCGAAAATAGATGATGATCTGCAAGCAAGCAAACAAGCAAGCAAGCAAGCAAGCAAGCAGACCAATTTAATCAACCGACCAAGAAACGCCGCGACACACCGCGACGCGTTGGCGTTGGCGTAGCCGTAGCCGTAGGCGGCTCAAGAATTGAATTCAATCGATTAAACGAATGCTGGCGCTCACACAATGGTTTAATGATCTGCCAGCCCGCTGGACGATCCAAATTTCCAAGAGAAACGCCAAAATTGGAAGCCTCTATATAATGTCGTCGTTGCAAACCGTTGTAGCAGAATCGAGAATGTAGTTTTGGGCTTTGTAACAGGTTTGTAGCAGCCAAAGGCAACAATGAAACCCTCATTTGCAGCGATGCTCCTCAAAACCGTGCTGTTTCTGCTTGCAAACGTAGCAGATGCCATCTATTTGAATTCAACTACACTAGAATCGGCAAATGCCACCGTCATTTCCATAGCCACTTCGAGCGTCCCACTGCTGGCGCTCGAAACAGACCGCACAATCACGCTGTCGTCGCAAACGCTCCCGTACGGCGATGTTTATGTGGAGCCACGTGAGCAGCGGCCCACACGAGTCTCGGCGAGTACAGGGACGACTAAACAAACGACTGTACAAACGACTGGACAAACAGCTGAGCAAACGACTAGAAGATCGGCCGTACTAACGACTGGACAAACGACTGCAAACTCCGTTGGCGGTCAATCCTTCACACTATCCTCCAAATCATCCACACCCTCAACATCCTCCAAATCATCCACACCCTCAACATCCTCCACACCTCTTTCTGTCGCGCCAGCCTCGAATCTGCTCACAAACACTGCATCCACATCGACCAGCGTCATTTACTCAACCTCCAAGACGCCTGCACTTTCTAGCTCGTCAACATCCCTAGTCACCACCATATCTTCTCGATCCAAAAATCCATTGGTTACTCAGTCCCCAAGCAGTAGTAAACTATCCCAAAGCATAGCAACCACCTACACTGCTCCCAAGACCGTTTCTGATGTGCTATCCAATAGTACCTTGATATCGAGCTCCACTTCCGGTACTTCGATCTCTTCAAATTCAAGCGCCTCGTTCTCTTTAATTTCGTCAACTTTCAGCGCTTCGATCTCTACTGCTGATTCCACCATCGAATCCAGTCCATACGTGGTTATCACTTCTTCCAGCTTGCCCACAGCTTCGATAAAAGCTTCCACCACACAAGACTTTCGCTCATCTGCGTATGGAAATTCCACAACTGCCGGAACCGCAACCTCTAATTCCATCTTCGATTCCAACTCCACTGAATCCACAATCGCCCCCACATCGAGTCTCATCGATTCTAACGTCACACAAATAACTTTGACGTCAGCTACTTCCGCTGGAAGCTCACACCAAGCCACAAGCGATACTGCCTCTTTGGCGAAAACCACTAGCTCGTCTTTTTCCGAAGCCATCTCTTCTTCATCTTCTCAAACTATCAGTTCTCCAAACTCGCAGGTCTCATCCTCAGGCTCATTGGTAACTACTTCCTCTCCTACCACTTCCTCTCCTACCACTTCTTCTGCTACTCCTCCTTCATCGCCAGTCGATCTCTTCTCCCCAATTCAAACAGACGCTCCTCCATCCGTCTTTGCCAGACACTCCAACCCTATGGATCTGTCAAGTGGTGTGAGCAACCAAAACTCACCTTATCAAACCAACAAATTCTACACAAACTTTATTGTTGGCGACCAGTCAAGTGCTGCATTCGTTTATCCTTACTCACTCTGGAAGTACAGCTCTAATGGGATAAATGGTGTTGCCATCTCGCATACATCTTCAGACCAATACGCGTTTGGCAATTACGACAGCAACGGCGACTCACAATTTTTGGCAAACCCGCTTGCTATCGCTTCCCTCATGTTCTCTGCTGAATCATTTGGTCCTTCAAATTTCAACCTGTTTGTCAGTGACATGACCGCTTCTTCTTGTCAAGTCACCGTCAATGATGGTTCCACTTCTAACATCTTACAAGTGCCTTTGGTTCAAGGAATGGGATTCTCCACTGGTATTTACCACGGCTCTTTGAAACCGCTCTTGAAGACATCGGCCGCTTTCGTGTCCTTGGCGCAAGAGTCATCCGCAATTCTTCCTGCTGGTGTTTTGAAATACCGCGTTGGCCTCAACAGCGGCTCGACGTGGTTGATTTACGTGACGCTGCCCGATTCTGCAGACCAATCTTTCTCATTGTCTTACACCGATTCATCCACAATCACTGGTTCAAAAGCCATCGATGGTCTTGTCATCCAAGTTGCAGTTGCGCCAGAAGACTCTACTTATGATTCCTACTATGACAACGCCGCAGGCATGTACCCAACGACTTTCGAAGTAAGCGGTTCTTCTGATGGTATTACTGCTAATTATGCTTTCAACTACGAAACCGAGGGTAAGTCTGCATCTGGCAAGACCATGATCTTTGCGTTCCCACATCACATAAGTGCTTTGACAGCCGATTCTCAAGCCGCACTTACGGGAATTCAATTGCAGTCCACTACCAAGGGCACCATGAGCGGCCTGCTGTCAAACACTTTGTCATTCACGGAAGTTTTGAATACAAAACTGGGGTGGCTACCTTGGTCACAGCAGCTGAAGGACAAAAGTATCAGCTACAGTGCAGACCAGCTGCAGTTGTTGTCCGAAGTCGCCAATTCAGAAATCAACATTGATGTTTGGGATTCGATCTGCGGCCTCAATACATATTACTTGGGGAAAGTCTTGGACAAGTACAGCTACATCTTACTAACAGTGTCCGATATTCTACAAGATAATCAAGTTACTACTGCCGTGGCCGAAAATCTCAAGAGTGCCCTTGAAAAATTGATGTTGAACCAACAACTGTACCCGCTATACTACGATACGAAGTTCGGAGGCATTGTATCTTCCGGAGACTGGGCTTCCACATCTACCGGTTACGATTTTGGTAATACTTACTACAATGATCATCATTTCCACTATGGCTACATCATTCATGCTGCAGCCGTCTTGGGACGTATCGATCAACAACAAGGCGGGACCTGGGCGCAAGACAACAAGGCCTGGATCAACAGTTTGATTCGTGATGTTGCTAATCCTAGCACACAGGATGGATTTTTCCCCGTGTCACGTATGTTCGACTGGTTTAGCGGACATTCGTGGGCCGCAGGTCTTTTCGCAAACCCTAATGGTAAGAACGAGGAATCAAGTTCCGAAGACTACAACTTTGCATACGGCATGAAGCTGTGGGGTGCGGTAATTGGCGACGCCTCTATGGAAAGACGTGCAGACGTCATGATCGCTGTAATGGCCAGATCTATGAATTCCTATTTTCTAATGGCCGATGACAACCAAGTTGAGCCCACACAGATCCGTGGTAACAAAGTTGCAGGGATCCTCTTCGACAACATCATTGACTACACCACATATTTTGGCACGGCCGTGCAGTACAAACACGGTATCCATATGATTCCAGTCACACCTGTTTCCTCGCAAATCAGAAATCCTGCATTCGTGCAACAAGAATGGGACCAAAAACTGAGCGGCGTTGTAGACGGACTAACAGACGGTTGGAAGGGTCTACTGATGCTGAACCAAGCTCTGTACGATCCCGTCAGCTCTTACGAATTTTTCTCAAGTTCGGACTTTAGCTCTGCGTGCCTCGACAACGGAATGTCGCGGACGTGGTCGTTGGCATTTTCTGGCGGTCTGGCTCATGCAAATGCTTTGCTGTGACTGCACTGTGAAGATCAAACTCGCCCGCTTCAAGCTTTTGAACCATGAATGAGCCAATTTCACTACAGAACGTTGTTACTTTTACAACAACTGTAACTACCACTACTACTACTACTACTTCTAATTTTCTGGAGTTACGAACAAGACTGGCGATTGACGTTAATGTGACGAAAAGATCGGCCCAAAATCACCACACAATTGCTGGCAATTCAACTCACTCCATAAGTTTCCAAGCTAATCTCTTGGACTGCATTGTATTATCGTATTTTACTTGATTTTGTTACTGATGTATTGTATTGTTTTTCACCTATAGCCAGCTGTTCTTGTTATATATATACATGAATTGATAGACTTATTGATATTCGCTAGTGAAAACCAAAAAAAGAGCGAAAGAACGAAGGAACGAAGGAACGATGAACAGTCGTGCGGTGCAGTTTTCACCTGGAAGGATTTCAGAGATTAGTAGACTGAGTTAAGTAAGAGCTATGTAGTACATCCGACTTTTCTCTTGGTAGCCGCATGTCACGTGACCTGCTGTAGAAAAGCTGGTTTATCGATACATTTCTAAAGGGTTTACCAGGTTTGAGACGTTTCATTAGGCTCCTGATAGCGTGGCCATTCTATCAGCAAGCTTCATTTCACTTCGAGCTTTCCGCGAAGTCATTTGGCTGTCATTTTAGGTCTTTTTCTTTGGTTGGCGGCTATATACTTTATAAGAGAAAAACCAATGTCATTTTAAGAACCTACCCTGAAACTCACCCTTTGACAATACAAAACTAAGCCAAAAACTAGTCCAATTTGCGCCACAAAAGTCGCACACAAGCGTCGAGCACTTCAACCACGTACCAGTTTCTACAGTACCATGAAGATACGGAAAAAATTCGTACTGTTTACAGCTTGTTTCTACAACTCCAAGCTCCGTTTGGGACTCCTGAAAACCCACCGATAAAATCGGTGAACTAAAGCCGTGTGACTCACAAAAATAGACGTTCTAGGGATCGGCTTTTGACAGGGATCCCCCGATCTGAACGGGTCGATCTTTTCGATTTTGCCAAAATCTCCATGGCACCCTGCCTCTCCGTACTTTACCAAGCTGACAACGGGAAACAGCTTAACGCCAGTTGGCTCTGCTCGTCAAGAACAAAACCAGGTGTTCTCCCACATAACTACTGCGCCGTTTGAGCTTCGGGAAAAAGGCCTTCCCCGAAAATGAACTACTTCATATCTGCTGGGCTTCAAAATGGACCTAACGTCAAGAATGTTACACTTGCTGAACCGTCTTTTCGTTTCTTTTCCCGTGATGGCTTCGACCAGCGGTGTATCTCATTACTGCGTCACTCTGCCGCCTACCGCCTCATCTGCCCGCCAAGCCTAAGCCTAAGCCGTAACGGTTTTGCCAATCCAGCAAGACCTGCGTGGATTTCGGTCGCTTGATCTCGAACAGCAATTCTAATGACGTGCATCCCATTGGGATTACTATTCTTGGTTTTCGAAAGAGTGCATCGATTACGGGAAACCGGGCAGTTTACGCAGGCCCGGCAGCCAGCCCGAGAAAAAAAAACCCCTCTTTCGACATTTTCATGCCAAAAGTTGTGGCATGTGAATATTACATGACAATCGAGGTGCCCAACTCACAAGCACTCGGTCCAGCCAATGCCAATACAAAAGATTGAGGCCTCTTTCTCTAAACGCTCGGCACTTTGCGGCCCCAGATCTTTTTTCTCTTCACCTGCGTTCTCCCTACGCTCGTACCTTATTTCGAGCCCCAATTTCAGGCAAAAACAGCATCATCAGCATTCCCCTGCTTACAAAGGCATGTGCAAGTATAAACTTTTCTGGTGTTGCTCGTTGTCATTGGTGCCTGTTGCTATCCCAAGCTGAAAACCTGCTGGCTTGCTGCTAAAACATGCAAAGAAACATTCCCGACAAACTAGCTAAGAGCTTCTGAATTATCTCGAGGGGTAAATTCGCACTATGCTACTGACAAAATCGTGTCTCTTACAGTTGCTCAATACCTCGCAAGACGCAGGCAATGTTCTTAAGCCCGAGACTTACGTCTCGCGCATTGTCTCGCTTGCAACGGGCGCGCAACGAATAAGGTAAACCACACGGCCCGCATATCAACTAATCCGCTTTAGGGTCTATTTTCAATGGTCCCAAGAAGCAAACCGTCCAGGATGCGGGATCGGTGCGGAGGTCGCACAGAAAACGCGCTCTGTGTACATGAAAGGTTGGTATTGCCCTACGTGAAAACGTTTCCTTTATTTTCACAATATCGCGCACATCTTAGAGACGCATCTGAGAATACCAATTGAAGTTCGGTGCGTCATGTACTGCATGAAGCATCACGAAGAGTGTTAATCATAAAAAATGCATCAATTTCCTGATTCCTGCATACGGGCAATTCAAAAAGGGCTGCTGGCAATAGGTTGAGAAAGCTCTGGCAAGATTCATAGGTACCAAGAATCGGTCCCATTGTGAGAAAACTGAACTTGTCAAGATTCAATAACACCGGCTAACTTACAAGCTGTCTCGACTAGCGTAAAGCGTTACTGCAAAAGGTTTCCGAAGCTAAGATCTGGAGCGAAGAGTACAGACGACCGATAGCCACTTCTGTCAGTTTCAACTGCTCACTTCAAGCTTTCATATTGCATATCGCGTTATCGGGCTCACAAATCTGTGAACAACAAACTGTTTAAGGCAAAGCGCCTCACCTATTGAAAGGTGGACCATTTCTTTGCTGAGTGGCGGGCCCTAACCAGTAATTTGCGCGGTGCATCGGCGAGAAAACCGGAACAACACGAAGACAACGTCGTTTCTACTTACCAACATAGAGGCACGTTCTGTCGCGTCCTCTAAGGAAATCTTGGTCTGCTATCACGTTCAAAATCAAGTCTCGCCATACCTTCACTTATTGCCTTTCACAAGAAGATGGGGAACTTCAAGAGACCGCGGAAACGTAGCGAACTGCACGAAGAAGCACATTCCAATGTCACTGAGAAAAAGAGAGCCGGTCTCCCCCAACGCTTTGTGGTAGATGCACAGCACTCGGCCTCCACCCCACAGAAATTCACAGAGTTGGAAAGCGTCTTAGGCTCTTCCTACGCCGTTTGTGGCCGTCTAGCTTTCCAAATGGGGCTTTACCACCTAGCCGTGACCAACTTTGCTAAAAGTCTCGAGAAATCGCCCCATGATGCAGGTATTTTGGTCGACTTTGCCAAAGCCTTGGGAGGCCAGTCTAATCAAGAAACAATTGTCATTTCAACGCTGGTTGATGCTCTTCAACACCGCCAAGATTATTCTGATGAACGCATATGGGCTCAACTAGCCCAATCCTATTTTGTCCTTCAAAAACCAGAAGACGCCTTTCAAAGTGTGTCGCGAGCTATTGCAGCGCAAGAAACTCGTGGTACCAAGGATGCTGATCTCTGGGTTCTTCAGTCACGCATACTTTTGTTGTGGATGGACTCAGATGGGAAAATGAGTCTCGAGACTCTAACACCTTATTTCTTAGGTGCCGTGCAAATGTCAATAAGCTCAGGAAACACAAGAAGAGAGCTGCAGGCGAGAATATCTTTGGCACAGCTGTACCACAGGTTTGCGTGTTACACGGAATCTCAAACAGAGGTTTCCCATGCGTTCACGCTGATACGAAATTGTCCTTCTTTCGACTTACTCAAGCCGATCGGCGTTATCGCGCGTTGCTACCTCTACAACTTCATGTGCATTATCAAGTTCAAGTTGAATCAGAAGGCAGAGGCTTACAATGTTCTTCATGAGGCGATGAATACACTCCCGCAGGTTTCGGGAACTTCCCGCTTATTGGCAACTTTAGCTCAATTCTACATGATTGATGGTGATCTTGAAAATCTCAAAAAGCTTATCCCGGCTATGGTCTTAGAGAAAGAATGCCTGGCAGCTAATGACACAACTAGACTCTATCTTTTCAGTTGGTTGTTGGGCCGAATATTCGATATGCTAGATGACACCAAACAGAGCTATGAGTTCTATCAACTTGCAGTCAATTATAAACCTCAATCTGCATCTTTGTGGATTGGCATTGGATCGCTTTATCTCCGGATGCGTCAGTTTGAGGATGCACATATTGCATTTTCGCACGCTTTGAATAATGCTTCAAAACTGGAAAATTTTGAACACCCTTTTCTCTTGCGATTTAATCGTTTATTTGCTGCCTTTGCGTGGGTCGGCTTATCACAAGTGTTTGTTTCCACCTTTCGCAAACAGAACGCACTTGACGCCTTGAGACAGGCTTCAGTTTTGTTCACGTCCGAGGGCGACCTTATTCATGCTAGACACATCGACAGAATATTCAATGATGTGCTAGCATCTAGCAACGAGCATCCCGCATACATTATCATGAATGTTCCGCCGCAAATTCTGCTAGAGCTTTTTCTCTATTACGACGCTGGAGTCTTTTCAGCCGACCTGCGCCCTCCAGAAGTTACCAAATTCACCTCTTGTGAGCCTACTCTACAGACGATGCCAGCCATGGTTCGTCATCCTCCAATCGCTACGGCCTTGACGTACTCCCCACTACCCAATGCTCCAAACCTTGTTCCATCACAAGTTTTTCAGGAGCTAAATCAGAGATGCATGAACTCTTCGGAAACTTTGCTGGCTAACGTACCACCGGTTGGTGTTCAAAAATCTGCAGTACCCGCGCCATTCAACTTACCCCATAATCTTCAAGGGCCCTCGGTTTATAATTTGAAAAGCGAAACCAAACCTTTCGCGATCTGAGTAATCCAGTGAGGATTTCGTGACTTTGAAAGGATAAATTCTGAGCTTCCTGATTCAAGCAAACCCTGATCAAGACAATGCAGAACCAGAGGTTTCCATTACTTCAACTTGTATTATTATATAGTCTCTGGCGTCGTCCTCATCAAATATAAATGAGTCTGCATTAAATAGTTTGTTGTCAGCTAACATCAATGAGAAACTGCCAACCCAAGCTCGATCGCTAGCATCACAGGACAAGGAAGTCATTGAGTATCACCATACCGGCTTCTCTGTTCGCATAAGACACTGAAGCAGGTGAATAAGCCAACAGTTCGTCGTAAGCGGGTACTCTACGTCTAGGCTCTTCATTTACGATAGATTCGGAATCATAATCACCCCAAGAGCAGCGTACCTGAAGACCTAATGCATCTGTTGTCTCTTCTTCCGAGCCTTGGCTTAATATTTTTGGAGTCCACTGAATTCCCACCCGGTAGTAGTTTCTTCTGAAGTCTAGTTTATGCAACTGTAGAGAATCGATGCCTTTATTCCATCTGAATATTTGATTTCCCTCTCGGTCGAACGACAACCCGTCAGCAATGGGTGTGGCAGCAGCAGTACGATTGTCAGGAGTGGCATTCTTGAAGATAGTCAGTTGCTTAACTGGTGACTTACCAAAAGTGTAATCGGCATATTGCGAGGAGTTAAAAGCTATTGTGCATAAACGATTTTCCAGCACATTTATCCGGACTTCAGCATAAATTGGTTCATATGGCGACCTGGAGGGCGATTTTCTATTGTTGGATAGAACATCAATCGACATTGCGCTCGAAAGGTTCAACTCGTCATAGTAATCGATGATATTTGGGGTAACTCCAGGGTAGCTACACGTTTCTGAGCCTAGACCATCGGAATCACATTTGATCTTTGTGTGCGATGACTTTATTGTCGGTAGATCTCCTAGTATCTGCTCGATACCCGCGCCTTGACGACCACTTATCTTCACCATTGCGAGTTTGTCTCCTTTATTCAGGTAAGCTTCCTGAGAGAACTTCAATTTCAAAGGTGAGCTCGCGGTGAAAGGGTCCTGGATGATGGACAAAATTCCTGAACATGCTGCAA
Source organism: Lachancea sp. 'fantastica' (assembly GCA_900074735.1). Taxonomy (NCBI): domain Eukaryota; kingdom Fungi; phylum Ascomycota; class Saccharomycetes; order Saccharomycetales; family Saccharomycetaceae; genus Lachancea; species Lachancea sp. 'fantastica'. Next base: position 379,049 of record LT598471.1, read on the forward strand.
CGCCCATGATCAGTAGTGCGACAAAATAGTTGAGCTTATACGAAAATGGCAAAAGTGGTAAAGCAATGGAAATGGCACTAAGCATAGATATCATTGAAACATTCCAAGAGGCTTTGAAGCCTTCCTGGCAAGTCTGATTGACAGCTTCAAGTAATTGAGAAGAGCATAGAGCCATTATTATTGAGGCCAGTGGCACTAATAACAGGAACTGAATGCTCCAGTCGTAGTTCTTGATATTTCTTACTTTTGCGCTGATGCTGACTCTATCGGTCTTGGATCGCTGAGTACTCAAACTGCTTCTTGCAGTATGGTCAGAAAGCAGAGGCGCTCTTTCGTCAACTTCATCATCCGAGTGACCCTCTGCCCCTATTTCCGTGTTTGGAGAAGTTCGGTGTTCGCTGTGTATACCGTCGTCACCAGAAGTATGTGCATCGCTGCTGACCTCGTTATGCCTAAATGCCGAGCATGTGAGTCCAATTGTAGCACTGAAAGAGGCCAACAAATATAGGGCGGTTACAGCGTAAAAACCAGTAGCACGATATCTCTCGGTATAGATCCGAACAGTGGCAAGTAGTAGTAGGAACCAGTAGGCTAGCGACAGCTCCAAAATTGCCACAGATTTGAAATCTTCGCTTGGCGACCAGAACTCGAAAAAGGACAATACCAAGTAATTGGCAGCAATGAAAGTTAGACAAAAAGCGATGGTGGGGCTGAGATAGTCTCTAGAAAAAATTAGCGGATTTTGACGATATAGGATCGATCTGCCACTGGCTATTAGCACATATGCAACCAAAAAGCTGATAGGTAGTCTAAACCACAGCCAAGTGGATTTGCTTTTATCGGCACTCCATTTCGTGCCCACAATTTTCAAAATCAATAGAACTACCGGAACAACACTTAGTAGGACGCAGTTCATGGTGAAGAGAGTCTTTGCTTTGAACGACACGAAATAAGATCCCAAAATGTCGAAATATACTGCAGGAACGCGATCTTCAGGATCGTCGACGACATCATCATATACCAAGAATTCTGTTAATTGCAACGCTGCTTGCATCATATGCCATAGCGAAGCTTTCCCCGTGTTAACAATTGAGTCCCGCATAGTGTGATACAGACTCCTTGGCTTATAAAAAGCAATATCCCATCCACGAAGTCCCTGCTGTTCGTATACTTTGTAGTCAGTTTCGCTCGAGATGTAACGGTCGTAAAACGCTTGCTGATACATTGAGTTACCAAAGGGTTGCTGACGGACTGCAGCTTTGTATATGGAAGCAGTGGCAGCGTCAGAAGTTCTGAACAAAACAGCTTTACCACCAGCACCGGCACCCTCTAGATTTAGCATATAGTGGACAAGCTTACTCCAAGGATGATTGAAAAAGGCAGATGCTCCTAAAAGTCCAAATTCCTCATTATTGTTAAAATTGAATATCACAGATCGACGTGGCTGTTTTTCTGTTAGCCTCTGTAATAAAGCAAGAAGAGAAACAACACCCATGCCGTCATCTGTTGCTCCCAATCCAGTTGGCACAGAGTCGAAATGTGCGGAAAGCAACAAACCGTCCAGTTTTGAGTCGGATCCCTCTATTTTAACCAGCACATTAGAAGATTCAAACGAGATCACTCTGGTGGCATCAGAGCTCGAATTAAAGACATCAGGCTGTCTGAATAAAATGCGATTTTTAGTTTCCAAGTCATCGGAAATCTCAGCATAAGGAGTTTGGGCTGTCAAGGTCTTGACCTTTTGCAAGATAAAATCATGTACAACATCATTCTGCCTCGATATATATTCGTGGGGACTCTTGGTTATCTCCTGAAGCGAAAGCCACGCATCTTCAAGTAACAATTGATCTTTCTTGTCGAGCGTTCCGTGGTATCTATAATTTATATTGTTCCAAACGTACAGTGCACCAACAATAGCATAGGTGGCCAGTAAAAGAACACTCACGCTCGTCTTTCGAAAGCGGCAAAGGGAGCGTAAGTATCCAGATAGCATGATTGCCAGAGCAGAATGAAGTGTGCTTTGACGTCACTTCGATGACATACAGGGTTTCCCTCGGTCTTGGATTATAGAATTATAATTAATTGATATATCGCCTTATACGGAAATCATGCTTATTCTGTCATCACAGCTGTTTGCATGAAGGTCAACGAGTGTGCATTATGAGAGATGCTATAATACAGTAGAATATTGAATAGGTTTTTCGAATTGGGTGGTGGTTTTCTCGCGGTTCTTTTGAGACGATTTTTGTTCGGGAGCAAAAAAAAAGTCTTTGCAATAGGTGGGAGGTAAGCAAAGACGGTGGTTCATTCATTAGAGTAGCACTTGGTATCGACGGTAATGATATCGGAACTTGACAGTTTCAATGTGGTACTACCTGACATCAATGTGAATGTATCACTATACACGTGCATCATTATAATGTGTTGCATGCACAGAGGGAAGAGTTCAACGATTTCAAGCCAATTCAAAGGTTAATTGAGAATACTATGCTTTCAGCGCTCGAGATCCAGCGATCAGGAGTTGAAAAGATCCTCATTGATTTACGCGACACGTGATCGAAGACAGGTATGGTCAAAGTGATAAAATTTAGTTTGCGAGTATTGTCAGCCAATTCGAAAGCCTAAACTACAACCTCACCCCACTCCCTTTTTTGAACTTTGTGGCATTATGGATTACATAGCGATATGATTTGACCGCGTTCTGTTTTTTTTTCAATTGAAATGAACTTGACGTAAAGTGTTTTAAGGTCATACTTACACGGCTCCAACGAGGTGAATAGTATCTAATTTGGGCTCGGTAAGTGTCTGCGTAGTGCCTCAAAGACTCATGAGCTCAACTACTGGCTAAAACGCTCTGGAGATCTCACAGCGTATTATCTTTAAAGCCTTCGTGTCGAATTAGTAGAAAGTGACACACACATTTTTGAATGTTCAATGACGGACACGAAACAAGAATTCAATGCGTGACGTACCTTGCGGCCCGGAATCACACATCAAGGGATGCTTTTTAATTGAGTTGATACAGCTACATAATATTTAGGTGTTCTCTCTCTTGAATATCACATTCGCCTCGTTAAATACCACGACTTAACTCTTGAATGCCAAGAAAAAAAATTGATGGAAGAGGTAACCAGACACTTCGGGGAGCGCCAAAAATACAACAATGTCTTCCAACAATAATAATTAGAGTCAAAAACCCTCAATTTCAAAAGGCTTGCCAACTTAAACATTTTGGATTATCACGTCGCCAAGACACGTGACCCCTACTTTAGAAGAAACTTCTGTAATATATCAAACCTTACTCGAAGACATAGAACTACCAACTCCCTTTAACATCTTCTTCGTAGCCAGAATCACAGAATTAACGCTCTTGGGAACCAGCTACAACCCGTATGAACCTACGTTTGAATAGAATGCAGACCGTTGATCATTCTCAGTTTCCAAAACTGAAAAATGACTTGATCATTAGAGCAGCATTGGGTCAAAAAGTGGAAAGACCACCATGCTGGATAATGCGGCAAGCAGGCCGTTACCTGCCCGAATATCACGAAGTCAAGGACGGCAGAGACTTCTTTGAAACCTGCAGAGACCCTGAAATCGCCAGTGAAATCACGATTCAGCCTGTTAGACGCTATGCTGGTCTTTTAGACGCAGCTATCATTTTCAGTGATATTTTGGTCATTCCTCAAGCTTTGGGCATGAAGGTTGAAATGGTCGAGGGCAAGGGCCCTCACTTTCCAGAACCACTGAGAACCGAAGAAGACATGCACAAAGTCTTGGACTACCATACAGATGTGCTAAAAGAATTGGCATGGGCTTTCAAAGCCATAACGGTGACTAGACACAAATTGAACGGCCAGGTGCCGCTTTTAGGCTTCTGCGGTGGCCCATGGACACTACTCGTGTACATGACCGAAGGCGGAGGATCCCGTTTGTTCAGATTCGCCAAACAATGGATAAACGAGGCACCCGAGTTGAGTCACAAATTGCTGCAAAAAACCACCGATGTGGCTGTGGAGTTTTTGGCTCAACAAGTGGTTGCTGGTGCTCAAATGCTACAAGTATTTGAAAGCTGGGGTGGAGAGTTGAGCTCGCGTGATTTCGATGAGTTTTCGTTGCCTTACATCAAACAAATCAGCGCAAAACTTCCTTCTCGTCTGAAGGAGCTTGGAATTGAAGACACCATTCCACTCACCATTTTTGCCAAAGGCTCCTGGTATGCGCTTGACAAGCTCTGCGACCTGGGCTACAACGCTGTGTCCTTGGACTGGTCGTGGGATCCCAGAGACGCAGTCAAGATTAATGCAGGTCGTGTAACTCTGCAGGGAAATTTGGACCCTGGTGTGATCTACGGTACTGACGAAATCATCAGCAAAAGAGTTGAAGAGATGATCGCCGGTTTTGGCGGCGGGAAATCGAACTATATCGTCAATTTCGGTCATGGAACACATCCATTCATGAATCCAGACAAGATCAAGTTTTTCCTACAGGAGTGCCACAGAGTAGGAAGTTTGTAAATACATCAATAGACAGACGCACGTTGCTGGAGAACCAAATGGTTCGCAAACGGGTCAACAATCGCAAGCTATTTTTACGTTTTCAATGATGTAGCCTGAGCTGTTCAGTGATATCAAAGTTCAACCGCTGGATCGAACTTACAAGTTATTTTGCTCTTTACTTGCCAACAAAGTAAGCCATCCGTCAACCTCTTCAAAGCTCAATTTGAACCCGCAAGACATGTCTGATATTAAGCCACGGATCAAGAGTAATGATTTATACGTTTTCCAGCTCCCACAGGACATTTTGAACTCTTTGCAGTTGATGGTCTTTGATGATTCGGTAGCTGAAGTTCAAACTGACAAACCTAGTGCTGTTGCCAATGTCAAGAAGGAAGCCTCAAAGGAAGACCAAAGTGTTCAAGGAAGATGTGGCACCTGCGAAATTGACTCCAAACCCGATGGAAAAGAACACTACAAGACGGATTTCCATCGCTTCAACATTAAACGTAGGCTCAACGGTTTGTCACCAATAACTTTGAGCGAGTTTGAGAAACTAGTTGAGAACGAAGACGTAGAGAGTTTGTCGGGTTCAGACTCTAATTCAGACTCAGAGGACGACTTTTATGACGAGGACAAGGATAAGCTATCAAGTATATTGGAAGAGCAGCTTGCCTCGATGACAGTGTCTGGCCATTCCAACGACGGTACTGAAGGGACTCAAAATGCAAGTCATTTGAACACAAGGTCTCCGCAGATCTTTTTCAAATCCCCATTTTTGGAAAAGGACGAGGTCTTTGCCGCTTACAAGGCTCTCTTTTCGAAAGTTTCGATCGAAATGGCGCTAGAGACCATTAAAAACTGGAATCAGTCCATTCAAGAAAAGAAGGATGACGAATTACCATATTCCGCATTGTTCATGGTTGGAGGTGGCCATTTTGCAGGTGCCATTGTGTCTCACAAACGTTTGAACATAAAAGGAAGTATGACAAAGAACAATGAGACTCTACAAGAAAGAGCCGTTCAGTTTTTGGAGCACAAGACTTTCCACAGGTATACCACCAGAAGAAAACAGGGTGGCTCCCAATCGGCAATGGACAATAGCAAGGGAAAGGCAAACTCAGCGGGTTCTTCTCTTAGGAGATACAACGAAGTCGCACTAAGAATGGATATTCAGCAGCTGCTGAACCAGTGGCAGCCATACCTGAAGAACTGTCAAAACATTTTCATTCGTGCCAAGAGCACCAGCGACAGGAAAATCTTCTTGGACAGCAATACCTGTCTTGACAAAGATGATCCAAGAATCAGATCTTTCCCTTTCACGACGAAACGACCAACCGGGCACGAACTGAAAAAAGCCTGGTGCCAGCTCACCTACTTGCATATAAACCATAAACCCAAGGTGGAAATCAAGAAAGAAGTTGTAGCGAAAAAACCAGACGAAATTCGAAGCCCTGTACAAGAATCCACACCAGTGGTCTCAGACCCTGATGAAATTCACACTCGGGAGCTAATATCTCTTCTAAAGAAATCGAGAGCTCCAGCGCTAATATCTTATCTTCGCAAAAACAACTTGGACGTGAATTTTGTGCTCAAGCCGCAAGATGAGTGGTTCCAAACCCCCACAATGTTGCATTATGCGTCTCAGCAAGGCCTGAGAAACATGGTGCTCATCTTGCTAAGCAACCTCAAGTGCGATCCTACCATAAAAAATGATGCGGGGAAAACTCCTTGGGCGTTAACGAAGAAAACAGAGGTCAAACAGGCTTTCCAGATGGCAAGACATAACTTGGGAGAACAGTTCACAGACTGGAATCTCTCCGGCGTTGGTGAGCCATTAAGCAGAGAAGATGTAGAGTCGATTAATGATCAAGAGAAGCAGCGTTTGGACTCAGAACAGGCGAAATTGATAGAGCAAGAACTAAGTGCTGCAAAAGAAAAACAAAGATTCGAAAAAGAGGCAAGTCGTGGACCAGGGAAGGTTCTCGCACCTCAGCTATCCTCCCTGCAACGAAACACTAATTCCTTGACAGACGATCAGCGCATGCGGCTAATGAGGGAGCAGCGCGCACGGGCTGCAGAGGCTAGAATGAAACTCAATAATAGTAAATAATATTTTTGTCTGCAAAGGATATGTAGCCGTGGATCTTTTAAGCTATGTAGTATATTCCTTCAGAAATGCAAATGTTATGTCGCCTTCCCAGTCTATAGCCAGCTTAGGCTCTGGGTTTAGTTGGTTTTGTGGGTTAATGTGTTTGTAGCCTGCCAAACACTCTCTTACCAGTCTCGCCTTTTCAGCAATACTCTCCTCTTGAGAGCTTTGGATTAAAGTTTGTAGCTGCATGGCATTTGTCCAACCTTCGAGCTGTGAACTGCCGGCATTTGCCAAACGACTCTTTTTAGCAGGTGGGCGGTCTTCTGTGTTGTCCTCATCTTGTTCTTCTCCATAGCCCGCACACGCACAGATCAAATCGTGTGTATTGCTTGGAGTGTCAGTCAGAACCGTGAAGAGATCCTTAAGTTCTTCAACGGCAAATAGGTCATCATTCGACTCCATATTTGTCGCCTTTCCTGGTCCTCCCATAAACTTCGAGCTCAAACTGTTCTTCATCAACTGCCGCTGAAAGATCTTCTCGTCAAGACAACCGGTTGAAAAGAGTCTGTAGATAAAGCAAGCTTTTTCTTGACCATCTCGGTGTATTCTGGACATGGCCTGATGGTCAATGGCTGGATTCCAATCGTTATCAAAGAGTACCAAACGAGAAGCGCCTATTAAATTCAAACCCACTCCACCCGATTTCGCGCTCAGTAAAAAGGTAAATATTGATGGTGCCGAATTGAATGTATTCACGATTCTGTCGCGTTCTTTGCTGGGAGTAGAGCCATCCAGTCTGATGTTGGAAAAGTTCTGCGCGTTTAACAAATTTTGGATTACATCTAGAGTCCTCGTGTAGTTCGAAACAATGACCACTTTTTCCTCTGAATAAAAGGTTTGTATGCTTTTAAGAATATTCATCAATACCCTGAGCTTACCAGAGTCAGGTTTAGAGGCATCTGTCATTGCAACATTTGATTTGGCATTCTCAAGATAGAATGTGTCTTGATGTACCAAGCTTGGTGAATTGCAAATCTTTTTGAAGAGTGTGATAAGCGCTAGAGATGAGCTGTATGTCATATTTGACATGTTGATTGAAGTATTCCTCAGCACTTTTTCGAAAGCTCTCAATTGGCTCGAAGTTGGCCGACAAAATAAGATGACGTCGGTTTTTGGCGGAAGAAAACGGGCGATCGTGTCGCTGGTCCTTCGTAAAGTTAGTTTTTTCGTCAGTTCAATAAGCTCTTGGCTTTTGGCTGCGCCCTTCTCCTGCACAACTTCATTGAACTTATTATTGACGTCTCTTGATGCAGCGATAGGGTTTATGAAATCTCTTTTGAACTTGGGGTACGAACTCAAAATGCCATCGTTAAGGAAGCTCAGAATGGTATAAAATTCTGATAAATCGTTCTGGATTGGAGTTCCTGTGAGAAGCACTTTCCGCGGTACCTCCAGGGCTTTAAGCACATTTAGCGTTTTTGATTGCCCATTTTTTAACCGATGGCCCTCATCGCAGACAAGCATACCTATGCTCGAGCGGCATTCGATTAGGGTATCTGACACACTGAGAAGTTTTTCATATCCTATTATGAGAACCTGATATGATCTCTGGACCTTCAAAAAATTGCGAACTTCCAGTTTGTCTTTCTCAGGCGTACTTTTGGTGCTCAAAGTCAGCACGCCAATTCTGTTGAGATTCAACCATTTCTGGAACTCCCGCTTCCAGTTTCCTATTAGTGTTACAGGACAAATAACCAGTACTTTACTGCAGACACCTTGGTGAACTAATCCTGACATGGCTGTAGTAGTTTTTGATGGAAGTGGTGTTTGTTTGAGTAACGTCCATATCAGCGTGATTGTCATCAACGTTTTACCCAGCCCCATTTCATCGGCTAAAAGACAGCCGTTTAGCCCGTCTGTTTTCTCTAGCCTTTTTATCGTGTTTCCGTCATCTTCGTAGTCCGTAGGCCTAGACAGTCCCATGACGCAATCGTACATGAATTTGACACCAACGCGTTGATGGGGTCGAAGGTGTCTTGATAGTATCGGATCTACGACAACCTCAACCTCTGCTTCTTCGAAATTGTTCATTACTAGCGCATTTTCGATTTTAGCAGAGTCGAAAAGCGGTGTAAACGAAGCTGTTCCAGTCTTCGAAGCAGAGAGTATACGTTGGGAAGATTGTTGAAACCTTTTTACCGGTATCGTCTCGATGTTTGGCTTCTGCACCCTCAAATCCACAATTTTTGGTGGCGAAGGCGACATACTAGTGTGTCTTGAAGGGACTGCAGAAGTATTAGTGGATTTGCCAAGAAGGGCGGCAATTCGTGTCATTTCTGGCTCCTCACATATCTGAGAATCGAGCTGGATCTCAAATCCAGCACACGAGAATACTTTTTCATATATGTCATCCGCAGTGCTAGTTTTACCACTGCCCATAAATTGTCCGTTTTCCTTATAGAAACGAAACCCACCGTTTTCGAGCTCTGTACATAACCCATCGCCATCCCAAGTCTTATTTTTCTTTGTAGTACGCTTGCGATACGTAGTAAAGTAGTAATTCTTAACAACGGAGGTTGTTGTGGATGTTGAAGGTGTTGTTAGTGCTTCTATGGGACGCTTTTTGATAGTTTTTTGACTATTTCCAAGATGCGATGGTTTGGGAGCATAAGTGCGAGCCACGGATCCTTCAAAACTTTGTTGAGTTGTGCGATTACCAATGGATACTACTGGCGACTTGAACGGTTTGTTCTCGTATTGTGGCAGCTTCATATTGGGCTTTCTTGAAGTTGGCGGCGCATAAGATTCCTGTTGTGAGGTTGATCAGATTTAATAGTTGTCATCAAATTTGAACAATAACAGCGATCCTGGAAACACAGCTGGGATGAAAGAGCTCGTTAGCGGGATTGCTTGGTATTTAAAATTCAAGTAATGAGAGTTTGATCTTGATCTTGAGGTTAAGTATTTGCAAAGCGTCTTCGCTTCTTGGATTTGGCAATTTTATCAACAAAGTAAGCCTAGCGGGACCTATGGTTAAAAACTCTCAAAAAATGGTGAGAAAATCGAATTACATCCATTTCATCATCGTTGTAGATCTCAACCGATATTTATGAGATAAGGGCTCGAGGAAATCTCAAGGTATGGCAGATCAAACGTTTTAGAGGCCTGTTTTGACAAGTTTCTGTGAATTCTAGAGAGAAAAACAGTGTCCGACACACGAGAACTACAAGTACCAAAATAAAGCGTTTTCGCTAGCTCAATGTAAAGCTTCCGTCTCTTTTTGCAACTGTGTATTCGTCGTGTTACAAATATATACATACAACACGATAGCTATGCGATTTGAAATGTCATTGTCTCTAGCAGTGTTGTCTTCCAATTTCGCTACACGCTCTTCGAAAAGATCAGTATGCCTGCATGCTGATTTGGAGAAGAGAAACGAAACTGGTTTAATGCTAGCAAGTTAAGCGGTGAAATGTGTCCGTTTTGTGTGCCCTAATGCCCGGTGGTGCACTGTGTAAAGTCAGAAAAAGTCCAGTTGCGTTCTTCGACTAGGAATCATATCCGCATTGAAGTCGTCATTGTTGTCGTCGTAATTGCCATTGTTTTTGTCTTGGGCCCATGGATCCAGGTCCAGGTCCAGGTCCAGGTCCAGGCTTTCCGAGGATCCCGTAAAAAAGCCCTTTTGCACGCACTCTACAGGCTCACACACCGTATAGTCCTCAAACATGAGGTCTTGTACCGACATTGCACTTTCGCGCGAAAAAAGTGACGACATGCTGGACGACGCGGAAAGTGTATTTTGATGGGTCCTCTGTGGTGTTTTCCGCAGTTGTGGTGAGCTGCGGGAGTCCAAAGGTTCGTGTGCCAGGCTTTGAACGGCCAGATTGTATTCCCGCACCATGTTGTCGTCCAGCAACACAGTGCTGCGTTTGAGACTTGAGTTTTTGCGTTTAGTACGCTCTAAACGCTCGCCGCTCCCGGATTTCTTGTCTGTCGCTACGTTTTCGAGCGACCTGTTTGTAGTTTTCGATCCATACAGCGACGAAAAGCCTGCAAACGACGATATCCCAGATGTATCGACGATCATGGAGTGTCTCTTCTTCGGATCAGTTCTTGTAGTGCGTCTCATGGTAGCTGGTTTCGGTTTTTTGTGAGAGGAAGCCAGTTAGTTGTACGTCTGTCAGCCACGAAACCGAAAAGACAAGATGGTCAAGGGCTAAGCTAAAGTCTACATTTATATACAAGAAACCTGCTACAGCCACATTGTATCTTGCAGATCATTCCTGCCATCAAAATTACAAGATGCACGAGATGGAAGATCTACCTGAAACGCGATTTTGGTGTCTCATCTCTATTTTCGCGACGCGTCAAGTTTCGCGTTCTGCCCTTATAGATGTATATGACTGTTATGGAAACTAGCTGGCTATCGCTGAAAAATTATTCAAATGCGTTCAAGATCTACAATCAGAAAACGCACAAAACCGGAGGCCCTGGATACCAAGAATAGCGCGTTGGCGTTGGTGGACTTGGCAGGAGTCTTTTTTGGCGTCTTTGGAGAGCTTTTTACGATCGTTTTTGGTGCATTTTCAGCTGTAGCTGCACACCCAAGCGATGGGATTTGAAATATGGCTGGCGGTGCTGTTGGCGCTGCAGTGGTTGGTGGTGCGAGTGATATTGGTGATTCCGATCTTTGGGGTACAGAATGACCGTGTACTGGAAGCCGCGGGTGAAGTGGCGGACCGCAAATTGCAAGTGTTCGTATTTCTAGGGTCTGGTGGCCATACTGGTGAGATGCTGCGTCTTTTGGAAAATTATCAGCAGACACTTTTGAAGCCAGGTCAAACGAGATTGACAGTAGGGGTTTCAGACGAAGCTAGTTTGGAGCGGTTTCACCATGCCTTGGAATCGCAGTTGAAGGCTCAAGAAATTGATGTCCAGGTGTGCAGATTTGGCAAAGCTCGTGAAGTGGGTGCTTCCAAACTGCAATCGGTGAAAAGTATCGTCCAGACGTTAGCGGGAGCGGTTTGGACAGTGACGTGGATCAAATGGCAGTTTTTGGGCCAGCCACATTTGGTTTTGCTCAACGGACCTGGTACTTGCTGCATTATCGCAGGATGGCTCAAGGTATTGGAAATTTTGACAATGACAAGATCTAAAATAGTCTATGTTGAGAGTTTGGCACGCACAACCTCCTTGAGTCTAAGCGGAAAGCTCCTGTACCCATTGGTGGACGAATTTGTAGTTCAATGGAGCGAACTGTGCGACCGTTACGACCGTGCGAGATGTTTTGGCATTTTGGTGTGAGCCGGGGTCCAAATACGTATGTCACAGCTTCAATCTAGTTGCTGTAAGGCTACAACGTGCGATCAAGGTCCATTTTGAGCCGGCTTGTGAAACACAAACACAACATATTGAATGCCATTCGTGCAATTTGTAATGTCAATAAGAATGACCGTCGGCGGCGCTCTACCGCATCCTAAACACACACTCCAAAATTGTCTAGAGATCCATTTTTAAAAAATCATAAAATCTGGGCGTTGTCACCTTGACAAAGGCTTATTCTTCCCAAAAGTTTCATTCGTTATACATTGCTAATTAAGCTGTCTGGCGAACAGCAGAGGCCTTAATGACTTTAGTTTCTGGAGTTGACGATGTCGACAAACTCTGGCTTCAAAGAAGCACCACCAACTAGGAAACCGTCAACGTCCTTCTTGTCCTTGAAGGTGACAGCGTTCGAACCGTTTGCGGAACCACCGTACAAGATTCTGGTCTTCTCAGCAACGTCAGAGCCGACCTTCTTGGCCAAGTATTCTCTGATGTGAGCGTGGATTTCCTGAGCATCCTCTGGGGTGGCAGCCAAACCGGTACCGATGGCCCACACAGGCTCGTAGGCAATGACGACGTTGGTCCAGTCTTTGATTTGAGCGAAAGCGGCGTCTAATTGGGTCTCGACGACCTTTAGGGTGTTACCGGCCTTCTTTTCTTCCAAAGTCTCACCGATACAGTAGATGACGCCCAAACCTTGGTCCAAGGCGAATTTGGACTTTTCAGCGATCAATTTGTCGTCTTCGCCGAAGATGGTTCTTCTCTCGGAGTGACCCAAGATGACCCACTTGGCACCAACGTCCTTGATCTGTTCAACAGAGTTTTCACCAGTGAAGGCACCGGAAGCCTTCAAGTAGGCGTTCTGGGCACCAATGGTGACCTGAGGCTTGGAAACCAAAGAGGTAGCGTAGTCCAAGTATGGGGCTGGTGGACATAGAACGACTTCAACGTCTTGAGGTAGAGAAGCGGTGTTCAATCTCTCAACGATTTCCTTGATGGATTGTTTGGTACCGTTTAGCTTGAAGTTACCACCGACGAAAAAAGTTCTGGCCATTTTGGATGATTATTATGTGTGTATGTGTGTTGGGAATTTGATGAATTCTACCGAGATTGAAAAAGAAGAACAGAAACTAATCTAACTTAAAATAGAGACTACGAAAGTTCATTGCGTCCTTTTATAACTGGTGGATAAATTCTCCTCTAGTCAAGCTGAGTCCGTTCTTTTTTTTTTTTCGATTCCATTCCATGAACTTCACCTTATTTCCACACCACACGTCCACTATGGTAGTGAACCAGTTAATTCATCTAAGCGGCTTTCCACACCATTTTAATGTCACACACACTCGGTTGAAGCACACCATTTGGCCCCAGTGACGTTGTGTGTGCCACGAGAAAAATTGGAAGCTGACATTGAAGAGAGTCTTTTTCTTCTAATTTTCTTGCTGTTTGTGGAGACACTGTCTTGACGCCGTTTTGGCTGGAAAAGTAATCGAATTGTAGCCCTCGTCTGTGGCTACAAGACGAACATCTTTTCTTCTTGTAGTTACTGTTTTAGCCTTACGATGACAGGGTTTCCAGTGCTAGATTGGTAGATTTCAAAAGCTGATGTTGAGTATATCGTGCTGTGACATCGTCGTCGTCTATGGCTGTAAGCCGTGAAAATTGAGCTTCTGGTCGGATTAAATAGCGCTTCCGGGAAGCCCACAGACCGCCGCGCTTTGATGGGGATTTTTTTATCCGAAAACCGGAAGCCCGGAAAAACTATTGTAGAAAAAAATAAAGTAAATTGTCGGTCACGAGATCTGTAAGTTAAATCACTCTGTACGAAAACCAACTAGAGACTTTAGAGAGACTAGTTCTATTTATATTTGTATATATGGAATATATATTTTGACTTCAGCACCATTTAGGTAGCGTAGTGCGTAGAACATACCGATCAAGCTCCGGATCGAGTTCCATGACTACCAACGAGCCATTGGGCACGTTGGTGAAGGTCTCGAACTCCTCGTAAGTCCATCTAAACCACTTCATGAGGAAAACCCGTAGATAGATACCGTGCGTCACCAAAACAACGACGTCTCGTGGTTTTCGGCCTGGTTGATTGAAATGCCTAAATAACGTCTCTTGGAAACTGGCACAGCGGTCGTAGACATCAGCCGCACTTTCGCCCTGCGGGAAACGGAAAAAAAAATGGCCGTAGTTAGTGCGCGTACTCATCACATCTCGCATGGCCTTAAGCTCTTGGAAATTGCCGAAATCTTGCTCACGAATGCGGGGATCGTCCTTGACCCGATAGTGAATAAATGTCTTGCGTTCTGCAGTCTTGCAAAAACTCTCTTTGAGCTCACGTGACTCCTTGTTCTCATAGTAGCCATGTGGAAATTCTGGCGATTGCCAATGTGCAAGTTTCATGTTCCCACAGGGCTGATATCCATCATTTTGCCGCGCCGAAACACCACAATTACTCTCGTTGTATTCGTCCAGAACATCCAGTATTCCACGTAACGTTTCGCGGGTCCGTTTGTACGGCGATGTGTAAAACACCACATTGCTGTCTAAATTTCGATTATTTTGGGCGTAGTGCTGTTTGAGCTGTGGGACCTTTTCGTCCTCGAAGAAATACTTGTCTGCTAGTTTCTTGCATTCTTCCTGGTCGTCTACATTCAAAAACTGCAAAAGTTGCGCGCCCGATCTTCGTGCCTGTCTCCAGCCGTTTTCCGTTAGTGGGATCTGATGGTTCGGTACGTGTTGATTCACTGTTTTGTCCTTGTTTGACACGCTTTCGCCGTGCCGCACCAAAATTATAAGTCTAGGCTTATGGGCTCCCATTAATGGCTTGCTGCTTCGAACTGTAAGTCTTGCTACTAACGCTTAACTTTTCTGTCTTAGAGGTATATTTTCGAGATTTGCTTAATTTAAAGATTAACTTGATATATTGCATGTCAGATTTAGAATAAGACAAGGATCGATAAAGATGTTAAAAGCAGAGGGTTTTCCATTGAAAAGACGTTAGCTGGGAGCGCTAGAGAACTGGGACAGAGCTAGAGCTATCTTCAATTTGAGATAGTCACAGTTTTCACCAGCAAAAATGGTCCAAAACTAGTAGATTAATGGCTAGTTTGTGATTCAATTGTCTAACGCGTGATAGTTGTTAGTTTTCCTATTTTAGAGGTGCTTGGGGCTTGAAAATACTGATTCTACGATTGGTATGGGTTTTAGACTGATGAGAATAGGATACTCACTTAGTTGGATCGGTTCGAGCTTTATTTTTGTGGCTCCTTACTTTCAAAAGCGGCAAAAGCCGGAGGATGAGATTTTGGAGGATTTGGCGATCACTGGTGCTTGAATAGCGCTATAGTTTTGGAAATGTCGCACTGATTTTAATGTCTTTTGATTCAAACCTGCAAAGCACACAATGTGGCATAGCATAAGCCTGAATAGCACACATTGGGACACGACATAAACTTGCAAAGCGAACACTGTATCACAACAGAAACCAGCCAAAGGATAATTCTCTTCTCAGCTTTTCACCAAAGCTCAATCGCGCTCAACTAGGCGGCATCTTAGACCAAACAGAAACGATTCTTGGCGCCAAACTACAAAAATGTTTGCACGTGGCCTTCCACATCACGTGCTCTTATCGTTTCCGTCGTCCAATATGACAACAGTCTGGAAATTTTTTTTTCAATTATTGGCCTTACTCAATCAGAACTTTCCTTCAAAAGATTCGAGATGACTCTCACTCACTCTCATTATCATCAAATTCTGAAGAAACTCACAATTGGTGACGACTTATTCAAAGTTGAACCTTACCGCTCCTCTGTTCTTCGTACTTTGATCCAATCGCATCATGTCCCAGGAAGAACAAGTTAAAAACGTCAACGACGCGATCGCCAATCTTCATTTGGACGAAACCACTGGTGAAATGGTTTCGAAATCCGAATTGAAGAAGCGTATCAAGCAGAGACAAAATGACGCCAAGAAAGCCGCAAAGAAAGCTTCTGCGCAGCCAAAACCTGAACCAAAGAAGAAAGCCAATGACGCTTTTGCCGATTTGGACCCTTCGCAGTATTTTGAAGCCAGGTCCCGTCAAATCCAAGAGTTGAAAAAAACCAAGTCTCCAAACCCATACCCTCACAAATTCCATGTTTCCATTGCATTGCCTGCTTTCTTGGAAAAATACGCCCATTTGCAAAGAGGTGAGACTTTGCCTGAGGAAAAAGTGTCACTCGCAGGCAGAGTTCACGCCAAGAGAGAATCGGGCTCGAAATTGAAGTTCTACGTGTTGCACGGCGATGGTGTCGAAGTGCAATTGATGTCTCAAGTGCAAGATTACGGTGAAGAATCTGCCTACGAGGCAGACCACGACCTGATCAAAAGAGGTGACATCATTGGTGTCGAAGGCTACGTTGGCAGAACCCAGCCCAAGAAGGGTGGTGAAGGTGAGATTTCTGTTTTCGTCTCCCGCATCCAATTGTTGACTCCTTGTCTGCACATCCTGCCTGCCGATCATTTCGGTTTCAAAGACCAAGAAACGAGATACAGAAAGCGTTACTTGGACCTGATCATGAACAAGGAAGCTAAACCTCGTTTTATTACTCGTTCCAAGATCATCTCTTACATCAGAAAGTTTTTGGATGAGAGAAGCTTTGTCGAAGTTGAAACCCCAATGATGAACGTTATTGCTGGTGGTGCCACTGCCAAGCCTTTTGTCACTCACCACAACGACCTGAACATGGACATGTTCATGAGAATCGCACCAGAATTGTTCTTGAAAGAACTTGTGGTCGGTGGTATGGACAGAGTTTACGAAATCGGTAGACAATTCAGAAACGAGGGTATCGACATGACTCACAACCCAGAGTTCACTACATGTGAGTTCTACCAAGCATATGCCGATGCCTATGATTTGATGGATACCACCGAACTGATGATCTCTGAAATGGTTAAAGAAATCACTGGCTCTTACGTCATCAAGTATCACCCAGATCCTCAGGACCCAACCAAGGAACTAGAGTTGAATTTCGCTAGACCATGGAAGAGAATCAATATGATAGAAGAATTGGAGAACAGATTGAACGTCAAGTTCCCTCCTGGAGACCAATTGCACACTGCTGAAACAGGTGAATTTTTCAAGAGAGTTTTGAAGGAAAACAAACTGGAGTGTCCTCCACCATTGACAAACGCACGTATGTTGGACAAGCTTGTCGGCGAGCTAGAAGACACTTGCATCAACCCAACCTTCATCTTCGGTCACCCTCAAATGATGTCCCCATTGGCCAAATACTCCAGAGACAAGCCAGGTTTGTGTGAACGTTTCGAGGTTTTCGTTGCTACTAAGGAAATTTGCAATGCTTACACCGAATTGAATGATCCTTTCGATCAAAGAAACCGTTTTGAGGAGCAAGCCAGACAAAAGGACCAGGGTGATGAAGAAGTGCAGCTAATTGACGAGACTTTCTGTAATGCTTTGGAATACGGTCTACCACCCACTGGTGGCTGGGGTTGTGGTATCGACAGACTTGCTATGTTCTTGACCGACTCGAACACTATCAGGGAAGTCCTATTGTTCCCAACTTTGAAGCCTGACGTCCAAAGAGAAGTTGAAGACGAAAAGACCAACTGATTTGGAGAGTTTTATAGGAAATGTATCTTAGTTAAACACCAGTGAGATTGCTGATGAACTGAACTTGAGGATAAGAATCTTTCCACGAGGTGATGACTCGACTTGATCAAGGGAGACGGATAAATGTGTAGAGTTGGAAGAGTTTCTCTTTTATTAATGTACATAGCGGCGAGTATATGCCTGTCAAAAGCTTGCCGGTTAATTATTGGTCCACCCGATACCTTACTTTCCGATGCGAGGAAAACGTCATTGCGCGGCTCTTGTTAGTTTGCCCTTGCGCTTCAACTCCAACGCCCGTTTGTATGGTGGATTAGTTGGCGGCTGGACGGGGTCTAATGCAGTAGCGTTTATAGGAACGTCGTGATACGTAGCATCAGAATCGAAACTGTTGAGCCCACCACATGAAATGAATTCGGCGATGCTTCTAGGTTCTTCACGATATGCTGGGAGTTCGTCTTTTATGGTTAGTCTGCCGATGTCACAGCCTTGAAAAAAGTCCTCGACAGACATGTTCACGTCAAGACGCGGTTCCCAGTTTGTGGGTGGCTTGTATCCTAGACAGACCACAAAGCTTTCCAGTGAAGTTCCTCTTGACGATCTAGGTTTAGCACAAACAACCCGCTCGAAAAGGTAGCCTAATTGTGAGTATAACATGTCGATATCCCTTCCTCTGAAGATTTTAGCCACGAAAACACCTCCTTCACGCAGAAGACAGGTTGTTAATTGGAGTGCGCTGAGAATTAACTGTTGTTGAACATATTCATCCAAATCGTGAAGCCCTGTGACATCGGGGGCACCGTCACTGCACACAAAGTCTGCTTTTTCACCTTCGAAAAGGTCCATGATTTTACTCAGCGTCTTGGGATGTGTGATATCTGCTTGAATTGTCGTAACATGGTCTATTGGAAACATGGGTTGTAAGTCAACAGCGACTATACGCTTTTTATCGGCATTTTCAGGATCGTCTTCGAATAGTCGTCTGGACAGAACCTGTGACCAAGAACCCGGTGCCGCACACAGATCCACCACACGAGTGACGTTGTCTAGAAAACGAAATTGTTCATCCAATTGCAGGAGTTTGAATGCAGATCTGGCCCTGAATCCCTGTTCTTTGGCTTTTCGGTAGTACAAATCTCTTTTATCCTTACTACTTTTCCCCATTGCTTGATACACCACCAAATGCCAAGCGATGCCTTCTCTAATGCTATAGTTTTGACAGTTCCTGTGTAAACTGTCGTCCTTTGTAGATTGTGCTACAGATGAGGTAAAGGAAAGCTGAAAAATACGGCAGATATCTAAAAGCTGTGTTCTAGCGATCTAGCTACTCTGCGGATGTCACAATTACTTCCAAAGCTGTCTAAACCGTCGATTTTGTCGATAGTTCTTCAAATTTCAAGAGCTCATCGCTTACTGAAAAAAATTTGAAATTTAATGAATAAAGTAGTCAAAAGTTCATGAACTTGAAGGAATCATCATAACATCTAGAATTCACGTCAAGCTCCATCGATTTAACCTCTCCACATGCTTAGAGCTTCAGTGTCTGGTCCTTTGAGACAGTTTCTCAGGTTTCAGTCAACAGGTGCGATTCCTGAAGCTACTCAAAGTGCAAAACAGCTACCCATAAATGTTGAAGCAGTGTACCACGCACCATTGAAAAATTCCATTATCCACGGTGACTTAATAGCAGATGTGCAACTACGTTCGTATGATCACGAAAATCTGGACTTCTATGCGGATTTCATGTTGAGAGCAGGTTTCTACCTAGGGATGCCGTTGACCGGTCCCAAGCCGTTACCAACAAGAAGAGAGCGTTGGACCGTGATAAGGTCGCCTTTTGCACAGGCCAAGTCCAAGGAGAATTTTGAGAGACACACGCACAAGAGATTGATTCGAGTGTGGGACTCAAATCCGGAAGTTGTGGAGCTTTGGCTAAGCTACATCTCAAAACACTCAATCGCTGGAGTGGGCATCAAGTGCAACATGTATCAAAAAGAGGGCGTGAAACTACAGCAAACGCTAACGAAAAGCCCTCTCTTGACCGAAGAGCGCAAGTCACAATCGCTGGACGAAGTCGTGGGCGAAAAGGTCTTGGAGCTTCTGGATAACGAGGCCTTCAAGAAGCATATGTAGAGTTGAAACAAAAATGCAAGAGCCAGTCAGTGTAAGCGGGCATTCTTTCTCCTCTCTTCCAACCTGTACATATATACACAAATATTTACACCCTCACAATCATTCTACTACAGCTTCATCCGTACATTCCCCAATCGTCCTCCATTTCGACCTCGCTAACATCGATTTTAGGCTTGTGTGACAAAACGTCGTCTCTGCACAGCGGACAGGTGGTACTCTTGGAAAGCCAAACCGCTACGCATTCAAGATCGAAGCGATGGCCACAATGCGGCAATTCTACCACTAAGGGGAAATCGTCTTCCTTGTATTTGCAGCAGCATATACTACAAGAATCGTGAAGGCCAATTTTGTTATTGTTCACTCGAGGAAGCGAGTCCACGTAATGGTCCGGACAACCTTGTTTTTGGTCTTGGAGAAGCTCTTCTTGCATCGATTCCGGAATTAGTTGCGAAAGCAATTCCAAGAGGGCGTTGGAATCGCCATTCTCCTGGTAAAGCTCGCGAATATGGTTTCTGAGATCCCGTCTACTGTCTGATGTAGTTTGGGTAATGCTATGTTCCTCTGATGTTAAAATTTCGGGTTAGTCTTGATGGATGAGGATAAAGTGTTAAAGGGTATGTACGCTTAGCTTACCTTCATATGTGGACATTATGAGAAAGTAAAATCTACGGATCTGGAAGTGTTGATCTGGTCTCGAGTCATGAAGTAGTTCAAGATCTTAAGGTCCCAAGATGTCTGTTAGTTCAATGATCATGGGCCACGACCTGGCAAGCCAGTCTAGTTTGGAAGATATGCTATGTTGATGGCATCGATCCGACTAGCTTCGTGGCAGTTTGCAGAGCCCACATTATGTTATGTCACTGAATCCTGTCGCGTTTGCAGGACTCATTGTTGAACAATTAAGAATTGCACAATATTTCAACAATGCTGAAAAGGCCGAGAATCGAAACGGTTTTTGCAGCACCCTGTGCTTCCCATGTTACAATTCGATGTCAACTATGCGTCTTGGCTTTTTAGCTTTTTTAGAAGAGCTTCCTTTACTAGATTTACCCACCTTAAGTGGTTTTGAAGCAGCTTTGGAAGCTTCCGAAGCAGATAGGTCCTTCTGCACTAGAATATCGAGATTTTGAGCTAGTTTGAGACACTCGAAATTGTTGATTCCTAGGGCTGAACGATGGAATTGTGGCCATGCAACACAGTGTAGCTTGGAGTTCTGCACCTGAAGTTTGCCCTTGACGATTTTCGTGGGCGTTTGGAAAGTTTGAAGAGCAAGCCTGAACTTTTCACCTAGGTCCATGGACTTGAATCTCAACCCTCCACACCTCGCCATATGGTTGATGGCTATGGACGTGGAATTGGGATCTTGCCAGGTTGTGGTTCCCACAAGCTCTGACACCGTTTCGACAATAGCCCATTCCGGTATCGAGGGGTCTAGGTTGTATATGAAAAAGGATGTTGCAGGCTCCAGAGAGCCCTTTAAAGGCAGTTTTTTGATCAGATGTGATATATCGACATCTCTGTCCGATGATGGTGATGACGATGATCGCGATTTCGTTGACTTTCGTTTGTCACCCAGTTCCTGTGCTTCGTCCACGGTTTTTCGTATTCTTTCGACTGCCTCAGCACTTGCCAAGGCATCACTCGTCACAGACGCCCCACCGACTTTGTACTTGTCGCCGTTTTTCAACGCGATGAATCTTTTCATCATCTCATTTTGGGCCTCAGGTGTAGCCACCTGAGTTCCCTGAACTGAAGATAAAATTCGGTCTCGCAGCTCTATAGGTATATGCCATTGCAGGTCCAGCATGCAACATTGACACACATTGCGTTGTTTGGAACAATTATGGCATATAAGTGTTCTGTTGACCTTTGAATTTGCTTTGAAATGGTACACCGTAAAGGGAAGTGTGCAAATCTTGCATTCTGCACCGTTTTGAGCTCTGGTCAACCGTGTTTGATCCCCCAAACAATCCTGACATATTGAAAAGTCCATAACCTTTCGCTTTGGTGTTTGGAAAGTAGTGCGATGCGATGGGATGCGATGCGATGGGATGCGATGAGCTTGGATTAACGTAATCTAGAACTGATCACGATTTCGGCGAGTCCGGCTTCTTTGGCCATGAGTACTTGGAATTGAGAATTCAGTACTTTTATACGACGAGTGGGGAAGAACATGTATTCTGAGACTCATGTAACTATATACGATACGGTCACGCTGTGTTTTTTATTGAATTATACATTAGCTGGAGCTTAACTGAACTATACTGAAAATCGTGTCGATGTTTCTTTAGCCAAAAAGTTAATTAGTGACAACGAAAACATATCAAAAGGTAATTTCTTAGCCGGATTCACAGCCGGAATCATATCCAGATCGCCTTTATACGTCGGAGTCGTGTCAGATAATCATGAAAAACGAATAGGACTCATGGACAATCCTGACAAAATCTCCATATCAGTCACCTCGCACGAAAAGACTATTTTGTCGGGCTCCAAAGCACCAATTCGCTGTCTCCAGGTTCACTACAAGGAATCGTTGATCCCAGTTCACATCTACAGCTACAACCACAGCTACAAGATCCACAAAATAACTACTCTACTTCAAAGACGTCTAGCGTCTCTCTCATTTTCCGCTTTCACGAAAATCCTTGCATGTTGAACTGAAGATCAGGGTTAAAAAGCTGTCAAAGTTTGGTTCCTCCTATGGTTATCGGTTGAAGAAATTCATGTTGTTGTTGTTTTGGGTATCATCATTTTCAGTCAAAAACAGTAATGTTCCATCTGGAACAATCACTTCATGCAAAGATCATGAAAGGGCAGTGTGAAACGACATAAAAGGCTGTCGAAGCGGTTGTGACTCTACGAATCTAGAAAGAACAGCTTTTGAGGCAAGTAGCCGTTGGCTGTGTTTGAACGTTGGCTTTTCGTTGATGAAAAGTGTTGAGTAGTTTACAGAGTTTGAAATTTAATAATGCTTCCTTTATATACTCATTTTTTTCCAGCTTATATATTAATAGGGCTATTTATTTAATGAAAGCATTAGGGCTAGCATTAGGGCTAGCAACGACTTTGACTACTTGACCAAGAAATCTAGCTGAATGATGTACTGTTTGGTGACTTGTGTGGTTGTTACTTTGTCTATCATCAATGATAATAGATTTAGACTTTGTAACTTGAACTCTTGACTTCTGTCTTCAACGCTGCTTTAACGCTGCTTTAGGTTTAGCTAATTATCTGATTTTGCTCAACATCAGTATCAATTAAAGACGCTATTCACTGTAGCAGTCTGGAGAGGCCTTTTCTGTCAATTTCTTGATCGAGAAAGGCTTTTTGTCGAAATGTGCTATAAGACTCGAAAAATAGCTCTACCAGTAAACCCACTCTCATATGTGACCGTATCTTGTAAAAGGCACCAGGAGATCATCTTGCTGCTCTCCCTCTCTTCATGTGGCAGCGTCCAAAAGCTTGATAACCTCTTCTGGAGTGTTGCCACTACCAATATTACCGACAATTATCCCATTGACCGCAACCGTGGGTGTTACGTGTACTCCGTTTTGGCGCTGGTACCGAGTGAAATACTTCAAACTCGCACTCACTTTGTTTCCGGAGTTTTTGGGAGTACCGTCCTGCTCGAAATCCTGTTCGTCAATAGCCAAAAGTTTCAACACCTGTTCCTTCGAAACACCAACCAAAGAAGCCAATGAAGCTAGCTCCTCGTACATTTCCTTGCGAGATTTCTGGTAGCATGCCTGATCGAACCATTCTGCTTGTCTTTCAAATAGCAGTTTGCTGAAGCTCTGAAATAACGTTGCATCGGACAACGCTACTGCTAGTCCAGCTTCGTGCATCAGCGTTGACGAAGGATGCCAAGGCTGGACTACTTGCACGAACTGGAATTCGAACTGCTTGTTCAATTGCTTCTCTATTACCGGAATAACGTCTTTAGTCCACTTCAAGTACAAACGCTTGCTGAAGGGACAGCAGTAGTCCAAATACAACTCTACCACATTCGCAAAGGGTCTCGAGGTTTCCAATGGTTTTGTAGTAGATATAATGTGAGAAGCTAGATACTTTGGAGCTAGAGGCATGGCGATACGGTGGTAATTTTGTACTCGAGCAGTATGGAAAGAAAGCCTAAGAGTTCTGTTGCAACAGGATGGATGTTAACGTCCTTATAAATCAGTCTTTGGGCCTCCCTCGAGTCGTCGTAATGGATTACACAGGGTACTCGTAAGCCCCGGCAAAGCTGACGAGTCCATGACATGTACTTCACCGCTGAGAGCACCGCTTCTGTAGAAGATCAGCTTTTCAGTCAATGGCCCTTGTTAGTGAGAAAGCATTGAATCTCATAAACTCTGGATTTTCGCTGGTCTTCGTCAAAAAATAATCATTGCATCTTTCTATTAATCGTCAATGTTGTTGAGAGCATCAAAAATATCCTTCTCCAATGATTGTTCTCGGTTCAAGGTCCTCATTTGCTAAGTAACAATTCTTTACACTTTGCCTCATTTTCAGTAGTGTTCTTCTGCCTTTGTGGTCTCCAAATCTTTGCGAGACACCCACTCGCCTAAGTCCCAAGAGGGCAAGTTGGCCATTGTGACGCCGCCATGCCAACTTTGAAGCTTGCGGTCAATCACCAAAGGATTGGCAAACGAGGACAGCTTGTACTGCGGAAACTGATAGCTCAGGTCATTGACGATACGCTGCTCAAGGCCAGCAATGAGCGACGAGGAACCAGTGATGATTATATTTGTGAGTAGCGCGGTGTGGATTTGCTCTGCGGAAGTCACATTCGCAGCAGAAGCGCTTTGAGAGGTGGCAGCACCTGCTTTTTTGACCACTTTCGAGACTATAATCGACAAGCCTTCTTCGTTAGAAAACTGACTTGAAACTGTTGAAGGCTGGAAAATGCCTTCGGTCAGAGAACAGCATTCTTTCTGTGTTAAACTCAAAGTCTTGCGCTTCTGATAAAGAAAGTTTTTAGTGACGTTCAATCCCAACATGTCAACAGTAGCGGAGTCCATTTCCTGCAGCTTGGATGGAGAGACTTGCAACATGTAAGCCTTGAATTCTTGAATCCAGGTACGTGAATTGCGAAATGCGCTGAAAGAGGGACATCTCGTTGTCGTTCCTTCTTCTTCTTTTTCTTGGTCGCCGGAAATTTGGCTTTTGAGCGTTTCGTGTATTTGGAAATCCAGGAAGTCGCCTGCAAAACGCGACCTAATTGCTGCACTAGAGAGTATTGTACCCTCTATTATGGGCGTTACAGTAGCTTTGGCTGCACCGATGTCGACAACCAACGCAGTGTTGCGACCCAACGACAGGGATACGGCCAAAGGTTCCGAAACCATCTGAAATACTGGAACCTTCAGTTTGCCCAAGGCCAGCTCCAAGTATTGATTTCTGTTTTCAGGTGTCATATCTGGAGCCACCGTTACCACCAATGGAGTTTCTTCCAGATTGGCACCGAGCTTAGTTTCTATAATCCACCGCCACTGCTGTTCCAGCGCATCCCAGTCGTACGGTACTCCCTCGGGACTCATTATTGTGAAAACTGGAGTCTCTGGCCCATTTATAATTTCGTCTGCATCGAATTCAAGTGTATCGTTGGCATTTTTGGTATAACTTGAAGAACACACTAATTGCGGCATATCCACCTGCGAAAACCCGGCAATCGTGGTGTGGGTACCATTGTGAATGACTATCGACATTGTTGATGCGTCAATTGGTTCAGCTATCGAGGGTTTTTGGTCAAAGTTGAACTTTTGTCAACAAACTTTTGAATATTGTCAAGTTATAGATTGTTTTTCGATATCTTGTTGATGCCATAAGAAAACCGGGAAACTTGATCAAGAACAAGAACTACAAGAACCGTACTCTTAGTGTGACTTTAGTGCTGGCTTACAGTGATAGCATAGTGCTGTGCGATGTCTGACCGCTCTCAATATGATAAACTCAAGAAAGAGCTCACCGATTCCTTGGAAGAGCGTCAGAAGCAGGAACGTCGATTGCAACAGCTGCAGCAGGAAATATTCGATAAAGAGACTGAATATCTACAAGGAAATAGCTCTAGCCAGCTGGGAAATATAGTCAAGGGATTTGACGCTTTTGGGAAACACTCGCACGAAACTCCTAACGCTTTTACAGATAAGGACAGAATCTTTTCCTTGAGTAGTGCGCTGTTTGTGAAGCAGCAAGAGGGAGTCACTGAGGAAGAATGAGGGAGGTGGCGAAATTTGATTTGCAACAACAATCATTGAGCGACGATTAAGTCTGGCATTAATGCTAGAAATTCACAAGTCAGTAAGGAATACAGGATTTCTCCTACACCGAAATCTTCTGCAGTTGGACGAAAAGGCACCCACCTGTTTTGATCAAGGACTTAGTGAGATAGGCTGATGCCTACCGTCATACAATATGGTATCTGATTTCGAGGAAAGGATAACAAATTCAGTACGACGTACTCGAAAAACAAGGTTTTTTTCGGGAGACTGAGCACGCGTATTACTACGCGTTTACTTTCTGGTTGCGATTCTCGAGGTGCCGGGACCCGAACACCGCTTCACGTAAGACAATCGACAGCTTGTGGCATCAACGATCGTCAAGGAAGAAAAAACAAAAATCGTCCAATGAGGTTCAAAACTTGACGTGTCGATCCCGGTGATCAACAACAACAAGTGGATATCTTACCAGAACACATTCTATGGTGCCAAACTCGACTTCCAATGGTCAAACTTGAGCTGGACGCCATGCACGTTACCAGGTAGGTCCCCGATCCAAACTCATCACTTATAACGAGGAGCGATGCTAAAATATGAACCAATCAATATTAGCTATCCTACCACCATACTGTTATTCACTGGAGATTCATAGCACAGCACCGTTATTTTCAGTATGAGCCGGTCCCTGGCTCGAATAACTGCAATTCGTCATATATCGCTCGTCAAACCTAATGCCTCGAGCATTGTCCCCGCACAATTGGCCCAAAAGCTCGATGTGGAACCCGTTTTCGGGTCGGAAAATGAAAGTACCGAATCTAGATTCAAAACACTGGGGACTCCAGCAACTTTGTGTTCCGTAAGTCTACCGGCTTCGGTACCGCTGTATGTGCGTCGTGGGTGTCTTGTTTCGCTTCACAACACTCAGGATTTGCACATCGAACATAAATGGGTCGATGTCATGTGGTCACTGATAAAGTATGGTTCATGGCGTCCTGCTTTATTCCATAAACTGATCTCACCAACACCATTCAACGCTCTAGTGGCTCCAAATGTCGGTCATAGCCGCTTGACTTCGTGGTTTGGTTTTTCTTCGCAACCTTTCAGAACGCTTTGTCTTCTGACTCTAGACGGAACTCAGGATTGGTACGTTTTTGGGAAAAACGGCTTGATTGGATACGAAGGCAACACATCGTTGGATATCAGAACCTCAGGAATAATACGTTCGCGCTCCTCACCTCTTCCGGGAGACTATCGAGTGTTGCAAGGCCGTGGGAATGCTTTACTGAGTGGTGCAGGTTCTGTTTACACTATCCAATTATCGGACGACTCAGATGAATTGATTCTGAAAAGCGAGCATTTGCTGGCGATAAGCAGCAAAAACGATTTGGATCTCAAAAATTCCACTTCTGAGTACCGTTTGGGAGCTTTGCCTACTCAACAACACGAGCAAACGGCTACCAATAAAGTGTCATCTACTCCCACAACCGTAGAGAAAACCCAGAGACCCGAACCCGAACCTTTTAACATACAAAAATTGGGACAACTGATTTCCACGGCCGGAGTCAACTCGTGGAACTGGACCAAACGTGCATACACGGCATGGGCTAACGGTCGCACCAAGTACCTCAAAATTCGTGGTCCTCGTACACTACTGGTTCAGAGTTCTCATAATGCCTTTATGCCGGCGACCCAATATTCGCCTAAACAACCAGTTTCTAGCGATCACAAGATCGAATCCTCAAAACCCGCGGTCAATAAAAAGGACTATTTGAGCTACGTTACTGTTAATCCCAATGGAAAAGTCGACTTCCAGAGCACTGGCAATTTCGACTCCAGGGTCGCCGAAATCGAAAGTTCAAAACGCAAATGAAATTCCAGTTGAAAGGCATTAAAATCACAAGAATCAACAAACAACAACACCATATATTCCATATCGCGCAAAATTGTACAAAATAAGTCTTCACCTTACCACTCTTGACCCACACTTCGATCTGTATATCACTTTTTTTCAATAAGACGCTGTCCTCGCCATGTTCATTGGCAATTCGAAAATTTTACCAACTAACCTACAATCGACAATCGGCGAATACAAGTTCTATTCCAAAACTTGATAGTTGAATGGCCAACTGGACCTCAAAGTTCAATCCTCTTAGGCTTAATTTCAAGTACCGTAAATTCGCAAGTATGGCATCAGTACCAGCCGAAAAGGCTCCAAAATCGAAGCTACAGTTCGCTTTAAAGACTCCAAAGGGAACGAAGGACTGGGCCGATAAAGATATGGTGATCAGAGAGAGAATCTTCTCAACTCTATCGTCAGTTTTCAAGCGTCACGGTGCTACCACGCTTGACACTCCAGTTTTTGAACTGCGAGACATCTTGGCTGGGAAATACGGCGAAGACTCCAAACTGATCTACAATTTGGAAGATCAGGGTGGTGAACTTTGTTCGCTACGTTACGACTTGACCGTTCCATTTGCAAGGTTTGTGGCCATGAACAACATCCAAAACATCAAAAGATACCACATTGCCAAAGTGTATAGGAGAGACCAGCCAGCTATGACAAAAGGACGTATGAGAGAGTTTTACCAATGCGATATCGACATTGCTGGTAATTATGAGAGCATGATTCCTGATGCAGAGTGTTTCTCGATCATTGTGGAAGGTTTCAGTAGCCTGGGGATCAAGGACTACAAGATTAAGCTCAACCATAGAAAAATCTTGGACGGTATCTTCCAAATTGCTGGTGTCAAGGACGAAGACGTTAGAAAGATCTCGTCTGCCGTTGACAAGCTCGACAAAGTCTCCTGGGAAGCCGTCAAGAAGGAAATGGTGGTAGAAAAGGGCCAAACAGAAGCCACAGCTGACAGAATTGGTGAATACGTCAAACTCAACGGCTCAATTCAAGATGTGCATGCTAAGTTGTCCCAGGATGCCGACATTACATCCAATGAAAGAGCTAAGGAGGGTTTGGATGAGCTTGCCACTTTCATCAAATACGTGGAGGCTCTAGAAATCGACTCTTACATCTCATTCGATCTTTCTCTCGCAAGAGGTCTTGATTACTACACCGGTATAATTTTCGAAGTTGTTACCGAGGCTTCAGCTCCTCCTAAAGATGCCGAAGAGCTAAAGAAAAAGTCCAAGAGCGCAGATGATGCTTCTGAGTACGTTGGGGTTGGTTCCATCGCTGCTGGTGGCCGTTACGACAATCTAGTCAACATGTTTGCCGAGGCTACTGGTAAAAAATCCGGGCAAATTCCTTGTGTTGGTTTCTCTTTTGGAATAGAGAGAATCTTCTCTCTCATCAAACAAAGAGCCGAAAAGGCCGCTGCCATCAGACCAACTGCCACTAAAGTGTACGTAATGGCCTTTGGTGGTGGTAAAGACTGGACTGGGTACTTGCCGGAGAGAATGCAAGTCGCCAAGCAGCTGTGGAATGCTGGAATTGAAACTGAATACGTTTACAAATCTAAAGCTAATCCCAGAAAGCAATTCGATGCTGCCGACAAATGTGGCTGTCCATTGGCAGTCATTCTCGGAAAGGAAGAATACTTGGATAACAAGCTGAGAGTGAAGAAATTGGGCCCAGAGTTTGCTGATGATGATGGCGACTTGATTGATGCCAAAGACTTGGTACCAGTCGTTAAGCAAAAGTTGTCTGAAATCTACGAAGATGGCGCTGACGAGGTCACAAAACTTTTCCAAAACTTGTAAGCAGCTTTACATAGATTGTTATAAAGACGAAGACTCACCACCAATGAACTTTACATATCCTAATCACATTAATTTTACAAGAGTTCATAGCCCATAACTTTCATCTATATCATCATACAAAATACTAATCTACCAGTGTCCTCCAGAGCGACTGACAATCTCGGCCTGGTCATCTTCATCGTCGTTGTCGTCCGCAGTGGTCCAGTCTCCAGCAAGGCCCAATTTAGTTCTCTTGTTAGACTCATCTGCGGGTTCCTCCTCGGTACGCTTCTGCTTGCGAATTCCAACAATGCTACTGTTACTCTGGACTTGTAAGACTCCTGTACTCAGCATTTTTTTGCCCCATTCACTTGCTGCGACACTTCCTGTCTCATCTCTGCATTGTTTCAAAAAGGGAATCAAGGAAGTACCACCGGTACCCTTCTGCACTTTTTTGCCTTGACCTTTCGAAAGACCACTCCGTAGAGTTTTGCTCTTACCAGGAAGAGGCTTTTTGTTGGCTTGCAAAACCACATACCTAGAGACAATCTGAATGTGCTTATCGCGGAAAGATTTTAGCATGGCCAAGCAAGCGTCATATGCTAGAACTAGTTTTTGATCAGACTTATGCGATAAAACATAGTCTCGTAAATTGCTGACCTGTTGAAGATGCACCAAAAAATTTCTATGCTCTTGAGGCATGTACATTCTCATCCCGTTGATAAAAGAATTGCTTGAAGACTTGGCAGATATGGCGTCCTGCTGGGACTTTTTGTGCCCCGCAGCAAAATGTTCAACTCCCAACAAAATGTCTAGAGCTTGAATCAACGAGCTTTGGGCATTGGACCCACCTGCATATTGTTGGTACTGGCCGGAAGGCCCGTACCGGATGCCATTGGGTAAGCCCACATCGGCCATATTTTTCCAGCCTGCCAGGTATGGTCGGATGCGGTAATAGAAAATATGCGGATCGCACATTTCTTCCATGCGCATTAGTAGTGTACCCAACTCATCGATTCCTTGGGCCAATTTCTCCAAGAGAGTGCGCAGCCCGGTGGAGTTGTTGTTTCTTGCGGCTTGAATGGCTTGCAGTCCGGATTCCAAACATTGGCCTCCGGTTTTTTCGAAGAAAACGCTCACCAAATAAAACCAGCTTTCGTCTATTCCACCCGTGAATGTGTTAATTGTGGTGAGATTTGGCAGCTCCATTATGTCGCCCACGAGGTCTACGTCGTCGATGATCGGTTTATAGTTCCAAAGAATCAGCGAAGCATATGTGGCCAGCGGAGGAAGTCCCAGCTTCTCACTTATAATCAGCAGTGGACTAGCCACACAATCCGGCAGAATCTCTGACGGCTCGTCGTAACCCCAAACATACGCATTGGCAATGAAGCAGAGCACAGAATATGCTCTTCTCAATTCCTGGGTATTTTCTAAAAGCGAGTTTTTCACTTCCAAAACCGGCAAACGATCGACAACTTCACGGATACGTTTGGAAAGTAGCAATGACGGCAAATTGGCCACCACTTTTTCCCAACAAGCATAATATGGATCGGAGAGTTGAGTGACGGGGAATTCAGCAGGAAGAAAACCCGTCGTACCGGAAAGACCGTAATCTTTTAGTTTTGGAACGGCGATTTCAGCACTCATGAGGTAGTAAAATTAACAGGTTTTTCGAGTCGATTCTTGACCCAAAGAGCAACTCGTCCAAGACTATTCTTGAATTGACTGAGATGTATGAAATTCCGTCTCTTGGATAAAGTCGTTTGAATATGAATTTATTCATTATTGTCATTCATCATCATCTTGTTAATAAATTGTCAAAATTCATGTAATTTATCATGTCATCATTTTTTTCGTGGATGGTGAGAGAAAAAGAGGAAGAAAAAAGAAATCAAAATTGGACAATGGAAACGGTCGTCGGTAGTGATCCCGCGTTTTTGTTCAGACGTGTTATTTACACATGTGACTTGATTCACGTGAATTTCACGTGTAATTATTGTCAATCGCGATGTGGGCCTTTTGACCAACTTCTTAGATAGAAGGACAGACAGGGAGAGAGACGAACAATGCGGATGATTACTCTCATAGTCTTCAAAACAAGCTCTCTCTATCCTCATCTGATGGATTTCCTAAAATTTTCAAAATCGTCAATGTAGGAGGTGTCTGGATCACAGGCCCTGGCAAGAACGCCGGATCCCGTGCGTTGCAAGATTTGTTCGATTCTCCGTTGGTTGTCGATCCAGCGCGTGAGCTCACGCCACTGCTGAAAATGAGCTTCCTTGGATGCAACACTTTCTGCAGCCGCATATGGATCCATGCGCGCCTCTAAAATGGGGCGCTGGGACGCATCGCTCGCATATCTTTCGTCCAGTTCACGCTTCAAAGACGAAGCTTCACGCCCGCAGAAATCAATCGCACGCAATCGTAGATCCCAGCTCGGGTACAGATCCTGAGCCACAAATTCTTTACATCTCAATTTCACAGCTTTCTCATTTTTCTCTTTAGTATTGTTTAGTTTCTGTCGTATCACATCGTCACTATTGTGACGTAACACTCTGAAAAACGAATCAACTAGTTCCCTGTTCAAACACCTTTCGCGATTCAATGTTAACGTTTGGACCGTCACATTATCCCAACCCTTCGTTTTCAGATTTGGGTCTGTTACTCTCACTTGAGCCTCTAAAACCAGGTCTTGACCCATTCTTTTTTTCGATCAGTTGCAGAATGATCGAACAGAACTGATTGCGTATTTAATCGACACTCGGTAGAGTCAAATACCTGTTGTTTCTTCTGTCTGGAATGGCTCTTAGTTCTCTATCTATGGTCAACTTGATTCAATTTCCAAATCAATCGTTACACATCATCCATTACGTTAGCGCATCTCAGAAACTCTCATCAGAACCCCATCTTGGACCTGAAAGCTCCTTTCACTATGCCTGATCCAGTCTGTTCTAGGGCTTCGCTGAGAGTCTCACCCGTAGCAGTGGCATAGTCGTTGAAACGGCCTTCTAAAGAGTCCATTCCGTTCTCCATCGCTCTTGATAGATATCTCATTGTTCCAACAGCTTCTGAGCGTGCCGCATGTCTAACCGGGGCAACGTATGCGTGCAATGTATCCGAAGGGTTCATCTGGTGTGTATTGGCGACATTTTCTTGAGGATCAAGTGATATTGTACCGTTGGCAATGTTACTTTCGTCGTATTTGTAGGGTTTATGATCCGTGCCAAATAGCTTGTCAAGATCCCCACGCTTCACGTAAATCGAGCCTCGTGCCCACTGTAGCGAGTTTACCTGCGGGCGGCAGGGTATGCGCAAAGCGGGGTTGTATAAAGTGTCCGTTGCAGACATTCGAGCTTCTGCGTTGAATTTCTCAAGGTTGTCCGCTGTTTCCTTGAGTACAGTCAGTAGACTTGCTTCACACTTCCCCACACGGACGACAATATCACCGTTTCGTAAGATTGACGCTTCTTTGATGTACTTGGATTGAGCTGGCATGGGCAACCGAGTTGAATGCAGCTCTCTTAGCTCGGGTACAGTCAGAACTTTAATTTCTCCATTACTCAACAAACAGACAATAGAAGCGGCAAAAGACACTTCTTTCTTGACAGTCTGCGGAACGCGAAAAACGCACAATCCCGCAGTAGCGACCGGAAACTTGAAGATCTTGTGGGTATCCTTAGACTTCCCGGCGGTGAAAAGTCGAATATCATTATATCCTACCATCATGGTAAAAGCAGGTATTGGTATTCCTTTCGAAAGACCCTGCATAGATGCAATTGTGGCAGAGCAAGAAGCTCCGGAAGCTTTTGAAATACTTTCGATGGCTGTTACGGGTCCCTGGTCAACAGTCTTCAGGGCATCGATGAGCTCCACCATGAAACGGCCATTTGATTCTGGAAGAACCTTGAAAATCAATGCTTCACCCACGTCAGTTCCGCAGATCATTAGGATGCTTGAATAATTGTCATCGCCATACTCCGCCACGGAAAAGTCGATGCAAGTTATTACCGCACTTCTGTCGCGTGTAATCTTCTTTACATTTTCCGAGTAGATCACTGCAGGACCTCTTCTATCCACAGCCATTAGAAGCCCATTTTCGTATGCAATTGCAACAAAGCCTACATTGCTATTTTTTAGCGCCAAAACCTTCCCAGCGTTGGCATGAATAGCGCAGTTAGGCATGAACCCTTCCCTCAGCTTCCGTGGTGCTCTATCCGAAATGTCAACTATTAGATCTTTGACTTCGTTGAGCGAAAACCTTTTGAGCTTAATCTCGGTCTCGTTGGTATTTTCCTCGGCACCAAAAAACTGGTTGGCCTGAAACTTGAACAAAACGACGTCCCCACCCTCGGTCGAGACTGATAGCTCAGCAGTTTCCGATGCAAATGACACACCATTTATGCCAACGCCGTAGCTCTTGTTAAGAGCGTGAGAAACACTGACGTCAAACACCGAGCTGTCGTCTAGTTCGCCATGAGAAGCGTCCCATATTCTAACGGACCCGTTTTTATGGCCAGTCGCTAGAGCGGACCGTGTGTCGTGTACTCTTAACGGTTTTCTAACAGGAGCCCCGCCTTTCAATATGAAGTCTTTGTTGTAAGTGGAGCTCATCATTCCCAACCACAGTTTTTTGGGCACGGAAGTGGCGGCACACTTGGTCGCTATTGGTCTTATCCATGATATACTTTGTGGGAAAAGCGACGCTTTATATGACAAGTTACCGGATGGATACAATATGGTTTCCATCTCTCCATCATCTAACAGCACCAAGATAATGGCTGGATCGTGATTTCCGGAAAAATAGCAGGAAGCCCTAGCTAATGGTAAAAACTTGACGACAGAGGCCTCATTGGGGACTGGGAAAACTTTCTGTTGCGCGGGCGATGCGTAATAGGCCCCCATTTTCTCATATGAAGTAATTGAATACTTCGGAGTCACTCCTAGATCTATCATCGTTAAGCTGTGGCACTCTTCGCCTTCTCCAATAGTTCCACCGGCAATCAGAAGTGATGTGTACTCTGGATTGGAAGCGCAGATCCAAGAAACCTGCAGAATCCGAGATACCGGTGGTTGAGCGGGATCAGGAAGGCTTCTCGCAACATTCACGTCCGTCTCAAAGAGGGACCTTGCTTGCAAAAGTTCGCCACTGTTTGCGTCCCAGAAAACCAACGAACTGTCTCGGTGGACAGTTAAGATGTGTAAAGAGTTTGGATGGAACATCGATTGGGTAACTTCGGGGGTTCTGGGAGCCTCCAAGTTCCCACTCTGGTCACCACCAGGTGCAAAAGCCGGAACCGTGTAAATAAACTGCTGCTTGATCTTGTTTTCCACTACTGAATAAAGCACTGTAACAAGCTTGTACGATATAAGAACTGTGCCATAATCTCTAGGGTTCCACTGAATAGAAACAACACCAGACGAATGTTCCTGCGGTAAGATTGTTTTTTGTAAGTTTTCAAGTCGCACTGGAGATATGCAGTCTTTGTCTATGTCGTAGATCACAGTAGTACCACTTTGAAGACCGATCAACATCCATTCTAGGGAAGGGTCTGTTTCGATACAGGAGATTTTGCCTGGAGCGAAAAAAGCCGTCAACACTTTTTTCGAGTGCAGCGATAACACAAGCACTGAGTCCTTGGAATCCACTGCAATCAAGAATATTCCTTTCACAAACCGCAGTTCTTTGACAAACGTCTTAGATTCCAGTGTGAACACAACTTCGACCTGCTGTTTCCCATAAACATGAATTTCCCCACAATCTGTTGCAAGAGCTAGCAAACTCTGTACTGGGTCGAACGCAAACGCTTTCACCGTGCCGTTTAGCCCGTAACGACTCACTTCGCTAATTTCAAACATTTTGGGCACTAATCCAGCAGAAACATCGCTGCTGGACGCTGATTTGATAGCATTGGACACTCCCTTGAGACGCCGGCTTTTAAACATACTAAGAAGTCTTTGGAAGTGGTTTGAAGAGAGCAGAGGTCAACTTTCTGTTTTTAAAGAGTGTAGTGTTCAACATTACCTTTATAATAGCGCAGAGAACTACATCATAAACGAAAACCTAAGGCCACAGGCTTAGGACACCAAATAGTAGAGAGAAAGAGCAGCCTTTGAAGTAATGGTCTAACTTGCTAGTCTCAAAATCAAGACGTTGCGATTTTGAGAATTATCTGTAGCCTTTCGGATAGTTATATACTATGCTCAATATTATAGAAGTAGGTCCTCTGGCATGAACGAAAAACCACGGAACTCTTCTTGCAAGTTCGAGCTCAAAACAGACGGTAGGGGCGTTAACGTAGGGGGCGCCGAGGTGAACTCTTTCTCAAAATAAGACGTGTCATCTGCGGCTTTGATTTCAGGAATGTATGGTGGCTGAATCCTTTGCTGCAAAATATCATCGAAATTGATGTTCTTGAAGAAAGGCTCAGCCATGACTTCGGCAGCGTCGCGAGGACCTGCACCAAGACGCCGCTCTGGGTCTTTGGTCAAAAGACCCTGGAAAATTTGGACTATATCCCCCGCCATATCAATAGGATAGAGAGGCTCGTCCGTAAGAATAGCATTGAAAACTTCGTCCTCGTCGTCACCTGAAAATGGCGATTGGCAAAGAAGCATTTGATACAGCAGAACACCAAAAGCCCACCAGTCCACGGCTTTTGTGTATTCTTGCTCTTTCAAAATCTCAGGAGCCATAAACTCGGGAGTTCCGCAGAAAGTCGAGGTTTTGTTACCAAACCACATTTCGTCTTTGCAAAGCCCATAATCAGCAATCTTGATGTGGCCCTCGGGTGTCAATAGAATGTTTTCAAGCTTCAAATCACGGTAAATTACACCATTGTCATGGAAATATTTGAGAGCAAGCAAAACCTCCGCAGCATAAAACTTGGCTCTCCTAACAGACAGCCTCTGGTTTTGGACGTGCCACATCAAATCACCACCACCAATGAACTCCATGGCGAAATAAATGCGGTTTTCGGTTTGGAACGAGCAGAAAAGATTGGTCAAAAATGGATGTTTGCCCTTTGTAGCAAGTAGAAAGACCTTCTTTTCAGCCCTTGCACTCTCAATATCATGATTCTTGATTATATGATCCTTTTTAAGAACCTTTATAGCACATAACCGCTCATTGTTTTTGGATTTTGCCAAGAGGACTTTACCGAAATTTCCCTTCCCGAGCACCTTTAGCAAGACGAAATCATCTAGTGAAATTTTCCGACGTTTCGAAGCCTTCTTGCGATGTTTCCCGCTTGCATGAGAGCGTTGGGGGGAACGAGACGCGGGTGCTGCTCCACTGATCTCTTGACCGACAACGGATGCAGCATCACTTACTGCTTCACCTTTGTGATCTGGTAATAGTTCAGGTTTACCAACCAAAGGCCCAGATTCATGAACTTCGTTTACTTGCACCTTTGACTCCCAGCCAAGTGACGTACTTTCAATGTTGTTTCTTGAGCTTATGATGGTTTCGTAGCGGGGCGCTTTGGTATCTAGATCAACGACATCTGTGCCTTGTAAGTCTGTTTTAGGTTCGTAAACTTCGCCATAAGACTTTTCGGGCAAACTGACATCCATGTGTTCCTCTTCGCGCCAATGTTGCTCGACTGTGTCATAAATATCACTTGACTTCCCTGCGGCAACTCCGGAGGAGTTCAAATTCGAAGGATCCAAAGTACGACTTCCCTCATCATATTCATGTTGCTCTGTATAGCTCGTTGGGTCAGTAAAAGCATTGTAGTTGGTATTCTCCTCGATGAAGTTGTAAAGCCTATCATTCAAAATATCGTTTCTCTCTTCTTCAGGAGCTATGCGCTTGGTCTGAGAGTCTTGCTGAAGAGTTGCAGTCTCCTGTTGGTAATGGTCTTGTTCAATATGTTTGTACTTCTGATCAGGGCTGATTACGTTGGCAAAGTTGGCGTGTGTTGGAGAATGGGGCAGCTGCTTGGCTTCGAAACTTCGGTCAGAAAACCTATTAGATCTAACGGAGCTGGTCTGAGCTGTTTGATGAGCTTCACCACTTAGCTGAACTGGAACTTTGGGCAATGACTTCTGTTTGACCTTCTGATTCCTCTTGGTGTCCTGGATTGCTGTCAAAATTTGATTGGCCATATCCATAGACATTCCGCAGAAATCGGGCACAAGATGTGCACATTGGGTGTGACACATAATGCCACACTCAGTGCATTTACGCAAATTCTTCTTACCCCAGGGCAGAATGTAGCCACAATGACAACACCATTTCGTTCCTCTATTGGACACTGGTTCGAACCTATGAGGAATATAGTGATTGAGTTTGAGCTCATCCGGATCTGATTCAGTGCTAGCCTTGGCGATGCATTTTGTCACTACGTGCTGGTAGCATTTCTTGTGGCAGAGGAATTTGCAGTCTTGGCATTGGAAGCCAGAGTAACGCAGGAAATCGCCGCAATAGGCGCAGCACATGATGTTGTAAAATGATTTTTGAACAAAATGGTGTCCCTGTTGCTCGTAAACTTCCTCTTTCCTATTAATGATGGCGCCATGACGATGGAGACCTCCCATCAAGTTCTTATTTGCCGGTTGGCTCGACTTACTAAACCCGAGATTCAGCAAAATCTGGCCCGCAGGTTCGAGCACAAACCATAAGCTTGTCGTGAGTGGTCGCGATACAGTATCATCTGGAACAGAAGCACCATATGTACCAGGAGCTGAATCAGTTGCATGACCGGTAGTATCATTCATTTCTGGTGGACTTGTTACCCTAGCAGCTCCCTTCCATTCGATCTGCCCCGTTTGGCCAGCTTTCTTCTTACGGATCTCCTCGGCTATATCCGACAACAGCAACCACATTTGCGCGACCGGAACGACTTGTTCATTGATCTTATCATAAACGGTTATTTCAACCTCGTTACCATTACTGGCATTGATGTGGAACTCTTCTTGCCACCTATCAGTTCTCGAAGCCCTGGACCTCGCTTGAACAGTGTCATCTATCTTGATAGTAATGAACGTCTCAGGGCTTCGTGAAAACATCGGAGACTGTACATGGTCTACGTCGCGGATCGCATTCACCCCGATGGTGAGCGTTCCTGACAGCTGCTGACGCCTAAATTTAGGCTGTGCCGCGTTGGACTTGTCTGTATGATCTTTGAACTGGTCAATGTCCACATTAATGGCTTGGTACTTCTTTAGAGATTTTTTGAGAAGTTGGATTCTCTGCTTGGATTCTTTGGAGCCCCCCTGCGCTGCAGAACTGCTTCGACGATCTCCATCGATCTGGTACAACTTGGTCAATTTCTCGTTAGCTTCTTCATATTGTTGTTCCACTTGGAGTTTAAATTCCAATTGCTGCAACATGTATTGGATACGCTGAGAAAGGGACGGACAGTCGTACTTCATCAAGTCTAGTCGCGAGAAAATGTGTTCGTCTGGCGCAATGGTTGACAATTGGCCGTACCCATGACTTGCACGCTTCTGTGCTGCACTTTGAGAGTCCCCGCCATCGCTCAACTTCAATTTTCTGAGAGTTTCCTCAAGATATTGAATGTTCTGTTGAGCCTCTCTTATGTTGGTGTTACATTTCTGGATCACCATGACATTTTCGGTCTTTTTCTTCAGCTGCGTTGCACCATGAATGATGTTCTTCTCGCGTTCCACTTTGCGCCGGATTTCTTGCTCCACCTGGCTCAGCATGTTGAGCTGCCGATACTTTTCAATGTATAAAGCTTTAAATCGGCCGTTTGGAGTGGTTTGGACAAGAAGTCAACAGCAGATCAAACTCAAACAGACGTTCCAGAATCCTAATCAAACTGGTCAATCTTATAGCTCAAAACAAACGCTAAAGCCACAAGAACTTCGAAAGCGGTCAAATAGATTGAGCTTAGTAGATATCCAGTATATTTGCTACTTCCAGAGTAACGATTGATTACCTTTGAGTTGCTTCAAAAGTTCTTGTTTCGAGAATTCATTTGATCTTAATACAAAGATGTTGGCAATGATGGCTTATAGGATCAAGAAAAAGTGACACGTGACCTGGGAACGACAAGCAGCAGAGAAGATGGGTGAACTCCGGTGTTAGTTCGGTAAGAGAATCAAGTTTTGAACTCCACTTGTTGTTAACTCGCAGGTTGTTTTGAGAACTCTCAATCTGGTTTCTGAATCCCAAGCCTCTTTCATACAGATGGATTTTGTCGAATTTTGTTGGCAACAACTAAGAGACGTCGTCAATCAAACTGAAATTCGGGTTCTAAATGGTTGAAAAATTTAGGTAATCGGATAGTACACAATACTAAATTCCATCTTATTGTGCTTTAATCTTTCTTTCAGAAACTCGTGTCCCTATGTCTTCTCGTGATCGAAAACATGGTTTAATCACAACTTCATCGAATCCAAATGCCGAGTTGGTTGATGACTGGGTTTGGTGACGGCAACGTAATTGTAATTCACGCAGTGTTCAGCAAGGCCACCTTTCCTATGACGAAAACATGATTCAAGGGAATTCGGTCTTTTTCTGGTAGGATC
The DNA here is from genome assembly GCA_900074735.1 of Lachancea sp. 'fantastica'. Taxonomy (NCBI): domain Eukaryota; kingdom Fungi; phylum Ascomycota; class Saccharomycetes; order Saccharomycetales; family Saccharomycetaceae; genus Lachancea; species Lachancea sp. 'fantastica'. The sequence continues at coordinate 419,132 of LT598471.1, forward strand.
ATAATGTTCTGAAATGCATTGCGTGTAAACCAAATTCGCCCCTGATGAAAGATCCATAGCTACTGAGCCTTGGCTCATACGTGATAGAACAGTCAACGGTAGCACCAACAGCTTTCAAATTTTTTGCTCGGGAGCTACACCATCACAGTGCGCTGCAACGACACGAACAACCTGGAACAGGACAGGCGTTGTGTTTCTCGAACCATTCTTCTGCATGACCCGCGTGCATGCCGTGGTTGCAAGCTAGGCAGAAGCTAAACCATTCGTTCAACTTGAGCCTACGTGCTTCATCCATTTGACCCTCATCCTGGGCATCCTGGTTCGCGGTTCGCCCATTGATAACAATAGGCAGATTGGCTGTTCCTAGAGGCAGTAAACAGATAGCACAACGTGGGAATGGCGTGCCGCAATGAGGACAGGAGTGTTTCTGGGCTGCAGCATTCGATGGCGAAGTATTGTTGAAACCAAATTTTTTAAAGTTTGCACCAGCCCCAAAACTTTTCCCCTTATTAGAGGTAGGTGCTGTAGAAGAGCCCTCTACAGGATTGTTGATGTTTTTGTTGCATTTCAGGCACTGGATGTAAAGCTGTCTAGGTCTGCAGTTGCCTTGTGAAAAAGAAAGAGTACTTCTGGCTAGCTTTCCACGTAGAACATCAAATTTGGCTCTAACGGAAAACAGTTCCCAAGAATTGAGCATTGTCCGGTACGCGTGCACCCACTCATCAACTTGCGAACTTTTGAAATAACGAGGGCAGCCGTAAATCGATAAAAGTGCAGCGGTTTGAACATCACTAGTCTTGTTGACGTATGACTGCAACAGTTTCACACCACTTGGAGTAATACCTGTTAAAATCAAACCTTCCAGCTCACCGTTTGATATAACTGAATCAGCTGTTCTTTCTAAAAATCTTGTTAGATCCTTGTCATTCAGAGACCTCAATGCCACGCCTAATCTTTCCCTTAGTGAAATGGCAGACTCAGATAGAATATCCCACCAATCATTATCAGCAATGAAGCCGAATATAACCCTTAGATAGGGATCATCGAGCTCAGACGACATTTTTCTGCATTGCTGTCGCCAAGCATTATTCCCAGGCTGGTCTTTATAAGCAAGGTAGCCGGCTATGGCTGTTGCAATCAAACGCAATCTCTCTTTCTTGGCAGAGCTCAATATTTCAATGGCTTTCGTGACGTCGCCGAAGAAGACAGCCCAACCTGCGGCCTTCTCATATAGGTTAGCCTTGATTAATCCTTGATACTTCGCCTCATACTCTGACGGATGCAGATCCCATCCTGAAATAATCATGCACAGTCTTCGTTGAATAGGCTTTGTCGAATTAGCGAAGGATATAGCGCCACTAGATTCACCCATTTTAGATCTGTATTTCCCTCGCATTCGAACAATCTTTTCGAGTTCTCTGCCCAGCTGTTTCTCTGTTAGATTTGCTCCTCTGCTGTATCTGTCCTGTTGCGAGAGGCCATCTAGCCCATTCCATATTCCTAGTATACCTTCGTACCCAAGATCGAGTTCTCCAGAGACCATAGTTCCGTCGTCAACAGACGCCTTGACGATCGATAACCACCTCCACGTATTCCTTATGTAAGCATTGTTTTGCAGGGACTTTGATATATCAATGAATTCGACGGTCTTCAAAGGATCTAGACCATAATTATGCAAAGCACGTCTTTTCATTATCATGCTGATGTCGTTCTCGAGTAAACTCTCAGGTTTAAGCAGAAAGCCTAGTCCACCAACAGATGAATTGCGACTCCTTGACTCATGTTGATTTTGAGCATCTTTAGAATTCATTTCCAACAAGCTTGGGTCGTTTTTTTGATCTTCGTTCTTTTGCTCTTCTTCCTGATCACTTAGATCAAGATCCTCGAAAGAAAGGTTCTTCAAAGCAGCTGCCTTGTCTTCATTGGTCGTTTTCTCACTGAGATCAGCAATTTCGAGCTCTTCCACACTTGTTCTTTCATCATTTGCCATGAGAAGACTGTTATTACAATTAAACGCGATCCTTGATACACCACCTTTCAAGGCCATCCTGAATAGCGTACCAGACTGTCTCATGCATACGAAGTTAGCACAACCGTCTTCTCGCGGAATGTAATCGAACGTAACAACTCTGTCATAAGTTGTGTTTATGTCATGAACAGTAGAGACAAATAGTGATTCAATTTCCGTCCCGGTCTGCGGACTTGAACCTGATTCGTCTTTGATCAGAGTGGTCGGAAAGCTTCCTAGTCGCCATCTCCTAATAAGTTGGCCACCGTGTAGAGTAGTAAATTCATTATCGCGCACAGCTGACCAGCGGAAACATGAGTTGCTATATTTTCTCGACGCGACGCCTGCGCCCATCAATTTATCAAACTTTAAGAGGGGCTGTGTTTCCAGAGATTCGCTGGACGCCATACTTTGCCCCAATTTACGCCTATCCCATATCGCGAGCGTTCCATCGTCTCCGTAGGTTGTGAATTGCCAGACATTGTACGGGTTCACCTTTATATCGTAACATAAACGAGTTGGATGCTGATAACTCGGATTAGGTGATCTTAAATCAATCTCCTTCAATAGCTTGCTTGTACCTGCAATCAGTGTTGTATCATCCAAGAACTTGAGTGAAACGACAGTTTCATTCAAGCAGTAAGAAAAAGATGGGTTTACCACATTGGAGTCCGTGCTTTGATAGTTAACGTCCCACACTTGCAACGATGCATCGTGACGGTTGCGGTCAAGCCCCATCGCGATTAGACCGCTATTGCTCATTCCCAAAGTATTGACTGCACGTTGCTGCTTGGCCCTAACCTGAAGTTGTGTAGTGCCTTGTGCTGTGATGTCGTAAATCATGTTCATTATTCTCACCATTCCACTTCTTTCCCCTACGCTTACTAGTCCGAGGTCAGTTTCGGAGTAGTCTAAGCATGTAATCTTGTCGAAGTCCTTGACAACGTTGAGTCTTGTGATAGATTCGTCCCGCTCATCTTCTGGATTAACACTGTAATGGGCGACTTCGTCTCTGGTTGGGTTGACCGAGAGATAATCAAGCTTCCCATTTTGAGACCAGCTTGACACCCTTTTGATTAGGCCCATTGAATGCGAAACTGCTCTGACACTGATGTTGAAGGTCTCTTAAGTTTCGATCAGCGGGCTTGCGAGCTTTAGATTGGCAAATGCTTATAACACTGATCCGTTTGATGTGACGAGTCAGCCGCTTCAAGTGATGGTTTATGTTCCGGAGTCCTCACGATCCTCCAAATAAAGCCTTCCACAGCTTTTTGTTTTCTGTTTCTGATAGTGGTTTAATGGTTTCGAGCTCCTGTCTTTGCATTAGAGAGATTCCCTGCCATGGAGCGAAAACTATGCCATCATCAGTGGATGAGAAATCTTTAGTCAACCATTGTTGAATTTCAGACAGATCAACGGTTTTCAAGAGTACATGGACGTGTGCCTGTAACTTTTTGGCTTCAGCTTTAATTCTGCGACTGGCTTTTTCATCGGATTCGATTTCGCTGAAGTAGGCATCCATGAGTTGTTCGAAAAGTGCGAGACAATCCTCGCTTTCAGAGTCGTAAAGAATCTGGAGTTGACTAGTAAGGGCATCACGCGTCTTCTTTTCTTGCATCAATGTTCTATAGGAGGCATAGTTGTTCATCTTTTTCAAAATATACTCTCGAACAACAATTTTTGCAGGGTGAGTATAAAGGTCTTTGGCCTTTCGAACCGCACCGTCACGTAGCTGTAACGCCGTTTGTCTTTCGACAACAAGATCAGCCATCTCTTGTAGCTTTGTCACGTCGTTGGATAATACGCCCGCAAGCTCAACACGTCGGTTTATTTCGTCCATTGTAAAAGAACCAAAGGATGATGGATCAAACTTTCTTACGAGTGGCGCACCTCGCTTCAACTCTCGCTTCATCGACCAATATTTGCATAGATCTGTGGACAGATTCGAGCTATTCTCAACCTTGAATATGTCCAGCACTTCTTGCACCAGCCGTGCGAAAACTTGGGGAGCAATTGGAGTCCCACGATTTGTCGTCCATTTTCCCTTAGTATTAGAATCAGACTTGTGCTTTTTAGATACGGGGATTACACTCCCAGCGCTTGAAGTGCTATCGGCCGCTGCAAAGTAATTTCTGGTCTTTGCGATACCTTCTTTACAATCCGGCCAGCCCGCGGGGGAATGTCTGTCACAGAAGCTCTGTAGTGTGAGTCCAGCTGAGTTTGATGAGATCTCCACTATTGAAGAAGAACCAAAGTCCATGTAAAGACCGGCTCTTTTGGCACACGTTACATGAAAGGCGGCAAAGCAGCTCTTGTTCGAGCACTGTATACACGCTCCAACTTTTAACTTGCATATATAGCAGGTTAGCTTCCACCTCGATCGCGGTATCAATTCTATGCCATCTATGGGCTCCATGTAGTGGGAGTTGACGAAAAACAGCTCTGGAATCCAAAGTCCACATACAACGTGGCCCCAAGAACCCCGATCCGTCTGCTTGAAGGCGCCAGTGTAACTCGGACAAAACAGACAGTTGATCTTCCTATTTCGAGATATCATGCATCTGCGGCATAACCATTGTCCCTCGGGAATGAACACCACACCGTAGCACTCTTGGTGGACTGCGACATCGCATCCATCACAGAACACAATTGCATTCGAATTATCACACTCACTCAACCCACAAACCGCACAAGGCTGATCAACAACGTAGCCAGTGCCGTCATCAGACCCGAAGCTCTCGTAGTGGGCCCAGGCGGCTCTCGTTTCCCGCGTCGAAATCTCAGAAGTGGTAGGTATTCTGGGTGGGATCTTTTTTTCCAGATGGAACCACTCCGTTTCCAGCACGCTCATAACAATCTCAAAGATCTCGTGTGTAAGGTAGTATCGTGGATCTAGTATGCGGAGTTCGTTGAGATACCTTAGATACAGATCGTCTTGCTCGTCCATGTCGTATTCGACCTTGAAATTTGACTGGTATCGAGAGATATTTTTCAGCGGATTAGGTTTCAGTGCAGCAAAACTATCCGTCCTTTTGATGTAAGGTGTCACAGTCTCGTCAAAATTGTTTATCGGAGCTGCTGTCATGTAACCAAATTTTTGGTATGATCTTGAGATTCGAGGACTTTGCACCAAGCTTCCTATACTGAGTTTGCATTTTTTAAACCTGACCTGACTTTTGTCTAGCGCAATTCGTTCTACAGTTACTTTGTCCTTAAAGATGACCTGTTTTATGTGCGTCCTAGGACCAATTTTGCGGTCTTCATTGTCTTTGTGCCTCGGCAGTACCTGTTCATCTTTCTGATCATTATCATCCTTATTTGTGTCGAATTCCTCTTCTATCGGAGGCACAATGACCGGTAACAGTTCTTGTTGGTCAAGATCAGCGTAGAAGTCTGTAAAATGTTTCTCTTCTCGGAGTTTAGGTCCCTCATCCCTATAATTGTTTTTGGTCTCCTTCAAGGAGGGCATTGAATTGAAAATGCTATGCTTTTAGGCGGGAGGCTTCGTCTTTAACCGCTGGTCATCGCTAGATGTCCCTGTCTTGGCTCTATCGAGTGTTGGTATTTGAATCCATAATTGTAGTATCACCAGTCACGTGACCGATGTCTTCCTATTTTAATCTGATGGGAATAGTGAGTAGAGGTCATTGGGTGAGCTAGTGTTGGTGCTTCTTCAACGATCAAGACTCTGTATCGCACTATCGTATTTGGGAATTCTGTTTTCAATGTTGCTGTTCATTTTACTCTTCTCGACTGTCTTTAACGTAATGTAATGATTGTCGAGAGACTTTATTGAACCGGAGCGTAGAAACAAACGAAAAAAAACTTAAATATCGTCGTCACCCTCTCTCTCCAGGACTTCGACTTCTGGTCTTTTCAACCCTATTTACCTTTACAATAATCGTCTTTATTTGCCAAAATTCAGCAGGAAATCCGCTGCCGTTCCTTCGCCTTCTCCTCCAAACATTAGTTTGGCATTGTCTTCTGCTTCGATCAAGTCACCCGATAAAAACTGCTGGAGATCATCTTGTATTGTAGTCGACGGCGTCGACGATGAGTTGTCGCCCATGTACGAGGCCACTCTGGCATCGATGATCTGTTCCGGAGAAACGCTACTCCCGGTAGCGATATGAGCAGCTGCTGCCGTGTTACTAGTGCCGGTGGCCCCTGCTTGTAAAGAGGGCGTCTGGTGATTTTGGCGTTGTGCAATCGTCTCTAGACTTCGTATTTTCTGCAAAAGAAGCTGTCGTTTCCGGTTCTGCACCTCTAGCACTTGCTGGAGATACTGAAGATAGTCTGCTGACCGCGCCAATATGACACCTTTGTTCGGTTTGACTTCTTTACCCTTTTCATCGTAGTTGAGAAGGCTTGGAGGAACAATTTGGCTAAGTTCCTTGACCTTTTGTTTGATGAGCTCTCGTCGTCTTCTCTCCACAGCCTTGTGAAATTCGCGACGACGACGAATTCTTTCGTCTTGAGAAAGTGGTTGTGCCGCAAAACCGGCGGAATCTACCGAATGAGGTATTTGAACAGCTGGGCTGCCAACCGCTGATTGCGAAGCATGCTGGTTCCGCATTGAAGATGGTGTAAATGTTCCCTGTCGCAGATTATTCGGTGGAGACCGTAGACTAGATGACAAAAACTGGGAATACGACGCCAAATCCACTGATTCCCGCGGCTGGAATGATGACGACCGCGGGGACATGAAGTCGTTGGTCGCTACGCTCGACCCGAAAGAGGAAGAAACGTCGTCGGTGAAACTCGACAACTGGTCGTCATTCAACGTGTCTCTTTGATACGGATCGTGCTGGAATAAGAGACTTTCCATAAGATAATCCGGCGGTTGGGCAAATCGCTGGGTGGACGTATGCGTCAAGTTTTCGTCAATAGATTGCCCATGGTCGCTGCTACGCCGTATGACGTTTCTCAAGTGAGATATCGAATTTCTTTCGCCCCGCGTGTCTTGCAACGGAATATCCTCTCCAAAAGAGCTTCCCATACCCAGCTGGTTGCCGTAATACCCACCACCCTCAGTTGTGGTCATAGACCCACCGAAAGAATCCCCCATATTCCCATTCAGGTCGCCCAACCCTGCGTGTCCCAATAATTCTTTGATAAAATCCTCGTCGTCCTGTTTGAACTCCATATTCGTCGCTTCGAGATCCAGTTTAGTCCTACTTCAGCTTTTGACTTCAAGCTATTGACCCGAACACACTAGGCGGTCCCTTGTGGCCATGTGAGTTCCTTGAACAGCTGTTTGGTTCTCGAAGGTCTTTTAATAAGAAGAATATCTTATTGAATAACAAGTTCACTTTCTTATATTACAACACCAGCCTATATCGAAGAAATAGGTTTATCGACACTTTTAAGCGTAATTAGCCAGTTTTTGGACTGAATAAAGCACTGGATCGCGACTTTGAACACTACTACAAGATCTGTCCTTTTTTCAGCGTCCTTCTAGCGTCTTTTTGGCGGTTTTTAGCACACTTTATAACAAATCTACCTGTACAATTGTATATAACTTCGGGCATTGAGCCATGTCGTCACAACAAGAAGCATCGCTAAGAGACTCGTTGAACAGATGGAACGAGTCTCGCACGCAGCATTCGCAAGGGTTTAATGAGGGAGCTAAAACGTTGTTCGCTTCATGGGCTGATTCACTCAATAGCAGGGCTCACGATGTGTACCAGCGCCTGCCGATGACCCAGCAGGATTTGGTCCAAGACCAAGAGCCTACGTGGTTCACACTCTCGCGGGTAGAGAGATTATCGTTGTTTGTGTGTTGCATTTTGGGTTCTGTAGCGTGCTTCACGCTTTGTGCCTTTTTGCTGCCTGTTCTAGCAGTAAAGCCCCGAAAATTTGGACTTTTATGGTCTATGGCATCGCTGCTATTTGTGGGAGCATTTGGCGTGTTGCAAGGACCAGTCGCATACGCGAAACATATAACGTCGAGAGAGCGACTGCCATTCAGTGTATTCTTCTTCACTTCCTGTTCCTTGACGATTTACTTTGCTGCATTTCAAAAATCCACGCTACTCACCATTCCATGCGCTTTTTTGGAACTTATTGCTGTGATCTACTATGCAATCAGTTATTTCCCCTTTGGCGCCTCTGGTCTACGTATGATCAGTTCCGTTGGCATCAATCAAGCGAGAGGAGTGCTCAGAATTTGAAATGCGCACACGACGCACAATATGTACTGCTGAAATCGTTAAGGTCTTTGTACATCTAAAACTTGTATAGCCTAATCTACAACTGAACTCACGTCTATGTCTCGTAGCCTGGAGGATCGTCATCATCACTCTGTGAACCACGTACAGAACCTGGGCCATTCATGGGATGCTTGAAGGCGAACCCTTCCTTAAACAAGTTCGTTTCCGGTCCACCAGGATTCGCATTTATAAGACAATCGATGTTGCTATAACGCCTTTCCATATGGGGAGTGTTGAGCATTGGCGATTCCGATGTGTGGTTGTGTGTGGTTGCCCTTGAAAGCGACAATTGGTGGATAGACAAGTCGTCGGGCTCGTAGGATCCGACAAAGTTTGGAGTGCCAACGGGGGACACAAATGGAGAGGCCATTGGAGACCCAGGAACAGAAATAGCCTCCTCAAATGATGGAGGAGGAACAGTTTCGGGGAATTGCGACCTGGTTGCAACGTCGTATGTGGGTAGCTCGATGTTGGAAGTACCGCATAGATCGGAAACGATATATATCGGTGTATCAATCAGCACTTCATAGTGCTTCACAGCGTTGGACTTTTCATCAGCTTTCCTGCTGATACGTAGCATGATCTCGAGTTTATGCTTCACATGTATATTCTTGAAACTGACGCAATCCAAATAAAGACCACGCTTGGGTTCATTAACGCGACTATGAGCGTTGACCTTGAAGTTCGACGCAGACTTGAAGGACGTTCTAGATTTGTCACTTTCGAAAGGGCTGGGAGTAGATGCACGACGCGAAGCGAATGGTGCGTTGGCACGGCGACCGGCAAAAAATCCGATTACGCCAGACGCTGCACTATTTCTTCGAGGCAGCGGGCCGCTTGATGCAGTATGCGACTGGGAACCACTTGTGAATTCATCGATACCATACGGCGGTACGGCCTTCGAGGTTTTTTTATCGAGCATCGAAAATTTTGGGAAGCTTATTTTTGACTCAATGACTAAAGGGTCCACCAAATCGTGAGAAGATCCGCCAGTTTTGGTATCTGACGGTATACTAGAGAAGGATAAAAGATTTTCTGACCTGCAGTTGTCTATAACATCTTCTTTTATGGCTCTGCCACCCTTTTCTTTCGATCTGATCTCCCATAGCGGCAAAATCCGTTCTTGCTTTCTTCTGCAAACAAATTCTGAGTAATACGGGTTATAGGGATCATTTGCTATGGCTTCAGTCTGTTCGAATTCATACTCCAAATTTTTTGACACATATGTGATTTTTTCAATAACGCTTACTCTTATCCTCTTCACCGAAATATCCTTACTGATTGGGGAAAGCTTTATCTTGATTGGTACTTGACTGCCAGCCGGCACGTACTTCTTGAGTAATGAGACCTCGTACGACAGCGCATCATTCCAAACTCTGTTAATATAGACAGGCTTATCTGCGGTGAAATCGGAAATTTTTGGAGGAATGCGTACAACTTGAATCGTTTGTTCTGCCCTTATGAGATTTTTTTGGACCTGGTTTTTATCAGTTGTTGCGCTTTGAAATTGATCTCGCACCTTCCTTAACAGTTTGTTGCTGGAGAATTTGGTGTGGCTTGAAGGTTCCGCGGGCTGCTCTTCGGAAACGTGGGAGCCAGCAGAATGGGCTGAAGAAGTGTCACTCCTTGCATCTCCATGTGTCGGCCCAGTCGACGACAGCTTTGTAGCACAACGAAACTGATAGCTCACTCGTCCTGACGGCAAATATAGCGTCTCTGGGATAGTGCAAGAGAAAAACACTGGTAATAAAAACACATATTCACCCGATTGAAAAGTCTGCTCCCTGCCTGAGGTATCAAGGCTTGCAGAGAGTAAAGCATTAGAGTCCTTTCTGTTCGTGTAGCCCTGAGTTGCTAAGTCTGCCTTGTTCTTGAAAAGAGCTGATTTTATGGAGGTCTCGGACTGTTCGACGATCTTGTTCTTGGTAGACAGGTTACGCGGGACGTAAAGATTGTAATTACTTTCTGTGAGATCCCATTGTAATTCGCCTAACGTATAATACTCTTCGTTGGTTGTTTTTTGTGGTGGTACGCCGTGCTGCCAGTATACGCGAACTTTCGAATATAGCTCCGCTTTGAGTTTCGTCACAGTTGTTGGGCTTTTGAATGAAACGATGACGGCTAAATTGAAAAGAACATTCTTGCCGTCTGCGTCAATAGGAGTACTTTCACGCGTATCCGCAACACCACTGTTTCTGGAATCTGACTGTTGACCATTGGGGACCATTGAGGAGTTTTCATCATGGTTAGAGGGATCAGGACGATCCAGTGACGTTTCGGTACCATTAAGCATCGCCAAATGACTCAAGTATTCGTCGTCCTGGGAAGATATTGTGGGCAGAAAAACAACTTCCGAAGATGTCGCGAGAGAAATATTCATATCTTTATTGAACGACAAAACCTTCGGGTGGAGAAATCCTCTTTCTCCAAGGTATTCTAACAGATATTTTCGACCACTAACGAGATTTGCCGGCAGTTTTGACGTATGAAAACTGAAATCGCTATGCAGCTCATCTGACTCCGAAAAGTTCTCCCCCGACTCGGTATCGGCCTCTTCATATTCGTCCTCACTGAATACTGGCCTGGAAGCATTTTCTGCCAAAGCCAACTCGTTGGGGGCAACTCCATAATCGTCACAGCCATGTGACAGACGTGGCGATCCTCCATGAAACATCAGGGAGCTATGTAGAGCAGCAAGACTAGCCCCCGGGGCTATACCAATGTGTGAGTTCGAACGTGGGTGGCTGTTTGCAGAGGTCATATTGGTGGAACCACTTCGGGCCATATTAGTGGAACCACTTCGGATCATACTAGTGAGAGCGTGTTTGACCGAAGAAGACCTTCGGCGTACCACATGCTCATTCGGTTCGGGGCCCACCCTTTGATCATCCACCATAGCGAACGGTTTTGGATGCGAAAAGGGCATCTTCAAGTGGATTTGAAATATCGAAAAGATATATGGAGTGAGTCGAAATGCTGCTTTTTCGATGAGAAAATCGAAAAGGGTATCCCTGATAAATCTTGACTAGCCCTTGATTATGACACCGACTAGAAGATCTGTGTGTTTCACCAAGTTGCTTGGGCTAGACCTTTATTTCTAGGCTAGCGCTTTTTTGACGGTGAAATTTAGTCGTTGAAGCGTTGGGGAACGTCTTTCCTCGGAAATGAAAGAGACGAATTTCCAACCAGTCTCTTCTTGACTTTTTAGTCTAATATCGAAGCCCAGTCGAAACTCCGGAACAAAACTGAAGTAACAATGCTGGTTTGCACAAGTGAAATGTCCATGTCGTTCATATATCTCTTTAATTTGAACAAAATCCACGATAGCCATGGTCACCTGATAAGAGACGAGCGATGAGCTGTTAAACACACATGAGATCTGGAGATGTTTAACCAGATGAGTTAAATCTCTTCCATAATTGATCAATTCTATCAGTTGCTCAAAGTTGTGACGTCAAATATCCTAGTTTCCCATTGTAGCGGTCAGTCAGTCTCTGTTTGAAGGTTTAAAACTAGTAACCTGGGGTTTTGAAGTTACTACTTAGGGCGAAGCCTTAGCGAGCTTAATGAACTAGTCCAATTCCTCACGAAACGAGTTCTAGGTAGACGAAAATTTGAGCGAAAATTTGGGCCCAGGTTGGGCCAAATAATCTGGCTTTCACGTATCAGACTCAACAAATAAAATCCGTTTGTTCAGCATGATTGGCGAACTTTTTCCCACGCCCGTGAAACTGTCACTCGCATTGAGTTAGCCGTTTTTCAACCACATCACCAAATTGAGAATCGGTGGGTCGGTGGGTGAGAAAAGATACACCGATCAACTTAGCTGGGGAATGACTATTGAAACACCAAAACAAGTCCGTTGCAAGACACACAGCAGGAAAGAAGCTTAAAGGCCTTTCATATTTTCACATACATCCTGTAAGTCTTTTAACATGAAAAAGCACATTTGTAGTTCGGTATTGTCAAAAACCCTTCTTTCACGCTACAGAAGGTCTTAGAATCGCAAAAGATAAGCATTATAGCATCGTTAAGCGCGCAATCAAAGCTGAGTGCAGCCATTGGTAGTCAAATTTATCGAGACAGCTATGTCATTCTTTCAATCAACAATTAGCTTGATTCTTTAGTCGACTTTTCGTCTAGTAACTGTTATTCCTATTTAAAGATGTGTTAAATTTCCAATTTCAATTACAGCTAGCTTCGATCCTATCAAAAGCTACAATAAAAAGAGAACACTGAACCTTGTTTCGATCCTTCTAGAGTCCATTTTATATCGTCTAAAATGGGATCTCTTCGAACTTTCATCAAGGATGTTCGAGCGGCCAAAACTTTGGCGGAAGAAAGGGCAATTGTAACGAAAGAATCGGCAAGAATCCGTACCAAACTCAAAGACGACCACTTAGCATCAGACAAAAAAAGGAAGAATATCCACAAGCTTCTGTATTTACACATTTTAGGTGAGAAAACGCACTTTGCTCAAGTTGAATGCATCAATCTCATCGCTTCGGATGATTTCCGTAACAAAAGGCTTGGCTATTTGGCTGCAATGATATTGCTGGACGAACATCAAGAGATCTTGACGCTGCTTACAAACATGCTGAACAACGATCTCAACAATCCGAATCGATACGTGGTTTCCATGGCTCTATCAACACTGGGATCGCTCACATCGCCAGAACTCGCTCGCGATCTGTATCCTGACGTTGAAAACATTTTGGCACGTTCCTCGGACGAATTTTTGGTGAAAAAAGCGCTACAATGTGCTGCTAAACTTGTCGAGAGAGACGTCACTTTATTGGAAATTTTCTTTCCCTATGTGGGGACAATTTTGAGATCGTCCCAGCTAAGCACTCATGGGACCCTGTTGGGTGTGGCTAAGCTTTGTCAGGCTGCGGTTCTCTGCCGATCGGACTACGAATACGACAACTATCCTGAGATCTTACTATCCATTGTGGACCAAATCCCACAGCTGTTCTCAGTTCTTCAAGACATAAATTCTACCAGTTTCAGTCCCGAGTATGACGTTAGTGGAACATGCGATCCCTTTTTGCAAGTCGAGCTCCTCTACACACTACGTTTGTTGTTCGAAAATGCGCCTCAAGAAACCGCCCAGTACAAGAATAAATTGAGCGACATGCTCACCAAAATTGCCACAAATTCCGATGGCTCTAAAAATTCAGCACACGCAGTGCTCTACGAGTGCGTCCGCACAATTTTTGCGCTTCAGCTCGACCCTTCATTAATAGTCCTCGGCGTGAATGTGCTTGCTAAATTCCTGTCAGGAAAAGATAACAACACCAAGTATGTTGCCCTTAACACATTACTTCAAGTTGTTCCTCAAGAGCCGATGGCAGTTCAAAAGCATCGAAAATTTATTTCAAGATGCTTGTTCGATCCCGACATCTCAATTCGGATTAGAGCAGTAGATCTCAGTTTTGCTATACTGAACGAGTCGAACTTGAAAGAAGTTGTCAACGAGCTTGTTGCTTTCCTAAAGCTATCGGGAGAGCAGGATAGGGATCTCATTATCAACATTGTTGATCAGCTTATCAATAAATTCGATCTATATGCACTTGAAGGTGATCTCTGGGCAATTGAGATAATGGTTGAAATTGTTAAGATTGTCGGTCAACACATTTCCTTCGAAAAAGTGAGCGATGTTATGGTGATGATCAATAACTCTCAAGTTTTGGGTCAAAAAATGCAACTCATCAAAGAGATGATAGAACTTTCTTTGGGCAAGCGGAATGAAGCTCTAGACGGTGAGAACTTGGGATGGAGGCTTCTGAGCGTATGGTGCATAGGTGAATACGGAGACGTTTTGCTGCAGAAGAATATGTTCCTTGATACAGAGTTGACAAACTTTTTGGGTCTGCTCAATGGGATATATTCTGCAAATACCAAGCTTATCAGTTACATCTTAACCGCTGCTTTGAAATTGTCATCGAAGATCCAGAATTCGTCTTGCATCGAGGACTTACGTCAGTTGATAGAGGGACACACCAAGGACACGAATCTATTACTGCAATCCAAAAGTGTTCAATACTCCGTAATTTTAAATCAACCGGCCAGTCAAAGACATGATATATTGGGGGCAATGCCGCTTTTCGAAAAAAGCTCGAAGAATGGTAACGTTTCTCAGAGCGAGAAGCCGAAATCCAAACCAGAGAGTCAAAATGTTCTGCTGGATCTTTTGGAAGGCACGTCTGGCACTACAGATAAAAACGATTCTCAAGCCTTGCTTGATATTTTTGGCAATATGCCGCAAGAAGGTGCTACTGCTGATAGCAAAACGTCATCGAGTTCTGCCGCCCGCATTAGTGTCCCCGAAGATGCCATTCAAACTTACCAGTCGAACGAAATACAGGTATTTTTCAGAACCGTTAACGTGGTACCTGCGGAAGCGCGATTGGAACTATATATCGAAGGACACGCTGAAATCAAGAATTTGCAGATCTTGGCTGCAGTTTCGAAGACGCAAAAACTTACAATGGGTCATTTGTCCAGCGCCTCGATCAGCGCAGGCCAGGTTTGTCAACAAGACATCAAAGTGAGTGGATCAGGGAAACTCAAATTGAGGATAAAGCTAGTGTACGAGGGATCATCCGGTACTGTCACCGAACAGTTTGACCACAAGTTTGATCAGAGTTTGTAAAAAGAATGTTAAACAAAAACTTATAGTAGATACGAAAATAATACGTTCTTCGTCCCATCAAGCTTCAAAGAACGGACCCTTGAGGAATGATCTGAGAGACTTTTGGTGGAGGCGATAAGATAAGTCGTGAGTCGTCTAGTAATGTTTGAAGCTCAAATCTGATGAGATTCAAAACCAGAAGTCTTGCCGTGAGACGTCAAGTTTTCCATTTTGGAGCCGATGTCACCGGTCTTGGCAGAGTGAGGTGTTTTAATGTACTTTTGGGAGACTGGTTCCAAAATCGTCTTGTAAACGTATTTGGCACCGTTGGTTTGGGGCAAAGCCAAGTACACCAACAATAGGGTCTTGAGGAACCAGTAGAATGGAATCCAGTAGAGAATGGCCTTCGACCAGAACTCAATCACGTTCAAAAACGCAAATACCACCCAGTAGGTAAGCAGTTCCGTGTCATCTGCCGACGCAGTCGTTCTGAGTGCGATTAGCGAATAATACGCTGGGACCACGAATCCCACGAAATTCGACAAAATCTCACCGATTCCACCAACATTGATGAAAATTAGCAACAAATACAAGGATGCAGCGCCCAAAACACCATAAGATTTTGGCAATTTGGTTTTTGCCTCAAATTGTTGCAGCAGACCGTTTCCGGCAAATTTCTACTTCAAAAGTTAGTAAACTTATATCAGAGGAATGTAGTGTGGATTTGAAAAATCAAGAATTCTCGCATAAGATGTCTAACGTACTTGGTCCAAAGTTTTCAATTCGTCTTGGAAAACTTTAACGTAGTCACCCATTTTAAACAATTCAAATTTATTGTATGAATATACTAAAACTGGTTTCAATGGCTACTACGGGTGAAGTTTGAAGTTGTTGATCCCTTGGTCTATTTTATACCTTTTTTCCAGCTATTCGGAGCTTAAAGCAAAAATATTCAAAAACGTGACGTAAAAAAACCATATGGGCTGACAATTTTTTCAACTGTTCAAGAAATTAGCGGATTTAGCTCAGTTGGGAGAGCGCCAGACTGAAGAAAAACTTCGGTCGAATTTGATATCTGAAGGTCCTGTGTTCGATCCACAGAATTCGCAACTTTTAATTTTTTTGGCTACATGGTAAGAACACCTAAGGGTAGTTATACTTTATGTTGTACTCTATGCAGTGTGTAGCGTACATTGGTTGATGTGTAGATGTAGTGGGTTTATGCAGGGAATGCCTGTTTTCTGTTTCCCGTTTTCTGTTCTTTGACTTCGATCAATATAGTGCAATTTCCTTGATCGTGGCACCTTTAGGATCATCGTCTTGATCGTAAGTGCCATGCACACTGAAAACGACAAATCGAGAGGGTGGCCAACCGTGACCGTTCGTAATGGTGCAATTTTCGTAGTTGAAGTCGAAATTCGTGATGTTGGAACGTGGAATCTCGATTCGATCTTCATACGCGTCGTCGTGCGTATAGGGCAGCGACGGCTCCACTCTTAGATTACGCAGAATCGTCACAAACTTGCTTTTCAAAAGCGTTGAGTCCGGCGACATTTTCGAAAGTTTTGCGATGTCGAGACGCTGTGACCGGAACAGTTCCCAGCGGTAGTCCTCTTCGGCCTCTGTGATGTCGAAAATGGTCTCTTTCGTCTCTCTTAGTTTCAATTTCACGTCCCGCGCGGGGCCTGATATGCCCATGATTTCAGTTTCTGTGTCGGGTCCCGAGGTCCTGATAATCGAGGAGGCATTGCAAAGCGCCTCTTCTATATCTCCAGCGTACGGTAATACAGAAACGGAAATGTTTTGGGCAGGCCGTTTTCCCCACAAAATGCTGCCGCCTGTTAATGTGTGCTTGTTGTCCACGCCAAGATCAATCAAAATTCTGGCGTTCTCACTTTTCCGAAGCGGTTGCCAATGCGTAAAATTGTTACCATCGATGACGGAATAAATGACATCGCCTGGCACCCCGGTGGTGAAGTTTGTCACTTGCTTTCCTTCTGCGAGATTGTTATCGATATTCAAAAGTGGGTTAAACATTTTGATGGAAATATTGTGACCTGGCTCCAAAGTAACATGAGTTACAGGCAATCTAGTATGTGTTCGTTTTCTGGAAGCCTCAGGGCTCACAACAAGCCTGTCGTGAATGACATTTCGATCCAGCACTTTTATTTTTATCGGTTGATCGCCGCATTTGTGCGTAATCGTAGCATTTTCGTCCCCCAATACAACGTCGAACACTTGTCCCATGTACTTGAAATCTGTGATTTTTATGCCGCCTGGAAGAAGAGGAAGCCTTGTTGGGTTGAACTTCAAAAATCTTGTCATTCGACCGGTAGTCGGATCAGTCTCATATGAATAACGTAGTCCTGTCAATCCGAACAGAATACTCTGTAGATAGCCTCCATTTCCCGTGAGAAATGGAAAAGCAGGTTGCGTTAAACCATTCGTTAAAAAGTTGTCGTCACTCTGTTCACTGAATTGAACAAATGGCGCTCTCACATAGGGCAACACTGACTTGTACAAATAACTTTGAGAGGAGCAGCCATGGTTGAGCAGTCCAGCTGCTGCTGCCACGAAAACGGGGTATGTCATTGCGGGCCCTGATGCCGACTGACGCTCCGAATAGTAATACAAGTTCTTGATTGCATTATTCAAAATGGTTTCATCCGTGATATAACCGAGTGGGTACGTCATCAGCACAACGTCAGCTTGTTTGATTTCGACAGAAGAATTCATGTTCGAATATTCCAATGTTATGTCCGAATCTGCAATTGGAATCAACACCTTTTTTTGAACTTCCTTCCATTTGGGATCGACGTCTTCTTTCAAATGATTGCCGATGTCCGTTGCCCATTTCAGCAAAGTTTTGATCCCAGCATTAGTGAATGCCCCATTGTCGACAAAGTTAGCATACTCATCAGGGTCCGTCATGTTGTGCGTCTCGTAAGCATCCAGCTCTGGATTGTATTGCACGTATGCAGTGAAGAAAGTGGCCGCATCTCTTACCAAAGGCCAGGTGGTATTCCTTAAATATTCGTCATCTACGCCGCTGGCACCATTCAGGTAAATGAGAAATGATGCCATGGCAATATCGATGTTAATATGGTATTCGTAGTCAACGCAAGGACCCGTGGAAGTGCAATTCGCAAAACGTCCAGTCGTCCAAGGATAAATAGCTCCTGGATATCCATTATCGCGTGCATTAATCCTAGCTTGATCATGCATTGACATCCGGTAAGTTACCATATGTCGGGCAATTTCCGGAAAGAATGGAAGAAGCGCAGGCATAATCCAAAGATCAGCATCCCAGAATACTAAGCCAGCGTAAGAATCTGAACTGATGCCAGATGCTGGTACAGGCAATCCTCGATCTTGAGACACATTGAATTTCCGGGTATTGCTCAACAAATGGAACACTGATGACCTAGCCGATAACTCAAGTAAGCTGTCTGATGGTATTTCTATCGT
Source organism: Lachancea sp. 'fantastica' (assembly GCA_900074735.1). NCBI lineage: Eukaryota > Fungi > Ascomycota > Saccharomycetes > Saccharomycetales > Saccharomycetaceae > Lachancea > Lachancea sp. 'fantastica'. Next base: position 437,454 of record LT598471.1, read on the forward strand.
GGCGTTTGCGTAGATCTGAACCCAGGCATCATGGTGCCATTTAGTCAAATCATCGTAACGTCCAAAATATTGATGGACCAAGTCCTTTGCAGTATCCAAATTCGATACCGTTTTATCGTAACGGTCATATTCTGACGACATTATTCCCACATACTTGGTGATTGTTACCGACGGATTTTCAGAGGTAAGCTGCAAAAAGCGCTTATTTGTGACAGATGTGTTAGTTACTTGGTACACCACCCCGTCCAAATTCGACTCATGAGATGACACTTGCAGAGACGAATACATGGCCGCCGATGAGTAGGGGACGTTATCTGGTTCAACTATCATGTAAATTCCATCAGAGTCATACCCCAGATCTCTCAGGTATGTTCTTTGCGATGTGGAATGGTTTAGAACGTCGAACAATTGTAAGTCCATCTGCTGGCTTCTTCCAGGATTGTCGGGGATCAAAGAAAGCTCTAACTGCACAATTCCAAGTGGATGAAGCATTCGGTGGGCGAAAATTGTGGACTTGACATGTATTGTACTGAGCCAGTCTAGCTCCGTCGTTACTTCACCCGTAAGCATGGAGAGGTTTTGTCGGTAATTAGAGACCTGATCTGCGTGCACGCTTTGGGCGTCAAAACGAGCACTGTTGTCTCTTATAGAGAAGCTTAGATCCGTCCATTGTGGGATGGCAGCCAGAGCGGTAGAATACCCATTTTTGTCCAACTCCGGGAAATTTGTGGAATTGAGTTCGGGCTCTAAGGCGTAAAAGTCCGAGACAAATGCACCAGCAAACCGTCTGTTTCTTAATGGCCAGCCGTTGTTCAGGGCCCCGGGCACTAAGCGATCGGGGATCCAAATGTTGAAGGTGTCCGGAGCAAAGCCGAACCCCACGTTGGGTATACGACTGCCTATGTATCCGTTGGCGACGTAGGGCTGTCGGGAATATGTATTTTCTGAAAAAAAGGTGGTTCCCACTGTCCACGTATCTTCGTCGTAGTACGTGTCTTGAGAATCACTCAGCAATTCGTAAAGGTTTTCTGAACTCCGTCTTCTGCGCTCCAGGCGATCATCGTGGAACTTTCTTCGACTACGAAACACGCGACAGGGAATACGACCGGCTTTCGGCACTTCCCGCAACAACAGCCAACTGCCCACCAAGCTCACCAGAAGTAGAATGCCCATCATGCATCCCTTACGGGGTCTACCAGGTTCCTTGGACATGGCTCGGTATCGAATGAGACGCTGGTAGCAGTGGTCAGTCACTGGTCAGTCACTGGTCAGATGTAGGCTATCAAAGTTTAGATACAATAGATATAATGGGTGGCTCAGCGTTGTACCGTGACCAAATCTGAACTTAAGTCGATGAAAAGACGATCTCAGTCTAGAAAGGTGAGAGGACGACTCTGGCAGCCCTAGTTGCCAAATTTCGCAGTGATTTGCTTTATATACAAACAAACGGTTATGTAGATCTAGAAAACCGCTTAGGGAGATGAGTTGAAGGCGATGAGTGACTAGTTTGTAGTATTTTGTAGTGTGTAAATCTTAATTTATATATATATATATTGTCATTTAATAAAATATAGATTTAGTTCTCTTATGCATAGAACATCAATTAATGTCGTCGTTCTGAGTTACCACATCCAAGAGTAATAGCGACGAATCGTATTCGAGATTTAGAACGATAGGTGGCTTTCCCTCGGCGGATGCCTAGTCAATAACTTTATGCTCCAGTATTTATGTGGAAAGCGTGTAATTAATGTGAAAGAATCCTATAACGTGGCGGGAATCGACGTGAAGTGATTGTGTTTTTCAACTGAAATTCTTCAATGTTTTTGAAGATCTACAAGAAAGTGCTGTGGAAATTTGTCTCCGCGCATTGTGGATTGTTGGCCATTTTCTATAGAGATTGGTTTTAGCAGAAAAGTCTTTAATTATGTAGGATGACCGGTTATATTGGCAGCACGTCGCAAAGCTTCGAGGAAATGAGTCTAAATTGCAAAAAGAAGACACAGTGGGGCCTGTAAATTGGTGCGAAAATAGCAGACCACTTTAATGGACTGTGCCAAGAAACGAGAGCGTGTGCGAGTTTGGTGAGGAATGTTGTGGGTATGCGTGTCATTTGATACGAGCTTGTCATACGTGACTAGCCAGGACAAAGTGATCTATCTTGACCTAATACCCAATGAGCTAGTTCCTGATGCGGATACTCATGAAAATGACGTTAGCACAACAAAGCAGCTTGGTCGGTGATAACTGTGAAGGAGATTGGATAATTTTGTAGAATACGCCTCAGGCAATTTGTCATGGATGGAGTGTTTTTGAAGTTCGTGTCGTAGGCTTCAGCTCCAGAAGTCATGTTATGATCCGAAAACATAAATTTAAACCAGTAAACAAATTTTTTCTAAACAAGACATGCCATCGTCATTGAGCATTTCCATTGAAATTTTGCATGAAATAAGACTGTAAAAAGACAACTGTTGGGGCTAGAAATATAAAATGTTCATTGCAGATAGTCACGTGATAGATGTCACAACGGTTTTTTTTTGGGATTGACAGTCAAGATTTACGTTATAAAGCTATGGGTGAGCCCAACTCTACAGTGGTTCATCCAGCAGACGAATCCTGGATATGAAAACAGGCTTGTACTTCAAAAGGAGAGGTCCTATTTTGGTGACCCGTGTTCCTCCGTTTAGGACTTCTGTGATCAAAGGATTTTAGATCACGTGATGTACTATACCACAGAGAGTTTGATAAAATGCAGAATGGATAGGGTTGCCAGGTGGCTAGGTGGTCGACATACCTGAATTTTGCGTTGTAAATGGCAATTCCAGAGACTTAATTTTGTTTCTTGAATTCTGACACCCGGTTAAAATTGGGTGATACCCATTCTAAAAACCTGTCATGTACTACGAAAACGCACATCTGGCTTTGGATCTATCGTCATCATTGCAAGACAATACTCTATACGCAAACGAGGGAATTTTCTCTAGTTTATTCGCATTTGAATTCTCTCTAGACAGAAAGAAAGATTTCTTGTATCCGCATGAACAAGCTGATTTGTTGATTTTTTATTGAGTTGATCACGTGACCAAGATCACTGTCCACGAATCTGACGTTTACGCCCCAGGAACAGCATTTTGAGATGCACAATTCGGCATGCTTGGGACGAAGTTTTTTCCCAGCTAGTTTCAAATGGAATCAGTCCAGGAAACCATTTAAGAAGAAAAATCCCGATTTACGAGGCTCGACAAGGGACAAAACCTCCACAAATTTTTTCACTCACTGAATAACTCAATTATTCAATTTTTTTCTTAAAAGTTCGAAAACATTAGCTTTCAATTACCAACATCTTAAAGTCTTCTTTTTCCCTCCTATCTCTCTCTCTCTCTCTCTCTCTCTTTACCATTATTCTGTCACTGTCACCAGTCACGTGCTCAACTCCCCACAGCCAATCACGTCGTTTCCAGATCACGCGACCAGATTCATTCCTCTATTACCCGCACACGAACCCGGAATCTCAATTCTGATTGGCTATACCATACTTAAACCCATTTTGAAAGAAATTTTCGAATCCACCTACCATCACCGGGTGGAAAAAAAAACTAACCTTTAAGCTCAATCTTGCAAACTTTAACAACTAAACGTTTCACAGAGTTTCAAGAAATCAAGGCCAAAATAGGTTCAATTTCTCCGTTCTCACGACCTAATTCTTCGGAACTTATAACACTATCATCATCCTAAATCCCAATTCCAATTGGTTGTGCTTGATTGTGGTTAAAATTCTGAATTTTACTTTCTTATATATTCCCAATCCCAATCGATTTTTTTTGCTTGGTCGTTATACCTTTTGCCTAGCCCAGCCTAGCCCTTAGAGTTTTTGAGAATCAGGATTCTGAAAGAAAAGACAGGAACTTATACTACCAAAAAATGTTGTCCCGTTACTCTGTTGTGCGTAATGCGGCAAGAACCATTGCCAGAGTTGGTGTGGCCCGTACAATGAGACCAGTTGCGGCCACCATGATCGCTGGATCGAGACGTTGTGCTTCGGCCAAGGCTCAGCCCACAGAAGTGTCGTCAATCTTGGAAGAGCGTATCCGTGGTGTGTCAGAAGAGACCAACTTGAACGAAACCGGTCGTGTTTTGTCGGTGGGTGACGGTATTGCCCGTGTTTTTGGTCTAAACAACGTTCAGGCCGAAGAATTGGTGGAATTCTCGTCCGGTGTCAAAGGTATGGCTCTGAACTTGGAACCAGGCCAAGTGGGTATCGTGTTGTTCGGTTCTGACCGTTTGATCAAGGAAGGTGAGGTGGTGAAGCGTACAGGCCAGATTGTGGACGTTCCAGTGGGTCCAGCCATGTTGGGTCGTGTTGTCGACGCTTTGGGTGCTCCAATCGATGGTAAGGGACCTATCAAGGCTGCCGGCCGTTCCCGTGCCCAGGTCAAGGCCCCAGGTATCTTGCCAAGAAGATCTGTGCACGAACCAGTGCAAACCGGTCTAAAATCCGTTGACTCTTTGGTTCCTATCGGAAGAGGTCAAAGAGAACTGATCATCGGTGATCGTCAAACCGGTAAGACCGCCGTCGCCATCGACACCATCTTGAACCAAAAGAGATGGAACAACGGCTCTGACGAGTCCAAGAAACTATACTGTGTCTACGTTGCTGTGGGCCAAAAGAGATCCACTGTTGCCCAGCTAGTGCAGACTTTGGAACAACACGATGCCTTGAAATACTCCGTCATCGTCGCCGCCACCGCCTCCGAAGCCGCTCCTTTGCAATACATTGCTCCTTTCACCGCTGCTGCCATTGGTGAATGGTTCAGAGACAACGGTAGACACGCCTTGATCGTGTTTGATGATTTGTCCAAGCAAGCTGTTGCTTACCGTCAACTTTCGTTGTTGCTAAGACGTCCTCCTGGTCGTGAAGCTTACCCAGGTGATGTTTTCTACTTGCACTCCAGATTGTTGGAGAGAGCCGCCAAGTTGTCCGAGAAGAACGGAGCTGGTTCTTTGACTGCTTTGCCTGTCATTGAAACCCAAGGTGGTGATGTTTCCGCTTACATTCCAACCAACGTTATTTCTATTACTGACGGTCAAATTTTCTTGGAAGCTGAATTGTTCTACAAGGGTATCAGACCAGCTATTAACGTTGGTTTGTCCGTGTCCCGTGTCGGTTCCGCTGCCCAGGTCAAGGCCATGAAACAAGTTGCCGGTTCTTTGAAGCTTTTCTTGGCCCAATACAGAGAAGTCGCCGCTTTCGCCCAATTCGGTTCCGATTTGGACGCTTCCACCAAGCAGACTTTGGCTAGAGGTGAAAGATTGACCCAAATCTTGAAGCAGAGCCAATTCGCTCCTATGGCCGCTGAAGAGCAAGTGCCATTGATTTACGCCGGTGTTAACGGTTACTTGGACAACATCGAATTGAACAGAATCGCTGAGTTCGAAAACACATTCTTGCCTTACTTGAAGTCCAACCACGAAGACATTGTCTCTGCCATCAGAGAAAAGGGTGAATTGTCCAAGGAATTGTTGGCTTCTTTGAAGTCTGCCACCGAATCCTTCGTTGCCACTTTCTAAGCGTATATGTCATTGATTGGCATTTTGCATGGAATTCCAAATGGCTAACGTAGCAGAATGGGAAAATCCAAATGACTTTACTGATTGAAACAGCAGCAGATTCATCCAGGCTATTGACTACTACTACTTTTACTATCACCACCGACCAACTGCGAATTACACAAAGCATATGACTTTTACGATTGGATGAGTGACCCCAAACTTAAAATTCTAAGTATATACTGAAGAAATAGAGATTCTACAATCCAGACTATCGATCTACATTGTGACATCGTGTATAAATCTCGATTTGAGAACAATCTCGATGAAGGGACAACTACTCGTTTCTCTACTCACTTCTCTACTCACTTATCTTCTCGTTCCTCTTTTCGCCTCTATACCCGCGTCTCTACTCGCGTCTTTACTCGATCCTCTACTCGCTCGATCGATAAACAACTAGCTGGCAGACGCTTGATCAAGATATAATTATTGATCTTCAAAATTCAAGATCGACATTGAAAAGTTCAGATGAGATGAGCAAATCAAGACTTGAATCAAAATCAGTCGTCATATTCACTAGATTGGCTTGTGTACAGTTCAATCCTGCTGAAACCATCCAAGATCTACAATTTCAGCCCAAAAACATCGCAGCACCTCGTTTTTTGGTCCTTTTAACCCAAACACACTACCAATAAGCAGTTCATCTCAGATAAATGACCACCATGGTCAAGGAAGAACAACCTACTGACAACAATGCTGTTCTTTCCAAATCAAGAATCACCGATGATGATCTTTATCGGCATTCAACGCAGTACAGAAACTGGTCTTTCACGCCTGAAAGATTAGACCAAATCAGAACTGAAGTGAACGCCAGCGCAAGTGCCAGGGTAGAAGAAACGCTGAAACACTTTTTTGAGTCTCATCCGGATTTGTCTCGGGAAGAAGAAGAGGCCGTGGCGTCCAAAGCTGTCCCGGTGACTACTCACGAGGAGCTTTTGCTCGTCAATTACTTTGCACGCATGATCATCTCTTTTGCAGGAAAAATGAACCTGCCGACAGAAGTAGCTGCAACTGCCGTTGCATTCTTCCGAAGATTTTTCTTGTCAAATTCAGTAATGGATCTGCCACCGAAAGAGGTCTTTCATACGACACTTTTTTTTGCATGCAAAACTGAAAACTACTTCATCGGTGTGGACTCATTCGCTAAAAAGGCTAAAACCACAACAGAGGCCGTTCTAAAACATGAATTCAAGCTCCTGGAGAGCCTCAATTTTACTTTAATGAACCATCACCCTTACAAGGCATTACACGGATTTTTTTTGGATATTCAAAATGTGTTGTCGGGCAGAGTTGACATGCAATATATGGGTCAAGTTTACACCAATTGCAAGAAAAGCATATCAGATGCTTTACTTACAGATGCCGTTTATTTCTTTACGCCTCCACAGATTACACTGGCAATTCTTTTGATGGAGGACGAGGCGCTAATGATGCGTTATATGCAGCTCAAGTTCGGTCTACAGCAAGACGGCGATGCCTCCGCTGGACAACCTTCACAAAGTTCTGAACAACAGCTAGCGAATGGCATAAACGCTTCCAAACTTCTTGAGGTAGTAAAAAATTGTAAGTCGGTCATCAGCTCTAAAATTATACCAGCTAAGGATGATGCCGTCAAAATCACTGCTAAGATACACTACTGTCAGAACCCTATGGCCGTCATTGATAGATTAAAGAGGCAGAGGGAAAACAGCAGTTTAGCTAGCACTCCCCCACCTAATGAGCTCGATGCGAAAAGACAGAAAAGCTGAATAAGAGCATGTTCTGAACAGCTTCAGGGTCGGTTAGACCTAGAAAATATAGGTCATCATTGTTGTTCGTTCAATTTTTCTCTATGTACAAAATGCTCTTGAACTATAAAGGTATTTTGTCCTCGTTGAGGGTTTAAAAACATCACTTAAACCCACATTATGCAGAGTATATGGACAGTTCAAATTGTTTAGCCTGTCATGAGTAAAAGGCAAGGGATGTGTATTTGAGCCCAAGCTTAGGCGTTGTTCAAGCCTTGATCAAAACCGGGACCTTGGACTTGTCGCCCTTTTCCTTCCTGTCATCACTGTCGGGTCCCTCTACGACGGTGTTCGTTTTCATCTTGGCCTTGGAAAGCGATTCTCCTTTGCATATTAACTTGATTTCGGATGAATCTAGAGTCTCGTACTCCATTAACCCTTCCGCCAGGCGCTCCAATTCTTTATTTTTGTCAGAGAGCATTTTTCTCGATCTCTCCTCAGAAGCTTTCAGCACTTCAATAACTTCGTTATCTGCTATGTCACGAATTTTGCCGGACCAGCTTTCCCAGTTATCAGCCAAGTTAACAGGACCAACACTGTCGCTCATGCCGTACTGTGTTATCATGGCCCTAGCGGTATTAGTGGCACTTTGAAGATCAGATCCACATCCACTAGTTGTGTTTTCCTTTCCGTAAACGATTTCTTCGGCAATTTTCCCGCCCATGCATACGTCAAGTCTAGCCAGACACTCTTTTTTCGTAATGTCCACTTTGTCCATTTCTGGCAACTGGAATGTTATACCCAAGGCTCTGCCTCTGGGTAAAATTGTAGCCTTGTACAAAGGAGTAGCGCCTGGTGTGTACAATGCCATGATAGCATGCCCAGCTTCGTGAAAAGCGGTAGCTCTTCTAGAAGCCTCAGTCAACACCATTGTTTTCCTTTCTGCACCCATAAGTATTTTGTCTTTTGCCCATTCAAAGTGTTTCATATCAACAGATATTGCGTTTTGCTGGCACGCATACACGGCAGCTTGATTCACCAAGTTCATTAGTTCGGCACCCGAAAGACCAGGCGTACCCCTGGCAATGATGGAAGGGTCAACATCAGAGGCCAATGTGACTTTTTTCATGTGATGCTTCAAAATATCTGCACGGCCACGAACGTCAGGCAAGTCAACATTTACCACTTTGTCAAAACGACCAGGTCTTGTCAAAGCTTTGTCCAGTGACTCAGGGAAATTGGTAGCGCCAATGATAATGATACCGCTACTTTGTGAGAAACCGTCTAGTTCAACTAATAACTGGTTCAGCGTTTGCTTAGCATAGGCCTGATCTTTTGGGTTACGCTTTCCACCAATAGCATCAAGTTCATCAATAAAAACGATGGCCGGTGCACGACTTCTGGCTTGGGAGAAAAGCTCACGAATACGTTTTGCACCAACACCGACATAAACCTCGTCGAATTCAGAGCCTGACATGAAAAAGAAGTCTACACCAGCTTCTCCGGCCGTTGCCCTGGCCAGTAGAGTCTTACCGGTACCCGGAGGACCTGTCAACAAAACACCTTTGGGAAGCTTTCCTCCCAATGATTCATATTTGGCAGGATCCTTCAGAAAGTCCACGATTTCTTCCAGTTCTGCACGGGCCTCTTCACAGCCCCTCACGTCATCAAACTTAACATTAGTCTTGGCCACGTCCACGGATTTGTCTGCAACCTCGGAAGATTTTAACAGCGTGGTGTTCTCACTGATATATTTGAATCCTTCTGACAGGCCGTAAGTGACCAGCCCGAAAACTACCAGCCATTTTACCCATCTTGAGATAATGGTAAAAGCGGATTCCGTGACAACTACATGCAATGGTTCTTTTTTCGACCCCATGAAAGGGTTGTAAGCACCCTGGCCGAAGGATCCCGCAGAAAACTGTTTTGCACCATCTATTCCCGGAGGAAATCCGGCAGCGCCCTGTGCTCCGGCTGTTGCCCCAGCTAAGCTTTGCCTAACGCCTTCAGCGTCTGCGTTACGGCCTGTTTTTTGCAGCGCCTCCATATACAGAGACATGCATTCCGGAGAAGAGGCGATTCCTGGTGTCTCGAATCTAGAAACCACATATTGGGGATAATCTGATTTCAAGAGCAGTTTGTAAAAATCTGCCTGTGCCAACGCGTTGCCTAGTTCTTTGTTTGCAAGCTGTTCTTTTTGGGCCAAAAGTCCATGAGAAGCTCGCTCGCTTTCACCAGAGCTTCCCGTTCCTTCTGGAAAAGCTCCTGAACCCGCATTCAGGCCCTTATTCGACTCGGGTGTCGTTGAATACAGATTTTTTTGATACCACGTTTTTCTGGCGTTCAGAGCCAGTATTGGCACCCGGCTTGCCAGAGGCCTGAGTGCCATTCCACCCACTAGCAGTGAGCGTATTCCAGCCCTCGATAAGCTCATTATTTGGTGCCCTGGAGCTCGGAATAAACCTTTGATTTTGTCATGCTGACGAGGTTTATCATCTCACTTTTGATTTCGAGGTGGCAAATTTTCAATTAATTATAAGTCACGTCGAACGGCAGAGACAGACGTCACGAGATATAAACTATAGTCCAGTTAGCGACAGATGGTGCGACAGATGCTATGCTATGACAGTGTATCTTCAACCAACTGGAAAAGAGTCAGGATATCCAGCAAAAGTTCAAATGTGAACGGAAACCCATTTGGGAGAATCGCGGTGAGTTAGGCGGGGTTTTTCAATCATTCTGTGCATTTTAACGTGGGTCGGACACTAGTTATTCATGTTGGATTCTCTGGTGTCGTTGAATTATTTCATGCCCAATAGATTGTGAAATGTTGAGGCTCTGCTTCTCTGCTTCTTTGATTATGTCTTGGTAACGAGATTTTTTGTCGCAACACACGTTTTCCATCAAGATTCCGCCGAGGCGAGACTAGTCTGAATTTTGATCGCCAAGTCATCGAATTTGTCAGTTGGGTCTACAGAAAATCCATGCTCGTTAGCCAGATGAAGCAGGCAAATAAAACAGAAACTCGTAGACAAGTCTTTTCTTCTGTCCCCACTGTACATGGCACTGATGCGTTCGGTGATATCTGAGAATTTCAAGCTGGTGAACGGACTCACGTTCTCAGTGTCCTCAGTTTCCGGGATTTCCGATTCTTCAATTGGAGCTTCGCCGTTAGGTGAATTCTCGCTCATTTCCTGATCATGTTGAGACTTTTGTTTTCCCCCATCTTTGGAAGCATCTAGGGCTCCGGTGATAGATGTCCATATGTTGTCTTTCAATTTCTTGATATCCACTTTTTTCGAAACTCTAGAATAATTGACCTTACCATCTGGTCTCCCAAGAGGCTGTGTCAGGCCGGCTGAACCACTAGCGGGAGGATCCAAAGAGCCGCCATCTGCATCTCCTAAACTGTCATTTCCGAAAGCCTGGTTGAAATCGATGCCGCCATCATCGTTGTCATCGAATGGGTTCGGCAGACCATCATTGATATCACCACCAAGGTCCTTTTCATCAGCAGCGCTCGTTTTCTCGTCTTGGTCTTGTAACTGATAATTCTTCGCCCAAAAGTTTTGGTCTGCTAATTCGGCAATTCCGCTATTTCCATTCAAGTCTGTGTCATCAATTTGAAGGGTCCCGCTAACGCTTTGGCCACTAGAAAGTGGCTTGCGATGTGAAAAAAAACTCATTTGTTGCGAGGGCTTCAGAAACAGTCGTGTAATCTTCTGAGTTGAAAAATGATAATCGTCAGGTAACAGATAATGTCCCGGGTTTGTACGAGATTTTTGTGACATTTCAATACTGGCTTTCTTCTTTTCAAAGATTCTCTCCTCAACTGTATGGTCAAAATTGAAGAAGTCAATAGACAACTTGGTTTTGGCCGCTTTCTTAGACTTGGCCGCTTCTTTCTCCTTTTCAATTGTTTCATTATCCTTCGTTCCCACTTCACCGCCTGTGTTTGCCCCCAACCTATCCTTGAAGTTTCTAATCTTCCAATGCTCACGGCCACGCCAGCTTTTTCTAAGGGTCTCATCAAAATATGCCATGACATCGCGGTCCATGACGCTAGTAACAGCGTCTTCGATTAGACTTTCCTTGTTAGTGATCGTCGATAAATCATTAGCACCATCTCCAATTTCCCCGTTACCTTCACCGTCGTCATCACCGTCACCATCAGCAGCACCTTCATAAAGACCACCGCTCATCTCAAAATCGCCATCAGGAGGAAGGTCAAAATCCTCACCGTCACCATCCATTTCAGGCATGGCTTCTTGCAAATCTTGCTCCGTCAAGAAGTTGTCTGCTCTGTGGTTGACATCTTCAATGAACGATTTGGCCTTCTGCACATCGGTAACCACATCTTTCAGCCTCTGCATTGACGGGCATATTTCTGCCTCGTTTATAAGCTTGAAATCTATAAAATCCATGCCGAGCGCTAGAATCTCGTCTTCAACGTCGATGCTTTGATTGACCATAGATGTATCAGCATTAGCCGGTGGTGACTCGTGCGGTTCCGGGGTCTTTTCTTGCAATAAGGATCGATCATTTGTTTCATCCATTATTTCGTCTTGATCCTCTTTTTCAGTTGCAGCTTCGGGTGTTTGGGTAGAGTCTGCTTGTGAAGCTCCAAGGTCCCCCTCGTAGTCTTGACTAGTCGTGGCATCAAACACAATTCGACCAGTGCTGTCTATATGCAGTGTGTTTATGAGCAGACTTTTAGCCCCGCCCTCATCAAAATCCGCCAGCGCTTTCTTGAATAACGGGTCTATCGTCAGCTCTTGATCCAGCTCACGCATTCGCAGTGTTTCGAAGTCGACCAGAGTCGTTTCCAAAACTCGATTATAATTACGCCTTGTGCCTGCTGGCTCAACTTCGTTAGAGACCGGCAACCCGGTTGAAGGGTCAATCGTGACTGCTCCCTCGGCATCTTGGTTTTCTTGATCAACGTTATCTCCAGACCCATTTTCTGCATCCAATGCTCCGGTCTGGTTTTTCCTTTGTGCCAATCCGCTTAGCAAGATGCCTGTTTCATTGGCAACAGAATCTACCCTAGAGGAGTAGATCTTCACGCAGCCGTCCAGTGTCGCAGACGCTTTCTGGAAGTTTATATTGTCCTCCGAGTCCTTCAGAACATTCAAATCATGGAAATAGTCTATAAGTGCGAAGTTCCAGCTGTTTCTGGAGTTGATCTTGTTGTCTGTAGCCATTTTGATCCATTGTTCAAAATTGGCCATCATCGTCGACTTGCTGGTGAAGAGACCGCCCTCGTCATCCTCTGCAATTGCGCTTGCCATCCTGGAGAGTTTTATTTGTGTAGTTCAAGATACGGAAAGTATCAGTGCTTTGATTCTGGCTTATTCTTCGAGGATGAGTTCTTACCGCTCTGGAAAGAAAGCTGTTAGGATTATCAAGTCATCAATACTTAATTAACGTGTTGTCATTTTGGAAACATCAACAAACATGTGACTTTAGCGTGACACATACGTATAAAGTTACTTGTGTACGAGTCCTGACGAGTCCTGACGAGTCCTAACGAGTACACTACAGATACTGCATAGCGTTGCACATAGTTCAACGGTGATAGTTTTTGAGAGTTCTTCTCAGCAGTGTGTAGGAGTACACTCCACCAGCAGTTACAGCTGCAAGAATGATTCCTTGGACGTAGGCCAGAATTTTTTTCTGTTTCTGTTCCTTGACAATGGCCAGGTGGTATGGAATATCTGCCTTAAAGGATACCATGGTGTACAGCGGGATCCATTTGTCTTTGAGCCATCTTCCCAGTAGTGTGTCTAGTTTTTTGCGCATCAAGTAGAGCTGGGATGTCACTCCGTGAGACATTTCCTTGTAATTGTCCTTGGCGAGCTTTATAATTGATACGAGGTCCTCGTGTCGTTTGAGACTGTATTCCTCGAACGCAGCGGAGCGGTCCCCCTGGTGTTTATCTAGTAGCCGCATAAGCACTTTGACGTCTTCAAACCCGCAATTCATGCCTTGTCCGTAGAAGGGGACCATAGAGTGGGCAGCATCGCCCAGGATAATAGCGCGACCTTGATCCAAATGGTAGGGTTTGCATTCGACACACATCAGCGCACCGCGAGGATTGCGCTCAAACGCATCAATTGCAGTCTTGGGTCCCATAAGCTCAAGAGCGTCTGGGAAATTGTCGGTCAAAAAAGTTTGGATCTTTTCTCTCGAGTCCAAAGACTCGACCAAAGACCAGGGCCCAAAGAACGTTGAGGTGAACGAACCGTCGCCGTTGGCCAGTGCAATCAGCATGTAATTGTGGCGAGGCCAAATGTGTAAATGGTTTGGAGAGATGCGAAATGGCCCGCCAAACTCTGCGTCGTGGGCTTCCGCCGGTGGGATATACAGCTCGATGTAGCAGCAGTCGATATATTCTTGAGAGTAATCCATCCGCACTTCCCGCTGCATCTGTGAGCGTGTTGTGGAGTAAGCACCGTCGCATCCTACCACGAAATCGGCCTCGAACGAGTTCCGCTCCTGAGTGTCAGATACGAAAATGCAGTTTTGTTTGCCATGCGAAAAGTGAATCCGCGACAATTTGTGGCCAAATTTCACAGTTATGTTGCTGAATCCATCCACTTCGTCTAACAAGCTGTTATTCAGCACTGATCGATCGATGGAATTGATGCACTCGCCAAATAATCCATAATTTTGGGCTTCTTGGTTTCCAGCCAAGTCGTGAATCATACGGCCGCGCATCGGAATCATGTCCTTAAGCACTCTTTGACTAATCTGGTCGTCTACACACTGCAAAGATGTGATACCCCGGGCTGAAATAGCCAAATTGATGGATCTTAGGTTTCTATCACTGGTGCTTTCAAGCCTTGGATCTTGTCGATAATCGAAAAGGACAACTTCAAAATTCCTTTTGGCAAGGGCGATAGCAGTGAGACATCCCACTAGCCCGGCACCTATAACGTTGACAGTTTCAGTCATATCGACGGCAAATGAAAGGTTGATATGTTTGGTGAAGTTGAGTGAGCGTCAAATTTCGTAGTATTCGAAATTTATAAAGGCTAATTTAACAGAACGACATCGATTGAATACAGAGTAGGTTTAAAACCGAGAAGAGCTCAGAGCTGAGGAAAGCTAGGAAGAGCTAAGAAGAGCTTTGTTTATAGATATTCGAGATTTGAAATTTGAAATTAAAACAGCAGGTTGCAGCTTTGTATTGTTCTATTAGATGCTGATATTTCTTGGAATAGTAATAGATGCCAGTTGAGAAGTGCAAGGTGTATGAGTGAGGTCGGTAGAGACACTAACATGATATGTTCGACAATAAAAAATGGTTTTTTCGGCGTTTTGCGTAGCCGAGACTCGTTGGTTTTGCGATACGTGTGGTCTTACGTCCAAAGGGAGGAAATGTGTGGGACGTTCTTGTGGTCAATGTGCAAGAGTGAACTACATACTGGGTTTTTGAGGAAGTAGCAATATCGTGGAAAAATTCCTCCTTTTTGTCGCAAAAGGACGGTGTATTTGAACGGGCGTTGTTCATATTTTGTAATTCTAAGTGGCTTAATGAATTTTTGGGATAAAGTCGAGGATACAGACCGGATATGCTAAAATGTGTGATTATTGCCTTGTGGACTTTTACTTTTGAATGATTGGTTCTTTTTATTGTACCAAGAAACAGGTTGAGTCTCTGGAGTCATACAATACAACACCGGCTCCATGCCTTAAGTAATATTACGAACTGATAGTCCACTTTTCCGTTAGGTTTTGAAGCGTACAGAAATAGCTATTGTAAGTTGATTAAAGCTGGAGAAATCGACAGCTCATACATTCTGGACAGTCCATCTTTAATCAATCTTGATGGGTATAGTAGAATAGTGCCAAAAGTGTCTATTTGTTTCCTGATCGCCTTTAATCTGGTGTGGGAAAGTCAAAAATTGAAATTTATTCTGACGCTGTCATTTGCATCACGTGACTCATAGTATCACTTTAGCACGAGCTTGACGCTACAGTCCATGCTATTTTCCTCGCTGTATTTGACAGGATGTGACTCTCTGCTGTGGGATCGACGAGGATCAGCTCAGAACACGTAAATCTGCACCACTGATCAATCTCTCTTTATACTTCTGTTTGCTATTAAAAAAACAGTTTAAAAGGTTACTTGATGCTATATTCAATTATGATTAAAATGTTGATGTTCGTGCATTATTTCATTGCACTGTTGAGACGAATAGAAGCGCAGTAGGTCGAAATAGTTTCTCCTCCCCACTTCCATGTGTGTGTGTGTGTGTGTTGTTGTATTTTTGAAAAAAGAGCAAAACAGATCTTGGGATGTTAAAGCACGAGCCAGTCTTCGCTGTTTCACGCTTCACACCTTTTACGCCTTTTCCACTTGCTCGACGCTGGCCTTTTCGTCCCATTCCATGGCTTTGACGGCCAGTCTGTGGTGACGGTCCAAAGGTGGGGCGCGAGGTACGTTTTTGCGACGCAAAACGTATTCTTGGAAATCGGGCCATAGCTGGCCAAATTGGTGGGCCACACGCGTGCGGAGGGGTACGTCGAAAACTTCGTCCAGCTCTTCCAGCGTCAATTGTTTGGTCTCGGGCATGAAGAAATAAACCAAAAACCACCCGATGACGTTCCAGCCCGCATAAAAGCCAAAGGCGCCTTGTGGATGTAGTGCGTTTAACATCCGGGGCCACGTGACCGACAAAATAAAGTTGAACCCCCACAAGATGATCGTGAAAAGTGATGCACCGATAGCACGCACGTATAATGGGAACACTTCTCCGGCAATGACAAACGGTACGACACCGCAGCCAAATGAGTAGATAGCAGAGAAAACGTAGATGCCCATTGAGACCACGCCCACACGTGCTTGTTGGCCAGGAATCCAAAACGCAAATCCAGTCACAAACAAAAACAGCGCCATTAATGGGAACGTGTTAAGCAGTAAGAACCGGCGTCCAAACCGGTCGATCATGAAGAAGGCCGGGATGGCAAAGAAGAAGTTGACCAGACCAAATCCGAGCGACGCGGCCAGCGACGAGATCTCTGTGAACCCGGACTTTAGGAAGATCGCCGAAGAGTAGTATGCAATGACGTTGATAGCGCAGAACTGCTGCATGAACGCGCAGATGAACGCGCAGATGAACGCGTTGCGGTTGCGGCGCACTGTGAATACCTCGCCCAGACGCGCAAAGTAAGGTTTCTGCAGCGACCCTTCTTCTAGAAGCAGGACGTGCTGGTAGAACAGGTCGCGGCACGCGAGAATGCGATGCGCACGGATCTGCACGGTGCTTTCGTAAGCCTCGCGATAACGGCCTTTCCCCATCAGCCACCGCGGAGATTCTGGGCACCAGGGAATCTGCACGAGAACGGCGATTGCAGGAAGCATTGCAGACGCCAGCATTAGCCGCCAGTTTAGACCGCCGTGCACGGCGCCGCTTCCAACGCGGTAGAAGATCAGCGAGAACACGTACCCCCACATAATGCCGAACGCGGTGAACGTTTGCCAGTTCATGCAGATGATCCCGCGCAGTTTCTTAGTGGAACATTCAGCCAGATACACAGACACGGTCGCAGACTTGGGTCCGATGCCGAGCCCCAGAAGAAACCGCATGGCAAACAGATAGTGCCAGCCGCGTTCGCCCGTGGGCGCAAACGCCTGTAACAAACACGTTATAGCGGAGATCAAACACGTCACGAAAATGACCCGTTTGCGACCCATTAGATTATTGAGCCAGTCGGTCATCCAGCACGAAACACCCGCGCAACACAAGTACGGAGCTCCGTTAACAAGACCTTGTAGCCAATCATTGCGGTCTGTTGGGGCACCCAGCCCCAGGTTTTTTGGGTAGAATAAAAGAGCACCGTTGATCACGGTCTCGTCCATGCCTTGTACGGCGGCTCCCATGGCCGACGCACACACTATGGCAATAAGTTTGCGGGGCATATTGGCAAAGGGCTTGTGTTCCTCGTCGTAGCACGCGAGCCGCTCCTCTTCCGTAAGAAACGACATGTGGTCGTAGCGTTCTGGCTGACGGGCCAAAGCGGCCGCTTTTCCGAACATATCGTCTTCATTGGGTAATTCGTATTTGCGGGCAAAAGCACGTCCCATATTCATCACTTGTTCCTCGGAGTATTCCGCCAGCACGTTATCCGCGGAGTCGGCGTCTGCGCCGGCTCCGATCTTCTCCGAGTCTGCGAACGATGGAGAAGACCCAGACGAATGTTTCTTCTCCAGCAGCCCGGTTGCAGTTGCCGTTACGGGCGCAGTGTTGGCCACATGCGCTGCTGTAGGTTTGCCGTCCAGCGACGAAAGCGGTGACTCTGACATTGTATTATAGATATTGTAGAGTTTTGTAGAGTTTTGTAGTAGAGTTTGAAGGTGTGGTTTGATGATAGTTGGTTAGCGTACAACAAAGCGACGATTGATTGTACCACCAATCTACAATACAGCTTGTACTTATATAGGTCGGGAAATCTGTCTTGGGTTTATTCACGCCATCCATCATATCATGCATGACTTCCATAAAACGTTTGTTTCGCCTTGGCCCTCCCAACTCCCTAGTGCTAGTGCAGGAACATTCTTTTTTTTTCCCCTGTCCTTGCGATTCGACTAAACTCGACCTGGGCCCCGCCTCCCTCTTGTTCTTCTACGTCCCTTTCCCCAGTCCCGGGACGGTAATGGTGATGCTTATGCTTTGCGGGCTGGCCTTTAAACTGTTAGGCTTGTTCGAGGTGAAACTAGACCCTATATCCGCAATAATTTTAATAATCTCGATGCCACTTTGCGGGGTTCCGACATAGGTCGGTGTTTCTCGGGGAAACGGGGAGGTGGAACTCCGTTATTCGGAGAGCATGCCGCAGGGAGAGAGAGGGAGAGACAGTGAGGAAAAGACCAAGAACCCCGGAGATCCGTGAGCTGTGACGCCGGAGGTCCGAGGGCCGAAATCCGGAAACGCGTAGTAAGAGCAAAAGCTGTTAGAAAGAATAGAGTTAGGACCGGATGTACGCGTGTTGTCACTGTGTACGCGAGCTGTTCAGAAAATGGGGTCGTAGCTCTATACGGATGGGGGGTGGTAGACTCTCATGTGTCGTATATAGTGATAATAGCATCATTGGAAAACCCCATTTTGTTATTCACTTTAGGAAAGCTTGCAACAATAGTGACCAAAGACGGGTTTTTCTTTTTACGTCGAACAGAAAAGCGACCAAGCTTATGGTTCCTACAAAGTTACTAGAAAAGAAATGTGTTCCGTGTGAAACGATATACCATGTATCACGTGCCGCGTCATCTTTCCTCAAAAAAAAGTCCGAGTATTTACAACATACATAGATGAGCTATCTGACTATTTACAAATTCAAAGTTTCGCCAGTAGTCTCTTCTTGTCTCGCTAAACCTAGCACATGCATATCTTGTTCCCAGCTCGGAGTTTGTTTGTGTCCTTACACCAAATTGTAAATTTCAAGGGAATGACAGCAAAACCGAGGTCTTGAAAAAACCACAAAAGTTTGTTGATAACACGAAACACAACACGCTCCATTCTTACACAATTTCAATCTCCATAATCACAACACCCTCGGTGTAAAACAAGAGAACGTACCTTGAGACGATGTGCTCGAGCGCCAGATCACGTGACCGCTCTTTTCCCTTTAAAATGGCTTTAAAGTTCCAAACAGTCGTACCACGCGCTACTCACACTCACTCACTCACTCACTCAATTAACATTACAAAACAACCAAGTCTCCCGCTCCCTTCCATTCTCTCCATATTGCCAACTTCCATTCATGAGTCTACGCATTTTGGGCAAGTTTGTTCTCACACCACTTGCCGGGTTTAGCCTTGGTTTGGCAACATTCGTCGACGCGTTTCCAAAGGTTAACGAAAACGGTTTAAACACGGTAACACTAAAAAGACCCGTGGAACAGCAACGACTCGATATCCTTCGTGAACTGAAACAGCACAACATCTACCGAGAACTGATCAAACGAGATAACGTGGAAGAATGGTCTCAAAGCGAAAAAATCGTACATCCGCATCGCGACTATCATGTAGGACAGGGACTTCTGTACGGACCAGGCCGATTGGAAATCGACCCTCTAGTGTTACATGACCCAGATTCCAAGGAACTGGTCGTTTTCTACCATCTGGGTGCCAATTTGGGCAACGAAAAGGGCAACGTTCACAAGGGCGTCGTTTCGCTGCTGTTGGACGAAGCCCTCTGTTACTGCGGATTCCCCACTTTGCCTAGCAAATCCGGCGTCACCGCTAGACTCGACCTCCAGTTTCATAAAGACGTTCCTACAGACTGCACTGTGGTTCTGAAAGCGCATGTGGTGGAGTCCAAAGGTCGCAAATGTGTCATTGGAGGAACGCTCGAAACTCTGCCCTCTAGGGTATGGTACAAACCTTGGACCAACAAAACCACTTCGGTGTTGGCCACCGCCACTTGCATTCTAGTAGAGCCCAAATGGTTCAAACACGTTCAATGGATGCGCCTTTCTTGAAGACTATTCCACATCAGAGCACCGGTGTCAGTTTTGGGTCAACGTGATATGATTTAATATATTCTCAAGATAAACAGATCCAAACATATGGAATTAATGGACTTCAAGAGGAACCTTGCCCAAGACTAACACATTCACACGCTTTAAAGTCACTAGATCACAAGCGTTTTGGCGATATCCATTGGCCGACATTGTTTTCTCGTAGTCGCTACGTTTTGATTCCAGTCTTTTAACGTCTTGTGAACGCAGATTTCTACACATTCTACACCACATCGTCTTTTTACAACAACTAGACTAGCTTCATGAGTGACGAATCAGGAGAAGTTTTCAGCACCAAGGAAGAAACGGTGACGGTTTTCCGTAAACTGTCGTCAAAGCAGGAAAATCGAGTATGTTTTGATTGCGGGACGAAAAACCCAACATGGACTTCTGTTCCCTTCGGCGTTATGCTGTGTATACAGTGTTCTGCTGTGCACCGTAACCTGGGTGTACACATCACTTTTGTGAAATCCTCGAACCTAGACAAGTGGACCGTGAACAATTTGCGGAGATTCAAGCACGGTGGGAACCACAAGGCTCGTGAATACTTCATGAAGCACAACGGTAAACAATTTCTCGGCACTAACGTGGATGCGCGCATGAAATATACCAGCTCAGTGGCTAAGAACTATAAGGCTCATCTCGACAAACTCGTTGCCAAGGATATGGAACAATATCCTGGACAAATTGTGCTTGCCGGAGATGACGAAACAGGGGATCTGTCGTCCGGATCAGGATCCAACTCATTGGGATCGTCTCAAAACAACAGTGTGGACGATTTCTTCTCAAGCTGGGAAAAGCCTGCCGCCGCTGCATCGTCCTCCCCCAAGATCTTGACACCTTCAAGCACAGGAAATTCCAGAAGCGCTTCCAAAACGTCGATCTTGAGTAGTAACAGCAACAGAAGGAGAACCGCAACAACCGCACCCGCTGGCGCCAAGAAGCATTCGATTTTGTCTTCTGGTAGGAAAACGACGCGCGTTGCTGCTCAGAAAGTGCAAAAGTCTGAAGCAGAAAGCATGTTCGATGATTTTGAAAAAGCCGCCATGCTTGAAGCAGAAGAAGCAACGCCGAAGTTAACCCGTAACAGCACTTTGGAAACGAAAACTGTATACCAGCAACCTGCGCCGGTTAAAATCAATTCTTTTGACGAAGAAGAGGGTCAAGAATATAACGACGGCGTCGCCTTTGATCAAGTTACACAAGGGTTCGCGTCGTCCGATGCTGATGCTGCTAAACCCAAGCTTGCCAAACTAGGCTTTGGTATGATTATGAATAATGCCGATCAACTTGCTAATAAAGAGAAAGAAGCCAAGAGAGCAGCGGCGGGTCCCAAATATACTGGACAGGTCGCCAACAAGTACGGAGATCAAAAAGCCATCTCGTCAGATCAGTATTTTGGAAGAGGCAATTATGACGAACAAGCTTCTAAAGAAGCTCAAGACAAATTGAAAAGCAACTTCAACAATGCAACATCAATATCATCTTCCAATTATTTCGGAGAAGAAGAACCTGAAGTTGACGAGTTTGGACGTCCAAGACTCAACAGCCATAATAGTGGATTTGTTGATTTCAACAGCGGTGCGGATGATGAATTTCAGGTCATTAAGGATGCTGTTGAACAGGGAGCTCAAAAATTGGGTAACTACCTGAGGGATTACCTGAGAAACTGATTTTGTCGCGTTTATGTGTGACTCCACTACATAAATATGTATACGTACAAGAAAGTTTTGTTGTAAAGGTTAAAGCTATAGAGACAGTCAGGGATGGACGTACCAGCGTCTTCATCTGTTGGAGGTAAACCGTGAGAACTTACTATAAAGATTTTACCTGAAACCTATGCAATCATTAAACCTGGCAATTAGCTATATAGAAACAGAACATTTCGACATGGACCGGACCAAAATAACTTTGGTATCTCGTGTTGGACACAGCAACTAGATTTGCCTTGAATTTTCATTTTCATTCTAACCTTCTTCTCTTCATGTCTTCCTGCATGTCACTGTTGGGCGTAGCCATGGAACTGCCGCTAGACTTGTTTTTACGTTTTTTGGCCCTTATTGCGTTGCCACTGCCATCCAAGTCGAAAGCCAGATCTTCGGCTTGGAAACCGTTGGCCTGAAATTCAGCAGGGTGGCTTCTCCCGAATTGTGAAAGCACGCTTTGACAAACTTCCCAGTCCATATTTTGTGAATCGAATAAAGAAGTGTCACGCTCGCACATGAGCTGACGCCATTGATCAGGCGTCATTTCGGGGGTTCGTTGTACCTGGGAAATCATATCTGGATTATTTTGAAACAGAATTGGCGCTATATCGCCGCCTTTGCCGTTATCTCGCGTTGGAATGACAGAAAACTTGCCGGAAAGGTCGTTTATCTGATTTTTGTAGGATTTCCGCAGTTTTACGGCTTTTGTGCCGTCTGGATTTGCGCGTGCAACCTGTTGTGATATATCCTGGAGACCATAAACCGATATCAGGTCGTCCAGAGGATCTGGTTGTTGTGAATGGTACGACGTTGATGGGTCTACGTAATAGTAGTATGCTGGTGAAATATTATTATCTTCCATGGTAGTAGTCATCTTGGGCGATAAAACGGAAAGAAGAAACCGAATTTGTACAGATACGTCTTCTAATTTCACAGGAGAAGTGCGTATTTATAAATGCTGAGTGAAATGCCCTGTTTTTCCCTTCTTTAGCGTTGTCAAGAGGCCAAAACTGAGAATGAAACTTTTTGCAACTTTGATGCTAAGAAGATAGCTGCGAAGGTGGCAGGAGGCGGTGTAGGCTTGGTTTCGGGTTTGGGAAATTGATGGAACAGATTCGATGGTTTGAGAATAATGGGTTGAGTTACTCACCTAAAGAATGATCCGATTTTTTTCCTGTTTCTGTTGGGATCAGTCTTTGGAGCCAACAATGTGTAATGTTGGCGATGGGAACGTTTAGTAAATTAGGTCTATTAAGCGGAGGTAGTAGTCGTATACGACCATTTTTCGAGATAATCGAGTAGTCATGTGATAATCGCGTGAGTCTCAGCTGACGTATGGAAATAATCGAATATTAAGATACAAGACTGGATTCAAATGCTGTAAATTGGATGTTGGGATACGGACAGGCTTTGGAAGCTTGGAATGGGTGTTATTGTGGTACTTTTCTTTGCGGAATGTTGGTTTCGTTTCTGGTGTGACTGTCTTTTTGGGTTTGTGATGTGATGTACGGGTGTTGCATTTTTTATTATTTCAATCGTGAAAAAGTATGAAAAAATAACTTTGTTCTTTTTTGCGTGGGTCGATGGAGATCAAAGGCTAGACACCACCTTTAGCAGAGCCAGGCTCGCGCCCAGACCGGGGGGCGAACGCCTGAGAGACCCCAGTCTAGTGGGTCCCCCCGACCCTGTCCAGCCCACCCCCCGGCGCCCGCGCCTCTGCCTAATGGTGTCTTCCTAGGCTCGCAGGCTCGTAGGCTCGTAGGCATCCCTCTCCAGACAGGCCGTCCCCCGTCTAGACTCTAGGCAGCAGTCCCTCCCTACCTCCCACCAAGCCTCCTGGTCTAGCCTGGCCCTCTCGATCCCGTACGCTGCCGCTGCATGGTGGGATCCCAGCTCATTCATTTTGGAAAACAATTTGACGACTGTAAAGAATTGGAATTGTAGCCTGTTACTGTTCACACGCTAGAATCCACGGAAAGTAACTTTAAAGGTATGTGAGATAGTGCGCAGTAAGAGCTGCGGTGTTGAGAGAACCATGGGCGAAACGATTTGACGATACATGGAGACTTTCCCGGGAATATTCGTGGAAATCAAGTGATGATGACCAAAACCATCTTGGAGACTTTTGGCTAGTGAAAAGTGGGTGTTTACTGCTACCAACAACGCTGTCGTTTGCTTGATCTATATCAACAATTTGGGAAAAAAGTTTGGAAACAATACACTTTTCGTTTCCATCGAACTGGTCGGAAAAATTTCCATATTCTGGATCCTGCATAGTACACTTTTTGGTCTTCTTTCCCACGTCTCTGAGCGTGTTTACTTTTTCTTTGGGAGTTCTATCATCTTTCCAGCTTGTCTCCTCACGTCAAGACAGGTCCCCCTCCTCGCGGCTAGTTTCCACACAGACACTTATACTAACATTCATTCATCTTACAGATGGCTGCTTCTCTACCACACCCAAAGATTGTGAAGAAACACACCAAGAAGTTCAAGCGTCACCACTCTGACCGTTACCACAGAGTCGCTGAGAACTGGAGAAAGCAAAAGGGTATCGACTCTGTTGTGAGAAGAAGATTCAGAGGTAACATTTCAGAACCAACCATCGGTTACGGTTCCAACAAGAAGACCAAGTTCATGCGTCCTTCTGGTCACAAGACCTTTTTGATCGCCAACGGTAAGGACTTGGAATTGTTGGTTATGCACACCAAGACCTACGCTGCTGAAATCGCTCACAACGTCTCTTCCAAGAACAGAGTCGCCCTTTTGGCTAGAGCCAAGGCTTTGGGCGTCACCGTTACCAACCCTAACGGCCGTTTGGGTTTGTCTGCCTAAACGCTTACAAGTGCTGACAAAAATTTAGGATCTCTGCTTCTTCCATCAAGAACACACCGGATTTTTATTACATTGTATACTTTAAAACCAAACCATTTATTGACATAGATGTCCGAATCAAACTCTTGGTGCATTGCATAGCGGCTCTTCTGTTTGTTAGTCAATTACTCGAATCATTGTTTAAAAAAAGGTTACAGTTTCTGACTCCCTCTCTACATATCAAATCCATCTAGGATAATAATTAAGAACTTTGCCAATTGGGTTGCGTTTCCAGCTTTCACACGCTAAAACTTCAACTGCTCGTGTTATTGTCCGTTTTCCTCTCAGTAGTACAACCAGCCTAACACCAATGCGATAAGTGCAACTAATAGAATCATGACGGGGTTTATAGTAGATTCCTGTTTCGCGGGAGAAGCAGGACCGGTAATCCCAGAGTCCGAGTTGCTGAAGCCCTCGTGAGCTTCAGAACCCTGTTCCTTTTCCTTCGATCCACTAGTCAAGTCCTTCTTGGTAGCTTCGGACAAGGATTCGGATGCCTTAGGTTGGCTTTCTGGTTTGGTAATGTCCTGGATGTCCTTTTCGTTCACTTCAGGCTTCTTCGCAGTTTCGTCAGTTGACTTGGTACCAGTTGCTGGTGCAGCTGGTGCGCCAGCTGCGTCAGCGGAATGTTCAGCCGATGGTTCAGCATCCAATATGTAGTTTACTTTGATCTTTTTGGATACTGCATTTTCTTTGAACTCTGCTTCCAACTGAGGCCAGGCCTCTGTGACGCTTGATGACCCCAAGTCGTATGGGGCTGGCAAAGTGATCACAAGAAACTTGTCACGGCACTTGAAATCCGCAGCTGGCTCCTTAGCAAGACCTAGTAGAATGACCTGCACTTGAACTTGTTCCCCTGGGCCCACCAAAGCCGCATTGGGTCTGACGCAGTAAAACTTTGGGGCTGTAGTCTTCACCTTAAAAGCCACGGCTTGGTCCGAATTATTGGTTACGGTAACGTACTCGGTAGCCTGTGCTGTGAATGGAGCTGTACAGAACAAAACATGAAAGGTTAGTATGAGGGGGCTTTGATTTTGCATAGCAAACATCTTACGGCTCAAAAAAGCCCTTTTGAAAAACCATTCATTCGCCCTAAGGGCAGCAATAGCGAAAGATCAAATCACTGAGTTTACAGGTTTCCACAACTCTTGTAAGAATGTGGGAATTCCTTTCATTTTATGAAACTGAAGTCGGGCTACAAAATGCACATCTCACTTTGCCAAAAAACCACCTCTTCTCCCTGCAATTTTTCTTGGAAAGGAGCTGAGCTGAGCATTGTTTTTGAACAGCAAAACAGTGCCAATGATCTCAAAAAGAGCCCGTTTTCGCCACAACAAAAAACATACGCTTGTACTCCAGTACACTGGGGTTGATATCAATCATTTTTCGCTTGAGAATCCTAGTTGATGTGTCCAAGTTGGCTCAAAAAGGTTGTTTGATTTGGATAGACAACTAAGTTGATATATTTGGCCTTTCACTTTAGGTCTAGTAATATCGTAATTTTTTCGGCGAGTACACACTTCGAGTACCAGACAGCACCGATGACAGCGTCACGAAATAAATATTGAAAGCGGTAGTGAGTCGTGGGTACTATATCCAGGTAGAAGAGATGGGCTGTTAGCTCACAATGGGGGTGCTTGTAGCGTTCGATGTGTTTATGTATTTATGTGTTTATGTATGTATGACTGTGAATTTTTCGGTTTCTCTTTTCAGAAATCCTCACCTCTTGACACCACTTCTTTCTTATGTGGATGTAGCAAGATAGTGTGTTCGTACTGTGCAGTGTATGAGCCCTGGATGTCGCTCAGAGGTGGATATTCTTCAATTACTCCGTGCTTGACCAGATTGTTGAGTGCAAATAGGTACTTGTCCTCTCCCAAACGGTCCAAGTAGCGACGACAGAAGGGCAAAGTGCCGAAATTTTCGTCGATAGTCCTGAGCAAAGACTTGGCCTTAGAGAGCGAAGGAGTGGGGAATGAGCCCTCGTTCTTAGCGTAATGTGAGACCTCCCCGCCAGATATCACGTACCCGCGTCCCGTGGTCCCAAAAGTCTCAATTGCAAAATGTTCGCCCTCTTCCATTTTGGTCTGGTCTCCGTTTTTCACCAGCGGCACGGATTTCCCGCCGTGGATCTTGTAAGGCGAGATGTTGTGACCGCAAAGGTTCCTGCAGGGTTTCACTTGATACGTTTCGCCGTTGAGCTCAACTTCGTATGACTCCATCACTTCCTGAATAGCCTCGCCAATGTCTGTGAGTCTGACGTCAATTCCAGATTCCCGCACACCCGTGTTAGTCGCCTCCCTAACTGCGGTCAACAAGTTGTCGTATTTGGGATCAAAAGCCACCGTAAATGCAGAGTCCACGATATATCCGTTAACTTGCACTCCGATATCGACTTTCATCACGTCTTCATATCTCAAAATGGTCTGGTCGCCGGCATTGGGCGTAAAATGAGCTGCACAATGGTTCAAAGACACACCGGTAGGAAACCCAATACCTTGCGATTTGGGACGGTCCTTGTGGTCACCGTTTTCGTCTACTCCGGTGAACTTGCGGGTGGCATTTTCAACCACGTTCACCACATCTGTGAGACTCATATCGGGTTTCAATTTGTTTTGCAGGTTTTTACGGACACGACGGTGAATTTCAGATCCTTTGCGCATGTCGTTCCATCTCTCTGCATTTTCTTGGTCCCTCGCCAAATAACGCTTTTCCTCATCTGTAGTTCTTTGAAGGTTGAAATCTTGATGGTAGTCCATCCATTCACCTTCAGGGAACTTCGAATCGGGGAACATGAGATCAATATTCTTGATGTTATTGGTCTTCTTCTTCTTTTTTTTGTTCTTCTTCTTGGATCCATCCACCTCTGCGACGTTATCGTTTGTGCTCAATTTCTCGTCATTTTGAGCCGCGAAAGTATCCGGTTTTTCCTCTTGACCGTTAACAGCCTTTGTGGCATTGTTTAAAGTAGCTTCACTCATTCTTAAAGAGCTTTGGGAGCCGTTTTGTAAGTGGTTTTCTATGCTTTAACCTTACTTGTCGTTAGTCAAGTTCAAGTCTAAATTCAATGAACTCATCTCTGAAAAATTTCAATAACTAACAAGTCAACCAAAAGAACAAAACATAGCCATCTTTGAGCCTTTGTCGTGGTGGAAACAAGCTTAGAATGCTAACTAGAGGCGTCACGTTGGTAACGGGCCAAAAAAGAGCGTTTTCAGCGGGCTTGCAGCTGCTGAACAGCACTAGTTCACCACTTTTCGATCCAACACAGCTGAACCCTTTGAGCAATGGGAAAAAGGACTCACAATCGTCTGCGAGATTGCGAGTCAACACAGCCGCTCCCGGACAGCAACAGCAGCGTTATGCGGCGGTGTCGTTCGTTGCGTCTCCTAAGGAGGATGCGTTGACGTCAAGATTGACCGGAATTCGCGCAGGCAGAACTGTGGATGTGTTCAATGGAGACACGGCTGGTGCATTTAGACAGCTCAATTCTGTGGTCTTTGCCAACAGAATCGCTCAGGATAAGCGTAACCAACGATTCCACATCAAGCGTGGTAAAGTGAAGGAAATGCGTTCTTCGCAACGTCACCGTCGTGAATTTATGAAAGGTTTCAAGAGACTTATTGAGGTGGTCAAGGACGCAAAGCGTAAGGGTTACTGAGAAAGAGAGAGAAAAAACAACGACATGGCATCCTTTGTTGTTTTGAATGAATATATTTTGTACATAGTTTAAGATCTCTGCATTAGAGATTGGTGTTTTGGTAGTGTATCCTTGTACTTTCGAGGCGCAACTGATGCCTAGTACGGGAACTGACCGAAGGCGGACTCTTAGATGCGTGGGCTGGTTTGTGAGTATTCTTCTCTTTAAAGATGAGCATCTTAGCATTGGAGCTGATCTGAATGTGCTTGCTGTTGATCTAAACAATAAATGCACTTACCGCAAGGAAACAAAAGGAAAACCTCAATAAAGTTCAAGATAAACACTCGATAGATTATCGGATTCACATTAACAGGATCGTGTATATACAGAAAGAGCCCTGGTCAGTGAACTTTCATCAAACGCACTACTGTAGTCTCTTGAAATTATCAATTTTTTTTCGGTTTCGCCATTCACCAAACCCGACTCAAAAGAGTGAAACAAGGACTTAGGCCAAACAGCTACACTTAGAATCATCCAACAGTATCTGTTAGCTTAAACCATATAGTCTACACTCTTCTGTCTATGACAGTGGAGTGTATAGTTCAAGGCATGGAATTCAGATCACTTTGTACTAATGAGTCGCATTTTTCTGTCACCGACCAAAAGATTTGCTTCCAGAGGCGTTTGCAATCATCGAGAGACTCCAGAATATGAATTGAGCCCCAATGCACCGGTTTTCTTTTAACGTTTGATTTTCTCTCGAGATCGGAGCGCCAAGAACGCGAAAAAAACCCTCAAAAGTTGAAATTAAATAGGAAATCCCCTTTTCAAATTCCACAATTTAGAAAGTATTTGAACACCCATAGATGATTCAATAAACACCAAATCCTTGAGCGTGGAAGCTCTAAAATCCAAACAATCTGTCAGTTTATAGATCACGTGAGCTAATTATTATCTTATCACACAACGTAAATAGTGATAAAACACCAAAAATAAGCTCTTGATAGAAGTCAAGTGTATCAACAACACCCATAGCTCTTGAAAAACCTTATCCCATTCATCTTTTCCACGTTTGAGGCTCGTATCATTGCAGACTCTCACTCCAATGGGATCGTCGTGTTTATCTGGAGTGCTCACGCTGCTTCACACCGCGTGTGGAGCTGGTATTTTGGCAACACCGTACGCTTTTAAACCCTTCGGACTGTTGCTCGGGTTTCTCATGATTCTGTTTTGTGGATTATGTTCCTTGACAGGACTTCTTATCCAAGGCCGGGTGTCTAAATATGTGGAATCGAGAAATGCATCGTTTTTCGCTTTAGCGCAAGTCACATATCCACAGTTGAGCGTGGTTTTCGACTTGGCAATTGCAGTGAAATGCTTTGGAGTGGGTGTCTCGTATCTGGTGGTCGTTGGCGATTTGCTACCGCGAATCTTTGGCGTTTTCACGTCGCATGCTTTGTTTCTAAACCGAAACTTCCACATTACGATGGTGATGCTGTTTATCGTGTCACCACTTTGTTTTTTGAAAAAACTCAGTTCTTTGCGTTATGCGTCTATGGTTGCCATTTCATCCGTGGCGTATCTGTGTGGGCTGGTTCTGGTGCATTTTTGGTGGCCCTCTGAGGAAATTCGAGAACTGAAAGGCGACGTGAGTCTGGGAGTACCATCGGGTTCTGTCACGGCTCTATTTAGCTGCTTCCCCATCTTCGTTTTCGCCTACACTTGCCACCACAATACGTTCTCCATAATCAATGAGCTACAGAACAATTCAGTGAACGCTATCTACCAAATGGCATCGATTTCCGTTTTACTAGCAATGACGTTGTACCTGGCGATAGGTGGCAGTGGCTACGCAACTTTTGGCGACCACGTTGTCGGCAACATCATCACGCTTTACCCGCAGTCCCCAGCAACGACCATTGGACGCATTGCAATCGCACTTTTGGTGATGTTGGCGTTTCCCTTGCAATGCCACCCCGCCAGGGCTTCAATTGACCACATGCTGCATTTTTTCAAGGCGCGCACTGAAACGCACGCACAGCAGCTTGAGACTTCCCAGCTCATAGACCCGGTGACGGAGGGCGATCGCGAGATCTTGGCAGAAGAAGGAGCTTCTCGACAACAAGTTGCAGTTCCTCTCGAGGGCAAGCGTTTTGTCATGATAACCGTTTCCATTCTTATCTGCGCCTATCTTCTCGCCGTGTCTGTGACATCGTTAGCTCGGGTCTTGGCCGTCGTTGGGGCTACTGGTTCAACATCCATTTCCTTCATTCTTCCGGGCATTTTCGGCTACAAACTGATCGGCTCCGAGTACGACGACGCAAGCCAGATGCCCGCGTCCTCGCATCGTCTCAAATACCTCTCCTTAATCTTATCTTTCTGGGGGGTTTTCGTGCTCATAACATGTTTGTCCGCGACTCTTTTTTTTGGTGCTGGTCACTAAACTAATTGGACTCGAAGTGCCTAAAGCACCACAATCTCAACCCGCGCCATCAGGCTATGTTGTCGCGACTGTTACATCGGTGTCGACCTTCGTTGTTTACCTTCAAGTTGTCATTTCTGTCTCATCACCCGCGACATCGTCATCAAAACTGGCTTCAATGGCCCTTGAGAAGCGTCGAATTCTCTTCAAATTTACACGAGAGTTACCCACACACACAGGGATCATGCTCCAGGTCTCGGAGTTCTGTGATTCCAGCTCTGTCGAGCGTAATGACCAAAAGTTGTTGTTTTTTTGGTCAAATTCTTGAACTTGACCCATATATACAAGAATCATAATAAACTATATCTTACAAGCCTTGGTGAAATTTCGCGAAAGACGTTGAACAGAGAGGAAAAGGTGCTAAAACAAGGCAAAGAGTAGCGATGCCCAACAGAAGGGAAGCGGAAAAGATGCGGCACAGTCCGCACAGAATTCACGAATTTAGTTTGGCGAATTTGCTCACGGATCCGTTCGCTATTTCGCTACTGTCGCTAGCACTGATATCGTGGATCATTGCGTTCGTTGGATCGATCGCAGCGGCCGCAAACAACCGAGACTACCCGCCTTTTGCGTGGTGGGGAATAGTGTATGAACTGCTGCTCTTAATTGCAATTTTCGTGCTATACTGTTACGATTTGGTGGATTACTACAAGACGTTTCTTTCAGCGGGACTGGCAGTGGCTTTTGTTTACACGACAAATAGTACGGCAGACTTGATCTACAGGGACGGGTCGAAAGTGGCCGCTGCGTCTGCCGGGCTTATTTTGCTTTCAATGATCAATGCTATTTGGTTGTTTTACTTTGGTGCAGACAACGCTTCGCCTTCTAATAGATGGGTTGATTCGTACTCGTTGAAGGGCATCCGGCATTCTGTCTTGGAGTCCTCTATAGCGCTCAGCAATCGGCCAGCTGGGCTACCGGCACGCAACGCGTCCCGGTACTCTACGAATTTCAACGAGGACACCAATCGGTTCAGCGAACGCATTCCCCAATCCAACCATTTCTACCCAGATTCACACTCTCAACACTATGTTTCGTCCACCGCACTGAACGGCTTCGAAAATGCGGGTCCTCCAGTGGCTCCAGCGCTTCAAGAAAACGTTCCAAACTCAAACAACTCGAACACATTCTTCACCGACACCACCAACGGCAATACGGAAACAACCATGGGAGACACTCTAGGGCTATACAGCGACGCTGGTAACGAGCTTGGCAGCTTCCCTTACACAGCTAAGGCTCTTTACACATATTCCGCCGATTCGAACGATGCATATGAGGTATCATTCGAGCAGGGTGAGATTTTGAGAGTCGGCGATATCGAAGGCAGGTGGTGGAAGGCTAAGAGGGCGGATGGTGAAACAGGCATCATCCCAAGCAATTATGTAGAGCTGATCAGCGACGGTACATTTTAGACAAAGACCATTTTATGTAGAGTATTCAGTACGTTGAAGGACGTTTTTTTGTTTCTGGTTAAAAAGGACTAAATGTTCCAGCCGTAGCAGCCGAGATTGATAAGTTTAGTAGAATGGCGACCAGCCCATATATATGGTTGCCAGATTGTTTACATCAGTGGCTTGCTGTATAAGCTCTTGTACCGTGGCTTCGACGCTCAAGCCATTCCCTTCAAGTTTCGTTTCAACGTCTTTCAATGCCCGCATAGATTCGTTGTTGTTTTCTTTCAAGCCAATGGCACTAGCATTGATCTCAAGCTCTGCACTGTCGTCAGAGAAGTTTGCCTGCAACTTTTTCTTCCGCAGCGGTGATACTACCCAAGAATACAACGGGTCCCACTTCAGTACATTCAAAACACTCATCACCCTATCGCGCTCTTTATGCAACACAGAAAAGACTCGTTCACAATTGTTACGAAAGATTCCATCAACTCCTGTTACTCCGAAACCATCGACCATTTCTCGTGTTAGTCGAAAGGGCACAAGCTCTGGTATAGCTAGAAACTTTCCTTGGTCAAATGCAACGCCCAAGTCTATATGCACGGGCTCACCATTGGACTTGTCCAGTAAAATATTATTCAAGTGTCTATCACCAAGTCCCAAAACGTAGCCCACAATAGAGGTCGTAACGACACCTTTGGTATAGGCATATTTGGCATCTAGCCATTCCTGGGCATCCACAAAGGACTGAAAAAAAAAAGATCGAAGTTGAGGCTTTATCGAATCGCATATGAATGAATAAGTTCCAACTCTATCTTTGAGCGGTTTGCTTTGGCATTGTTTCATTAATTTTCTGGCCTTCTCGAAAGGCATCTCGTCATTCCTGTGTAGCTTACTCAATACCTCATGAAGAGAGACGGAATTGGCAACAAACTCGATAAGACCAGCCCGAGGGCCTAAAGGTACGACTTCGTAGGTCCTAACTCGTAAATTGCGCTTCCTTGTTTGCTCGTTTTTGATCAAGATTTGATTAACCTGTTTGAAAACTTGTTCCATGATAGAGTCTTGTCTAAGATCGTCATTACTTCCCTTCAAAAGCACTTTGTGCTTAGTTCCGTCGGATAAGTAGAATGTTGCAATCTTTGGAAGTGACAGCCCAGAGGATGAAATTTGCACGACCGGATCGAGGTGCGTTATGGTTGGACGCAATTTGCGACCGTCTGCAGAGCACGTAATGATCGCCGGATTGGTAGGTAAAGATAAGCTCCTCTGTCCTATTGACTCAAGCCAATACTTGCCAGATCTCCAACTTCTTAAGTCAAGACTGCGACTGTCCTTTGGAGCCTTCATGCACGAAAAGTCGACCGCTTTCTCACAGAATTCCTCAATTGGATCGAGGTACTCTCTCAAGAAATGGCCACTGTCATACCGTTCTAACTCTTCAAACAATTTTTCCACTGCTTTCACTCTTAGCAAAATGCCTGGATCATTTATTGGCTGGACCTTCTTGTAAAGTTTGAGACTGACAAGCGGGTACAAAGTCTCGTTTGGGAGCTTGAACATTACTCGCTTAAGCGTGAGTTGTAAATTACGCTGAAACGGTGTACTATCGATACTGAGGCGAGATGTTAGTTGATGGATCCACGGAACGAATTTGAAACTAGGAATTGAGCTAATTTCATGATACAACTTGGAATTGAGGTCTCCGTCGTCAGCGTATTGAAACCATAGACCGCAGAATTTGTCTAAAACATCATCGTCCAGTTGATTTCCGTATACCAGAGCGCTTAGAAAAAAGTGAACAGATTTCCAGGCAAAAAGTTTTTGCTGCTTAAACAGATTGACTAAAATCTCTTGGTCTTGTTCGATTTGTAGCTTTAGTCTATTAAAATGTTTCCTTGCTTCTTTTCGATCTCGTTCGTTGGCGTTGGAGTCGCGCACGATTTCCAGCAGACCGGAAAGTTCCACCTTCCCGTAATCTGATCGCGATTGCCGCTCATTAGCCGTAGTGTCATTCTCGAGTCGCCTCAGCTGCTTTAGACAAAACTCACCGAATTGTAAGAATATTTTAGCACGGTCATTGTATTCTTCAACCGCAGACACTTCGCTTCCTGTCTCAGAAATGTATTTGGCATATATGGACTGAGCATTCTCCTTTCTCAGCAATGAGGTCCATTCCACTAGACGGGCCTTTAGTTGAACTTGTGAAAAGCTCGCTTTGCTTTCTAGCAAGTTCCTGTCGGCATTTACGTCGTCAAAACTTTGAGAAAGGCCCTCAAGCATCGAAATCGCTATTTGATAGTCGCCTTGCAGCCAAAGGGCCTGAGCACCCTCAAAGTGTGCCAAACGTTTCCAAAGCCCGGAGTCTGACGGTACTGCCAGCGACGTGACTTTCTTATCCAGAAGCATTGCTGAAGTTAACGATTCTTGTAAATCGTTGTTTTCTCGAGAAAGAAAGGCATACTTCCATATTTCGAGTAATTCGCAGAATTTCAGGTTCGCAACACTGTTCTCGGTCGAGTGCTTGTTGCTTGAGACGCCTAGGATGTTCTGGCGTCCTTTCATCTGCGTTTGATGGTCAAAAAAGGAGGTATTTTCAATGCATTTGACATCGTACGATTCCGTTTGGTCGACAAGTGCTTTCAGAACTGATTCGTTATCGGCGTGTTCGTAAAACATTTCAGCACATATGGTGGCAACCAACGATCCTGCCCACGCCCTCTTGCTATGAAACAAGGTAGAGTCGGCCACAACTTTTTTCAAGTGATTTCTTACCAATTCGATAGTACCATTGTCAGGTGAATTGATCAGTTTCTTGGAGAGTGCATAAATGGCGCTGGAATCTGAAGAAAGGTACTCAGGGACCGGAACATCCCATCTATTCAACCTCAAGTACCATTCGAAAGGATCTTGCTTCTTACTACAATCTTGAGCTGTATTGACATTGCGCAGCAAATCTGCTAGTCCCTTGAAACCATTCATGCTGCTCGCTCTAATTAAATCATTCTTTTGAGGACTCTTCCCCATTGCGGTGTCAACGTCAAACTTACAATTATTGAACATAAAGTTCTTGATACTTCTTGAATCGAACTCGTTCACGGTGGAAAAAGCGTGTTCAAGTGACGGCTCAATAGGTAAAGCTTGAGTGAGGTCTGAGTCCCCCAGGGCGTAAAGAACAGGTTGTAAAAGTTCCACGTCGTCCGGATTTACTTTAGTCGTAAATTCCTCGAAGAGCATGAAGGCAAGCTTAACCATATTCACAGTCGAAGCAAGGTTAAAAAACTTCTTGAGATCGAACCCGAGATAAAGCTTCTTCAACGAGCTGTTTCCCTTCATAGCTTCGGACCGTACTAAAGAGAACAC
Organism: Lachancea sp. 'fantastica'; assembly: GCA_900074735.1. Taxonomy (NCBI): domain Eukaryota; kingdom Fungi; phylum Ascomycota; class Saccharomycetes; order Saccharomycetales; family Saccharomycetaceae; genus Lachancea; species Lachancea sp. 'fantastica'. The sequence continues at coordinate 472,763 of LT598471.1, forward strand.
ATGAAGTAAAAGAAGGGTTTTCGGGCGGGAGTCAACGATGTCAGATTCAGTAGTCAACATATCACAAGTCTTGAAGAAGAGCGATATAAAAGAGAAAGCTCGTTTCGAATCCATCCGTTCTAAGACCAAAAACATGTATAGAAAAAGTGTCTCTAGAAAGTTCAATTTTTCATACGCCAAAGCTGCAACTGCACGAAACCCAGGCAAGAGGTAATCAATCTCGTAGCTCAAAGCAGTAACCAAATTTGCCATCCACTGCATGAAGGGCGTTCGCTTTGCGGCATCGATTGCCTCGCCCAATGAAACATTCTCCACGACGAATGCGTTTCTCAGTGTAGGAAGTAGGCGTAATTCCCGATCACTCAGCGGGAAGACCTCACAAGAGTAAGCTTCTTGGGCGCAGTCCTTAGAGACTGTACCCGCCATTAGAGAGAGAACTGCTGATATAAAGAAGTAGGACTCAGAGCTCGTCGTAGTGTTGCGAAACTCGTTGATTTCGGCCACAACATTGACCAGTGGAATAGCAGTGTTTTGCGCGAGGATTGGCTTAGTTGATAGTTGTTTTGGTAGAGAAGCAAACTTCAAATAATACCCTCCGACGTAATAGCCCCTCCATAAATCGAAGTTTGGTGTCGTGGCAGTTGGTAAATCTGGAAGCACCAACAAATTACTGGTTACTTGATGCGAAAATTCATAGCTCAATGGAAACTGTCGCGGCTCAGCATGGTACTGGTATATTTGGGAGAGCAGTGTAAATCGCTCTTTTGACGGGAAGTCTGTCTTCAGTAAGTCGTCATTCATATACACATCCTCGCTTAGGATATCTCCTTTCAAGATGCTTAAGCAGGCATTCCATAAGTTGTCATATTTCCGAATTGCACGCGAGCCTTCAAATTTTACCTGGTGCTCCAAGGCCTCAACGATCAGATTGTCCGAAGAGGAGTAGTCAGTTAGCAAACATGAAAAAACAGCAGCGTACATTTCGACTGCGCCCTCATAGCGATCCGCAGAAAGGCAAAGAGGAGAAATGACGCTTTTGATGAGGTCTTGCGACTCCATGCGTAGATCCTTTATGTTGAATGTACGCGCTAAAACACGAACCAGCCTAGCTAGACATGTGCAATTTTCCAGAAAGCTTTCCCCCAAAAGTAAGACGCATTTCATCTGTCTTATGATGTTTACTTTCAAATGGGTAGGTTTGGTTACTTCCAAATCTGCGGCTAGCCTCAACAGCAAAAAGTCCAGATCCCGACTGTCCCAGCGGTGAGCATCAATGTGCACCTTAAGCAGACTCAGTGACGCCAAAGCCGCTATACGAATGTGCGATTGGCTCTTGAGCTTTGAAGAAGATCCTGCGAGAAGGGCTTCCAGTATGGTGGACTTAGGAAATAGTTTCTTGGAAGCTGAAACTAAGTCAGACAGCACGTCTACCTCTGTGAAGTGTAGAACCCAGTAGGTGATCTCATGAGAGAGAGTTCCCATGAGCTTCGCGTATTGCTTACCAAGTGTAGATCTCAGTTGCCTCACTATCTCGTCTGCATTCCTGACAGTAGCGTGACAAAGTGGCAATACCAAGTGAAGGCAATCCACGAGGAGATCCGCCTCTCTTTTCCCACTGATTTTCAAGAGTGTTTCCTTCAAAAAGCTCAGCTTAGTCTTTTGTGAAAAATAAACAGCAGCCAACTCAATTGAAAACTCCTTCAAGAAGGTATCGAGATCGAAATCAAACGCAGATGCTTGCCATGAATTGAAATTTTTTGAAGGGTTGTCTAGGCTTTTCTTATACCAATGGTCAATAACTTCGAAACGACAAGAAACAAATAGCTGTCGTGTGCTAGAAAGTCCATCTGATTGTGCGAGCATGTCGAGACAACGTTTTCCATAAAACCAAATAAATGAATTTCCTCGACCGCTCATCATATCTAGTGCGGATAGAACTGCCTGACAGGTGGACGCCGCAGCTGTTTTTGACAGAATGAGGGAATGAAAAGCCGGAATTTCCAATGAAATTGAAGATGACTCAAAAATGGTCGCTATTTCGGCAAAGACTATGCCCTGGTTCTTGAAGCTAATTTGGGACAGGTACAAGTGAATTCCAGTCAAAGCTTTCGAAATTGTAAATAAAGGCAATCGCCGGATGCAAGTAACCAAGTCTCCAAAAACCTTCTGTTTCCCTCCCGTAACAGCTCCTTGAGAAAGATCGTGAAACCTGAGCATGTTCAAGAGTAGCCTGGATATGCTAGTAATCGTATTAATCCCACAAAATAGGCTCTCGTCAAGCTTCGCGATTATCCACTGAAAAATATCAGTTAGGTCGGCCTCCAAATTATCATTTTTGTTGGATAGCCATGCCCAGCGAATAGAATTCAAGTATATGGCCAGAACAGACATCGCCTCGTTAGACGTGTTGAATTTGGCACCAAGCAGCGTAGATGCAATTAGCTGGGTTAAGTCCTCCAGCAAGGATGAGTAGGTTGGGTTTTCATCGAGGTTTTGCAGAAAATGAGAAACAGCAGGAACTGCCACCGTGATATAGTTCTCTGGAAGCCCTCTTAAAAATCCAAAGAGATTTGTGAGCTTTTCTTCATCTGAAACCCCAAAAATGGGCAGACCTCTGACAGAGAAAAGCTTCAAAACATCGTTTAGTACAGCAATGTTTTCGTCCGCCAGCTTATTCGAGCAAGGCCTAGGTGTTGAACTTTGTGACCGCATTTCGCGTGAGGTTTCAAAATCATCCACGAGATCATCTCTGAAATTCGAAATGCTCTCTCTCAGAAGTATCTTTTTTAACTCTTCTAGAGGGTTTGAGATTCCTAAATTCGAGAAGATGATGTGCGAACGACTGCTGAATGATCCTAAACGATATATCTCGTCAAGTACACTCCTAGAAAAGAGGCTGCAAACGTCGTGAATGCCATTAGCCACAGTCGCAATTTGATCGCTCAGGTCCTCTAAACGGTTGGCGAAATTTTGGTTGCCAGACAAATAGAAGCCTAGCTTCACCGCTTCACAGCACCATTTTAGTTTCGCTACATCTCCTCTTGTTGGATCCCTGGGGTAGTCAATGAAACGTCCCCATGTTTGGAAGAGCTCATTAGATTCGCGATAAGGCCTTGCTGATAGCTTTAGGACTTTTGGACGCGAAACACCACCGCAAGAGGCCAAAAGGAATTGTCGCTCTTCATCATAGTTATCCCACGTTGGAAAATAAGGACTCGAGTGGGCGGTGTTCAAACTTATTTCTCTAAGATCTTCACTGCCAGGACTAATGCCGGCTAGCCAGGCAACAAATTGACTAAAATGTTCCTGGCAGGGCTTTGCGAAGTCAATTTGCTCCCACTTACAATTAAGCCAGGCCACGATACAAACAGAGGGCGAGAGCTGCTCTAGAAATGTTAGAGGAAGCTCAATCTCGGCGAGACACTTCCAGAACGCAAACGATTCATCAAGAACTAACGCGGGACCGTTTACATCAGCCAAATCAAACAAATGATGTATCTGTTGACAGATGGAGGAGTCCGAAACTAATTCGCGGCCATAACACATCACCAGGCTTTTCAGAAGAGCACATGAACTTCGGCAAAGTACCCGGGACTTGACGAAAGGAAGGCACAAAACGAAAATTCTCTGGATTAGACTCAAACTCACTTGTGAGTCGCCATCCGACACTAAGGGCAACAACGCAAAACATACCCAACCTTCAAGTTGTCGTATTTCGAAATTCTGAAATACCGCTATAGCGAGGCAGTGCCTTTGGGAGGGATGAAGCATGAAGTTGGTAGCGTAAAAACCGCATAATTGTAGACCCAAAAGCTGAAGCTTCTCTTTTCCACTTTCAACAAGGTACGCGATGAGTTCAGCGACGCCCGGTGCATTCTTCAAAAAAGCTGCGATAGTCTTGTCTCTTCTAACTTTCTTGAAAAGTAAGCCCTCTTCTGGGTCTTCTCGTTGGGCGTCTTTTAAGCAAAAGAAAGTTCGCAATAACTGCGTCACGCCAAACGCTTCAATGCACAGATTGGAATCGAAACCGCAGCGCAGTTGAAAGTCAGGAAATTCAAGCCAGCTTTTCTTTGAGTTATTTTCCTTAAATTGAAAACTTTCCAATTCTAACGTGTCAGGATCGTAATTTGTCAACGTAGCGGCAGTGTAATCTTCTAAAATGTCAAGAAAGCGGTCAGTATCGAAATTGGCAGTCAATTCGCCCGTTTGTATCTTCAAATATAGAGGCGAATTGATCAATGTGCTGAGAAAGATGTTGAAAACTGCAAATTCGTGGGCAAGCCCTGATGTATTGAATTTCCCAATGGACAAGAAGTATCTGATCGCGGTTTCCATCACCTCGAGGCAGTTGAAGTAGCTCAATAGGTGAGTTTGAAGAATGTATGTGTTGAGAAGATGCAATGCTGCTTTGCTGGTGGCATTTTCGGTTTTGGAATTGCTCAGATATTTCACCAAGGGTTCAATGAAGTGAGATTCGACTTCCATCAGGCAAGTCGTGTTTAGAAGCAAAAGGGAACTCAAAATGTCCATCAAACAGTGAACATTTTTGCTGCTGAGAGAATGGTTCAAATGAGTTGACAACAAAGTCGACATTTTCTCGACCAGGCTAGTCCATTGGTGAGGCTCGAATTTGAGACGAAAGCATTCGCTATTTATCAAGGTTTCCAAAGACGACAACAAATGCAGACTGACGCTGGTGGCCAGATCACCAGTGGCCACGTCAATCATCAAATTGGGCAACGTAGCGACCACGTATTTGACATGTTTGGACTTGAAGTTCGCATTACAAGTTTGTATCAAAAGCCTCACGACGTAAGAAGCCGAAGAAAGTCTGTTATCGATCGCAGTGAGTTTGCTCTCGGAAGAATGTACTTCATCGGACACCAATCTCTCATATTTAGTTCTTTCCAATTCAATAATATCAATAAGAACTTGTAGTAAAGAATACAAATATTTTGACGGTATACTTGTTGAATCCAGCTTTAAAAGAGATGTCAATTCTTCTAGTCCATGATTCCTATCTTTGAGTTTACCAGAAGATAATAGGTCTATGAGTGTTGAAACATGAGAAGAGTCCATAGAATTGTTGATTTACTTGTTTTAGAGATGACTTGTTTTATAGATTTAATCGTTATAAGGGCACCTAAGGCGGGTTTCATGACTCTGTCACGTGACCCTTGATAATCTTAGCAATGACAGACCATGAAGAACAAGAACTGGACCATTTGTAGCTAGTTTGCGATATCACTAGAATCGCATTCATTATTTGTTTGTTTTTTTCATCAACAACTGACTTATTCTCTGCGGCTTTTACTACATGTCAGGAATTTTATGTTTATAGTAATATGACAATCTGAAAATTTGGACGACCGTTTATCCAATAAAGCCATGCGATAATTCAATTTGGTTCCATTTGAGCAGCTCTAGCGAGCTTAAACAGTCTCTTTGCCGGGTTCTCTCGCCGGGTCTATGTCGATTAACAATATTATTTAAACTACTAAAATTGTCGCGACAGGTGACAATAATTCAAGATATCGTTGTAGCTTCAACAGTATGACAAGAAAAGTTCTTGGGCCAAGCAAGGGCTCTGCAAAAATGATGCCGCCGCTAGTAATGAAGTTCTCGGAAAAACTTACTCGGACGGGAGACTACCTCGATAATTATATAAATATTGCAGAATTGTGCTTTTAGTGACGGACTTTGAGACTAACACGTATTACCACTGCAGAAGTAGCCGTTGCCAAAAAAATAGAACGTTCATCTCCTCCTTTCTGTTGATCCGTGGCCCATCTCTCCAGCCATTTTGTTTTTCTAAATGCGATAGTTTTATTCAAGTCAGAAACCTTATTACTTATACATTGCGTGGAACTTTTGCGTACTAAAACTCAAGAGTTCTTGGATTTACACAACGACACCAGAGTTGGAAGCGATTCTTGGCCACAAGTCGGCACATTCCTTACCGACTGGACCAGTGATGGCAGAACCCTTCATTTCACCCTTAGGGTTGGCGATAACACCGGCGTTGTCTTCGAAGTACAAGTAGACACCGTCCTTTCTTCTCCATGGCTTGGATTGACGGATGACGATGGCTGGCATCACCTTCTTTCTCAATTCAGGCTTACCCTTCTTGACAGTGGCCATAACCATGTCTCCCAAAGAGGCAGCTGGCAATCTGTTCAATCTCGAACCAGCGCCCTTGACGGCCATGATGTACAAGTTTCTGGCACCTGTGTTGTCAGCACAGTTTAGGATGGCACCAGTAGGCAAACCTAGCTGTCCGGATGTTAGTATTATGAGGTATTATGAGGCTCTTGCCGAAAACAACCAGTAGAACGACGGAAAAACAAATTTTTTTCTTGATGAGCGAGGAAAAGCGAAGTCAACTATCGTTACACGAGCATTACCGGATCCCAAAAGACTCGAAATTTCTCACCAGTTCTGTAACCAGTAGATCCTCATTTGAATGTTCAATCATTCGAGCTGTCTAACATCGTCTCCATCATTCCCACCCCACAAACATAGTGACTTTTCACTCTTTCCCACCAAATCCAACTTGTTTCGCTCGCGTTTCCTGGCTTGCCACTCTTCCAATCTCGCAACTGCGTTCACATACGGAAATTCTGAACTTTGTACCTTGAGCACCGTTACCAGACATTGTTGATGTTTGTGATCTGTATTACAAAGTACTACAACGATCTTGCGCGTATAGTTCAAGCTTATGGTTAGATGTTTGATCAAGTTCACTGACGATGGATTGGGATGGGATAGTTCCCAGTGCTAGGAAGTTGCCCACAGTGAGCGAGAGGCCTACCCACGATGGCTTGCGAGGCGCGAGTCTCTCTTCACGACGGGAACTTTTTCAGTGCGTGGGTCCGGCCTAGGTAATTTTTTTCAAAAATGGTTGAGAAAAATATAAAAATGTATGGGTGTAGAGAAAGAAAACAGTCACAGGAGATTGGCAATTACGTATGGAGTGATTATTCGGGATAAATGGATTACAGTACTTGACTAGGTAGAGGATAGAAATATTCTTGGAACACAGGTAGCTACGAGACGGGGAATGCAATATGAGATCGGGGCTGTGAAAGTATCATGAAACGGGGGAGAATGTTGAAAAAAATAAAGAAAAAAAAGTCGCAGCCCGGGGGGGAAAGTGTGTCACGTGACTGACGACACAAAAGCTGGAAATAGTGATCTGGATGCTGCAAAACCAACCAATTGTTTGCAGATAGGTACCCATCGTCTTTCTTGTATGTTTTCTAAGCTCGAGACACCCCCAACATCATTGTAACCTTCAAGATTTTGAAGAAGACAAAAATCGTCATATACGGCGAACGTCTCGTAGTACAACCGTCCATTACAATTTCTTTCGTAGCTTGTTTCTATGCATGTTAAACTCGACAAATTCATTAACACAGTACTTCATACACAATCAATTGTTCCAAGGCCAGGTTTTTGCCATTGACAGCTTTCAAAACCATACGACGTCAGTTTAGTAAAAAGTGACAAGCACAACCCATGCACAACCCATGCACAAATAGACACTAACAAGTCGTGGCAATCGGTCTCTTAAGCACCCAGAAATGTATATAAATCGCAGTACATGGACCCTGTGTCTTTGAATCCTACCGCTAAATTTCCCTTAAAAAAATATCAACATATACTAAATCCTTTGCTCACGATAATCGCCTCAAAATCATTTTAACACATTACCATAGGACAAATTCAACACAAATTCATGCCATACGCAATAAATCACCTCTTCTTCCGCAACCATCAAAATTGAACTCGCGTGTTCACACTTTTTTCCGAAAACGTCCCCCGACTTGAACGTCCGAATTCAAACACCAAGGCTCAAACAATCAGCTCAATTGCCAAATACTTGAATCATTAAGCTGACACTCAAAAAAGACTTCTAAACTTACCAAAACTTTCTGTTCTATAAAACTTCACCAGAAACGTGATCATAAATCATACTATAAGTCAATCTATAATAACTTATCTCATCTCATCTCATCTCATCTCATCTCTTAAAAGTATTTAAATACAAACGTTGGAAGCACACTGCATCCATCTAGATATCTCCATTCTGGTGAGTTAAAGGCCTGTTTAATTGAGCCAAAAACTGTAGTTTTTATGAACCCTTGCACGATCTATGATCTAAGCAATTTCCTACGTCATTGAACGGCATTTAGGGAACTTTTCAAATCGGAAGACCAAGTTGTGAAAAGAGTCTTATTTAGAAGCTCTTCTTTAAAAAAGCTTTGCAGCGATCAATGAGCCCTGCCTGTTTCCTTAAATTTCAATTCAAAAGGCGTCGCGATTGAAGATCTCTAAGCAAATAGAAAACGTCGACCGTCACTGTACAAATTCAGTTCAATGCCCCATAGTGACGCTGAAAGCTCTGAAGAGAACTTAGAAGGTTCTGCAGAATCCGGTTATTCAGCAGCCAGTGATCTGAGACCAGAAAAAAGACGCCGTCTCAATAATGCCGGCAATCGTGTCCGCTATGAAGACGAAGACGATAACGACGACGACAACGAGGACAACGATGACGACAACTCCGACGACCCATACTACGGCGATCTCTATGAAACATTACAACAGGACCCAATAGACGTTGATGCTACACAATCTGGCTCCTACAATCCGTCTGCTGCTATTGCCAATCCAGGCCCCAATGTTATACCGAGCACACAAGTGGAGATCGACCCTGGTTTGGTGCCGTCCTACTTTGATGCCGACGTGATTGATATTTCTGGTCATGAAGACGTTTCGGACACCGAGAGCAAACAAGAAAAAGACTTTAGTCGAGACGCTTCAACAGAAATAGGAACCACTCCACAAACCGCACTTGAAATTTTGGACGATGAGCCAGCTCCCCGAGAACGTCACGACCACAGACGTGCAAGGGATTACAAATGTCCTATCTGTTTTGAATCCCCAGAGGTGGCTCTTTACACGCCTTGTGGCCACATTTTCTGCATCGAATGTATATTCGAGATGATCAATAGTGTCAAGGCGAATCGAAAAGTTGGACAGTGCGCTCTTTGCAGAAGAGACGTTAGTTTGGGGAAAATCAAGCTGCTTAAGCTTCGCAAGAAAAGAATACCAAAAGATTCCTAGAAAGACGGGGTGTTAAAATTCGTATCGACGTTTTATGACGAGAATTTTGTCAGAATTCTCACAAGTCAAGAACTGACATATGGCCTATTTGAAGTGTTATAGCTTTTTGCGTGTTGCGCTCGCAAAGTGGTCATTGTACTCACTCGCTATACTTGGCGCGCTTGCAAAACGACCATCAAACATATTTGCTTTGCTTATCGCTAAAGATTGAAATAAACCCAGATAAAATGCTGTACGACGGGGCCCTTCGTAGATTGGGCAGGCATTACAAGAAAACACCGACATTACAGTTTTTGAGACGCGTGGAATGTCGAACACATAGGCCCAGGAGACACATCTCACCTGCGTCAAGCGGCGTAGTTATAGTGCGTTATGGAACGCTTCACGGTTATCCAGATAAACGAGCCATGAGATGTAGGTATCATGGTATTAATCATGGGAATGAGGTCAAGTCGGGCTTCCGATGTATGTGTCAAACAATAGTATTGACTCCAAGCCCATTGCACAAGGACATCACTCGGGGTCTCAAAAAACGTTTTAGATAAAAAGTTGCAATATAATGAGTATATATTAAACACACAATCTCTCAGCACCGAGCAAAATAAGCTGCACTGTTTTATTTCTATTTTTCGGCCCACCATCGTTACATCTAGCATTATACATTCACTACGGGAGTATCTTGTTGATTGTCCAACTTTTGAAATACGAGGACTCCACGTTGTCAGGAGTCTCTTCTGCTAGTGAACTGCTCGAAGCGTTGAGGGGTTTACGATCACCCACACCTCTTTTCTGTGTACTAGTATGGCTTTCGACCCCGACCCTTCGCTCTACGAATGCGCGGCGGTCAAACTCTCCATGGTTCATGTCCATCGGTATATGTCTTTGACTTTCGTCGTAGCTTTTCTCCAGCTCAGCTAGATGCAAGGCATCAATGTCTATCAAATTGACGCCCTTTTCATTCTTTGCCCATCCATCACCACCATCAAGAATATCTTCGACACACTCTTTAGGATTCAATTCGCCCGGCCGTGGATCCCACGGTACTTGGAAAGTTCTCTGATATAATTTATCGACAAATGGATTATTGATGGTGATGGGGAAAGTTGTCTGTCCGTCTGCAGTTTTCTTCGTGGGGCTACTAGCACTGGCACCGTTCGGTGTGAAAGTAGATGAGATTGGAGAACTGAAATCGGAAGATGTGTCGAATACTTCTGTAATGCCGTTCCGGAAAGTGTTGGGCAACTGACCCGAATTGGAAAATTGTGAGGGCTCGAAATCACTAAAACTGCCGCGTGCAAGTTCCATTTGAATTGCAAGGCTCAAGATGGAATTGACTTTGGATTTTTGAAGTAAAAATCGGCTAGGAATTTGACGCTGTTCACGATTGATGTACTCTGCTACGTTCACTTCAACCACACCAAGAAGTACCTTACGAGACACTTTTTGCGTATACACACTATTGGAATTGGAGTTGGCTGACTCGGCTGCACTTCCTGCTGAGGTACCAGCACGCTCGTTGGCAGCTTGTCCCACAGGCTCTAAGAATTCAAAATACACTTCCAATACCAGTTCCTTGTGTTGCAAAACCCGATTTTTGTCCGTTGTGAGCTTTACTAGCACGGGCTTAGGCAATGTGTAGTCCCAAAGAGCACGATGGTGTTTTACAAGCACCCGCGGCGTGGATCCACGACTTTGGGAGCTGGAACGAATCGCCTGCGTACCATCTTGCGACGTTGACGAAGGCGAAGATGGCGATGGTACTATCGAGTGGCTTGTAGTTCCGGTGCCATCTTTGAAGTGCCATTTCACAAAACAATACCCTGAGCTTTGAGGAATGTTGGTGAGTTCAGAGATCTTGAGCTGGAACAGAAACTTGGGACGTTTGCTCTTGCCCTTGTGGGCAAAAGGGATCATAGCTGGAGACCAGTTCTTGGACAGAAATGGGCTTATAGAATGGTGGCACTGTTTGAGCTCACGACATGGAGCGGCAAAGAAGCTTGGATGGCACCAATTGCTTGTTTTTCAGCCGGACTTGAAGTCGAGAGCGATGAGGGAAAAGTTGGCAGATGGACTGGAGAGTATTATTGAGATGTTAAGAGTGTGTACTCGAGTACTCTGTGGATTTAGAGACAGTGTCAAAAGAAGAGAAGATGGAGGAATGAGAGTATAGCTTGACCCGATTGTTGATTGTTGATTGTTGAAGCTGATTTTTATTCAACTGGTAGCTGGTATTGTTTTAAGCAGCTTCGGACTTGGTATTTCAGACTTGGTATTTCAGAGTTCATCTCTCGAAAACAATTTAGCTGGGATTAATATCGCATGGGGGTGACTAAAGAAGTGGTACAGTTGTCCATTCAAAGTTTGCTATCTCTAGTGACCGCACAAGGCGAGTTTTGGTGAAAATTGGCCCAAATAGCGACGAAAGTTCAATTTGTGATGAGACAAAGAGTTTTTCAATGTTTCAGCGGGTTTCTGTGACGAGTTGTCGAGCTTATCGAGTTTTTCGGAGGATTTTTCGATGTAAATAGCATACACTGACGCATGTGGAGTTCAAATTGCTATATTTTCAGGCCTGCTCCTGATTTGCCAAAAAGTCATGAAAGGAGACCTTGGGATCTTGAGGTTAATGGCCAGACGATTCGTAAGAACATCTAAGCAACAACTTGCTATGAGCTTGATCAGAGGCACCTTTGAACGATAGAAGACCTTCTATATCATGCAATTCGGACATGTCGAGATTGGATCTCTCGGAGGTGACAGGTATTACTGTCATTATAAATTTCGAAATGACACTTTAATTGGTGTCAGCGACGGTGCAAGTTAAGGTGATAATGTTTGAATCCATTCATGTCTTGGCATCATTGCAGGTTTGGACTTATGCCAGTGGTATGTGATGATTTGGCAATCGTTTTTGAAAGATGCAATGGGGCTGCTTCGGCTTTGACTTTTTTGTCGCTCAAGTAGGAAACCACGACAAACTGCAGAGACATTAAAGATTGGCTGCGAGCCCTTCAGCGTGTTCTCGACTGGTTTTCACCTGTAGTGAGAAAGGATAGATAATTGTGCAGAATTTGATTGGAATGGTATGTTTCTCGTTGTCTCTTGAGTCGGGCAAAAGTGTCGGTTTTTGACGAGAAAATAGCCAACAGTGACACTCTAGTATTGAAGCAATTTCTCACCTGCATTTTCCGCTGTTCGGAGCATTGTTTCAATCAATTATTGTGGCTTCGGTATTTCAAACGCGTAGTTACAGGTCTTTTGGCTGTTGATCCGGGGAAAAACGACAATTTTCAAATGAGACCTACAAAATGGGGAAAAGTCTAATCAGGCTGCAGCTTTGAGATCTTTTTGATTCATACCAAACACATGTTAACGGGAGGCTTTCAATGGAAACACCGAACGGTAAGAAAGTTTTGTTGTAAGCTGTGTGTACCTCTCTCTCTCTCTCTCTACTGCTTATAAAAGTGCTATATGATGTGACAATAGCGAAGTTCCAGTCACGTGATCAGCGACAGCGTCAGGAAAATAAGAAAGAAGTAAGTCTCGCTTTCTTGCAGATCAAGTATGTCCGAGACAATTTCTTTTAACCTTCACACCAGAAATGGTTGAGTTTCTGAGCCAATCAACCCAGAAAAAAAGCTTTTTCAAAACACGATTAAAGAGATTGGAAATTTTTGTCAAAAGAGTGGGGATAGCTCTCGAAAAGTGATGCACATGGTCAATGAGGAAATATTCTCATGAATAAGAAAGTTGATTTCTAATTCCGTTCGCGTTACTTTCTTCGTTGCTGAAATATTGTCGTTTTTGAAGTGGGTTTCTTCTATTCATCAAGTTGTCAAAACCCAGATGATTGTTGGCTCCCCGTTACCCGGCCAACATACCTATAAAGAAAGTCGATCAGTAGCCGTGTGAAGTGCTCGAGAGTTCAAATTAATTCAGCACTGTTCATGAGTCCACTTCCGTTAGTAGTGATGTTCAAAATCGAATCCGACGTATAAAGTGACTCTGATACGATTCCGGCTGTGAGTCCGGCAAATTACTTGTCAAATTTAATTATTGTTGACACTGATGAAGGTAGTTTTTTGAAGTCCTGGAGAAGGCTTAAATATTAACAAAGTGCATGGTAGTCTGCACCTGGTATGTAGATCTCTTACTTATTTCGCAGACCTTGGTGAATCTCAGAAACAAGCGCGCTACGGCAGATAATCACGAGTCACGTGATACCATCGTATACAGTTACGGGAGTCCCGAAATTGACGACTTCTTTGTCGTATAAAGGTACTGGAAACGCTACTCCCCGGACTCGCAGGTGTCGTGAACAGTACCTGAGCTCTGTGGTTAATTGGCGAAATTCATGCTCGTATTTGACGACGCGATTCGCGCCTGTCTGAACCCGCCAGCTTCGTCCCCGTCCCCACTACCGGTAATTAATTACACTTACACCTACGCTACGTACACAATGATATCATTGTAGACGATTTCAAATTTACGATTCCTTAGTTTCCCTTCCCCCCGGGACAATCACATATAGCTCCACTAGAAAAAAAATCCTAAACACTTTATCTCTTTGAAAACCGTTTTTTTAGCGCAGTATCTCGATACGACAATACCTCACTCACTAGGCTTTTCCGCCTATAAACAACTTTTCCATCGTCCCAAAAAACATCACGTGCTCCCCATTTTCTTTCTTTTCTCGTCCCCTATTCTCTGTCTCCCACCCCCCACCCAGATCACTTTTCACGAGCCGCTTTACGCGAACCGTCCAGCATATTTTTTTTCTCGCACTATAATTGCACACACACATTTGATTCCAGTTCTAATACCAAATCCAACACAGCCTATCTTGGCCCGAGGTTCATCGTTGTAAAACACACAATCAAACACGTACAAACGCTAGCGACCCGATGTCCACAAACGTTGTATTTGTTTAGATAAAACCACGTCTTGTGTTACTTTCTTCTCCATTCTCATTATCAATCCTCGCTCCACTCCCCCCACCCACACCATTTGATTCAATAACTCTGTCTCGAACCCCTACACCACACCACACCACACATCACACATCACAATACTACTAGCCTCTCTTTCTTCATGGCCAGTTCTTTCCTATCCATCTATTCCGACAGCTGGACTCTGTCCGAACGACCCGGGTCAAACCTGATCCAGCTCGAGGCGCAGAACGCCACCAATAGTGACTCGGGGTCCAGCACCAGTCAAATGTTGCGACGGCTTACCGCCGAGCCGGACTTGGCCGAACCGCTTTTGACCGAATCTGCGCTTGCCGCGCTTTCCATTGCAGAACGTTCTACTGAAACTTTAAGACGCGTAAGTGAAAGTATGCGACGAGATCACGTGCCCGTTTCCCCACAGTTAATCATGCATCGTCACGCATGGGACGTGGAAAAACCTGCAAATGCACGTTTCCCGCTGGACCACGTGCCCATCAAATGCAACATCCTGCAGGCGCTCTGCGACCTTCTCTCTGAGTACCAGAGCCGCATGGACGCTGCAGGCCCGGGGCCTGCAGCTACCGCGCCGCTCGAGCATGTGGCCAAGGTGCTGCACTATCTGAGCAAGCTGATCCAGGCTGCGCAAATGGACCCTGGCATGCAGATGCAGCTGCAGCTGCATGCGCAGCACCGCCGTGCGGTGTCGTCTGCGGAGTCGCATGACGGCGGCGGCAGCGGCGGCGGCGGCAGGTCGCGCATCTTTAGCCGGTTCTTCGCCCCGGCTAAAAGCCGCGGAGTCTCCAGCAACAATTCCCAAACACATACCCGCACCGCTTCCGCGGCTACCAAAAGCACCATCACGGTGATGCCTGTCGGCAGTGCCGCGGCCGGCACGGGCTCATCTCCGGAAGAACCCGGTCCGTCATTGGGATCCGCCCACAAGATACAGGACTACACCAGCATGCACACCTATAAAGAAAGCATAACATCACTAGCAGCAGTGCTGCGAACCGTGCCACACACAGACCAGAACAATATCGTGTTCCATTTTGTCGATCATAGCATCAATCCTTTCATTATGAGAGACTGTAGGGATTTGCTGCGCTATTATGTGGAACAAGAAACCATCTTGCGACTCTAAAAGAGAAAGAAGAGGAGAAAGACGCCTGCACGAAAACACGTGTCACGTGACTTTCAGGTCTTTACCGGTCTCCATCCCCCCGATTGTCCATTTTTTTTTCCCATGCATACCTTTTTTTCAGCTACATCTGTTATCTCATTTTCGTTCCATTTGCTCTTCTCTTTTATTGTTTCTTCTTTCTGTAGCTCAAATAAACGAACTTTTCATGTCTATCACTATTTCCACATCTGGCGGGCCAAACTATAAAGTGTTGAAAGCATTTTCACTCTGGTCGTTGTACGTGAAACACAGGATTTGGCCTTTGAAATGGAGTATAAATTTATTTTTGGAAAACCGCTCCAAAACTTTGAGGATCTGATTCCTTTGAATTCGCGTTTGTATCTGTTTTTGGTCTTCCGGTTTCTAAGTAGACAATTCTGTCACTCTCGTAAAGTCACGTGCTGATATCATTTTGTATTGGATCTAACGACAGACCCAAGAACAAACGAATTTGAAAGGATTGATGTGTGTAATAAACACTAGTTGCTGTGGTTTTCATCAAGCTACACTGATTTTTCAGGTCCATTTGTTCTATCAATTCCGCCAGAAAGCATTTATCTGCTGGATTTGTGATTGGTGACAGAATTTGGAAACTGGACCTACACACGACAGCTGATATGATCAAGCTTAAAAGCTCTCAAAGCTGGTAATGGCCTTCACATCGCATCGCTTTCTAACGATACATACATTTCAGTTGGGCACGTGACTTCTCCAAATCGTTGAAATTACTGACATTAGGTGTAGAATTCAAAGATGAGAACGGGGTTGTCTTTGTTTGTTCCTCCTAAAAAATTTCCAATAATAATTATTCTTTCCTTTCCGAATCGCCCAAGCCTGAAAGCTTGTTCAACACGTACGTGTATTGTCTTTCCTCGAAAATGAGACAGTCTTATTTTTTCAGGCACCTAAACCCCAGCCAAATTCTCACCAAGGAAATATTCAAGGCGTCTGTGGAAAAAAAAGAATAAGACTTTTGAATTGGAGCAACTAAACAAATCAAACAAATCAAGACCTACGCTTTCCACAAAAACCATTAGCACAAAAGCTATTGTGTCAAATTTACGATTTTGTTGGATCTTTAGTGAGTCTTTTTTGGGTTTGGTCACGTGACTACTCCATGTAGTTTGCAACACTATAAGTTCAAATACAAAAAGTCCCTAATAAAGACTAGAATATATTCTTCTTGCTACTCTCTCAGCAGCTCTTCTCACTGCAACCGCTCGTCTTATCGAAACTTTAGTCTGTTATTCTCTCTGATCATTCTTTACGAAAATGTTAGAAATCAGAATACCATATTCATATTCATCAATCTCCATCTATCAACCAGCGGAAACAACACATCTTTCAGCAAACACATCTCACTCTCTGACCTCTGTATCGACGTTAAGGGCCATACCGAACGGTGCTACAGTGAATGCTCAAAATGAAAGGTGCTAGCAACCAGGATTTCAGGGCCAAAACTCAGCTCCCACAACTACAAACAAGTCTTGAGAATGAACCGAAACCGTTGGAGGTTTACAATAGCATGTTCCGTCAACAGTCTGGAAATCTGTTCATCACGATTACTGAATACCACAAACGCATGGAGGATGAGCTAGACATGAAACCAGGCGACAAAATCGAGGTCATAACCGATGATGAAGAGTATAATGATGGCTGGTATTACGGTCGTAATTTGAGAACACGAGAAGAAGGATTGTACCCAAAAGTTTTCACACAAGAAATATCAACACCGTCACTAGTAAGGGCCAAATCTGCGCGCCGCGTGGCTAGTCCACTCGCAAATGGTTCTCTCACAGACTTGTCGACTATGTCCAACGAAGGATCTGTCAGCGAACTACCCACGCCACAACCGCTAGAAACGGCAGCGCCGGTCAAGCTCAATCTGGATCGTACAGCGTCTGTAAAAGTGACTATGAACGACATCGACAAGGCTCTGGAAGCATTTCGTGGTGAATCGCTTTCGTCTTCTTCTGGAAATTTGCAATCTGGCGGCACCAAAGATGATGAACGCAAAATTCAAGTCGATACACCCAACAACTCTTTTGCTACTGACACTGATACGGATCTTTCCAGACAACAGATCATGAGAAATTCAAACTCGGTGCATTCCCTAACAAACGATACCTCATTCGGTTCCGCATCTATGAACGGCATCGACCCCAAGAATTTGGCCCCCATCGATGCTCAAAACTGGTCTCCTGAGCAGGTCACCGCGTATTTCATAGGGTCGGGTTTTGATATCGAGTCTGCGAGCAGATTCCAGCAACACAAGATATCGGGGCCCATTCTATTGGAACTGGAACTTGCACATTTAAAGGAGCTCGATATTAGCTCGTTTGGCATACGGTTTGAGATATTCAAGGAAATCGAGGCCATCAAAGATGTCATCAGTACGCGCGGCCCAGCTCGCTTACCAAGCCAATTGATGCCAGCAGCTGCAGTCAATCAGAGATCATACATGGGGCACACTCGCAAAGTATCTCAATCTCTAGACGATCTACCTTCAAAATCGCCTGTCATGACTTCCTCCGCAAATCGCAGTCGCGTGAGCAGTCGGCATCGTCCTTATTCATTGGCGCTTAATGGTCGCGAATCGAATGCTGACGCGGCTGACTCCATTATTGCTGCGTTGAGTGCTCAAGGAGATGATTTGAACGTCGCCAAACCCGCCCAGCCGCAAATTGACGACACCAATTTCCTTTCGCCTCGCAGGGCGCCAAAACCACCTTCATATCCCAGTCCAGTACAGCCCGTCAGATCGCCTACGGGGCAATCTTTTACACCCAGCCCTTCTAATCTGGAGTTCCCACAAAGTCTACGCAACGGCCCTCCTACCATATTTGAGCGCGCACCCTACATCGAAAGTCGTTCAAACAATAGTGCCGACTTGCAACAACCTAGCTTTCAATTCCCCAAGGCTGCCCCTCCGCAACTGAATTTGGAAAGCCCACATCAAGTAAGCCACGAAGAAGAACGAAGCAATGATGTCTTGGCAGCTGAAAACTATGCGGGAAATAGAAACTCTGTCATTTACTCAGGTCAACATGGACACAGGCCAGCAAAATCGGGCAGTTCTTTCGTGGAACTTTTTAACAGGATTTCAACAATGTCACCCGGTACTGCTCGAGGCACACAAAGTGAAGTGGAAGGTCTCAATGTTGAACACAACCAATTGCAAAGGCCAACATCAAGCATATATGATCGGTCAAGAGTAGCTTCACCAAGCCACATTAAACATCCCTCGCAAGCTACAGCTGAGATCAAAAAACATAGAAGAAACTCTTCCATTCTTTCGTTCTTCTCCAACAAAGGCGATGATAACGGTAAAAGCTCGCCAACAAAGAAAACAAGATCAAGACAGACTTCTTTTTCACACAGCAGGAAAAATTCCGCCATAGGTTTTAATGCGGGCAGATCTTATTCACCTGAAAAAGGTTCGCGGTCGCCTACCAAGAGACACTCTATCGTCGTGTCTCCAATCGCTGCTCCTGTTTCACCCGTCAATGAATCTGGTTTTGATGACGAGAAACGTAGATCTGTCAGCGCGAAAGAACCTAATGGAACACCAGGTGCAAGAGATTCGGATTTATTTTTCGATGCTAAGGAGGAGCTGCAAGAAGAACAGAGGAACAAGAGATCTGTTAGCGAAGCTGTCAAATCAAAACCTGGTCGTGCTAAGACGAGCAAGAGCGCGTTGAGCAAAACAAAAACTTCAGCATTTGTGGAGGGGATTCGAACGATTAGCGTCATGGACGCAATGACACAGTCAGACTGCTCTGGCTGGATGAGCAAAAAAGGCTCAGGTGCAATGGGGGTATGGAGAAACCGTTTCTTTACTCTTCACGGTACGAGACTTTCCTACTTCGCAAGCACCACTGACACGAGGGAGAGAGGGTTAATTGATATCACTGCGCACAGAGTCTTGCCAGCCAAAGAGGATGATAAACTTGTTGCGCTTTACGCAGCTAGCACGGGTAAGGGGCGCTATTGTTTTAAGCTTTTACCACCTCAACCTGGCTCTAAAAAAGGCCTGACATTCACCCAACCCCGTGTCCATTATTTCGCTGTTGACACTAAAGAAGAAATGAGAGCTTGGATGGCAGCGCTAATAAAAGCAACTATCGACATAGATACCAGCGTCCCAATTATTAGCTCTTGTGCAACTCCAACCGTGTCGTTGAATAAAGCGCAGGAAATGTTATCGCAGGCGAGAGAGGAGACTCGACAACGGGAGGAACAAAGATTTTTGAACGAAGAAGATGAGGATCAGCTGCTTTGGGAACAACAACAACAGCAGCGGACTGAATCAAGCATTCAGGATGGTTCAAAAGGCACACCAACTCCCAATTCGTCCCTACAGGCGAACTCCAACAATGGTTCAGGATTCCACAGCCCCTTTCTCTTGGCATCAGGGGTGCTGTCTCCTGGAACACCTCAAAATAATGGCCGCTTCCAAGATCAACCCAACAGTGACTACTTTTTGCTTGGCTCGAAATATACCAGCAACAAAATATAAAATTGCCAAAAGACTGACTCCCCATCGGATTGTCTTTCGCAAGTTGTAATACTATCAATCAAAGTAATACCTTTCGCTAAAGCGTCACCTAATGGAGCGCTATCCAGCTTACCTATATTTTTATCTGCAATCTAATAGCTGATCTTTAAAAACGTTTTTTGATGCTCACTTAGTGGCTACTGAAAGTGTCTGTTCGTTAGTGAGCTAGCTATCTTCGTGTTCATTGAGTGTCTAACTAGAATGTAACAAAAGTCAAAATGCGTTGGGAAGGCAGCTTGAATTCGACCAATAACCTTTCGTGAAGTACATCGTATATTCGTGAGTTCTTCCCACCGAACGTTTCATCTAATAGCCTCACTAATTCATGCTGTTGAATAACAAAGTTGCCGCCCTGTTGGAAAAGTTCATCTCGTTATGTTTGCGTCGCTCGTTAGAATCAAAATAAGTGTTCATCAATAAGTCATCCGGGCTATGTAGTATAACTCCAAGGATTAGTCCATTAAGTGGCACTTTTCTAATGCACTCTGGATCAGCTGGCTGCCCTTTGGATCCAAATTCATTGCGATGGTCAATTCCTTGACCGCATCTTGCTTTCTGCCCATTATTTGATAGAGCTGTCCTAGCAAGAAATGGATGGTCGCCTCATCCGGTGCAATCGTTACCAATCGCTCGAAATTACCCAGTGCGAGATTGTATTTGCCCATAGAAAGAAGCAACTGTGCCCTCTTGAATAGCGCAAGTGACGACATGGGCTGTAGTTCACATGCTAGATCATAATACTGAAGAGCTTTTTCACGATGAGACAGCTTCTCCAGTGCAACTCCACAGCAGCAAATCAAAATGACGTTAACCGGGTTGATGCTTCTTGCTTTTTCGAAGTGTAAAAAGCACTCTTCGTATTGTCCGAGCTTCAAGCAGCACATACCTAGACCATAGTAGGCATTGTAATGCTGAGGGTTTGAAGCTAGAGCCTTACGATAACAAGTCATTGCAGTATCAAAAGCGTCATTACTTGAGTATTCGTGCCCTTGTAAAGTGTATGCATATGTGAATTGCGGATCAATTAGCGTGCTTCGTTGAAACGCCTTGGTAGACTCTTCGTGATCTTTTTGTAGTGAGAATAGATTTCCTATACAGCACCATGTTTGCGGTGCTGTGCGACTGATTTCTAGAAGCTCGTGGCACAAATATGATAACCCTGTCGAATCATTGAGATGCCATAGTAGGGTCGAGTATATTTCCATATCTGAAACTCTAAACGGCTGTAATTCTCTTAAAGACGTGAAATACGTCTTGGACATATCGTAATTCACCAATTCGAAGTGCAGTTTGCCCAAAAGTGCAAGGACCCACGGCATGCCTGTCAAAATATGCTGAGGAAGTTCTTCGTTCAGTAATCTTACAGCCTTGTAGCAATCAAATCTAGAAGCTGCCTTGTATGCCTTGGCCAGTACATAAAGTTGGGCGTCCAGTTCCGATGCAAACTTCGATGTGGAGCCGTTGCCAAAGTTCCCGGCAATATTAGCTCTTGAAGTGCCTGGGTCGCGTTCCGGTGTGATGGATTTCTCATGTAATGCTGATTTGAAAGGAGGTGTAGCCAAGAGCCGTGATTTTGGGAGTGAAGAATGAGGTGATGAGGCGCCAGCGCCATTGATTGGTTTAAGAAGTGTGCTGGTGTGGGCAGCACCAGTTCTTGGCTTTGAAATAGGTACCGGAATATGTGGATGTGAATTCCTCTTCTTGGGATCAAGTCCGGGAATCTTGAACGGTGTGTGGGGTTTTGCAACCACACCGGATTTTTTCTTATTGGGATTCTGAAGAACTCCGTTTTTGGGCACACCAGAAGAGGAAGAGGTTTTATACAATTGGCCGATTTTGACGGGAGCTCCCATGTCGCAAAGCGCAAGAAAAGACTCCCACAAGTAGGGGTCGAGTTCCAAGGCACGCAAATGAGCTACACTGCTCTCTTTGAGTTTCCCCATCTTGTTATATAGATGGCCCAAAACGGAATGTACGGTTGCCTCGTCTGGGGCTCCGTAGTAGGTTTCCATATTTTGAAATGCAGAAATGTCCAACAGCAGTTCCAGACTCCGTGCTGCTTCGTCCCATTGTTGTCTTTCTAACTTCAACGCACTGCGAGCCAAGACGTATGCACACATCAGATTTTCGGCCCTGTAAGGTCTCACGACCGCTTGTGCGCTTTTGAAATCGCCCTTCAAGTACAAAACCAGTCCATAAAGATACGCTGCGCCGAAGACTTCCCGTTCTGCACCTTCTAGTCTCTGTACTTCTGTGCATAACAGCTCTGCCAAGAACTCTGCCGATATCAAGTTGTTTTGTTCGATGCAACGTTCCACCATGGTTTTCAAACGCTCGCAATTGCCGTCCAGCGCTCTCACCAGACCTCCCGAGCCCACGCGAAACATACCACACGATGCCCAAAAAGGTGGTTGTAGAAAGATAGAAAGCGAGTGGTTCAGAAACCGATAGTTGACAGGATGGATATGCATCCATCTCATCGCTTATATGTATACAATTCACAAAATATTAGGTATCATAATGTACGGCTGTGTCTTCGGGTTCAAAGACTACTGTTGCGCAGCATAATATGCAGATTTAAGCGGTGAAGAAAACAAGATGGATTAAGAGAAGCCCAACATGATATATGATGGAAGAATCCTTTTCAAACGATCAAATTCGAAAAAAATCCCAAATATTCGATACCTTTATTGAATATTTCCACCTTTTTTTATTGCCTTGGTTGGAAGTCCAGCATTCTGACACGAGACTCATCCAGCGGCCAATTTTGACGGAACGATGGCACCAAATTCAGCATCAAAAGAGAACAACAACAAAGTACTCTCCGAACTCATCACTTTTGCCCAAGCTGACATCAGTCGTCACGTTTCTCGGAGATAGCGTTCTGAACGACAGGGGTCCCTTGTTATTGCATATACCAAAATATAAATACGTATATATAAATATATATATATATATATATATATATATGTCTGAAATAATGTCAAATTCTACTTACATATTCTCGAGAACCAAAAGGATGAAGATCGACCTCTTCGACCAATTCCTGCATTGATTTACATACGCACGATAACGAGACTTTGCTGCTGTGTGAAGGAAGAAAACGAGAAAATTTGGTGTAAAAAGAAGCTCTTTACGACGTTTTACAGCCAATTTCTGCCAAAAACGGTTTTCATTGAAATTTTAACATCTTTCGGGATTTAGAGAGCTGAAATTGTGGGAAAAATAAGTTTAAGCGTATTGTACATTGGCGGGATCTACTGAGGAGCTTTTTGATTGTGAGTCGGCAGCTTTTTTTGCTTGTAAATTATCAATCGGCGCTTCCTTTTTGTTTCAGTATTTTTTCTTGCTTATACAAATACCCTTGTCGCTCGCTTTGGTACCACATCCGCGAATCGCTCATCTCAGTGTTGTATTCCGTGCTGCACTCGTGTCCTCTTTTTGATTTCCGGCAATTTTTCGATTTTCGCATTCTTCAAGAAAAACCGATATTTGTCTTGAGTTACACCCCACTGCTTTGCACCAATCAATTTGCCTAGGGGTTTTCATACTGGGTGTTCTTCATTGATAACCCTGTTATGAGACCTAAAACCAGAAGCATAACGGCAATACTCGTCGTACTGCTGACAATATGGACAATTCGCAAATTAATCTCTTCAGACGTCAGTCGAAGAAAACCCCGACAATACAGCGCCAAACCAGGCTGGATAAAGCCTCGCTATTACAAAAAAGATGATCCAGTCGAAATTTTGATCAACAAAATCGATTCGGACCAGTCAAACATTCCGTACGGGTACCGCGATCTGCCCTTCGTGTGTCCACCATCGGAGGGCAAAAAGCCTTTGCATTCGTCTCTCAGCGAGATCATAGGTGGCGATCGCAAGTGGCAAAGTGACTACAATCTGCGTTTTGGCGTCGATGTGGAATGCGAGATACTGTGCGGTCGGAAAACGCAGCCGAACGCTCTCAAAAAAGCGGACGCTCTTATTCGCAAGGACTATAAAGCGCATTGGCTTATAGACAGTGACATGCCTGCTGCGACAACCTTCATTCAGGCCCGTAGCGGCAAAAAATACTATTCGGAGGGCTTCCCCATCGGCGTATTGGATCCCGAAACGGATAAAACTTACCTGCATAATCATGTCATGTTAGTGATACGATACCACAGCGCAGACATTAATAAACATACCATCGTTGGGTTCGAAGTGTACCCCAAATCCATTTCAGATTATAACTGTCCAGGCGGCTCCAAAGACTATTCCCACTACGAGATCAAAGTTGATGAAACTGAAACTACTTTCATACCGTTCACGTACTCAGTTTACTGGCGTGAAGAGTTCCATAACGACTGGTCTCACCGCTGGTCCTTTTTCATGGCACGCGAAAAATCTGAGACATTCCGATTACTTCCTTTCGCCAAAAGCATTATTGTTTTGACCCTGATGACCTTCATTGTCACTGTCGCAATAGCAAAAATTCGAAGCGATCGATCCATGCGTTTGGTAGCTTTTTCGTGGACATCGCATCCCGCACGTTTCCTGTCTCTTTTGAATTTGTCAACAGCTATGGGCGTTCAATTCCTGTTTTCTCTCTTCGGTGCCCTTGTTATTTCATGCTCTTTGAGTAAATTTCATGATATCATAAATGGGGTAGCACCTACCGCTACCCTGTTTTTCGTACTCGGCGCATACGCCTCCTCCTTTTTAGGCACTTTGTTGGCTCCGGAAACTCAAGCCACGCTTGGTGTCTCGGTAATCTGTGGGTGCGCGTTGTCCGGTTCAACATTAATTGTATTGGCCGTTCTCAACAGTATCATCTGGGCAAAAGAAGCCACTGACCACTTACCGTTTGAGATTATTGTAATAACATTGGCATGTTACTTTGTGATCTGTGGCCCGGTTTCGGTCTTTGGCGGCCTCACCGCGAGGAAGATGAGAACAGGCGCACACAAGATCGCTGAGGATACATCTCCTCTAAAGTTTCTCCTCGCGATGAATTATGAGGGCCAGGGCACGGATTCAACTTTGACACGCAAGCCCTTACCCAAGGCCTTATCGAATCCTTTACTATACCACTTGGTCTGTGGGGCACCCCCATTCATTGTAATTTGGTCTGAGGTTTCAACCGTTTACAAATCTGTGTGGCTTAAATCTACTGGTTTTTACACCCTCTATGGCTTTCTTTTGGCCAATTTTGCTACACTTTGCATAACGGTCATTGAAGTTTCGATAGTGGCTTGTTATCTGCTAGTTTTCCATGGCCAATCTGGTGATTCTAGCAAGTCTGGACAATTCAAAAATGGGAATTCAAAAAACAGCAGACAGACATTAAGCAGCTTATTGCGTGGGCGCCCCTCCGCGAGAAGTTTATTGAAAGTTGTCAGATATTTCATTGACGTTTCTGCCGCTCAACTTGAACTGGTTTGCTCGAGTTGGCGGTGGAAATGTTTCCTCGCAGGTAGCAGTGTGGCTTGGTACTTTGAAGTCTTCTCACTGTACTACTTGATTTTTGTGCTGCGTTTGAAGGACTTTTCATCCATAGCGTTGTTCATCTGTTACACTGCACTATTCAATTTCATGTGCTGGTGTGCTTTTGGCGCGCTGGGATACCTGTCATGTTTATGGCTTCTCAATTACGTTTCTGGTCTACGCAAAGCTCGGTAATTGCCCTAGCTGCAATAAACTCGATGAGTTCAGTATGATCGTACGCACCAATTGGTGAGGCTATATTACACAATTAATAAATAATTCCATATAAGAATTACTTTGCATCATTTCTAGATAGTTTGTCCTCCCAGATTCAGCGGCTGTTGGGAAGAAGACGTTTGATGGTGCTTGACGAAACCACCCATGGCGCTTGAATGGTTGCTGGTCATCGAACGATCTTCGCCAGCTCTGCTATTGAAATTGTTGCTTTGACTGTTGTTGAAGCGACGGCCGCCACTGCTATTGTTGTTTCCATGATAAAATTCACGGCTGTCACCGCGTCTGGAATTGTTTCCAGCGTTGAATCTTTTTTCACCGTCTTTCCTGCCACCTTGTCTCCTTCTGAAGTCTTTGCCCTGGCTGTGACCTTGGGATTGCTGCTGTGCGCTGTTTTGTTTGACCTTTTCGATCAAATCGTCCTGGAGCTTGATGTACTTCACAAAGCTACCCCTGACGTACATTTCGGGCAGTTTAACACAGTCGTTGGCCGATGTATGTGTAACTTTTGACAAAGTCAAGTTCATCCAGTTGTCGACATTCACTAGCTGGCCGGCAATGGTTTCGCCGTTTTTCAGCTCTATAACCATTTGCTGGCCTTTGGCATTTGTTAGCAGATACAAAGGAAGCATGAGGATCAGTCCAGTGCAATGGGTTATGTGATGTTAAAGCTCAGTCCCCATTGAGATTCGATGAATACCATAATTTGACATTAATTTGAGAAAGTTGGTGAATATCACGTCATACGAAACCTTTAGACAGAAGTAAGAATTCACGAAATTCACGAAATCCAAATGATATCTAGATAAGATTTCTTGGTATTTAAAGGCTTGGTATTGTTTTTAGGCTTTTGTAGCTCTTTCCTGATCTTTTTTCCGGTATGTCAGCTTCTTGATCTGTTGAATTTCGTAAATATTAAAAAATTGAAAGTGGGTCACGTTGCAATGGCATTGGTCCCTTTAAGACGGCATTGGAAACAATCAATGGAATTGTCAAGAAGCTGTGAATGGGGTAAGAAAAAAGGCCTCAATGGTCGGTTTGAACGTATTGAAAAATAGGTCAGTTGTTTGTATCGTTTTATACGGCTGTGTCGTCACCACATGGAATAGTGGTCTTTTTAGATCAAAAGCGAAGGGCGAGAAGATGAAGAAGGTTCGGCAGATGTTAGAGCTTTGCATAATACAATGCAGTTATTTTGCTGTTTAATTAGTGGCCTAGGTAGGCTCTGAGAAAGTTGACTCTTCAAGAGTTTTTGTATACTTCCTGGGGGTTGTATTTCTAGCAAAGAGTAGGATCGGGGCCCTTAGCTTAATGCAATTTTTAAGCCAGCATTTACACACGGCTGGTCGGTTTCTTGTGTTGGTTTGCAAAGGTTTAAACACTGTTCTCAATGGCAGTGGTGTAAGGGTGTTATTTTTTTTGGTGTCCGAGGTTTCACATTCGATGTGAGCTCTTAGTTGAGAAGCTGGAAAGTACTACGCTATCGTAATGCCAAAGAGAGCTTATGGGAGTTATTTGTCAAGTCTCTAAGGACACCGAGTGAAATTTACATCTTTACCAAGCGTATAAATATCTGTCGCCGAATCGAGTCACGTGACTATCGACATTAAACTTACAAAGTGATCACTATTTTTCCAACAACTTACCTTCCACTGTTGCACCCGCTACGCCGGCCATTAATATTCGACCAAAGTCCCAGTTTTTACTCAAATTCCCAGCATTCTCTTTCGGTCTTCCCTTTCCTCATCTCGAAACAATTTAAATCCTGAAATAAAACACCGCTAAACTCGAAATTTCGAATTCAGCGAAAAAGCATTTCCACTCAACATGATATTCTCTTGCAAACCACAACCTTCTTCATTCGCCCATCTTCGCGTGTCCTTCGACCTTTGCATAGTTCCAACATTCCTAATCTTCGGTCACTGTGTACGCGCCTTTTCTTGCCCGTAAATTCGTGCGCTTTACGCGTTCTATAATCTTACCATTTTCAGCATATTAAGATTCGAAAACCAGAACAACGAACCACAACCTTTGCAACTTGACACAAAAGGTTGGCAGCACGGTAACCTTCAATAAGTCTTACAAGTCGGTGCCGTTGATTGGAGGACTCTTTTGAGAGGTATTGCTGGATTCGTTAGCAGCTCCAACGATGCAAAATGGATCAATATTGACGGAGAGCGATCCTTTAATGAATATCGATGCAAGACTGACAAGAACGTCCGAAGAAGTGGAGGCTATGCCGAGAATTGAGATAGCAACATATGCCGGAGTGGACGTGTACGAGTGCTACTGTAGAGGGTTTGAATCTCGAATTGTGATGCGAAGATGTCTCGATAATTGGGTTAACATCACACAGGTGTTTAAGATCGCGTCATTTTCCAAGACTCAGAGGACAAAAATCCTGGAAAAGGAATCCAACATGGTAAAGCACGAAAAGATTCAAGGTGGGTACGGTCGATTCCAGGGAACTTGGATCCCACTGGAAAGTGCACTTTATTTGGTCGAAAAGTATAACGTGAACGACCTGGTGGTATCAACGATACTCAATTTCCAGCTAGATCCGTCTGATCCGCCAATTCGACGCTCCAAAAACTCTGTGATGAAAAAACAGTCGCCAGGCTCCAAAATCCATTCTCCCTCGAGTTACAACAAGACCCCGAAGAAAAGCGGACCCCCAATGATCAAAAAACATAGCAAAAAAAGGCTCAGTACTTCAATGGGTCATGTAGCTCACAGCGCACCAGCTGCAGTCAAGAAGAGCTCTCAAATTCATCCCAGCCCCTTGCAGAATTTAGCTTTTCAAACGCCACAGCACCAACAGCATGTTTCCATGCAGCATAATAACTCCACAGTGATTGCACCCGATCAGCAGACTCCCATGCATCCATCTTCCTACGAGGCAACTCAAAAACCGCTACAGTTTTACCCTTACCCACAACAGCAACCTGCGTTTCTGACGTTCGATTCCAATCACCCTCATCAACAGCTTCCTCCTAAGCGTACCAAGAAGGCCAACAAAGTTCCATCGTCCAACCAGTTTCAGGCCCAGCATAGTTTTCGAGTCATTAAGCAGCAATTTATGGACCGCAAGAATTATGAGACTGGAAAATCTATACCGCACGCAATGGTGACAATTCATCCACAGCCTGCTGCTCACAAGAATACACAATCCAATGGCTCTAATGGCTCAAACGGGTCTTCCATTGAGTGCTTTTCAGCGCGAGAAGAACCATCGCCAATCTCTTCCCGATCGGCCTCTCCCAAGCCAAGAAATCAGCCCAAACTAAGTGTGAAAAATGACACTAATAACAAGCAAGTAACCGCTGAAGAGTACAAAGATATTTTGCTGCAAGTGCTGTCCTCAGATTACTCATTAAGTGACTCAGATTCCATCATGCTACCCGAAGAACTATACAACTGTCCGCCAGATCTCGATATCAACTTTATCATCGACGATCAAGGACATAGCGCATTACATTGGGCTGCAGCCATGGCGAATGTGCCATTGCTCAAACTTATTTTGAGTCTTTCTGCTGACATCTCATTGTGCAACGACCGTGGATTCAACACGATTACCAAGGCATGTTTTTACAATAATTGTTACAAAGCGGGGGTTTTCCCCAAAGTACTGGAGCTTTTGAAGCCGTGCATTATAACACCTGATGTGAATGGTAGAATTCCGCTTCATTACTTAGTGGAATTGAGCGTGAACAAATCTAAGGATCCGGCAGTGGTAAATTACTATCTGGATACCCTGCTTGATGTTTTGGGTCAGGAAGACGTGGCACTACTTCGGATGTGTCTTAATCATCAAGACAGTGCGGGGAATACGGTGCTTCACCTTGCAGCTTTGAATCTCAATTTGGAACTTTGCAACAAACTATGCTATCTTGGTGGTTTAATGTCTATATTGAACCTCGAGCATGAAACAGCGACTTCGCTGTTAGCCAGGTTCAACTTGGTACCGCCGACGTCACAGGAGTTGGAAGACTCTATAGCCGACATGGTTGAAGGTGTTCAAGACCAAAGACCAACGCAAATGAGGCTCAGCACTCCAGTAATGACGAAAAAGAGGAATGGCAGCTTTTCGCAGATCGGCGATAATACCATCAACATGACCCACGACTTGACGTCATTTTCAAGCATTCCCAACTCACTTGTTAATACCTCTAAGGTTAAGAGTCCGCACCATAATACAGTCATTTCCGAGCCCCTTTCGGTTTCTTCTACAGTCAACAAAGTCATCAAACCTGTGCATCCTGTACCCTTGGTGCGCCCCGGGCAGGCCCGTTCAACGCAGGCGCTGGCAAAACAGTTATCGAATCTAAGTGCCTCGTTCACTTCCTCAGTGGACGACCAAATCAGTGCTTTGGAGCTCGAGAAGGAAAAAGTCATAGGTCGCGTCGATACCATCAAACACACTCTCGCCAATAATACGAAACTAGTACATGAGCTACTGCAGGGCCAGGCGAGCCCCGACGCACTTCGCGCAGATGTCGAGAAACAAGCTAACCAAGTACGCGTTCATATGTCACATTTGACAAACTCCATTGAAAAGTCGCAAGCATTGGCCCTAGCCACATGTGTCCACGAGGAAGAGTCCGCGATGGGATCGAATCTCAATTCTCCTCAGAAGGAAGGCCACATAAATTCACCCGTTCGTGTCATAGGACACCACCTCCTACGACTGGGTCTACAGCTGACTTTACTACAACACAAACGTAAACACACCATCGAAAGGATATCCAGAGGCAGATCTGAAGCATACTCTTCTGTCAAGATAAAGAAGTATCGGAAGCTGATAGGTACGACCGTGGATGACATTGACTCGAAATTGGACGATATCGAGAAAGATCTCGCTGCTACTGCTTAGACGAAATATCAAAAGTAAACGCGATTCTGATCTTCTGATTCCATCTAGGCTATCATATCAACAGCGTCACCTCTCGTCACATCTCATCATTTCTCATCACAACTCATCTCATCGGTTTTCATGTGCACACGTATCTCTGCACGAAACTGTGTGTTTTGGCATCGGAGCGTTCAAAAAAAATTTTAGTCTGCGATGAGCTTGATGATGAGATGCGATGAGCTTCTGCTTTTGAACAGTTCTCACGATCTCGACTAAAAATATAACGAAACAACACGATTCGTTAACTTCGAGGTAACATTGCTGTTGATTCTGGAGGTCATTGCAATTGCAAGATTTAAAGACTAGAAAGAAACTGGTGATTTCTTGTTCGAAGTTCACTGTGACCTCGAACATCGACATTGTTGTAGCTTAAGAAGCGCTTTGTTTCCTTTTTCCCCCGCATTCCTTTGCCACGATGGACCAACAGTTTGTGTCGCAAATGGAGCAGTTGCTGAGCGCTGTGATCCAGCCAAACTCCGTCTCGCTTAAGGAGGCTACCAAGACTTTGCAGACGCAGTTTTACACGCAGCCTACTGCTCTGCCAGCATTGCTGAGCATTTTACAAAACGGCTCTAACGATGGCTTGAAACAGCTTGCTGGTGTTGAAGCCAGAAAACTGGTTGCCACGCAGTGGAGTGCTTTAGACGAAGGCGTTCGTGGCGAGATCAAAAGCTCCTTGTTGAACAGTGCTTTCTCTGAGCCAAAGGAGATTGTGCGTCATGCAAACGCTCGTGTCATTGCAGCTATCGGAAACGAAGAACTAGACGAGAAGAAATGGCCAAAATTGGTACCCAGCCTCATCCAAGCTGCCTCGGGTAGCGACAGCAAAATCAGCGAAACGGCTGTTTTCATCTTGTTGTCTTTGCTCGACAACATGAATCCAGAGCTGAACTTATACATTGGAGACTTCCTGAACCTTTTCGCCCACACCATGGGTGAGTCTTCTACTCTAGAAACCAGATCTCTGTCTGCTCAAGCTTTGAATCAGGTTTCGAACTTGATAGAAGAAGAGGGACAGATAAATTCCGACTACGCAACCAAGTTCGCGGCATTGATTCCCGCTGTGGTTGGCGTCTTGGAAGCAACCATCAAGGCTGAGGACACAAGCAACACCAAGTTGATTTTCAACTGTCTGAACGACTTTTTGCTGCTAGACTCTCAGTTGACAGGAAACAGCGTCACCGACCTGATCAAGTTGGCTTTGCAAATCGCGGTCAACAAGAATGTCGAGGAAGAAGTCAGAGTTTTTGCCGTTCAGTTTGCCACTTCTGCGCTTTCATTCAGAAAGTCGAAGATTATACAGGCTAAACTAGGTCAGGAGATAACCATGGCAGCCCTCAGAGTCGCTTCCGAAGAAATCGATGTTGACGATGAATTGAACAACGAGGACGAGGCTGGTGAAAACGAAGAAAACACACCCTCTTTGACTGCTGTCAGACTTTTGGCTTTCGCCTCTTCCGAGTTGCCACCCTCTCAGGTTGCTGTGCCAATTGTTGAGCATTTGCCTGCTATGCTACAGTCTTCGAATCCGTTTGAGAGAAGAGCAATCTTGTTGGCAATCTCCGTGGCAGTGACCGGTTCCCCTGACTACATTCTTTCTCAACTTGAAAAGATCATCCCTGCAACCATCACTGGTTTGAAAGACGACCACCCTGTCGTTCAATTGGCCGCTTTGAAATGTATTTCACAGTTGACAACTGATCTACAAGACGAGGTTGCCAAATTTCACGAGGATTATCTACCTCTTATCATGGGCACCATTGACTCTGCAAAGAACGTTGTCATTTACAAATACGCGACTGTCGCTTTGGATGGCCTATTGGAATTCACTGCTTACGAAGCCATCTCGAAGTATTTGGAACCATTGATGAACAAGCTTTTCCACATGCTCGACACCAACACTTCTTCCAAGTTGAGAGCCGCAATCGTATCTGCTATTGGCTCTGCCGCCTTTGCTGCAGGCTCAGCCTTTTTGCCATTTTTTAAGACATCCGTCCAATACTTGCAACAGTTTATCGAGAACTCCGGGCAAATTGAAGGCATGTCCGAAGATGACATTGAACTCAGAGCTTTGACGTTTGAGAACATCTCCACTATGGGTAGAGCTGTTAGATCGGAAGCCTTCCATGAATTTGCCGAACCTCTGTTGAACTCTGCTTACGAAGCTATCAAAACCGACTCAGCAAGACTAAGAGAATCGGGCTACGCATTCATTGCCAACATGGCTAAGGTTTACGGCAAGGACTTTGCTCCATTTTTGGCCACTATTCTTCCCGAAATTTTCAGAACCTTGGAGCAACAAGAATACCAGTTTAACATAGATGAGGACGCTGAAGATTTAGCTGAACTCGAGGCGGACGATCTGCAACAGAAGTTCACTGTCAACACCGGTATCTCTTACGAAAAGGAAGTTGCTGCTGCTGCTCTATCAGAGCTTGCTGCTGCTACCAAAGAAAACTTTTTGGAGTATGTTGAACAATCTCTCAAGGTCCTGAATGAGCAAGTTGAGGAATCTTACGGTCTAAGAGAGACAGCTCTTCACACAATTTGGAACATTGCTAAAGCCCTTCTCCAAACCGCTAATGTAAAGGAAGAGGAATACCCTGTTGGGGTTCCATCTGGTTCTTACGTTGACAGCAACATTCTTGCTGTCGTTCAAAGTATCAGAGCCACCTCTTTGGACAATTTGACCGAGGAGTTCGAGACATCAATGGTGATTACGATTTTGGAAGATTTCGCTGAAATGATCAGAAAATTTGGCGCCATTGTTGTGATTGACAACGGAGACTCCTCTTCCTTGGAGAGATTGTGCGTCGAAGTCATGTCGGTTCTAAAGGGCAGTCACGCCTGTCAAACCATTGACTACGAGGAGGATGTGCCAAAGGATGAAGACATTGATGCTTCCGAAACCGAAGCTGCTCTATTGGATTGCGCTTTGGAAGTGTTGGTGAGTTTGTCGTACGCTTTGGGCGGTGACTTCCCCAAGGTTTTCGAAAGTTTCAAGCCAGTTGTCTTGAACTTGTTCCAATCTAAATCGAAGAACAAAAGATCAGCCGCTGTTGGTGCTGTCTCCGAAATTGCTGAAGGCTTGAAGGATGCTAACCCATTCGTGCAAGACATGCTAGAGGCTTTGGTTGTCAGATTGACCACTGACAAGTACCTCGAAGTGAGAGGTAACGCTGCTTACGGTGTTGGTTTACTCTGCAAGTATGCGCCTTTCGACGTTTCGGCAATTTATCCACCAGTCTTGAGAGCTATGTATGAGTTGCTAAGCACCGCAGACCAGAAGGCTCTTGCTGCAGAGGACGACGAAGCCACCAGAGAGATTGTGGACAGAGCTTTCGCCAACGCTACCGGCTGTGTGGCCCGCATGACCTTGAAAAACGAGGCCTTGGTTCCACTGGAGCACACTCTTCCTGCACTACTAAACCACTTGCCACTGAACACTGGTTACGAGGAGTACGACCCTATTTTCGAGCTTATCATGAAACTCTACCAGTCCAACAACAACCTTATCGTGAACGAAACACCCAAGGTTTTGGATTTCTTCGAGGCTGTTTTCACTAAGGAAGCTGAGAGAGTCAGACTTGAACAAGAATCCACCTTGGGCAGAGAGGAAAACATGGACAGAATGAAGCAATTCCAGTCTTCTGAAGCGCAATCAAAGGTTGTTGACCTACTCAAGTATTTCAACACCACATACAACGGCGCTGTTGCTCAAAGACCTGTTCTAGCCCAAGTGATCGCCTAATGAACATTTATTCCACCCGGACCTTTATTGTAAACTAACCTATCGAATTTGGTATCTATCATATACAAATAAACCATTTCACTAACCTTTTCTCTTATTTTCAAGCGTTGATCTCGACTTGCCATCAGTTTCTTTCATATATAGGTGAAAGTTCGTTCATTAAGAACACATCAAAGTAAACACAAGTCTACTCAAACAGATGCACTAGGGCCACAACTGGCCATATTCAACAATTCTGCTGCTCTCAAGGCTCTTTTTGAAGACTCTTTGCTAAAAAATGGTTCATGTTTCGAAACCTGAGGCTGCCAATAGCCAAAAGGATGGGAAAAGGTTACATGAACAAAAACCGAACGCAACTGTAGAGCCGTCCATAAACGTCTACAAAGATCTTAAAGATGCCGTAAAGTATCTGATCTTCAATCCTGAGGCCAATCACATAGTCATGCCTCTGCTGCTAGTTTTGGAAGCTGTCACATTGAAGCTCATCTTGGCCAAGGTCCAATACACTGAGATTGATTATGAAGCGTACATGGAGCAAATATGGACTATCAAGGATGGCGAGACGAATTATAAACTAATTGAAGGTGGTACTGGGCCTCTTGTTTATCCAGGAGGCCACGTCTGGATTTATCAAATTATGGAAAGAATAACGTCGGGTCTGGATGATCTGAAAGCTGGACAAATCACTTTCAGCATCTTGTACATCGCTACTTTGATGCTGCAGATGGTGTGCTACGTCTTGCTGCAGCTGCCACCCTGGTGTGTTGCTCTTGCGGTTCTGTCCAAGCGTTTGCATTCGATCTATGTCTTGAGACTGTTCAACGATTGCTTCACCACCTTCTTCATGGTCTCGACCGTTTTAAGTCTACTTG
Organism: Lachancea sp. 'fantastica'; assembly: GCA_900074735.1. NCBI lineage: Eukaryota > Fungi > Ascomycota > Saccharomycetes > Saccharomycetales > Saccharomycetaceae > Lachancea > Lachancea sp. 'fantastica'. The sequence goes on from LT598471.1 coordinate 507,813, forward strand.
CTTCGGCTCGTCTGCAGCGCAAAGTTTTCTGCGTCATCGCCAGTGTGACCTACGGTATAGCAGTAAGCATCAAAATGAATGCTCTTTTGTTTTTCCCTGGAGTTTTCTTATCGATCTTTCAACTCACAGACGGAAACTTGGCGTTCACACTGGGCTGCTTGGCTAGCTCGACTGCATGGCAGTTCTATGTGGCCCATCCGTTTGTTGTTGATTATCCACGAGAGTATTGGTCAACGGCCTTCGACTTTGGACGTCAATTCATGCACAGGTGGAGCGTGAACTGGCAATTTGTGGACGAAGATGTATTCAACGATTTGTGGTTCCACCGCACGCTGCTGATCAGCCATTTGGCAATCCTGGCTCTATTTGCAATCACTAAGTTTTGTTCTGGGTTTACCGAGCTACGAGTCTCCTTGAATGCTTTAAGGCATCCCTTCACGCCTGTACTCCGCTCGTTTTCAAGACTCGCCCCGCTAGATGTTGGATATGTATGTCTGGTAACCAATTTTATTGGCGTGCTCTTTGCCAGGTCCCTTCACTACCAGTTTTTGTCGTGGTATCACTGGACTTTACCGGTCCTGTTGCACTGGTCCCGTCTACCGATGGGTGTTGTGTTAGCATGGTATCTGGCGCACGAATGGTGTTGGAATAGCTACCCACCAAATGCGAATGCCAGTTTGACGCTATTCGCCTTGAACAGCATTCTTCTCATTTCCGTGTATGTGAGGCCGGGGAAACTCAGATCCGGCTCAGATGGAACCGATGAAACTTCGGCAGTCAAGAAAAATGAATGAATGGAAAAACGAGAAGCTTTTTCGTATAAGTGGAAGTTTGCAGAAGAGCTGGCGCCGTGAACTGCAAAGTGTCAGTGAAAACGCTTTGACGAATTAAGAAACTGAAAATACTGAAATAAAGTCACGAACGCAGCCCCGCACCAGATGCTATCTGTAGGCCGAATGTTAGAAGTCTCAAGAGCCAGCAGAGGTGATAGATGCCCTAATGTAGGGATGCGGAATTGCGGTTTTAAGCCAGTTCAAAAATAAGAATCCCAGTCTTTGACGAAATAGGCCATAAAAAACTTTAAACTCGAAAAAATAAGCGGATCATCAAACCACTTCATTTGCAGACGTTGGCCCAACTCAGCGACAACTATTCATTGGTATAAAGTTACTGATCGTTAAACTGACATTTTCCAGATTCTGGAACGGGCGTTCCGTAACTATTCGATAAGTCGAAACTGATTAAGCTACTATTGAGTTACGAAAAGGACTAGATATCATGTAAAATCGCTTACGATCTAGCTGCTCTCTCGATTCTGAATAAGATCTAGCTCAGCTGTTGAGCTACAACATAGTCAAGATCGTAATGAACTTCGGCCTTCGTGCGGAGTGATTCTTCAATACTTGAAATTTTCTCGTGAGGGGCCAGAGGTGTCTCGACAACTCCGAAGTAAATACTTCTAGTTAAAAAACTGCATCTAACGCCCAAGTGTGAGACAAAAGTGCTGAAGTGGCTAGGCTCTTATTGGCGTGATTAAGGGCTTCACATAGATACTTTCAGCTTTGAAAACGGGTAAAATTGAGCCGGGATATTGACTTCAGAAAACAATAACAATTGGTTTTGAAATAATAGCATCATTGGGAAACAGGTCAAACTCTCGCTAATTTAGGCCAACTGTTCGACACTGTACACAATGTCGAACCACACGCCGGGACTGGGTGGCCCGCACGGTGTCGAGCATTTCTCACAGCCGCCAAATCCGGGACGAAACGTGCGAATTCAACCAAATAAACAAAGCACAATGGGAAATTCAAATGAATCAACATACACAGACGCTAGACGAGAGCCGCTGCCGTCAGGTACCACCAGAGATCATGAATGGGGCGGCAAAAAAGAGCCGAAAAAGCTGTTGAACACATATATTTACGATTTTCTGTCGAAATCTTCACTCACCGAAACTGCCAAGGCCTTTGCACAAGAAGCCGTCATTGAGGAAAACGGTAAACAGGTCGCACCGAACATGCCATTCCAACCTGAAAATGACGCCCCGCAAGGGTTTCTTTACGAATGGTGGCAGATCTTTTGGGATGTATTCAATGCCAGAACCCATCGAGGTGGTTCCAAACTGGCTCAGCAATATTTTCAACTTCAGTTCGACTCAAGACGACAAGAACATACTTATAGAAACGTGGCGATGCATGCAGCACGGATGCAGCAGCAGGTCGAACAACGAGGCGAATACCAGGGCGAAGTTTCAGATCCCATAATGTTCGCAATGATGCTTTCTGGTAACGCGTACAACGCGCCTGCTGCTCCACAACGTGAAGTGGGTGGCCGCGGTGGCTACATGGCTCCTGGACCCGGCGTTCAAAGCCATTCTGATAGAAGTCACCTTCAGCACCCTCGTCAGCAATCCCCAGGATTTGCTCATGTTCAAGCACAACAAGCTCATGCGCAACAGGTACAAGCGCAACAGGCACATGTGCAACAGGTTCAAGCTCAAGCCCAAGCTCAACAGGCTCAGGCTCAGGCTCAGGCTCAGGCTCAGGCTCAGGCTCAGGCTCAGGCTCAGGCTCAGGCTCAGGCTCAGGCTCAGGCTCAGGTACAACAGATACAAGCTCAGCAAGCTCAGGCTCAGGCTCAGGCCCGAGCTCGTGTTCAAGCACAGGCCCAAGCTCAGACTCAAGCCCAAGCCCAAGCTCAAGCCCAAATGCAGCAAGCTCAAAATTCTCAAATGCACTCTCGTTTCCAAAACCAAGCTCGCAATCTGCAAGCGGGACAGGTCCAGAAACAGAGCCCTGTACAGGCTCGCCAAACTGCGCAAGCCCAAATTAACACACAACAAATGAGGCAGCGGTATGCTATACGGCCACAACAACAGGCTCAACCATATTCCAAATTACAAGGTCAGCTTGAAATGCAAAACGCGCAACATCAGCAAGAACAATCACAGCTTCGACAGAACTTTCAACCTCAATCGCATCTACAACATACGCAAGAATTGTCACAGTCACAGGCTCAGCAACCACACCATCAACAAGCCGCGTATGCTCAGCCGCGCCAAAAACATTTTCCTGTCCAACAGCAGCAACAAATGCATGAACGAACACAGCAAATTCAAGGACAAATACAGTCTTATCCCCAGGAGTTACTAGTAAATGGCGCCAATCATATGGTAATGAATGGTGCCAATGGACCGGTGTACATAAACCCGCCAGGAGCACCCTTGAAGTCTAACTATCCGCCCGGATACACGCATCAGCTCATGGCACCTCAGACACAAGAACAGCATATTCAGCGGCAGCAAATGCAACAGCCGCGTGGTCAACAAGCTGTTGCACCCACTAGCACACAGCAACAGCAACAACAGCGCCAGCAACAAGGGCCACTAGCTGCTCAACAGCATCAACAGGATCAGCATGAACAGCAACGTCAACAGCAACTGATGCAACAACAGATGCAACAGCAATTTTTACATTCAAAGCATTCGCAGACAGCTCAAGGTCCGCATCAAAGTCAGAAAAACCAGTCATCGAATCAACAGGCTGCACTGGCTGCACCTTCATCGGCTCCCCCGATCTCTAATACGATGATTAGGAAGCCCAATACAGGAGAGGGCTCGCCCGCTTCTGCCAATCAACTCAATCAAGACGCACATTTTTCAAGCATGGAGGGTCTGTACAACTATCAAAAACAGCTTCTTATGCTGGAGAAGGAAAACGAAAAAGCCATTTCTAACAGGTCTACAGTTTCTACTCCAGGTTTCACGATGAATAAAGCTACACCCGCAGCAGGCTTTGTGGGGGTTTCACCAATGGCTGTCAACTCAATGAATAGCCCAGCAAGCCTGGGACCCAGTACCACGACTAGAGCACGGGACGTTCAGAGGCGCAAATCGGCCACAGTGCAAAATGCAAGCCCTTTTGTGGGCATGGCCAAAAAAAATGTATCCGAGCCTGTCACCCCGATCGGACCTATGACGCCTGCTAGCAGTAATTTTGCCAAGCATGCGCCGCACAGTGCATTGTCTACTGTTAATGAGACTCCTCTCGAGGGTTCTGGAGATCTTTTGAATGGTAGCATGAGTAAGAAAAATGCACAAAAGAGAATCAAAAAGCCCAAAAAGTTGCAACAGCTATCGAGTTCTTCTTTGGGATTGGCGACGAATCCATCATCTCCTCTGCTGGAAAATGTGATGGACAGCAAGAAGAGCAAAATTCCAATGAGTCGTTCGAAATCCAAGAAATCAACTGCTGTAACTAATATGAAGAATGGTTCTCGGGTAAACAATTCTGCCGGGACGACGCCTCTTGCGACAGACGATATACATCCGGAGAGTGCAAGCAGCAACGATACTATCAGTAACAGTGCCGGGGTCTTCCCCAATTCAGCTGCCACGGATCCCTCACCACAGAACGAATTTGATGCTCTCGGGCAAAATGATCCTACTCTTAGCAATGCAGCTTACAATTTCGAGGAAGAGGACATTTTCAGCATCAGCAGCGATGTCTTAGACAAGCCCTCTCAGGCAAAGAACGCTTCTTCCAAGCCCAGCTCGACCCAATCACAGAATCAGGTACCGGTCGAAGAGCCCTTCAATTTGGATTTTTTGGATCCGAACTCGAACATGAATTACACCGATATGAATTTGTTGAACTGGCAGTGAGAGAGCAGAGGGGCCGTGAAGAGGAAGGACGAGGATCGCTATCTGCTCTTCAATTTCGACATGGTAAGGACACTTGTGATACCATTGGGAAGAGAGCTACTCTCAGTTACATCATGTGACCAATCACATGATTGATAATGTGTGGGTGTTTGTAAATTACGTAAATTGCTATATCACGTGCTCTGGAAAATTTGATATCAATTGATTTATATCTCATCCCATCCTAAAAACCTAGAAAACCAAACCCAGTTACTTCAACTTAAGCGCGCTTTTTCGAACTTCGATACCTTTCCGGCGGTTAAAACAGTATCAATTGGAGTTCTCAGCATGTCCTTTTATGGGGGGAACAGTTCTACCGGAAGTTTGGCCGCTTCGAAAGTGATGAATGCGGAAAAAGACCTTGCCAATGACATTGTTATTCAAAACCCAGCAGAAGATTCTATTTCGGACATTGCATTCTCTCCACAGCAAGACTTTCTGTTCAGCGTAAGCTCCTGGGACAAAAAAGTGCGGGTCTGGGATGTAAACGGTGGAAACGCCCAATGTAGGGCAGAATATCAGCATCAAGCGCCTGTACTTACAACTCGATGGTCTGAAGACGGTACAAAAATTGCATCTGGTGGGTGCGATAACGCTGTTACTGTGTTCGACGTTGCAACGGGCCAATCTCAACAGGTGGGTGCTCACGATGGTGCTGTGAAAAGCGTCAGATTCGTGAAATGTGGACCAGCTAACACTGAGTGTTTGGTCACTGGTTCTTGGGATAAAACTGTCAAATATTGGGATATGCGACAACCGCAGCCGGTGTCGACGCTCACAATGCCCGAAAGGGTCTATTGCATGGACTCCAGCCAAAAACTGCTGGTGATCGGCACGGCAGAACGTCACATCGCGATAGTCGACCTCAATAACCCAGGTGCCATCTTCAAAACTACCATGTCACCATTGAAATGGCAAACCAGATCGTTGGCATGTTACGTGGAGGGCAACGGATTCGCCGTGGTATCGGTTGAAGGTCGTTGTGCAATACAGTATGTGGATGAGCAAGAACAACGGAAATCTGGCTTCTCGTTCAAATGCCACAGAGTTCAACAACCGGCCACAGGTCCAGCCGGTGGCCGCTCTACTACAGAGTCATTGGTCTACCCTGTCAATAGCATTGTCTTCCATCCGGTGTATGGCACTTTTGCTACCGCTGGAAGTGACGGAACGTTTCATTTTTGGGACAAAAACCAAAGGCATCGGCTCAAGGGCTTTCCCTCGCTTCAAGCTTCAATTCCCGTGTGCAGCTTCAACCGCAACGGTTCGGTATTCGCGTATGCTCTCAGTTACGATTGGCATCAGGGTTACATGGGTAACAGACCAGATTATCCCAACGTCATTCGTTTGCATCCAACTACTGATGAAGAGGTTAAGGAAAAGAAGAAATAAGTGTCTTCGAGTGGTGTGACCAAGATTTATTGCATGAATGGTGGTCAATGAAGTTGGTTGCCTGCCAACTCTGTGGAAACTGGATAAAATGGTGTTGAGACTCGAGAAAAGTGTGCCCGAAGACTCTCAACTGATGCATTTAGATTGAAGAGATCATACCGAGATGTCAAAAAGCTGGTGAACTCAGTTAAAGAAGCCGTTTGCACTTGTCCATCTGGCTGGCCTTGTCTTTCATACAAAATCATATTCGGTTTTACCTCTCTCACTGTTTTTCATTGTCGGGCGTACCATCTCACTGCTCTCAAGACAAAAAATAAGAAGTTTTACGCATTGTGATTGGACTCCAACTTTCTCTTCATTGCGATGCCAGTTTTCCCAGGCCACCTGTGGAGCCTCGTTTTCACAATGTGCGAGATCGAGATCTCCCAAAGTGTCAAGAAAGTCAAAATTCACACACATCAATATCAAATTCCATCCAGCAGCTTCACAAATCACAAAGTCATACATTCTACATTTCACACCGATGGCACGAAAGACAGTTGAAGGAACAATAGTCAATGGTGCGTTGCTGTTGGACTATCCCAACACACATGCTCTACCGACTATCATTTCCTAAAATAATCAGTTTTTGACCAAATCTTTCGTGCTTAATTCTGAATAAGATTTGAGAGCTCAAGTCGTTCACCAGATTCTCAAACGATCGGAGTTACTCTGACCATCTCTTGTCGCGCTGGTCTTTAGCTGAGCATCACCTGTGAACTCGAGTCTCTCGAGTACCGGAAAATTTTTCGAGTACTAATTATGAATGAAAAACTGCAAGAGAAGTTGAACTTTTAATCCAAGAGATGCAAGTTGTACCAGTTAAAAACGCTTAAAAAGCAAGCTTCGAAGGGTTTCGCGAACCTCGGTAAAGTTTGTTCGAAAGCTTGAAAAAGCGTGGATTAGTTGAGAAAGTTTGGAGTCAAACGGTTCAGCAGAAGGTTTGATATTTGCATTTTAAGTGGGACACAACTGTGCAAAACAAGGTTTGGGCTCTTTTTGGAATTTATCTCGAGGTTTTACAGTTACAATGCCAGGCCAGTTTGTCAGCGTGCCGTTTCTGTCGCAGGTCGAAGACATGGATAAGTACTTGGCGGAATACCGGAGTTTAAAATTGATGCCACAGAATGCAGCCGGTCTTCAGCAGCAACAGCAACAGCAGCAACAGCAGTCACGGTTTTCGAGCCAAAACAGGAACACTGCAATCACAGGCAATCAAGGGGTCAACCTGGCTTTTAACGGATCGAATTCACGCAAAAAACCAATGGGTGCTACCAACACCGGTGGTCAAAACTACCGTTTCGGCAAAAATGGGTTTAAGCTGGGCGCTCACCAGCAGCAGCTACATTTGCAGTTGCAACAACAGCAACAGCAACAGCAGCAGCAACAGCAGCAGCAGCAGCAACAGCAGCAGCAGCTCCAACAGCCTTTGCAAGGTACAGGTCTCAAACAAACGTTCCCACAAATGTTTTACCGCTCCGCCAACAATAGTGCTTCATCGCTCGCACAGCAGGCTTTGTCGCCTCAACTTTACGCTCCCAACAACGTCAACCAACAACCATTGATGACTGCAAGCTCTTCTTCAAGCTCTACTCCACCACCCAGACTGCATGTTTCAGTGAGCGGAACTTCTTCAATTTCATCTTTAGGTGGAGATTACGACTTTTTGTTGCCTACTGAACTGAACGGCCCATTGGCGCCTTCTGGTAACACGCAAATTGCGTCGTCGAGTTTGAATGGCGCAACGAGTGGTCCTGTAACCAGTGTTACCAACGTTACCAATGCTAACACCTCTCAGGCACAAGCATCAAGACCTACGATAAACATGATGCCAGTCGCGCCTTTGGCCGGGAGTTTCTTGGATTCTGTTCCTAGTGCTCTTCCAACGGGTTACAAGAAAGAGTGTGACCTATCCGGTTCTAATGACTTTATAAACGGTTTACCGTCGTCTTTACTTTCCGACGGGACTCATGCACCAGAGTTTACTGGTTTGAACAACCAAGAATCCGTTTTCAGCGCCAATAATGGTGCAGACTCTTCTCGCAACTTCATGATGCCTGACTCGAAGAATTGGGGCACGGGCAATACTACCTCTTCTTCCGCTTCGGGCTCATTTGGAATTTGGAATAATGACATGAGTGTTTGGAGCTAACGAATCCACGTAATGGTGCAAACTAGAAAAGTTGCAAAGAGAAAACTCATAAATTTTTATCCCGTAGTCCACTTCACGAGTAGTGAGGTCAAGGACGTCAAAACTACCATCATCGTTACGAAATTTTAGGTAAACTATTTTTCTCGTTGATTTGGTAAATCTCCCGACAATCTTGCTCTTCAGGTGGGGCTGATCGTTGGAAGATGGGTCTTGGTTGTGTATAGGAAGTTACAGCGGTTGTTTCAACTTCCTCGGTGTCATTGCAAAACGTTAGGTTAATTCGGAGCGAAGCTTTCTTAAGGCGAAAGCACTTGTATTTTGCAAAAATAAGTATCAAGTAGATAGAACTTGTAATGTAAGAATATCTTATTTTTATTCAAGTTATAAAATGCTACATGTATCATTAACGTCGTTACCACTCAACATTCAAAAGTTTTTTAAAAGTGTCTTCAAACATCTTTGGCTTCACTCGTCCTTGAGATAAACGCATTCCTTGACCAACAAGAAACTTCAACGAGTTCTTCTTCTTTCCCGAAGTGATGCCAGATAGCATTGTCGGGTCGGTCACGGAAGACAATATCTCAGAACATATCCTCATCAATTCTTCACTGTCCACCACCTTTAAAGCGCTAAGATCAAATTGTTCTATTAGACTGTGTAGGTCCACGGGTTGAGATAATTTATGGTCTCTTGTCTGCTCAAGAATGTGGAATAATAAGAGCTTGCCACTAGCGTTGGAAATTTTCTCTTCTTGTATCAATGCAACGAGCTCAGCGAATTTGGTAGGCGGCACAACTGCGATTGCTTCACGTAATGGTAAGCCCAGCCTATTGAGGTTCCCAAGTAGTTCATGTATGATCCAATTGGTCAGTAGCTTTGGGTTAATTTTCTCGCCATTGCTTCCTATGGCAGCTTCGAAAGATTGTAGATAGAAATCTAACAGCTCTTTCTGTGCATATTGCTGATCATGGCCGCTTGAATTCAAGGTTAAGATTTTCGCGTCCTTCAAAACTAGATTGTAAGGTTCTGCCATCAGAAGCCTTATGGTTTCGTCTGGTAGAACGGGCAAAGATGCCTTCACAGCCGCAACTGCATCCGCTGATAATCGTACCAACGGCAACTCTGCATCTGGCATGTATCGGTAATCTATCGATGTTTCTTTACTTCTCAATTTGACCGTGGATTTTCCATCCCAGCCTCGCGTTTCGGACTCGGCCAACAAAGTACCGGCAAGTCCATTTCGTATTATATCGACTTGTCTTTCGTACTCAAACTTTACTGCATTCATGATAGAACTTGTGTTGGGAAGATTTTTCAATTCAACCCGACAATGGTCATTCACAGATAGATTGACATCTACCCTCATAGCTCCAGTTTCGAGATCTCCCGTGGATATTCCAAGATGTCGAACCAGATTTTGGTATTTCTTGATGAAAGATCGAATTTGCTTGAGATCATAAAAACTAGGTTTCGTGACCATTTCTATCAAAGGAACATTAGAACGATTCAGGTCTATCAGTGAGATCTGTTCAGAGTCCCTATAAATGGATTTCCCGGTGTCTTGTTCGATCTGTAACTGCATTATATCAATTTGTAACTGCTCCTGATCGATGCCATCTAAGGACTTTGTTAGGGCCACGGATCCGCCACGAGCAAAAGGACTATAATGCTGTGTGATTTGGAAGCCCAATGGCTGATCACCGTAAAAATAATGTTTTCGATCAAATTGCGAGTTCAAGTTGATCTCACTGTTCAGTGCGAGGGCCAATCGAGTAGCGTATAAAATGGCCTCCAAATTCAGTTTGGGCTGCGTTCCTGGGAGTGAAACATCGAAAAACGATACGTGGTGGTTAGGAAGATTTGCATACGCAAACGAATCATTTGTAGAGTAAGAAAAGAGCTTATGTCGTGTGCTGAGTTGCGTGTGTATTTCAAGACCACATTTCAGCTTGAATTCGGGTAAAAGCTTGAATTCCCGTTTGACTGACTTGAACCCATAGTTCCTGGAAAACTTGAGCATTCAATAAGAAGAATAGACAGTTGTTTTGTGAGACTTGGATTTGCTCATCGGCTAGGTTCAAAATCACATCATTTAAGTAGTGCAGAACTTGATTTGATAATATTTCAGTGACACGAATTAAGATAGTGACAAGGTTTGCGAACTATCTTCAGATCTTGGATCCACTTCAAAGCTATGAAACCAGTGCTGTACAGATTCAAAGGCTTCAAAATCGTGTCTCAAGGCTCTTGAGTTGGCATTTATTTTGAAAACAGTTTGGCCCATCTTTTATAATAATTTTGATTCTCATAAATATCCGGGAAAGAGGTAAGACACTTGTTAAGTGATTTAACGAATAGCGAAATGATACTTGAATTGAGCTATGTAAATACCGGTTTAATTCGGTTAGGGATCGTAATTCTTAATGCTCAAAATTGTATAAGTTTTCGTGACCATTGATTTTAGGCTATAACTGTTTAAATTATAAAAAGCTTAATGTCAGAAACCTTGACCAAAACATTAATTTATATTGCCAAATCATCAGGGACAATGAGATGAGATATACATCAACAGAGGCTGCGGTAGCAGCCTGTACTTGAAACAGATCCATGGTATTCTAAATATGCTTGTGTTGAATCAATTCTTTCGTAGCTCTTTGGATAATAAACATGCAAGTCGACTATGACGATTTCTCACATCTTTGTTATGTTCAAAGTGATGTGTGTCGATTTGCTGTTCATCAGTCGACAAAGAAAGCGAAGAAGAGTCTCTCAACAACTCACTGGGGTCGAAGGGCTCATCAAAATCAGTAACTTGATTTCTTCTTGCTAGTAGCGATCGGGGCATAATAAGGCGTCTACTTCGCACTCTGTCGCTGTTTGGGAAGGAAGCAACGGCTGAACTCAGCTTTGCAGGCAGAGAATCCCCGATAAAGAGCTGATGTTTTGGGAAGTCTGGATAAAGTTCAGATTTTTCACTGTCATTGGGAGGAAGTTTCCAGTCTGACCACAGTCCACAGTACACTTTTTGGCGGTAGCATCCATTACGCAAATTGATCATATCGGACTGAAACTGTTTGGGTATCATTTCGAAGTCGAATAGAAGCAGGTTTCTAAATTCCGGCAACGACAGTTTCACCGCTCTAAGCTTTTCACAAAACGGATGGCTGCATGGCGTTGCCTCCATTTCCCTTTCACACAAATTAAATTGAGCCTGCTCCAAGGCTTGCTTGCTCAGTAGGTTCGGGGATGGCAGGGTTTTGAGTTCTACAGTGTGTGTCACACTTTCAGCGTCGGAGGGAAACTCAAACCATGGATCACCAATATTTTCCTTGTCCAGATCGCTTGCGGAATTGATGTCAACATCTTCAAAGCTCTTGCGAGCTAGTTTTTTCTTGATGTCATTGGATTTAACCTTTTCGATTTTGTAACCTTTCTTAGCAGTTGATAACCGCACATTTGTATCTTTACTACCCAGAACTCTCATTTTGACTATGGAAGACTACGAATGATACGGCTAGCTAGATACTTAGATATCAAGACTGCAAGGGCTCACTGAAATGACTAGTTTGTGAACCAACAGACGGTTTCTCGAGACTATGACAATATTACTATATTATTATTATTTTACTGACACAATTGCCAGAGATGGCCAGTACAGACCTCAGGAGATAGTATTCCTGGCATTCAAAAGATCATAATTCGTTATCAAATCTAAGATCCTCATATGCGAGAAGAGGGTTTTTGTTAGATACTGAATTCAACTCTTACACTTTTTGGATCATAAAATCGACATTTCGCCATGATGTTTCTCAATACCACCACTGTAGTACATATTTTGATGTACGTTGTATTTATGTGTGTCGAAAACAGGTAATTCAGGAATTTGTCTGGACTACCGTCTGTGTTGTGTCGAGACTTCAATGCATTTAGGTGGAAAAACAGTTAGCGTTTAGTTAGTGTCGAGTTTATGTCGAAAGCTTTGGGAGCTGTTAAGGACGAATTTAAAGACAGTTTGAAGCTCAGTGAATTACAACACACCCAAAACTGTCAAATACCATACGATTAAACATCTGCTTGAATACATTCTCGTGTCATTTGATGGAGACTACAGTCCAGTAGAACTATGCAATCTGATTTGACAAACAGCTCAAAATACGACTTTTCTAAACTCGGAGTTTTACAGCACTGAAGAAAGAAAAGATAAATCGAGATCATTCAGCGATCTATAATGCAACTAGACAATTTTTGAAACGATAAAAAGGTCCCTTCAAGAGATCAAGATTTACTCCTAAGGTTTACAATAAAAGCGAACCTGAAAACTCACAACTTATAGAAAATATTACTACGATTCTCTCAAAACTCCTTAAACACTCCCAGAGATTTCTAGATCATAGCTGGTCTCAAAGACAGAACCACTGGACTACCGATGAATAAAATCAGCTCGAGCTGTCGCGACCTTTGAACATTAATGACAAAGTGATCTGAAGACAGGACCCGTACAAAATGCACCCAAAAATTTTATGAACTAGAAATGTCATCTGGCTATTTATTATGATCCGCCTACGACAGGTGAATGAAAGAGTTGTAAACACGGGGAAAACAGGCTTCCTATAGTCTTCAAGAGAATGTCAATATACTCCACTCCGTTGAAAAGTGGGATTGACTATAGTAGGACGGTCGTCGGCTCCGAGAATGGCTCAGTTTTGGGTGAAAACGCAACGACAAATGATGTGAAGAGACCCTTGACAAACAACCAGGGCTCGATGATAATGCCCAATTACGGCTTAGTGGCTCCACCTACAGCGTCCATGGGATCTCCGACGGGTGAGGACCACTTGAAGGTGACTGGCTTTGGTTCTAAACCCGCTCTCGAACTCGCAAGTCAGTATATCGACCATATGCAAAATCGGGATTCGAGCACGCCGGTTTTGGACGAGCGTTCATACTACAACAATGGAGTCAATTACAATTTTAGCAAAGAAATTGGTGGTCTGGGAGCATTTACACCACTGGAACGCACGCAGGTGATCAACATCCCCGATGTTGTGCTTCGAGAAGCTGCTAAGGCAGAAATGAAAAGCGATATGGGGATTTTTCTAGAGCTCAATAGGTGCTGGATCACTATCGACAGCAAGCTTATTTTGTGGGATTTGGATCATCCCTCAGATCTCCAGTCCATTGATGACATTAAGCACACGATTCTGTCAGTGGCTCTGGTGAAGCCTAAACCCAATACCTTTGTGGACTCGGTAAGCCATCTGTTACTCATCGCCACTCCTTTCGATATTTATTTGCTTGCCATTCAGTATAACGCTAGTGCAAATGAGGTAGCCGTATTCAACACCGGCATGTGCGTCTCCGTGCAGGGCATTGACGTCAGCATTTTTGTTTCCTGTGACAAAACAGGTCAGATCTTTTTTACCGGAAAGTCTAGTGGTACCAATATCTGGGAGCTTCAATATTCAGCAAATGAAGATTGGTTCAATAGTAGATGCAACAAGATCTGCCTCACCCAATCTATCTTGAGCAGCCTACTACCGACAAATTTAATGTCGAAAATTCCAGGGAGCGGCTTGGTTCAATCTCTTTTCGAGGAGAATTCCAAATACGTTGCCGAGCACATTGTACAATTATGCGTTGACGAATCGAGGGGCATTCTCTACTCTTTGTCGAACAAATCCATCATTCGCGCGTATAAGATTCATGGGAAGCATCTAGAAGGGCCCCTGACGATCGAAGGATCATACATCAAAAGAATAATCGGCACCACTTCTGCAAGAGGTGCTGCAATATTGGGAAACAAGTTTTTGAAACTTTCCAAGCTAATTGTCGTGTCAGGGAAAGAAAATAGCAATTTGTTTTTGGTTGCGATCACAGTCGGTGGTGTTCGCATATATTTCAATGGTTCTACAACCCAAACACACTTAGAGGCTTTGAGATTGGAGTCGGTGAAGTTCCCTCCCAGTTCAGTAACGCCCGAGGCGTTAGAACAAGAGCTACAACAACAACAGCAAAAGAAAAACGTGCCCTTCTATTCCTCACTAGCAAGCTCAGAGTCCGTGATGCTAAAATTCCAGAAAAAGTCTTCGGTTTTACTAGAAACAACGAAAGCCAGCACTATCATCTCACCGGGAATTTTTTTCGCGCCTGTTGACAAAGTCCCACAGCAAGATAACAGCGTGGCTTCGCAGGACCAAAGTGTTGACCACCAGCAGGGCGTGAAACCCACAGTGCATTGGGAGAACGGTCAAGCTACAGCGCAGACACAACATACCGTGCGCAACAATCAGACACAGCATAAACTCTATGTGTCGATCCCGGATTACGGCATTTTGAAAAAGCATGGAAAGTACATTGAGAATTCTGTTCTTTTGGATACCACGGGCATCGTGAGACATATAGCCCCAATTTCGCCTTTATTCAATGCTACCGACAAGCCAGAAGGATATGCCAACGAGTTCGCCACTCAGTACACCTCATCAGAGTTCAAGGTTGCAGTTTTGACCAGCTCAACCGTTGAGATTTACCGGTACAGAAATCCGGATGCGGTTTTTGAGTCTTTGATAGAAAATCCGCTACCATTTGTTCTGAATTATGGCCTGAGTGAAGCTTGCTCAACGGCACTTTTCGTTACATGTAAGTGCAATAAATCAGAGACTTTGAGATCGAAAGCTCTCACATTCTTCACCGTCGGTTTACCAGGTGTGGCTGATATCAAACCCAAGTATAGCACATATGCTTCTTCAGCGTTCATGCCTAAAGCACCAATGATGTCCACACCACAGAGAGTGGTCTCTGATACAAAAAAGGTCGGATTCGGTTTCACCTCAGCTGAAGACAGTTACAGCTTGGACAATGTGATATTGTCTCCACGATTTTACGGTATAGCTCTTTTCATCTCCAGGCTTTTCCGTGACATATGGGACAAACCTATCTTTGACAAGAACAAATCCGCGAGATTTGATATTCATTCGAAGTTAGTGGAACATTCCCTCAGTGGAGAAAACCTCATAGATTCAATATCTGTCTCAAAGTCCGACGTTGAATACTACTTATCATCCGTCATGATTCTGAATGATTTTTTTGACACATATGGTAACACCTTATCAAGCATTAGCATTCCGTCTTTCCAGACTACCAAAAGTGTTGATAGATATGAAGAGGTTGCGTACCAGGCAGAAAATATTGCCATCAACTCTCTCATCAAATTGATTCAGTCAATGAAAGAGGCGTTTTCGTTTCTCAACGTTCTATTCGAAGAGAGTGATATCGAAGGGTTCGAGGGCCAATACGTAGCTTTCAAGGACATTATGAAATTCCTGAATTTGAATACCCAATCCGACCTCTCAGCACTCAAGTACAAAGAAATTTTTGCACCAAATGAGAAGACGCAGAACCTTCTCCGGGAGATTTTGTCATCGATTATTAACAGAAACATATCGAGAGGAGGATCCATTGAATATATTGCAACTGCTTTGCAAGAACGCTGCGGATCTTTCTGTTCCAGTAGCGACATACTTGGTTTCCGCGCTGTCGAGCACTTGAGGAAAGCCAAGGAGGTTGGTCTGAGGGACTACGAGACTTCGAATTATCATTTGACGACGGCTATCAAATTATTCGAAAAGATTGTGGATACCATTTCTATCGAAAGATTAAAAGAAGCAGTGTCTACAATGATCGAGTTGAACTATTATCCCGGTACCATAAAATTTTTGCTTAACATCGCCAATTTAATGGATAAGGGAAAATTGGCCTACCAGTATGTTGATAATGGTTATTTGGAACAGGACCCAAGAAAGTCATTTTATGAGAAGCGCATTCTTGCCTACGAGCTCGTTTTTGAGACCCTGGTGAAGGTGGACGAAAAGGTGGCTGGTGCTATTGCGACCGGTGTTACGGCAATGAACAACATCGAGGAGCTCACAAAGTTAAAGGAAGAGAGTTACAAAACGGCTTTGAAATATAATGACAAATTATTCCACTACCAGCTTTATGACTGGCTTGTTTCTCAAAACTGCCAGGAAAAACTTTTGCAATTGGACACGGATTTCATTTTGATGTATCTCCAGGAACATTCACAAGGATCTTTGGAAATATCGAACTTACTTTGGGTTTACCAATCCAAGAGATCTCACTTTTTCCCAGCTGCACAGATACTATATTCGCTGGCTATTTCTGATTTCGAAATTTCCCTTGGTCAACGCATAGAGTATCTCTCGAGGGCAAATGGTTTCTGCAACAGCATGTGTGCCCCTGGCGAGCGCCAACAAATGATTCAGCTAGGCGGTATGATTCAGGAGATTTTCGATGTGGCCAGTGTACAGGACGACATTTTGGCCTTGGTCAGGAATGATATCAGGATTACTAAATCCACCAAGGAGGATCTCATACAGCAGCTAGACGGAAAAGTGCTACCTGTAAGTGATTTGTTCAATGACTACGCAGATCCTCTTGAGTACTATGAGATTTGTTTGGCGATCTTTAGAATTTCAGAGTTTAGAAACAACGAAGAGATTCTTTCGAAGTGGATAGAGCTATTCAATTCATTGAAAAGTGAGTTGACGCAAGAGAGTTCTGTAGAAGACTCTACAAATTTCATCAACCTCTTGAGAACGGTCGTGGTGCGCGTTGGTAGAAACGTGAGAACATCTGAATTTGTGTTCCCTGTGGCTGATTTGTTCCCGATGATATGCGATCTGTTCCACGAAAACCTGCCATCGTCCCATATCAAGGACGGGTCCATTACGTCTATTCTAATTTCAGCTGGTGTTTCATTTGACAAAATGTACTATATGCTCAAGAATTTGATAGAGACTGCAGACTCGGTAAACAATATCTACAAGAAAGAAATGGTGTGGCTGATCAAGGAATGGTACGAGTCTGACACTAAATTGAGAGACTTGATCTCTTTTGATGATGTCCGCAACCTAGACAACTACAGCATAGAGACCGATCCGATCCAAATACAAATGACAAAAACGGGTACTAGCATTTAAACGCTAGAAATGAAATAGGTCTTCTGGGTTTCGGTTTTCTTGAAGGCGCGGTGATGGACATTTAGAAAAAGTATAGCATGACGTCGAAACAGAATCACGTAGAAGAGAAACAATTCAATTGAATCAAGTAAGTGACAACGTAAACAAAAAACATCATTGGTAATGCATTCTACAAAAACGGCAAAACACAGCAGAATAATCTTAAGACCTGCGATTAAAAAAGGCCACAATCTTTGTAGAGATGAACACACGATGAGACCATGAGCACTACTATTATATAAAGGAACCAGCCGTTTATAACAAAAAAGGGGAAACATAGAACAGCGCACGATATTGAATGGTGATTGAAGAAGAGCAAATAAAGGACCAACAGATGAAGCAGGGGATGACATTTGACACGCACACCAAATAGCCAAATCCCATTTCGCCTTGTATGAGCGACTACTGATGGTTTGGATCGTGATGACGCGGCGGCGCGGTCTTGTTGTATGCCCTGTCGTCTGTGAACAAGTTTGCGCAGCAAACTGCAGCTTCTACTCCTGGGCTCCAAATGTGTTTTCCCCGGAATACGTGACATACAAAAACCCGTCTTTGTCCTTGTGTTCTTGGTAAATGGCAGACATTAACGCTGCCGTTGGAGGCAGCGTGTCATTGACAAATATGAAAATAGCCTTTTCTGCAGGCAGTTTGATGCGTTTTCTTATCACGTACACAAATTGGCCCACTGTGAGATCTGCTGGCACCAGATACTTGCGTTTGTCGATTTCTGGGATATCGGATTTTTCCGCTTTTTCGCAGATCACCGGGATGCGATTTTCGAACTTCTGACTGATACGTTCGGACTCTGCCTTTCTTTTCTCGAACGGATATTCCGATTTGAAAGCTGACTTCATGTTACACAAACGTCACTCAGTGTGCAACGCCAGCCAAACACAAAATCTTTACAAACTCAGACGAGCTTAAACACACACGCGTCCTAAAACCTTATTTTGTTTTAATTGTTTTTTGGTTCGATTCTTATCAAACTGGCACTGCTGAATCCGATTCTGCAATCACCCAAACGCCTATGCTAACAGAAAGTGGTCAAAACTTGATCAGAAACAAGAGGAAAACTTGATCAAAGAGTGACTGAAACTTGATCAAAAAGTGGCTCAAAAATGACCAAAAAATGGTCAAAAAACTGGCTGAAAACTGATCAAAACCTGGTCAAAAACTATTTGTTAAAACAACCACAAATTTTGAACTTCGGTTGTGATAATCTTGATTAACTTGATAAACTTGATAAAGTTGACTTAACCCCCTAGATTTATATTCCCTTGACCTAAAAATTCCGGTCCTTTATATAGTCGTGTCCTTTTTTTTTTTTTTTTTTGTGTGTTGGTATTAACACTCCCTAGTTGTTTCTCATCATCTCAATTTGGTACAATCTTTGAGATCAATAATATAATACAATGGAGTTTTAAGATTTCTAAGTGGAAATGAGAAGCCCCCTAAAAAGATGAGGGGGAGGGGGAGACAGCGCGCGTGAGAGAGAAAAGGCGGGTAATATATGGTCATGTGATACTCACGGGATGAAATAGCACGTGGAAAACACCCACACACCATTAAAAGCACGTGACAAATGGGTTTTTACTTTTTTTCTTTCTTCGTACCCATCCATTGACCCGAGAGATGACATAATCAGAAAACCCGTCACGGGACCTTTAAAAAAAACACCCAATGCTGACGTAATACACCAATCATACGAGCAGCACACCCACACACCCTCACACATGCGTATATCACGTGTATCCTTTATTCCTCTTCAACTCTTATCAGATTACCGCTCATTCATCCTCCATTACCACCATTACCATCATCATTATCATCATCATCATTATCATTCAGATTGAACTGGCCCATTGCATACTCCAAAAGCTCCTCTTCCAATCGCAATTGCGTTTCGTAATCCTCCCTCTCTTGCAAAATAGCTACTAGCTCATCATCGTCGGATTCCGAGGTATCGTAATCTTCAATCTCGTCGGGATCCATCTGATACCATTGCGCCTGTGTGGCCAATTGTAGTTGCTCTGCATTACGCTCAAGCGTCATCACGTCGTGTTCCATACGCGCTGCTCCTCCTCGAGCCTGTAAACTGCGCGTTTCGCGTATTTGATGCTGTCGATGGGCTTGCCAGCTTCTACGTCGATCTCGCGGATTCAGCCACCGAGTATTCAAATTCAACTGATCGCCCCTCAGCGGCGATGAAAATGGCTGTTTGAAACGCCCGTGTTGCCGCTGACGCTCTTGTTGCAGCTTATCTACCACGGAAACGTCTTTTTCCAAAAAAGGTGAACTAAAACATCTGGGCTCGTCAAGTCTTAATGGAGGACTCGTTTCTGGAGCCACTGGGCTCGAAGGTAATCGAATAGGAGCATCGTCGCCCATCTACACAAGTTCACTCTTCACTATATCGGAAACCGTTATCGTTGTACTCAACTGTTCTACAGGTTCTTTCACATTTTTCACTTCGAATCTTGAATATTGGTTAATTCATCTTTGATATAATTGATTCTTGTATCTTGATATTCAATTACAGACATACATGATAAATTCTCGATACTCAATGCTTCTAAGTCTATCTCGAAGTTTATATAACAGGGCCCAGGCCAGTTCGTGAATCTGGTAAATTATAGCCTGAACAGTTTCAACTTGAAAACGGCGTCATTAATGGTTTGCTCTTCGTCTGCGATTTCGTCTTTTCCGAGAGAGCCGTCATATTCAGTGATTTGAGAGCGACAGGTCTTGGATAACATGTCCGAGTGGGCCTCGATGACCTTTGAAAGATCAATGGTGTCCTTGATCAATTCGTACTGCACCGCAACATCGTCGGTGGCCTCAAGCCCACACTTCTTTCTGAGCTTTTGAATTCTGTTTACCAATTCTCTGGCCAAACCTTCTGTCTTCAATTCAGAGTAGATCTTGGTATCCAAAATAATCAAGACGTCTTGATCAGTTCTGGTCTCCAAACCTTGCTCACCAAGGTCCTCGGAAAGAACTCTCATGACGGTCAAATCGCCTTCAACAAGCTCGATACCGTCCACGACAATTTTTCCGGTTTCCACAAACTTTTGCACCTCTGCAGAAGTGACCTTTGGCAAAGCGGCCTTCACTTTCTTGGCATCTTTCTTCAGCTTCTTACCTAGCACAGGCCAGTCAGCAGCAGCTTTATATTCAATGTTGTATTTGGCGTCGTCAGAGGTAATGATCAAGTCACGAACATTTAGTTCCTCCACAATGTACGATGCAAGGGATTCCACATCTTTCAAGTATTGCGGATCGCTGTGGAAAATGACCAAACTCTTGAGAGGAGTCTTCAACGAAATAGTTTTCTTCTCTCTGATGTTTCTACCCAAATCGATCACAGACTGCATTCTTGCCATTGCTCTTTCAATGTCATCGTTGAACAAAGAATCATCGACCTCGGGGTACGACAAAAAGTGCACAGATCTACCGTCCTTGCAGAATTTGCCCAATACATCCTCAGGAATGTACTGTCTCAATCGTTGGTAAATATTGTCGGAAAGGAATGGGGTGAATGGTGCCATAGCACAAACAAATGAGAACAAGGCATCGAATAAGGAGTTCAAAGCCTGTAGACAATCCTGCTCACCACTTTCACCCTTCAAACGACGACGGTTCAAACGAATGTACCAGTTTGTAAGCTGGTCGATGAAGTCAAGAAGTTTTGGAACAACCGAGTAGAGTTTGTATGACTTCATCTCAGCGTGAATATTTTTGACTAAGGTCTGCAAGGAGGCCAAAATCCATTTGTCCATAACGTTATCACTCTTGAGATCAGGGTTATATTTGAAGTCGACGTTGGAAGTTTTCTTGAGAAGGGTAATTTGACCTTCCAAGAATTTGAACGAGTTCCACCATGGTAGTAACACTTTAGAGATGACTTCCTTAACACCTTCTTCCCTGAATTTCAAACTTTCGGCCTTCAGAACAGGAGAGTTAATGAGGTACAATCTAAGAGCATCTGCACCGTACTTGTCCAAGACCAAAGTAGGGTCTGGATAGTTTTTCAAACTCTTGGACATCTTTCTACCATCGGCAGCCAAAACGATACCGCAAACAATGACATTTTGGTAAGGAACTTCACCAAAAAGTTGTGATCCCAAAACACCTAGGGTGTAAAACCAACCTCTGGTTTGATCAAGACCTTCCGAAATGAAATTGGCAGGAACTCTTTGTTTGAATTTGTCCTTGTTCTCGAATGGATAGTGCTGACTCGAGTAAGGCATAGAACCGGATTCAAACCAACAATCGAAAACTTCTTCGATTCTCTTTAATGTACCCTTACCTTGTTTCGATGGTATGGTAATTTGATCCACGGTATCACGATGAAGATCTTCGATGTTTTCAACACCAGAAAGTTCTTTCAATTCCTGGATAGAGCCGACACACACGATCTCTTCGTAATCATCAGATACCCAGATAGGGATAGGAGTACCCCAGTATCTATTTCTGGACACATTCCAGTCGCGGGCGTTGGCTATCCAATTGGCAAATCTCTTCTCTTTGATAGCGTTTGGAACCCAGTGGGATTTGTTAACAGATTCCAAAAATGTTGGAATAATAGGTTTCACACGCACAAACCAGGCTGGAACAGATCTGTAGATCAATGGTGTGTCGGATCTCCAGCAGAATGGATAACTGTGTCTGTATTGGGTATTGTTTATCATAATTCCGCTAGCGGTCAAATCCTTAATGATCTGCTTGTCCGCATCCTTGACGTACATGCCCAAATAGTCCGTGACGGGCAAAGTGAACTTACCGGCATCATCCACTGGGTTGGGCAATTCATCATCTTCGGAAATAATTCCATTCGCGAGACAGATTCTGTAATCGTCCTCACCGAACGCTGGTGCGTTAGACACAATACCGGTACCAGAATCGGCACTCACGTAGCTGTCAGCAATGACTCTGAAGGCCTTTTCCGCGTAGGCCTCCTTGTAGTATGGGAAGGT
This sequence comes from Lachancea sp. 'fantastica', assembly GCA_900074735.1. Lineage (NCBI taxonomy): Eukaryota > Fungi > Ascomycota > Saccharomycetes > Saccharomycetales > Saccharomycetaceae > Lachancea > Lachancea sp. 'fantastica'. The sequence goes on from LT598471.1 coordinate 530,112, forward strand.
TGGTTCATACTTGAGACCCACCAAATCTTTACCCTGGATTTTTTCCACAACTTTGTAGCTCTCTTTCTCGGGTTTTCTGTACAGAGTCTTGATCAAGGATTCAAGCAAAACGAAATACTTGTCTCTGGTTTCGTCGTAAATCTTAACATACTCGAAATCTAGGTTGACACAAAGAGCCAAGTTAGATGGGATCGACCATGGTGTAGTGGTCCAGGCAACTAGGTAGGTCTTGTCCTGCCCCAAAACTTTGAAAGCCCATGTGACTGCAGGATCGCTCACTTCCTTATAGTTCTGCTGAGCTTCGAAGTTACTCAAGGGTGTAGTACAGCCAGTGGAGTAAGGCATAACACGGTACCCGCGATAAACCTGCTCCTTCTTGAACAATTCGCTGAATGCCCACCAGGTTGATTCCATGAAAGATGGGTACATGGTTTTGTAGTCGTTGTCGAAATCGATCCAACGTCCCACACGTCCGATGGTTTTGCGCCACTCTGCGGCGTATGTCATCACAATGGCTCTACATTCATCGTTGTATTTGTCAATACCCATCTTGTAAACGTCTTCCTTGCAAGTGATACCTAGTTTCTTGTCAATGATATGTTCGATAGGCAAGCCATGAGTGTCCCAACCGAATCTTCTTTCAACGTGGTAACCGTTCATGGTAGCATATCTGGGGACAATGTCCTTAACCGTAGACGTCAAGATGTGACCATAATGAGGAGTTCCCGTAGCGAAAGGTGGTCCGTCAAAAAACGAGAACTCAGGCTTGTCCTCGGTCAATTTCAAAGAAGTCTGGAAAGCATCAATTTCGTTCCAAAAAGAGAGGATTTTCTCCTCCTCCTTGGGAAAAGAAAAATGAGCAGTTTGTTCGCCCATTATGAAACAACTCCCCAACGTTTAAATCAACAGTAAAACAATTTGAAGTCGATCACTTGCGTATTCAAATCGACTGGATCGATAATTCATAAGTTTCAAAACTTGATGTCTTTATTGAAAATTTTCCCGCTGACTCATTAGTATATAATGACAGAGAAAGTAAGCTGTTAAAAAGGTCAGCCTTCAGCCTTGAGTGTTCTTTTAAAAACATCAAGGGAGCTATACTTTGCCATCTGCTGAATTCCAAATGATATTTTGAGCAACTGTAAAATTTTAATCATTACTTGCCCATCTTTGAAAGTTGTGAAGGTTCGAGTTCTTTGTCTATAGGCTCAGTAGGAATACTGTCGTTGTCAGAATCAATCATAACGAATTTCTCCGTCAACTTACTCTTCAAGTAATACCAACATCCCCTGTTCACTTGAAATCTAGTTTACAGCTGCCAGAAAGGCTCATATCATAAGCTTTCATGCAACCATCCGTTCGTTTTCTTTAATATCTCTTTTCATAAAACATGCCTTGACAATAAACTGTTAATTATAAGTATTTATGTGTAAACCAGTCAAGAGATATCCGACTTCTCTCGACTTATTTCGTTTCCTTTCATTTCCTGATACCTTTGGGCCAATTCGGTGGGCCTCTGTCCAATCAATCGACTTCTTCCACAGTTGGACCAGAATCTCCCCCGGGAGCTGCCCCTCCAGGTGCCCCGCCAGGAGGCACACCACCAGGAACACCACCAGGAGCACCACCAGGAGCTCCTCCAGATTGATAAAATTTGGTCATTATTGGGTTCGCAACCTCTTCCACTTCCTTTTGTTTATCCTTGTACTCGTCCGTGGACGCTGATTGCGAAGAGTCGAGCCATGTGATGGTTTCCTCCACGAAGGTCTTGAGTTTTGTGTAGTCAGCGTCTCCCACTTTTTCCTTGAAAGCAGGCTCATTTATCGAGTTCTTCAAGCTGAAAGCGTAGGCCTCCAATGAGTTCTTAGTCTGAACTCTCTCGGCTTCGCTTTCATCTTCTGCTTTGAATTTTTCAGCGTCCGACACCATTCTCTCAATATCTTCTTTCGACAAACGCCCCTTGTCATTGGTGATTGTGATCTTGCTTGATTTGCCGGTACCCTTTTCCAACGCATGCACGTTCAAGATACCATTTGCATCCAAGTCAAACGATACTTCAATCTGAGGCACACCACGGGGAGCCGGAGGAATTCCGCTTAGCTCGAACTTACCCAACAGGTTGTTGTCCTTAGTCCTCGTTCTTTCACCTTCGAACACCTGAATCAACACACCAGGTTGATTGTCGGCGTAGGTGGAAAACGTCTCAGATTTCTTGGTAGGAATCGTAGAGTTTCTAGGGATCAGCTTGGTCATGATACCGCCTGCTGTCTCGATACCTAGCGACAAAGGAGCCACGTCCAACAATAGCAAGTCCTGCGTCTTCGAAGATTGATCACCCGTCAAGATTGCAGCTTGCACGGCAGCACCGTAAGCAACAGCCTCGTCTGGGTTGATAGACCTGTTGGGCTCTTTCCCATTGAAGAAATCGGTAACGAGCTTTTGAACTTTGGGAATACGCGTGGAACCACCAACCAGAACAATTTCATCCACTTGCGACTTATCAAGCTTTGCGTCTCTCAAAACCTTTTCCACAGGGTCCAATGTGGAGCGGAACAAGTCGGCGCACAATTCTTCGAAACGAGCTCTGGTCAACGACGTGTAGAAATCACTGCCTTCGAAAAGAGAGTCGATTTCGATGGAAGTTTGTGCAGATGACGAAAGCGCGCGTTTGGCACGTTCCGCGGCCGTTCTCAAACGACGCAAGGACCGCTGATTGCCTGTTAGGTCCTTCTTATTTTTACGTTGGAATTCGGCCGCCAAATGATTAACGAGACGGTTGTCGAAATCCTCACCACCCAAATGCGTGTTACCCGCGGTGGCTTTGACCTCAAAAATACCCTCGTCGATTGATAATAGCGAGACATCAAAAGTTCCGCCCCCAAGGTCGAAAATCAACACGTTGTGCTCCTCACGGCCCTTCTTGTCGAGACCGTAAGCGATGGCGGCGGCTGTAGGCTCGTTTATGATCCGCAGAACGTTGAGCCCCGCAATGGTGCCTGCATCCTTGGTGGCCTGCCGTTGCGAGTCGTTGAAATACGCGGGCACCGTGACCACTGCGTCTGACACCGAGCCACCCAAGTAGCCTTCTGCGGTCTCACGCATTTTTCCCAGCACCATGGCCGAGATTTCCTCAGGCGAGAACACCTTGGTTTCGCCCTTGTACTCAACCTCCACGTGTGGCTTGCCATCCTTGGGAACCACTTTGAAAGGGAAATGTTTGGCGTCCGTCGTTACTTCCTGATCATCAAAACGGCGTCCAATCAGACGCTTGGCGTCAAATACCGTGTTTCTAGGATTGATGGCTGCCTGGTTCTTGGCCGCATCTCCAATCAACCGCTCTGTGTCAGTGAACGCAACGTACGAGGGCGTCGTTCTGTTACCCTGGTCGTTGGCAATGATCTCCACCCGGTCGTTCGTAAAGTGTGCCACGCACGAGTACGTTGTACCCAAATCTATTCCAATAGCCTTAGACATGTTAAAATTGTGTTTAAACTGCGATGTGTATCGATCGTGTCTTGAATCTTATCTCTTGACCTGCCTTTAAAGGTTTCTGATGTAGTTTGTAAAATATCACAGATCACAAACCACTTCTCTGGAAACTCTTTGAGCGGTCTTCCTTTACCCTTTTATACTCTTTTTTTAGGGGACTTTACCAACACCCCTTAGTTCGTACACTTCCCAGCCCGTTTCCCTTAAAAGAACATGCTAGAACAAACAAGATCTCCCAGAATGTGCTAGACTGGTGATTGAGAAAAACTCCGGTGGGTCCCGCGGAGTTTTTTTTTTGGTCTTTTGTGTCACGAATATTCCAGACCGCCCCGGAATATTCTGGAACGACAGTGTAACTCGGCGCAAAACGCTCGGCGGCTAAACACGAAGTACGCATCAAGCATTTTCTGCTTTGTGTTGAGACGGTTAGCCCATTAGTAGATTGGAGTTAGTGTACAATGAGGCATCGCTTATGGTCAGGAAAGAATTCACATATTTGGTTCTTTTCCAGATTTTCCCAGAGTTTTCCGACATAAATCAAACAAGGAACAAATTGACGGCTGGAAAACCCGGTTAATACGGAGAGTAAAAACCCAATTGTAATTGGAACGGGTTTCGGGTCCCCTTGAGGTGATTGCCTCTTTGCCGAGCCATTTTTGTCTGTCTCAATAGGGTTATAGCATGGGTTCAAGTTCTTGGAATCCGGGTACGGCATGGATGGTAATAATGAAAAACTCAAGATAGGGCATTTGATACGATGACGACTCAAGGACAAACACGCCCCAGGTTAACGGAATTTTGAATGATGGCAGGGTGGCAGAGCTGGAACCAAACAATACAGAGAGTACGACTTTATCACAAAAAATATAATGTTTCCAAGAAACGAGTGAAATAAGGACTTATCGATGTCCACAACCCTTGGAATTGAAACACACCATTTGAAATGATATCACATCTCACGAAAATATTTCATGGCTTGCTGTATTATGTGTGTCTGTAGATTATTCTTTCTACAACCACAGGTTCGTCAGAATCCACATCAGAATCTCCCAAATTGTGCAGCATGTTTTCGTCACCGGCCAAAACTTGTGCAAGTCCATGCTCGGCTTCTTCTTCATCTTCGTTCAAATGCGGCCACAATCTGTGAGCCGCATCACGTGTCAGAACCAGCGCCTTTCCGTGATGCACACTAGCGAGAATCCGGACCCATGCGTCTTCGTTCAGCAACATGTCTGCGTAGAAGTCAGGCACTACTGCCAGCTGGCGTGCCAGTAGACTGTCCAGTTGCAAAAGCACTTTCGGGCTCACCGTGGAGCTTGATGCAATCAGTTCCACGATGTTGTGCCATTGCAAGCTTGAACCGTAATTGCCAAAAAGCATGGCACTCAGAAAGGCACACTGCAGCTCCCCTATGAGTGAGAGAATCGAGTTGTGGTGGAACCGCGCCAGGATAACGTCGTTGAGATAGTAGCTTTTGTCAAAAAAATCGTGCATCTTGAATTCGTCACGCATGGCCTCTTTGGACTTGAATACGATGGGCGTGTACTTCATCACCAGACCCGCAGACGTCACATCTCCAGCTTGATGTCCACTGGAGGCCAGAGTGCGGCTCAAAATACCCTCTTCTTCCTTCGTGGTGATTGCAGAGTCCATGTACACACAAGGGTCGCTGCAGCTGGCCATGTACCTTAGGTCCAGCATTCTGATATGGTTTGACAAGACATTCCAAGTGTCCTCTTCGTCTATCGACGGATAAGGCACCATGAAAGGATTCAGTTCCTGAAACTTATTATAGGCATCTGTTTTCTGCTGTTCGGTTTCTATGATACGGGGTACAAAAATCTCGTCCGCTGCATCGTATTCAAATTGAACGCTCACATTGGAATCACTCTCAAAGAAGTACCCATATCGCACGCCATCGTTGGAGTGTTGGAAATGTACTACATGCACATGTGGTTTTCGAGGAATATTCTTAAATCCATGGAATATTTGATCGGGTTTGACTTCAAAGGAGTATAGATCAATACCGAACGTGACGGTCTTGTCAACTCTGTCAATGAATAGCTCCATAATACATGTCTAGCTCAGACTCATAGAATCTTGGACATAGTATTGAATTCAGGACTCAGATCAGCGTTAGGAGCCCTAACACTGGCTTTCAATTGAAGAGGCGATGACACGTATGTAATGACCGATAAAATTTCGAAAACACTATATAAGAGAAAAACATCAGGCTCTTAGTTAAACCTTCCAGTCTTGCCCTCGGCTCATGAACATACAGATTCCAGCAACTTGACCAACCAGTAGCCTTATCACCACATATGAAAAGACATAACTTGCGTCAGAAGAGCGGGTTAGGACTTTGAATTGTGGAAGCAACTCACTTATTTCGTAGCTCTCCAATAGTTCAAAATGATGAGAACGTATTTTACACAGACCTGTACTGATTATTACATGCAGATAAACGAATATTGCCTTTTATCTCTGATTTGAACACTGTGGAGCACATTTGTAGTCACACGTAGGAAGTCTAATAGTTGTAGAGATGAGAATGCTCAGTATCATTGACAACCTAAATTGAGATGTCGAAATCCTTTCATTGCGGAACTTGCAGCGAGAGCTTATGATCGAGCTGATTCTGACGCGGGCCTTAGTTTATCTACTCTGTTCTGATAATAAGACTTGTATTTTGTGCTTTACAAAAATTATAGTAACAATTTACAAAATTGCGAGGTTAAAATGACGAGATTGGTGACACCCAAGTAAGAAGAAACTCATGCTTATGAAAAGCTGGCTTATTTCTTGGCAGTCAATCTTCTCAAGTAGAAAGCCAATTCCTCACCTTCCAAGATGTAACCATCACATCTACCGGATTGACCTGGTCTGGAAGAAATGCAGGCGTACAATCTACCGGCACCGAACTGAGTTTCAACGGTGTGTTCGATCTTGGCGTCAGCAGCTCTGGCAGCCCACTTCTTTTCGGCGCTCTTGGAAGAAGCAACAACTTCCTCTTCGGCACCCTTGGCGTTCTTCTTCTTACCCAAAGTCTGACCGTAGTGACCTTCGTACCATTGTCTGAAAGGAGTAGCATCGATCTGGACAATAGCGGCCTTGGTCAAAGTGTTGGTTCTGACCAATTCGTTGTTGGAAGGGTGGTACACCACACCTGCAATTCTGGTCTTTCTGGTGACACCTTCGGAACCCCAGGCGAAGTTACCGGTCTCGATTCTCAAGGCTCTGAACTTCTTGTTACCACCTCTGGTTCTCACGGTGTGGATTCTCTTACCACCGATCTTGGTGTTGGCTGGTTGACGACCCAACTCGAACTTTCTCTTCTTTCTGAACTGGGCACGCTTGGCACCAGTAGCAGCTCTCTTGTGGCGAGAATCACGAGAAATACCCATTTTGAATCTTTAGAAAATACAGTTAGTAAAGGAAAGATTGAATAATTGGACGAGTAAAACGAAAGGAGTGCAGAGGTACCGTGAACAATTTGATGTTTTATCAGGCGTCGATCATTCCTTTAGATAGAGGCCACTTGATTGATTATCTTCCACGCGTGTTTTTGGTCACAGCAAGCACCAAAAACTAAGCTTGCTTTCTCGCAAGCCCATAAGATGTCCACACAGTACTCCGCATCTTTGTCTTTCAAGTCTATTATACCACTGGTTCACATACTATTGTCCTAGTGTTCTGTAGTAACTTAATATCAAAACGGTACAGCTCTAAGATGTCTTAATCTTTTCTTCCACACGAACTATGGTACCTCGTGCTGTTTGGAATCCTGCTTGGGATGGTGAGTCCGGCCTCTCCCAGAGGCTAGAGGGAAACTCTGCCTGGAGGGAAAGGAGTCTCTACTGGGAGCTAGGCAGAGACCTAGTGTTCCAGTGGGCTCGGCTTGTCAGAGGGCCAGGCAGGGCTTCAGTCAACGAGCTTGGGGTGGTGGTTGTATTTTGTCTACCCACGCTGGAAATATATATTTTTCACGAAAAGTTTGATTGTACCTGAAATTCTACTTCCAGGGTGTACGGATGTAACAGTCACAACCTAATAGCACATACGGGAAATAAGCTTAGGATATTAGTAGAGGCAGCAACTAAGGTAAGTGCTCTGTACATTGTGTGTAGAGTGTAAAGGCATGAAACCAAAATTGGATAGTACCGAGGTCGAGTTTAACTTGCTAGAGGAATACGAGGTCTTTGTCGATCGCATAGATAATGTCTAATCCTATGGAGGGAAAAAATGTCACGTGACAAGATGCGTTGAAGAGTATTACAGTCAAGTATTAACTTGAAGCGAAGATGGGACGATTTGTTCGATTAGAATGAGTAAATTCTCTTGGAAACGGGGTTTGGACACTCCATAGTGGTCCCCCAAGCTCTCACGATTTAAATCGTATCAGTCCAGAATTAGATGACTCTCACGTGACGTATCTGACTAAATTTAATTAAATTACTGTCGTAGAAAAGCTTCAATGCTCATGTCATCTGCTGCTTTACCTCATCTCATCTCATCTCTGAACACCAGTGGATACCTGACACAACACAAGTGGCGCTTAGGATACTCATTTTAGTACTGGGAAACGTCTATTAAATTCCTTGTTTGCTCAAAATGTCTACTTACGACCAGGTAGAGATTGAAGACATGACTTTTGACCCAGACACCCAGATATTCACGTATCCGTGTCCCTGCGGCGACAAGTTCCAAATATACATCGACGATCTATATGACGGCGAAGACATAGCGGTATGTCCTAGCTGCTCGCTCATGATCCAAGTTATTTTCGAGCAAGAGGATCTAGCGGAATACTATAAAGAGGCTGACTCAGAGCCTCCAGCGCCTATTTCTGTTGCTGCCTGAATGATCAAAAAAAGACAAAGACAGCAAAGAAGATACAAAGTATGAGACTTGGGACACGAGCGGTCTTAAGCACGAATGGCAGCTTTTTACTTATCCTTTTCGGATATTCTCGACCACACACCGCGTGCTTCACTCATCTCCGTCGCCTTGAGCAGAAAATGCTAATTAGATAGCGAATTTTCGGTGGCAGACTAGTACCAAATCAAGATATTTTTGAAGTGCCCATTGTCCTCACAACTGCCAGCAAAATGGGCCTGATTTCAGCGATTTCAACGGCGAATGGAGAATGGAAACCCCATCTCATCCTTCCTCCCACCGTACATGGGTACGTCCAAACTAGAGGCATATATTGAAAAGTTCCAAGTGATTTGTATAATTCACTCAACAACCTGAAAAGGATGGTCTTCAACATAGCCGACCTGGTCCTTTACGCTGCACTAGTTGATCGTATTGCCATTCGTGTTATACTTCAGTAATGGCCGACAAATTAATTGCCAAAAGAGACGAGTCTCTAAGAACTCAAACGTTTGAACATGTTGCACCCGCACCTAAAGAAATTCCTCAAGTGGAACCAATGCACAGGGTACCAAGACCGCTGAGACATGTCAAGTACATTCCGATCAAAAACTTGGTTTATTTTTCCAAAAACAACCCTCCTGTCTTTTCATATGAGACCAAAATCAAAATCCCCTTGCCAAAGGACAAGCTTGTGGTGCAAGTGCGGAACGCGGGTTTGAATCCTGTGGATCTCAAAATTATGAACAGTTACACTCGCAACATGAACCGTGGTTTAGGGTTTGGAAGTGAGTATAGTGGTGTCGTCACAGAAGTGGGCGCAAATCTGCACGGAGAATGGAAAGAGGGCGATGAGGTTTACGGAATCTTTTACCATCCTAACCTGGGGCACGGTACAGCACAAAGCTCTATCGAGATAACACCATCAAAGGATGTGATTCTCCGCAAACCTTCTAATCTCGGATTCCCAGAAGCTTCCGGTACCCTTTTTTGTTTAGGCGCTGCTTACAACATCCTTGACGGTTTGGAATCTAAGGGTCAGCTTTCGGAAAAAGCTAATATTCTAATAAATGGAGGAACGACCAGTGTTGCAATTTTCGCGATCCAACTCTTGAAGTACCACTATCGGATTCCCAATAAGCTTGTTTTACTGTGCTCGGAATATGGTGCACTTTTCTTGAAATCTCATTTCCCTGACTTGTGCGATGAACTGATTTTCGTGAACTACGTGATGAGCGCGAATCGCATACACAAACCTCTTCAAGATATGATAAACAATCGAGAAACCATATCTTATGATGCTAACACAGGTCAGCCAATATCCACACCATATGACCAAGGAAAATTCAGCGTGATACTCGACTTTATCGGTGGTTATCAGTTGTTGAGCCACACAGACGCATTGCTTGCGAAGAATGGTGCGTACGTAACAACTGTAGGGGATTATCGCGCCAATTACTCGAAGGACGTCTTCAATGCCTGGGACAATCCCAGTGCAAATGCGAGAAAGATCTTTGGCAAACTGCTTTGGACCTTTGATTATACGCATTTTCAATTCGACCCCAACGCCAAGTACGTGGGCAAGAATGACTGGGCTGAAAAATGTGCCGAACTCGTGGAAAGCGAAGTTGTAAAGTGCATCGTGGACAAAATGTACGACTGGAAGCAATACGAGGATGCCTTGGATTATTTGAAAAAGGGGCATTGTCACGGGAAAGTGGTTCTCGAAGTTGAGAGGTTTTAAATTAGCGGATATGCTGTTTTAATTTGGTTTGTGTAATGATTTATGAGTTCTATATGGCAACCGCCAGCGAATTTTGGTGATCTCAGGGCGCTCTATCCCTTATTTAAGTATATATAGTCTCTTCATATACTCGGTACCAGGCCTTATGGGTTGCGAGTCGTAAACGTTTATTTCATGATGATTCCTGCGAGTACCAAGGCAATTGCAAAGAAGATGTACAATTTTGACCGATTATTGTCACCTTTTGTTTTTTTGGCCTTTTGCGCTTTGAGCAGTTGTTCCTCGACTCTGATTCTGTCTTCTGGGTCTGTGATATCCGCCACATTTATTGCCTGTTCCTTAGCGGCCTCTTCTAGCACGTCTCTATCTGGAGCTCCAACTTCGGGCTCACCTTTCTGCTTGAGTTCCTCGAAATACGCCAAATTCTCTTTTACCAAATCTGGGAACACCGCTTTGAATCGAGCATTTTTGAAAGTGTTGTATTCTTTCGAGCTTCTGGCCATTTTCTTCTTGTGGTGTGGAGTAGTACTGATTGCACCTGTTGTACTTTCATTACCTGTCATAAAACTCAAGAGGCCTGTTAAAATGGTCGATACGGACCATGACGGATTCCATGTGTCTGGGTGGTAATCGCTCATCGACAAACACAAACGGGTATCCTCTTTGAATCGTCCACTGGGTGTCACCATTCGTATTGCGGGAGGCTTGAAAGGGTAGTCAGACGGAAACAAAAGCGTTCCATGGTATTGGCCTCCAGCATATGGCGTATCTGGAGGACCCGATATCACGTAGTGCCATTCCAGAATGTTATCTTCGTTGGGTTGTGCTATAATGAATGGTGGTGGGTTATCCACCATGGATTTATACTCTTTTGTTAGCCGTTTTTGGGCTTGTCTGGTAGCCATTTTTCAAAAGTTCCTACTATAATGAAGCAAATCTCAACTAAAATATAGAACGATAGACTATTCCTAGATCCAAGACTGTTAGTTGTGAATGAATGAGAGACGTCCCTTCCGTTGAAGTCGCTTCGCTGTTTAAATCATCTGTAGTCATATATATAAATTAGCTTGGATTTAGAGCTTCTCAAGTCACGTTTTATCAAAACGTGACAAGAGAGAAGTTGGACCTAAAACAGCCCAAGGGACATTATTGTTAGCTGTATCATCCTGAAAGTGTTGCGAGCTGATTCAAAGCTATTTTTTAGAGCTTTGGAAGTTATTTTCACGAATTTTTTGCTGGTTGAAAATTGAGTTTATCTCGAGATTGAAGTTTCTATGTTATTTCGTTCATGGTGGAAATATGTGGAAAGTGTGATAATTACAAACAGTTCTTATTTGTAAATACACCTTGTTGTTTGACTTTTCTGTATGGAGGTTACTGTCTTCTTTCATGATTTCGCTACGAATTCGTGGAAATCGGAGAAACGCAGGTTTTAAAATTTCTCAATATTTTGAAATGGTAGCTTCTAGCATGTGTGAAGGCTACAACAATGACGAATATTAACTCATTCAAGCTTGCTCTCGGGAAAATCTGCCGTTTGTTGTTGAAGAGGAATAACTGGAGTAAGTGTAATAACCTTAGACAAAAACTGTCGCTGTCACCTGTCATGTGATCGGTGATCGAACATACACTGGTTTTAGTAAGGCTGTCAAGGTATGGTTATACCATCTTTCGAGGACCAAGATTCAGCTTAGAAGCTTCAAGTTCATTCTTGATCTGAACTATCATCGAATATGCAAATTTGGTTTTTTTCTTTGTTCGAAAAGATAGATAAAATCAGCAGTCTTCGCGGAATTATGAAGGTTACCGTTCGAGTCAAATAGTCTCTGATCTATTTTGCATATGTGCTGGCATCTTTAGTATGACCAACACAGGACCAAAATCACAACTAGTGAAAGTAACGACTTTTTTGGGTTAAAGTGACAGCACAACATTTGACCCGTTTGCAGGGCAACCACCAACATGCCGTGGTTGACGAATGAATTTCCACTGAGAAATGCCACTAATAATCAAATTAATACTCGATAGTGTCAGTTCCCAGCTTCCGCAGTTCACATTTCAAAGACTTTATCTCTCGTAAGCTCTGTCATTCTCAAATTCACTGCACGGGAAGATTTGTTCGAAAAAAATGCGCTATAATCTCTCGACCACGCCGAGTTTTCTTCCCACAAGGTAAAAACACGATTTCAAGACCCGATGGTGATATATCGTGCAATGAAATTTGTTTAGTGTGTCATATTTCCAAGGTAGGTTTTTAAAACACGAGAATCAACAAGCAATAGGACAGTTTAACCTGGTGGATATAATACATTTGGAAGCAAATGGACGTCTTATCGTCTCGATGGATTGTTGTTCCGAAATTGGTCTTTAAATCTTTCATTTGAATCTTCTTCGCATAGGTTCACCATTTCTGGTCCAAATTTTGCCGCAAGGGTCTCATATTGAAGCCAAAAACTCTTAGTAGCTCTTTCAAAGCTTGAAATACGTGTTCCATGAAGCTAGCTCTCTTTTAAGCGGATATCGAGTTTCTCATTTCTCATCGACTCGAGCCATGTGACGAGCCTTTCCAAAATATTGATCAAATTTGAGATAATCAACCTGCGATGCTTCTCATCACCAACTTCTACAAAGAAACCTTCGAAAGCATCATCACTGGACCGCCACCTATTCTCAATAATCCTGTGTCGAGTCTTGTCAAGAAGGTCTTCACAAAATGGGATCCAACAGTATCAAGCTTTTGTCGGGAAACTCACATCCAGAGTTGGCTGAAAAAATAGCTAAGACACTTGGTCTTTCATTATCGAAAATCGGAGTCTACCAGTATTCCAATAAGGAAACCTCTGTAACTATCGGAGAGAGTATCCGGGATGAAGACGTTTACATCATTCAGACCGGAAGTGGACAACAAGAAATAAACGATTTCTTGATGGAATTGTTGATTTTGATTCATGCCTGCAAGACCGCATCGGCGAGGAGGATCACAGCTGTCATCCCAAATTTCCCGTACGCACGCCAGGATAAAAAGGATAAAAGCCGTGCTCCAATAACGGCGAAACTGATCGCAAATTTGCTGGAAACTGCCGGCTGTGACCACGTCATAACCATGGACCTTCATGCCTCTCAAATTCAGGGTTTTTTCCATATACCTGTCGACAACCTTTACGCTGAGCCTAGTGTTCTCAACTACATCAGAACTAAAACGGATATCCAGAACGCCATTCTTGTTTCGCCCGATGCTGGTGGGGCCAAAAGAGTAGCTTCCATTGCTGATAAGTTAGACCTGAATTTCGCACTGATACACAAGGAAAGACAAAAGGCTAACGAGGTTTCTCGAATGGTCCTTGTCGGAGACGTGAGAGGTAAATCCTGTCTCTTGGTAGACGATATGGCCGACACTTGCGGTACTTTAGTAAAAGCATGCGACACGCTATTCGAAAATGGGGCCAAAGAAGTGATTGCTGTAGTGACTCACGGTATCTTCTCTGGATCCGCAAAGGAGAAACTGCGCAACAGTAGAATTTCAAGAATGGTATGTACCAATTCCCTTCCTGTGGATCTTGAGCTAGATATTTGTGACCAAATTGACATCAGCCCAACATTGGCGGAGGCAATTCGCAGATTGCACAACGGTGAAAGTGTTTCCTATCTTTTTACGCATGCCCCAGCCTAAGCAAAAAAAGTCAATACACAAAACAAATTCCCTAAATCACAAAGCTTCAACTATGTACCGTTGCTGCCATATAATAATGCCTTTAATTAATGCCTGTCCTCAACAAACTTGATTCAGTCTTTGGTTGATCGCCTGAAACTGAACAGTCTCGATCGTCTTTTTGAAGCCTTGGAGTCGGTTTTGCTCGATAAGCGTTCTTCAGGCACGCCCTCCAGTTCACCATTCTGGTCCAGGTGATCTCTGGTTAACTCATCCAGCTTGATAAGTTGGTCGACACCCTCCGTATATACTTGTCGTTTCTCAGGTTTATCTGATTCTTCGCGGAAATCCGTGACCTCTCTATAAAATAAAAGGTACGCCGTGGTGAGATCATCTGAATTTCCGACAAACTTGAGCACCGTCGATTCTTCCACTGTTTCGACTGTCTCATCGTCAAACAATAACCAACCAAACTTGTCCGTCTTGCATAAGGACACGTAGTGGCCGTGGTGTGGCCCACCACCCATGTGTACCACCAGACCAATCAACTCATATCGCTTGCACACCGAAGAGTCAAACGTGGAGCATACTGTCAAATTCAATGGATAATGGATTTTATTGAAAAGTTTTGTATTGCAGTTCTGTTCCTCCGAATACTTGAATCGTTTCATATGCAGAGACAAATAAAATGGCAATTTTTTCAATCCAACGACCCTCTCGGCCTCTTGGAGCCCACAACATTCATCACAGTAAAATTTGTTTGCTCCATTAAGCATTTCCCTGTGATGATAGTCAGACAATGTGGTCTGTATGTCCGTCTCTTCGTCATTCTTCACTTCTATAGCGAAATCCAAAAATGGCTCATTGCGGAAGGTCTCATTATCGCAGGTAAGACATTTGGTTCTATTCGTAAGCGTTCCTTTGAATAGGTCATCCACGAAGTTGCCGGTTTGACCAGACATTTCCTCTTCATTCCCCTGTTCATGATGCGTGTTCGTGTAGTCGCTGATTTCGTTCAACAAATAGTTCAAAAACTCGTGTGCATCTTGATGCATCATGGTACTGAACAACACATTTTCGCGCTTCAAAGTCTCGACAAACTGAATAGGAGACACAACTCCTGTAAAACATCGATTCTCCGCTATGCTCTCGTAAACATCTTTCAGTGAGGTGTACAAGCCGGGTTTCTCATTAGGTGCCAGATAATCCTTCAGGTTGTGGTCTATGTTCAGCACTGGTCCTCTTATAAGCGCCGCCTTTTTGCGCTCTTCGCTCGATGTTTCCATAGGCTTGGCAGATGAACCGAACGACGATGACGAAGCCGAAGACGGTGCTGAGGAGTTCGAAACACAGCCGCTGGACTGTGAGTGTTTAGTCTTCCCGTTTTTGCCGGCTACGCGTCCCACCACAATCCTCGTGTAACCCTCGTGCAATTTTTCTGTTATGGCGTCCGCAGCCATAACGGTACCGTGAACTGTAGCTGAACTATGCGATCTATGATTTCTTGAAGTTGTGGAAGATCTGTAGTTATCTCTGTCTCTGGAATGCGGTGCTGAACTCTTGCGGGATCCCGTGTCTTTGCTGGAGTTCTGACTATTGCTGTTACATCCGCCACCACCACCACCGTTGGATTTCTTGGATGAGTCAGTGGTGTTGCATTGAGGCAAGAAGCTTGTGTCATCGAAAATGCGAGGTTTCAGGCCAGGCATTTCGAATTTGCGTTTTCTGGAAGCACCCACGCTGCGAGCTGGAAATTCCAAAATATGATTGCGCAACTCCGGTAAATTGTACATCACTTGCAACACTGAGTTGCAGTAGCAGGTATTGCCGAAATTTTCGTACCCAAAAACCTTGTTTGAGCCATCTCCGAAGGGCATGAGCGGGGTGATCTGAGGCCTTACCAACGAGAACCGTTCAAAATCGGACTTTATACTAACAGTGTCACTAAGGGCACTTGGAGACCCTGTTGCGCCATCGTCGATGACCGTGTCCTTATCGAAATGAGCGTTTGTTGTTTCCCCTGGTAAGTCCACCGCATCCTGTGAAACCAAGGTTTTGGAGCTTTCACCGGGCAACACCGCATGCAAAAGTTTATCGCCTGCGGAGACCAGCGAATCTGCCTTTTCTTGATTTTTTGCGTCCTTCGTGTCCTTTTCCACCTCCTTCACTCCACTTGATGGCTTTTCTGATTTCTCTGATCGCTGTTTTCCGAACTTATCCGTCCTCGAGAGCCATTTCTTAATTGACGACATATCTCGGCACTGAATTCGACTTTCGAGCCCGTTTTTTCGAGGCTTGAAAGCGGGAATTCACCTGGATCAAGCAATCAGTGCTGATGAAAGAACAACTTGTGTTGAAAACGCTGAATGTACCAATCAATTGTGCTTCTTTACAGCTAATTCTAATCATACGTTATTTTAAATCGGTTGGTATATTTATTTCACTTTCGTATGTAGAATCAAAGACTTAATTTCCCCGCGCCACTTTCCATTGTCGACGGTCATGTGACTTATTGATATTTACTGGAAAAAAATGCCATTGTTAAATAAAGGCGGAAAAAACAGAATTTTTAGAAAAAACAGAGCAATACCGATGAGATTCATGAATTGGATGATTGCAAGAATAAGAGAGGGGTTTTACAACTTTTTAAAAAGTTACTTTATTTAATCATGTTCAAATTTGAAATTAGGTTTTTTTTAGATTTATTGTGTCACGTGACTTTCAAATGACAGCGTCACAGTGGATCCAAAAAGATACAAATTCTCTGGCTCAAGAAAGAGATGTTTCACGAGGTCTCAGCCGCCCAATCTATACATATTTGCTTTATACTACTTGTCATTGTGCCTAGTTTTTGCCCTCAACTACACCACCAGGTTACAGGATTTTTTTTCAAAAAAAAAAAAATAGAACAGGTAGATGTGAGATTGGTCGTATTAGTTGCGTATGTGTTACGAGAGAGACGTGAAAGCGCTCATTTTTATATTTGCATTTGATTTGTTAATGGTGCCACATTTGTTTCTGTAAAGTTAAATATTGCTCGAGGAAGAGTCAGACAGACAGACAGAAGTAGTGAGAAATACAATCAATCATGGACAATTCCAGTTGAAACTTGGATGATTCGATTTGAACGGGCTGGATAATTCTATTCCAACTCCGAAAGTTTTCTTCTTCGTTGTTGGTGTACCAAAAACATAAAGTGTCATCTGACCCATATAAATGGTTCAAAAAATAATGCCATTTCCTAGAATCGAACCAGGGTTTCATCGGCCACAACGATGTGTACTAACCACTATACTAAAATGGCTTATTATAAAACCTTGATGAAGCTTCAAGATATATAGTGTTGTTTACTTCCCTTGTGATGCAGAGCTATTCTCCAGGTTTAGACCATCCATCATCAACCTAACGCAAACGTCAGGGCCCGTGAACCGTCTGCTTTGTAGATGTATGTTGAATAAATAGTATTATGAATATAGACAGAATATATATACGATCTACTACGTTTGTAGAAAGGTCATGGCGTTAAAATTCAGGCGCCATGTTTATATCGAACCAACCCAAAATGTCATCATCGTTGGCCGAATTTTGCTCCATCCAGCCAGCGCTCTGCGTTTGGAAAAATGTATTAAGCTCTGACGATTGCTTGTTCAGCCCTTGCGAAAGGCTGCCAGAATTAGTGCCGTTATTCATATTATTTTCCGCACTCAAAAACACGTTCAGACTTGAATAAGAGTTCGAGGTCAGCAACGGAGAAGCGGGTGCGATAAATTCCGGTATTACCTGTCTCCCAAGCGATAAGCTTTGTGCGTTGGCATTAGGTACATTTGAATTGTTCACAGCAAATAACGAGTGTGTAGTTTCTAGAACCGGAGGTGGAGACGTGCTTGTGGGAATTCGGCCGCGACCTAGTATTTCTGCCGCGACAGGAGTGCTGGCCGACCGTTGCATCGACTGCGCAAAAAGAGATGGGGATTTCGGGTATATATCTTCTGCAGTGGCACTCGTTTTGATTACGCTACTGGGCGTGACAGGACGTATGGGTGCAGCAACATTTAAAGATTCATCTCCCACCCAATGCGCGGCGTCTGAATTCATGCTTCCGGTTTCTTCTAAAACTGAAATTGGAATTCCATTGATGTACTTGATAGGGCCCTTTTTGCCCCCTTGACTATTAGCCAATCGTTTTGCCTCTTGAATCGCTGTTTGCGTCGGAATTAAGGTGGTGACAGTAGTACCCCCGGGAGTTGTCTGTGTAATGGTTTCGAAATCTTCTTTGTAAATTTGATCATAAAATGGTAAAGGACACAATCTTTTCCTGTAACTCTGACCATCCTTTCCTTCAGTTCGTTTTGATTCTGCTTCAGTTCCTGTCTGATCTTGATCTTTGTCTTCTTTTTTATAATTTGGGTCTGCCTGGCGCCTGCGAGCCTCGTGAATGCACCATACAAGATCATAAAACAAGGTACCAGTCAAATGAGATCTCATGCGAGTGATGATTCCCTTGCTCTCCATAAATATTTCCGGTTGTGTGATGAGTACGAAGTTCAATTTTTCAAGCACGCTAGCTGTCCTTGATATGTCATTCTCCACACTGGCAGTCCATGCCGTGAGCTGATTCCTGTACAGCCGGTGCACCGTTACGACTGATTGACGAGCAGAGTCCACGAATTTTTCCGGCATCCATGGTGTTGATTGAAGCTTGAACAGAATCAAAGCTGAATATGTGACGCTTTGGCGGACATAGATTGGAAGCTGAATCAAATTGGTGGTCTCTAAAAGTTTTACAAGAAGAGTAACCACCTTTGTTGCACTCAAGTAGGCGTCATCGACATACTTTTTTTGATGCTCCGCTGGGGTGCCTGGAAGGAAGGCGAAGCAGCAAATCATGAGTTTAACGTAGAGAAAATACATTTCAATCACAGTGTCTTGTTCGAACTTCAATTTTGCTTGTAATCTTGCCAGTTCTACTCTTAGTGACTCTAGCGCACCGCCCCTCTCTTGTGCGTCTAGCAAGCCGTCGGGCGTCGTTACACTCGAGCCCATTGTTTCACACAGTGTGGACTGGAAGTTAGCCAGGCATATCAATTGCCTAAATCTGCTAGGCACTGCACTTTCATCCTCCCGGAGACGGGCTAGTTCAATCAAATGATCATTTTGGGAAGTGGGTGGTAGACCTAGAATACTGGCCCAGCATTGTTCAGCAAAGAAAATGCCTAGCCATGTGCGCGTACGCCACTTCTCTGCATTGGGCATCGATGTTTGAGTCCTTGTAAACTCTGACATAAATTTACCTCGATGCAGACCCAGTTGAAAAGAAAGCGATTTTGCAAGTCCCACGAATCGATAAGAACAGTCGTCTAGAACTTTTTGATTCGGTAAAGGCCAAGTGCAGAGTATCAATAACGCTTGTGATATATGAGTTGACCGCGGCGTCCGTATCCAACAGGTTTCGATTGCTAATTGCTTGATTAATGATGCCAACCGATTATAAAGCGAAGGTTCGGGCTCTGATAGACATGCCGTGAGCATCACGGTCCAAAACAGTAAATGAGACTGTGAATACAGCTCTAAAGCTGTATTAGAGTACATTATCGGGAAGTATGGCAAAAATGATTCGACGAAAACTCGATGCAACTCGTTTGCCTTTTCAAGAGATATTTTGACATCGCCCAGTATGAATTCGTCAACACTGGCCTGTGGCGACGGTAAAGGCTGCATAGCGCTTGTTGTGGCCACAACATGCTCTCTTCCTTTCAATGGGATTTCCGTACCATTATTGTCAGGAGTCAGCGCCGGACTTGTAGCATCCGTTGAGTTAGCAGGAGAAGGGGTATATTTGGATGCACGTCTCTTGAGGGCGATTCTTAAAACCCTTGGAAGGGATTTATCGTTGAGCACAGCAGGATCAACGCTGATATGAGCTCTATGTAGCCCTTCGCCTGTCGGGGGCTCCACTTGGTTGGAAGCATTCGGACCAGCCGATTGAATGACCGTGGGTTCCCCAGCTGAGCAGGAACTGGCCGCTATTTGAGGAGATGAATCATTCTTCAAGACGCTGTCTCCAGTTTTGCCGGCAGATTGTGAGGCGTTTTTGACACGCTGCAAAAGGTCTCGGCCCCACTCACTTTTTCCTAAGGCGTAGGCGATAAGCCGTTCGTTGTACGCCAGACACTTCACTTTCAATTTTAACTCTTCCACATCGCTGCGTAAACTTTGAAGTTGCGATCCTTTCTTCGGCCTAAACCGTGGATCAATCTCGCACTTCAGTCCCATTCTCTCACATCGAGAACACGGGTTCGGAAATTTCTCGCTGGCATTACATTTGATCTTGTGTTGTCTACAATGCGTACAGGAAGTCACGGGTCGATGACCTGTGGGTCCTGTGATGCCCACTTTTGCTTCACTGGAGTCACTTTTATCGGCGCTGCTGTTGACACCATGTTTTTGCCCAGGATTGATTGCAGTCGCATTTGGTGTTGCTTTTACAGCGGCTGAAACTGGCGGTAGCGAATGTTCTTCGTCTTTGACAGTTCTGCGCTTGATTTCGACGCCATTTAGCTCTTTGGAATCATCGTTAAACGTGCGTTTCCGGTTGGGGTCTGGTCCAGGATCCTTGATGCCCACTTGTTCTGGTGAACAGCTCATTCCATTTGAGATCGGTGGTTATAGGTCTACTAATATGGCAGCTCTCGAAAATCACTCAAAAATAACCGCTTCTCTTTAAAAAAAAGTTCAATGTGTTGCTAATGGCGGGCACTGTCCAATGGAGTCTTTAAGAGCTTTGTCACAGGTCAAGAACGGCTACTTTTTGGCTGTTGATGTTTGAATTTGACAATTTTGTCTTAGTGAAAGTCGGAAATTTTTCAGTTTACCCGCGTGTATTAATCACAGGAGAGCATCTCATCGCATCGCTTGAACACACACTGTGAAAAGCCAAAGTAGGTTTTCGTCGCTGTAGTACGTGGATTAACCTTGATTGAGGATTCGACGACAATTGCTTTAGCTCAGACCCTAATTTGATAAAATTCACTGCAGCGATCACCATTAAACAAGCCGATTAAATGTGCGTGGTCGAATGTTATTTCGTTTGTACTATATAAATCATAAATGTGAGGCTATTTACTATTCTCGGTTTCGTTTCTGTTCGAACTTGGGAAGGTTTGTACCCCTAAACTACCTTTTTTTAGGCCTTGGTGTAACGCAAGTATGGCTTGACGGTCTTGAAATCACCGAACTTAGTCTTCGCGTCAGCGTCTGAGACGGAAGGAGGAATGATAACGTCTTCACCTGGCTGCCAGTTGATTGGCGTCACAACTCCCTTGGAGTCACCCTTTTGCAAAGCATCGATAACCCTTAGAACTTCGCTCGAGTTTCTGCCCACGGAAGCAGGGTATGTGATGATCAAACGGACCTTCTTGGAAGGGTCGATCACGTAGACGCTTCTGATGGTCGCCACGACGCCCTTGCTGAGGTTTTTGAAACCTTCTTCGTCAACCATGTCGTACAAGAACGCCACTTCACGACTGGCGTCGCCAATGATGGGAAACGAAAACTTGTCGAGACTGCTAATTTCCTCAATGTCCTTGATCCAGTTCTGGTGTTTGTCCACCTCCTCGGCAGACAGACCAATGAGCTTGACGTTGCGCTTTTCAAATTCGGGTTTCAGCTGGGCAAAAGCGCCCAATTCCGTCGTACACACAGGGGTGAAGTCCGCAGGATGCGAGAAAAATACACCCCACGAATCTCCCAAATACTCGTGTAGGTTCAGTTGGCCCTGCGTCGATGGGGCAGTAAAGTTGGGGGCAACAGAGTTAATTCTAAGCCTTGGTTGCTCTTCCTGTTTGAATGTTCTGATCATTCTAACTGAGGTTCTCAACATGGATTGTTGCTGAGCAGGTCTTCTGACAGCGAGCAGAGAGCGGAACATCGTTATATTGTGTTGTAGTAGAAAGATTGGTCTTTTGCACAATGAAGGTGTGGCCTCAATTGCTAGTTTCTTTGACAATGTTATAAGGAATGAGTTGTCTTGATGTTGAAGGTTCTTCGATTAAATTTGATGATTTATATAGTCGATGGACCCTTTAGTCAGATGAGTGTAGTGTGGCTACTATTAGATATTCACTATGAGACAGTATTTAAGGATTTAGAGGTGTGGCTGTGTCGTGTACAGTGACATTTGGCGTCCCCGTAGTTTTGGCACGTGCTAATTTTTTGGATACCTTTATACGTTGATGATATTTCGTAATTGTCATTATATACGCTCTTATTGTCCAGTCATGTGATTGATTCCGTTCTCGTGACGGAAATATCTTTAAGGGCTGCTTAATTTGACTTGCCTTTGTACGGAGTCTTTTTTATCTGGTTTAAGTTTGGTCGCTTCACCTTTTAGCCTCTTTTGTCACCAAGACGTTTGTGTGTCCCATGTTATCACTTTGTACTATACTGACACGAATGTTATTTGACATCGAATTGCACTTCAATCTACCGGTAATCCGTTCATGGTCCCTTGCAACATTGACATTGATGTTGCCTACTTTTGGTTATTTATGTTTGGGGGCTTTAGATTGACTTAATGAGCTAACATCGTTTGCCCTAATTTGGCAGTCCTGCATATTTATATTTTAGACGCAACGGGCCGCTTTGACAAACATCGATCCTGTAAAAAAATACAAACTTATTTTCCTTACGACGCACATCAATACAAATGACATTAGCCCTCTACATAATGACGCATTTCTTGCCCTTCTTTTTAACTTGAGATTTCTTGTCTTTTTTGGTGGGTTCTTGCGACAGACGGGTACTTTTAGGTTTCGGTACCACGTCATCGGTCAAATCGAAAGCAGCCCCGTTTTCGGGGCCAGGGATTTTCTTACTGAGACCACTCGCATCCAGAGGCGCCAGCACCGGGGGTTGGTTGGAAGTATCAGAGTTCACAGCTTTTGGCGAAGTTTTTCCATTCGTCGTCTCTAAGAGATTGGAAGTGGAAACCGATGAAAATAGATTAAGCGTGGTGGAGCTCTTCTGCCTTCTGGGGTGAACAGCGTCCCTTCCGCCCACTTTATTGGCGGCTCTTTCGTCGCCTCCCTTGGCCGCAAGCTCGTACCAATGCTGGGCTTTTAAAGGATCAGCCTCGCATCCTTTACCCTTTTCATGAAAATATCCCACCGTAAACTGGGCCTTTGGCAACCCTATTTTAGCAGCTTTTAAAGCCCATTGATAAGCCTCTCGCTCATCTTTCTCAAGAACTGGTTCGGCTCCCATCAAGTACCAGGCGCAAAGCCCAAGCATAGCATGCGGCTCGCCCAGAAGTGCGGCTTGCGTATAATAATGGACACTCAAACTGGTGTCAGGAGGCACCACCTCGTTACCCGATTCGTAGATCTTCCCCAATGCAGTAGAAGATTGAGCATGCTTGAGAGAAGCGGCTTGGATGTACAGCTCCATCGCATACTTCACATCCGGTATGATAATATCCAAAAACCCATCTTTGTATATTTTGGCCAATTCGTAAGGAGCAGCGTTGGTCAGCTCATTCGCACGCGCTGCGGCCCTAGAGAGCCATTTGATACCATTTTGCTTTGTGCTGATGTCATGAGACAGGCCCATGCGTCCATGGAACGAAAATAGACCTAGTTTGAACATTGCAGAAGGATGATTTCTGCTGGCAGCGAATTTGAGAAATTCAACCGCTTTACGCGAATCGCGGGTTGTACCCAACCCTTCTTCAAAACAGAATGCCGTTCTGAAAGCACTTTCCACATGGCCATGTTTGGCGGCCGACTGGAACAACACGAAAGCGTCCTTGTTGTTGACTTTGCCAAAAGCACCGGACGAGTATGCGTCTCCCAAGAGATATTGTGCGTCTGCGTAGCCCTTCACACTGAGTTTTTTCAGGTAGGTCTGCGCTTCTTTCAAGAATTGCCGGCGCATATCAGCATGCGGATCTGATTTACCGTCTTTGCCCAATGAGACCGAAGACCCGCTCATGCCTGCTGTATCTATAGTGAGCGCTGTTTGCAACATGTACTGGGCATACTGGAACAACACATTTGGATCCTTGGACTTCTTGACGTTCTGCTTGTACATCTCGATGGTCTTCAAACGGGGCACCAGCGAAGAATTGTTGGCCTCGCCCAGATATTCCGAGATCATCTGGTGCGAGAGGTCTGCCACGCTCTCATTAGTCGCTGTAAATTGGGTATCTTTGTCGCCCAGCAGAAACAAATGCGAGAGGTCCAATGACTTGGTATTTCTGCGCGAATTTCTGGGCGTAGCTCCATCAGAGGTGACGCGTAGCTCGGAAAGACTGGTATGGGAGTCTTGTAGGTTGAACTGTGAGGAAACCGGTGTTCCTATAGTAGAGGTCACTGGCGACGAAACAGCTTTCCGATGCTGCTGAACAGCTTGAGGCGGGTCCAATGGAGCCCCTAAGTCGTATCTCTCATACTCCTGGTCTACCTTGACATTCTCCAACCCCTCATTGCTGGATTTGCTCGAGATTCTTGCCCTTTCTCCCACGTTTTCCACGCTATAGTTAGCCTGAGGTGTAGTCGCCAAATTCTGACGGTACGGATGCGCTGTGGTAGCCATTGAAAGTGTTGAAGTTAAGCTAAAAGCACCTGTTAGACCTGTCCGCTAGACTTGTCTAACTTACCACAACAGCTGCAGCTCCAGTGTATTCTTCAATAGTATGAGAAGATCACATCACATCACTTTTGAAGGCTTATTATAGCATAAGAAGCGAAATTTTCTCACCCGTCAGAAATGAAAATGAAACAATCTCGAAAGGAACGGTGCAACTGAAATAATGGGAAACGTCTGGTTGAGAGCCGCAGAGCATCGACTGGATGATCGACTCAACGAAAACGTATAAGGTGGAAGGAAAGCCCAGCGGTAAGTTTGGGTTTGCTTCTCGAGCTGGCGTTCGAACTTACGTGTGCTCTGTACGGTCGTAGACAGGACATAGCTTGGTAGATCGTAGTTGACAGTCGTAGTTGACATCTTGAGACGGATGGTTGTTTCTTCTTTATGTGAATTTCACCCGAACTTTCCTTTCCTATCGACTCTGCCTCTTGCTGTGTATGTAGAAGCTTTTTCCTAGATGGACATTCACTCGTCTTCTTCTCTGGGGTCTCCTACACCGTCTTCATAAATAGCGAAAACACACTCTGCTTCGGGCAGACACGGAGAGTCCACAACTTTGCATATTCTCTGACATCCACGACCCTTTTTGAAGCCCAGACGAGTGGTGGAAGAGTGCGCCATAATGTTGCCCCCAATGGGTTTCTTAGGATCCGGGTTGAACGACATGCCTCCGTCCACTTGAGCTACCACCTGGTTGGTGACGACCACCGCAACGCCAAATTGGTCCGCAAGCCGTTGCAAAGCCCGCATGAACTTGGCCAGATGCATTTGACGAGCGCTGAGTTCACCACGGCCGGCAAAATCGGTCCTGTAGAGCGCCATAATGGAGTCTACAACTATCAAAGAAAATCGCGATTCGCTCATCATCTGGGCTGCGGCGTCCAGAAGCCGCAGCTGATGGTCTGCGTTGTAGGCTCTGGCGTAGGCCACGTTGTTGAGAGCGTCATCGGGGTCCAAACCAAACCGCTGGGCGATCGAAACCAGTCTGATGGGTCTAAACGTTCCTTCGGTGTCGATATATAGACATTTGCCCTCTCCACCGCCCATATCCAGCGGGATCTGGCAGGTGACGGCGAGCGTGTGGCACAGCTGTGATTTCCCGGTTCTGAACTCTCCGAAAAGCTCTGTGATGGACCCGGTCTCTACGCCACCGCCCAGAAGCGTGTCGAAGTTTTTGGACCCTGTAGTCAGACATATCATTTCGGAACGGCGCATATGGAAGTCTGCAGCGGTGACGAACCCCATGGGTACCAGACGCGCCGCTTCGTTCAGCAACCGCTCAGCCTTGGCCTCGGATATGCCCTTGATCTCCAAAAGTTGTTTACGCGGCGCGTACGCCACTGCCTCTGCCGTGTGCAGTCCAAACTCCCGCAGTTTTTTCAGGTCCAGCGCTGTGATTCCGTTGACTTGGAGTCTTTCGAGCGGCACAAACGACACCAGAGCTGCTTCTTCTTCTTCTTCTTCTTCTTCGCCCTCCATCTCGTGTCCGTTGCCGCTGCTGTTTTCGTTGCCCTCAGCCAGCGAATCAGGCACGAACATGCGGTTTTCCGCTGGGGCTTCAGAGCCCTGAAACCCACCGTTTCTCTGGCTAGAAGCCGGCTCGTCTGCCTGCGAGTTCTGGTACATAGTTCTTGCCTCCGTAGACATCCTTTGCGTAACCTTGTGGAGCGCTTTTGGTGCGAACGAACGGTGTTTTTGATCAATAGCTTGACTTGATCTTGCTGAGTAGTAAGGGCAGCGAGCGAGCGATACACGTAAAGATGCTTTATTTATTTTTTTTTTGATTCTGGGGGTCGTAATTAATTATATTTTTCGCGTTTTGAAAAATTCGGGTCGATCGTTCGTTACGAAGTCCGTCACATGTGATATATAAAATCGATTTTCTTCCAATAACCTATAACAGCTATTATTTAAGTAGTAAGTAGCACGCGCGTTAGCCAGGCTAAGAACATATAGAGATCAAAAGGAAGTGTAGCAGAGGAATTGAGTCCTTAAAATAAGAGACCGGTTTTGTATGCTTGAGAAGACTCACGACCTGGTTCTTTTTTTGGCTTTCTAGGCGTCTGTGAACGCTTAGAACTCCCCGCAAGAATGTACAAACAAAATTACGAAACTCATCGCGATGAGATATATTGAAGATGACCGGACTTTTTTCAGAGAAACAACACACGTCGCCATTCAGTGTCATAGGCTTACACTAAGTGACCCATTGCCAATACAATAATCCTGAAAACTAGCCAAAAAAGTGTTGTTGAGATTCTTTGAGAACGAAAAGGGCGGTCCACGTGACCATTGTCAAACGGGTACTCGCGTCCAATTCTAGAGGCTCCGAAGTACTCGACGGTTCAAAAACCACATCAAATTAAGCGTTGAAGAAGCACCACCACCATCATCAATGAGAAAGATCGACTACACGGAAACCACAGGTAATACCACAGACCTAAGCACAGTGCAATATTGGAAGTGGTAGTATGGTGGAGGAAGAAAACACTCTAAATAGCGTCGCTGATAAACATCTATCGACGACCCTTGCAACGTTGATCGAGTCCCCAAGAATCAACAATATTCATGAAATTGTAAGCGAGTGCACGACAACGACTACGACAACGACAACGGACACATCCGCATCTCAATCCCCAACACCTCAGTCGCCAAAAGCAAGGAAAACAGCTCAAAAAATCCTCGACGGACGTCTGGAAAATGTGGAATTCGTCGAATATGCAAATTTCTTGGGCTCAGCAGAAAACGCTGCAGTGCTGCGGGAGTTTGTGCAGCTGCTACATCCGCTGCCGGGCTCTCTCACATCAACTTTGAAAAAACTCTCAGGAAGCATCTATTTCATCGCAGAAGCAGCCAATATCGACACCATTTTGGAGGTGCTTGCCAAGCAATGGCTGGCAGAGCACAAGAAACCGCACTACAAGAACGACTACCGACTGTGTCACATCGTGTTGTTTGCGCTACTCATGCTCAATTCAGCGCTGCATAACTCGGCCACAGATTGTAGGTTCTCGCTGCAAGACTTCAGAGATAACACTGTGTATGCACTTAAAAAAGAATGCAGCGATATCGACGTGCCGAGTTTTGAAAGAGAGCTAACGTTATGCTACTTGTCGTTGGAGAGCCAAGAATTGCCGCTGTTGAGCCATCCACGCCGCCCGGCTCGACACCATCTCAGCAAACGTAGTGAGCCTCGTCAACCCAACGGCAACAATAGCGGCAGCAATATGAAAAAGCGTTCGATTTTGTCCATGCGTCCAAATTCCTTAGAACGTATGCACTCAAATTTGTCTACTGCTTCAAGTGTGAACAGCTCTTCAACATTTTTATCCCGCGAAACCACAGCCATCAGCAACTACTTAATGCGCAACAAGCAGCCCCTAGCGAAACTGTACGCCGAGGAATCATTCGACGAGGAAATGCAAGAACTAGCCAATTCTCCCTGGTTCATCGATACCGTGGTGGAAGGCCAAGAAGCAACAAACTCCAACAGCTCCACATCACAACTCCTGGCGCCATCAAGTACCCCAAAACGCAAACTTCTCTCGTGGCTCAGGAAAGGCTCAAAGGACACGCTTTTCCGGGAAAATGCTCACGCTGCTATGTCGCATACTGGTTATCGCGCACGCATAAGAGTGTACCAGGGACGCTTGTTCGTTTACAAATTTAAGCTACCGGGACTTGATCGCATAACATCCAGCCAGATCCAGAGCTGGGACCTAGAAGTTTGTCGAAGAAACTGCTCGCATTTGCATGTTTACAATCTGTATGGGACACTGGCAGCAGTGGTACAGGAAAACATTGTAGCGAGCCACAAATCTAATGTCAGTACCACGAGCCTCACTCTCGAGTTTCCGCACGGGATCGACTCCACGAGCGGACTTGCATTCCGGTTTCAGACCGGCAATTTGGAAGAAGCTCAGCATCTCGCTGCATGTCTGAATTTCTGGGCAGCACGAATCACACCAATTCCGTCAGCACAGGCGGAAATGATATCAAACGAAGAGTATGGGTGGGGCGAAAACCTGCTGAATGGCCAGAGCGCTGTAACACAAGTGAAACTAAGAAAATGGACCCCACTGGTAAGTCTGGATGCCCTTTTCGCAGATCTCGATGAAAGCATTGCGATGTGGGATTTTGAATCCCAATTGCGAGATTTGGAGACTTTCACCGACACGCTGGGCCTACAGCTAGACGCCCACAACGCTCTCAAACCTCGCATGGTCAAAGTGTGGTCGTCAAATGCCACAGCATCTCATGATCATCTATTTGAATCTGCTATGGATAACTGGAACAACAAATACCTTTACCTCAACCAGCAGTTCAGCAAGCATCTTGTATACCTCAAAGCACTGCAAAATGCCTCACAGCTTCTGGACAAGCACGGCAAAAGAGACATCGGGAGTTGAACGGACTGTACAAACAGTGGAAATAGCGACACATGCTTAGTGAGAAGTGACAGCACCGCATACTTCCCGAAGATTCCAAACTTTGGATAACCAATCCTATACCATCAAAACTCACTAATTCATCGAGCTTCTCGCCGAGCTTTGAACCTAACACTGCTCTTAGTTGGATTACTTCAACTGACGCTCATAGGGCTTTAGGCTGGACCATTCGTACGGGACGATATAACTCGTTATAATATTATAGTAATATAGCATCACCTCTGGTAGAACCTTCAAGTATTCAAGGTAAGTGGCAAATCAACATTGAAGCACAATAAGATCGATTACTGCCGCCCAAACCTTTTATGTCTGATCCAAGCTCCATCAATGGTATGTTTCACCAATAATTTGACACCTTCGCTCGAAGACTGGACAGGGACTTCTCCTGACCGACCCTCCAAGGCCAACCTCGAAATATCGAATCGGCAGGGTACAGTGTTCCCATTTATTTCAAATTCTAACATTTTTTCGTTTAACAGGTGGTATTGTCGTCGCCATGACCGGCAAAGACTGCGTCGCGATCGCGTGCGATCTTCGACTAGGAAGTCAATCGCTAGGTGTGGCCAACAATTTCGAAAAGATATTCCATTACGGTCATGTCTTTCTGGGACTCACAGGGCTTGCAACGGACGTAACAACACTTTCGGAATCGTTCCGTTACAAGACAAATCTCTATAAGCTCAAAGAGGACCGTCTCATAGAACCTGATACCTTCACACAGCTGGTTTCGAGTTCTCTATATGAGAAGAGATTCGGACCATATTTCACAGGTCCTGTGGTTGCTGGTATTCATTCAAGGACAGGAAAGCCCTACATTGCAGGTTTCGACCTCATCGGCTGCATTGACGAGGCAAAAGATTTCGTGGTAAGCGGAACCGCTTCAGAACAGCTGTTTGGTATGTGCGAGTCCCTATACGAACCAAACCTGGAGTCTGAGGATCTTTTTGAGACCATAAGTCAGGCGCTCCTGAACGCTGCAGACCGTGATGCTCTATCGGGCTGGGGTGCAGCCGTCTACATAATAAAAAAGGACCAGGTCATCAAACGGTACCTCAAGACCAGACAGGACTGATTGGCTGTGAGTGTTCTACGATAAATGCATATTGAATTTTTTTGCCCAATTGCGTTTGCGGACGCCGCCTTAATAATGAGACGCTGCGCTGTACGCCAGGAATCAAATCGTGGTGGTGGTTTTGAGAAAGAAACTAACGAAAAAAGAAGCTACATTAGCATGATTTGGTTTTAGTGTGTAGTTCCTAGATATTTACATGAAATCGGCAATTTTTCCCTTTAACTTGCCTGCAGTCTGAGTTTACGTGAGGGGCGGGTCCTTGGGGGGTTTTTTTTCTATTTTCAATTGGACTTGTCAGCAGCTCCTTTCAGTCTTTTGGCAACTTGGTCTTGGATGATGCGTTGGAGTATTGCGTCTTCGCCGTATTCTTCCTCTTTGATTTGCTTCCATCTGGCGTCCATTTTTTTCTGTTTCTCACGGTTCTGCAAAATAGCTGCTTTCCCTACTTCGTACCGAGCTTCATGCAAGCATTTGGAAAGTGCTTCTTTTTCGTTGTTACACAGTCCCAGTGCTCTTTTGTAGTATTCCGCCTGGTGACATTGGTCGAGGGCCTCTATCAGATCGAGACAAGCTGAAGTTTTGAAGTTAGTATTGCTGTGCTTAGCAGGTTTGTGGGAAATCAAGCTAATCACATACAATGAAATCTCTGAGCCTCAAGTTGTGGATGCATTGTTTTACGGCTTGAAAGATAGCTAAAAGGCGAGTTGTGTAGTTCAAGACTTGAAATATCGATGAGAGAATGAAAGCTACTGGCATCAATACTTTTCGATAAAGATGGATTGTAGACCCGTCACGTGGAACACGACGACAGTCTGTCGATGGCAGTCTTAGGGGCTGGAAGCTAAAGTGTTTGAGGCGGTTATTGGAGAGACGATAGAGTTTACTCGGGCCTATCCTTTGATATCAAGACGATTGAGACGCCTCATTTCATTATGACTTCATTTTCGAACGAATTTTCAAGATCAAGTATCTCAAGTTTAACTATCGGGTTCATGGTTTCAGACCTTTGTTCTACTTGAAGCGGAACTGGAAAATCTTGTTAAAAAGATTTGGAACACCAAAATCTTCTTTCCAAGTGTATTTTAAAGGTTTCGGCTCATCCGTTCATTATGTGAATATGTAGGCTCAAACGCTGGGAAAAAAAGACTTCAATTTCTCATGGAAAAGGCTCAGTAGTCTCTGCTAGTCACACGTTCACCATTTTGGAATCTTTTTGATGCCAATCGTGTGATTTCTGGGCTGTTGACTTGGCAGCTTTTGTATGGCTTTATGTACAGCGATGATATCAATTTTAAAAATCAATATCGATCTTGAACTTCAACAATCAGCGTGAAAACATTGAAAACCAACAGTAAAGTCAAGACCTTGCGATCTTAACACCAATATCTATCCAGCTTTAATGACTACTGAACTTCAGCTAACTACCAGACAAATCTCGGTTTTCTCGGAGGAGTACAAAAAGCGCCGGAAACAGCAAATGATGCGATTTTTCGGCGCTACCGTATTCACGCTAATTTCTGCCCGTCTGGCCTTCAGAGGAGTCCAATCTCGGAAATGTAAGTTCTACTCGATCGATCCTGCAATCTAGTCTTTCACAAACCCTATTCCAATACTAACCTCTCTCTCTCTCTCTTTTTCCCCTACAGATGTCCCCAACATGTTTCAGCTCAACCACAAACCGCCACTGTATTCTTTTCAAGGTGAAGCCGTCAGTGCTCTTGCCTTTGGAACCGGACTAGCTACAGGCTCATTTGGAATGCTGGTGTTTGGGTCTTGCTGGCTAGCCGATATTTCATCGCTTGCTGAGTTCACCGTAAAAGTGAGAAAATTGATGGGAGAACCTTCAGCCCAAGATCTGGCCGACCAAACCATCGACCCGGAAACCCAACAAGTGGCAAAGGCGCTTGAAGATCTCCTCGAAAAAGCAAAGCGCTAGCTTCTTCAAACTTAGCCATATGGTTTGAGGATCTCTTGCCCATCACGTGACTCCTTTGTTTTGTCTACTGTAATGAAGGTCTACTATACTATATTCATCAGTATTATTCTTCCATGCCGAACAAGACAGACTAAAATCCAAACCAGAAAGGTCAGGAATCAGCCAGTTTCGAAGGCCACGGTTGGCATTTGGGGGTCCGATAGACCAAATGACCAGTCAAATGTCGAGTCCACAACTGCTGCGATCTCACTCCAGCAACGATGAGATCCCCACTCGAAGTAGACGTAACACCGTTCTTTCCACGTCTTTCATTCCAACCCGCAAGTTTGAAGAGCAACCCGCATCTCCCATGAGCCCATTGGAAACCCGGAGAACCAGAAGTGGTACGGTAAAGACTATAAGTACCCTCAAGCACGACATTCACCATGTTCAACAGGATCTCGTCCGTCTACGGAAGTCGAAAGAAGACGCCGAGAAACGCCGCGAGTCGGCGACGGTGGACATATACCCCGGAAATTACTCACAGGAACATTTACATCGGCATTCCATGGTTCTCCAAACCAAAGACGAAGTCCGGAAACTCGACCAGCAGATCAAGAAAAACGGCGACTTACTGAGTACGCTTCGGGGTCGCTTAGACAGTACCAGCTCTGCTGCTACTGAAGATATAGGGAAAACAGATGTCTTTGCACATTCTCAATTTCTTGGAAACGTGTCAGAAAGACCTTCCGAAAGCGCTTTGATGAACGATAGTGCCACGGAAGACGATGCGGATCAACTAATGTCACCACCGGTCTCAGAGAGCGACAGTGTGTCAATCGACGCATTTGATGACGTGCCAAGTACGGATATAGAAGCTGTCACTTCGCAGCCCTCGGGTCGCATAGCGGCAACAGGCAATGAGCATGCCACTTGGCTTGTGGGTGACTACCTCCAGAGTCTTCAGGATAAAAACACACCCAAAGACGTGATAGTTGTCAAGGCCAATGACTTGGTTACGCTGTTGAAGCAAAATCCTAGGATAAAATATGATCTTGTTTTACCTGCTTTTTCGCACTCCATACAAGAGCTGTTGCTTAGCGAGGATGAAGTGACCGTGGCCGCAGGGTACAGAATATGTCGATTTCTTATTACAGGACCCGAATTCATTCAGAAATTGCGCAAACTACATTTGGAGTCATTTTTGATTATTTCTTTAGCCAAGAATAGCCCGTCTCTTATAGAAAAGGTCCAGGCAATGAAGCTCATACGCGCCTTCGCAGAGTGCGATGCCAGTGTTACCACCGGCCTTATACAGGCCGTAGTAAGTTGCATCGAAAAAAGTGATGACCAGCTGATGGAAATAGCCACCGAAACACTATTGGAGCTCTGCTATATCAAACCTGCCATTGTTCAGCGATGCAAAGGGATGCAAGTATTGCAGTTCATCATAGCAGAGAACCCAATGTCTTCATTTTCTCCTTTTCTTTTGGATTCCATCTTAGACTTGATGAGTTTCCGAGAGACAAGGCAGCATTTCTTTGAGTCTTTTGACCCCTCGGTAACCTTAGCAACCCTAGCGGACAGCCAAATGAAAGCAAATTCGAGCGTCGAGAGACTTCAAGCTAGTATTGTGCTGATTTGCAAATGTTTGAAAAACTACAATGGGCTGATTTTGTTTTCTCAAGATAATTTCAGGCCGTTTAAAGAACTCCTTGCATTCATCCAGTCCCCGTCACTTTCCAGCTACCTGGTTGACTTGTTTTTAGATGTTTTGCGAATAAAGCCACTATCATACCCGGAAAAGAAGAAGGCCTCTCATCTGTACAAAATAACCGGTTCTCAATTCCAGTCTGAGGTCACACCTGTCAATCAGTACCTGGGTCTGCTGAGCAGCATATTGTTTGAACTACAGTTCATCGATCACTTGGTTCCGATTTTGAGTCGAGATTCAGGCACCGCAAAGGATACAAAACTGTCTGCAAAGACCAGATATCTCATGACTGAATATTGTAATATATCAATAAACGTTGCGGACTTGAGACCGCGCGCTTCTGTCAATTTGCTTTTCCCGGAGCACTCAGCACTTCAAAATGTTTTCTCCCAAGTTTTTCAGTATGAAAAGGTGACGAACAGATTGAACAAGAATAGAAACACGATTGGTATGACAGAGCTAGCACCGAGCAATAACATAGTAAAATTCTCGGAGCGATCTAAACATGATGCATTAGTGAGTCAGGTAGATGAGATCAGGTTCAAAAGAATGGTATTTGATACTAGAATTTTGCAAACAAAGGACTTTTCCTTATGGAACTGGGGTACACTCCTAGACTTGATTGAGGGTCCCTTGCTTAGCCCGAAGAGGCTGGAAGACCTTGCAAAAACCACTAAGTTTTTCCGTCGACTACTGGTTTTTTACCGGCCAATGAGATATCGCTTTGCGGGAATCTCCCGCAACTCACGCCTAGCGACAAGGTGTGTTCATGTAGGGCGCGAATTAATGAAGACACTAACTTCAACTGCAGAAGGGATGCGCATTTTAAATGATGACACCAAACTTCTCCCTCAAATAGCCTCATTGCTATTCAAAGCCATGGAGGGCCAAACGCTGGGAAACGTATTTTCAGAAAAACACCTGGCGCAAACAATATCCAGTGGTTATTTCAGCATCATAGGAGCGCTTACTCAAACCATAAGAGGATGCAAAATGCTTGAGAAATGGAATCTTTTTACAGTCATCTATAAAATGTTTCAAAAGACTTCCAGCCTCGCCACTTCTTATCTCATTCGAATTCTACCCGAGTTGGACGTAACTCATTCATACCACACAAGAACAATATTGAGCAAAGCACTAGCGCATCCAATGGAAGAGGTCCGCGTCATGTCTACAAATCTACTGGGAACAAGGTTGCAAGAATCTGTCAAGCAGGCCAAAAGCGGTCCAAAATCAATCGAGCTGGAAAAGCTTTTGTTGGAACTGGTTGTTAGGCAACTATATGATCTTTCACCAACAGTGGTTGCCGCAGCAGACAAAATTCTATACGGGTACTGCGCACTACAAGACTGGCCACCTAACGTCGATACCCCGCGGCATCATTTACTAAATCAACTTGTTTTCATACGCTCCCCGATTTTGCTAGAGTTCTTGAAAACGCCTCCTGGGTTTGAGCAGTTAAACAGTATTGGGTTCATTGAAGCGGAGCGTGAAAAATGGCTGAAGGGTAAGAACAAGGAATACGTTTGGAGGGTCGAGGAGTTTATACGAAAGGAAATGCTGAACCCATTGAGCAACGCTTCCGAGGTTCCTACGTCCAAAAGAAGACTGCCAATGCACTTCTTTCAGAGTCTTGCTAGCACCGAAGAAGGTGCTGCACTGATTACGCAGAAGGGTGATTTTGTTGATGTCGTCAACACCATTAAACAATACAGATACAAGGGTTGTCCTGATCCAACGGTTGAAGAACATTTGGAATTGAAGGCCGCACTATGGTGCTGTGGCTACATAGGCTCAACCGTCTACGGAGTCGAATTACTGGAGGCATATTCTATTACTACCGATATTGCAAAAATCAGCTTTGCGGCTTCCTCAACTTCAACCAAATTTACAGCTTTTTATGTGCTTGGACTAATCGCCAACACTGACGAGGGATGTGAAATCCTCGATGAGCTGGGTTGGAACTGCACTCTAGACGTGTTAAAAATGCCTTTAGCATTGGCGTTCCCTAAAGACATCCGACAGTTTCTCAAATTCCCGGAGTTCCAAGAGCGGCGGGTTACCTTCCAGGGTCCAGGCGATCCAGGAACTCCGGATAGGTCATCGGCGCTGGAGCCAGTATCAATGGATTTGGACAAGCTTCTTCAAAGCAAAGCCGAATTGGAGAATACAATGGGAGACGAAAAGGAGGAAGTGCAGGCTGAAGTGGACCGCCAGGCTCGCAATTTAGAGATGTTCAGATCACAGGTTAAGGAAACGACGGGTGACGAACTTGCCGATAAAATTATGAGAGCCGTAAGCAAGCTGAATAACCACATTCTGTCGAATGCAGCCGCGAAGGAAATTACCGAGCTGCTGTCAATGTATGGGCCTGCCCGTTTTGAGACCGGTGAAATATTTCTGCGGGTACTGGCCCTCATGGAGCAGTATCGATTCAAACCACAAGTTCGAAAATTTTTGTGCGAGACTCTGGTTAGCAAGAAGATGCTGGAAGCCATTATCAAAAGGGAACGAAAGAAGTCCAGAAGGAAAGATGTGGGTTAGATACCGCGTTCCACCTAACTGCTCTCCATTGTGTACATATAGCAACGTTTTCCGCATAACATTACGCCACAGCAGGTCTCACAAATCTTTATACAGAAGAGGTGCATTTTTGTAAAGAGCGTACGAATCCTGCAGGAAATCTGGTATTTCAATGTCTTGTGGGGCCTTATTATTGACTTCCTCGAGCAAAATCGAATATGGCTTAAGATCTGGCACTTTCGATAACACAGTTTCTGAAATCACTCTCTTTGAGGCATCTGTATCCTCTTCTAAGTTTTGCAGTACTGCTGTGATGCTTGCAAGTTTTCGCAACATCGTGGTATATTCTCGTTTCAGCGACACTTCTTGTTTAGCGAGCTCTTCGCGCCGCGATAAAAGCTTGGCGTGCTCCTTCGATGGAACTGTCTTGGAAGTTGTCATCAAAGCTTTTATAACTTCCAGAAGGTGTGGCAAAGGAACGCTTTGGGTCAACTTTAGGTGGATCAACCATGTCGAATTGTTAGTATTCAACTCATCAATGTAAGAAAGAGACTAATGAATCATTCGTACACAGTGACAATAAACGAACAGTATTTTTGTACAGGACGTTTGAAATAACAAAATGTCTCTTGGAATGTGAGAGCTAGATCGATGAATATATTTCGAGGCTCGGCGTCGCCTATAGCTTGATTTCTCATTATTTTGTTACCGAATTTCAGCTTTCAAGTCGTAAGAGATGATATGGCATTGATTGATGGAATAAAGTTTTTAAAGACAGCAAGTCCTCGAATCAAGTGTCACAGTCAATTTGCTTAAGGAGATAAGAGCTGTTCACGAACTTGTATTCTTATGTTTTCATAACGGAATGGATCTGGCTTGAACAAAGTGGAAAGGGCTTTTGACAAAAGTTTAATCAATCACCTTGAACGAAACACAACCACTATATAAGATCCGGAAATTGCAATCTGGGAATATTTTACCGCCCAGCTTCACTTTACGTTTTAAATCATGGGCTAAGAGCTACCTCCCAGCACCTTGTATGACCCACGGCTTGAACTGTAAAACACCAGTGCCCATGAAAGTGCCAACTTGAGAGTCTAATTGCTGTTGCTCCTTTACAGACGATCGAGTCTTGCGCGGTTAAAGAGGATTGGCGAAAGAAAAGGGTGTTTGTTGATAAATTTGGGAAATCTAATAACTTTGACACAACCACAGACGCAGTTGTACACATTGAAAAGCTTGCCAAGGCTACTGGCACGACTTGAAACGGTAAATTTGGCACTTTTTAAAAGATGGGTCCCTCGTGAAGAGAAGGACGCCAAAAGTGGCTAAAGACAGCCAGCTATTTGGCAATGGACTGCAGCACTGCTAGAGAGCTTCTTTCAAGAAATTGTGAAATAACTGTCCGTCCGTCAACGCCTCTCACCTTACGTTTGCCACTTTCCACTTATTTACACAAAGACGAGATGTCGTACACCATGATACTTTCCACTACCGTCCCGTCCCGTGACGATACGTGTCCTTTCAACGCACGTGACTGAGCACGTTCTCTTCCTCAAAGATCATCTTCACGTGCTCTTTGTTCCTCTTTATCTTCTTTTCAGTGGCTTTTCCTCACACACACACTTCCGTTATCACGTTCCATCGGCATTTCGAAGGCGAAAAGAAGCCACAAATTGATAGCCTGATGGTAAAAAGCGCATGTGCATTGGGTCCAGTCCTGAGCTAGTGCCGGTCTGGTAGAGCACATGCCGTACAACTTGGCGTGGGAATGGGCGCGAACGTGAGGAGGCCGGGCTCAAATGATTTGATCGATTGAAGCGCGGCGTGATTTTGAAATCAAAGTGCAACTACAACCACACTTAATGGGCGGACTCACAGTGAGAAGGGAAGGCTGAGAAGAGACCGATTGTGAAAACAGCGAAGGAAAGATGATACGGTTCTAAGGATGTCAAGCGTAAACTAGGACCAAAACAGACGTTTCCCTTCATCTAATTAATCCACACTACAAAAATTTTTCTCTTAACGCGAAGCTTCTTGAGCGAGGGGAGTCAAAATGCACTGAACGATAATGTATATAAAGGGTGGGAATTGAGAACACTTGCAAAGCCTAATTGCATGTTTGATCTTTCATCTTGGTTTTCCATTATCCATTCAGTACAGACCAAGTACTTCACACACACGATACACAATGGTTCAATCGTCCGTTTTAGGGTTCCCAAGAATTGGTGCCAACAGAGAGCTTAAGAAGACCACCGAGGCCTACTGGCAAGGTAAGGTCAGCTCTGAGGAGCTTTTCAAAGTCGGTAAGGAAATCAGAGCTCACAACTGGAAGCTGCAAAAGGATGCCGGTGTTGACGTGATTGCCTCTAACGACTTCTCGTTCTACGACCAGGTTTTGGACTTGTCGTTGTTGTTCAACGCCATCCCTGAGCGTTACGCTAAGTACAACTTGGCACCTATCGACACTTTCTTCGCCATGGGTAGAGGCCTGCAAAAGAAGGCCACCGAAACCGAAGCTCCCGTCGACGTGACTGCCTTGGAAATGGTGAAATGGTTCGACTCTAACTACCACTACGTCAGACCAACTTTCTCTCACTCTACTCAATTCAAATTGAACGGCCAGAAGCCAGTTGACGAATACTTGGAGGCCAAGGCCTTGGGTGTTGAAACCAGACCAGTCCTTTTGGGTCCTGTCTCGTACCTAGCCCTTGGTAAGGCCGACAAGGACTCTTTGGACTTGGAGCCATTGAGCTTGTTGGAGAAACTGCTACCTGTCTACGCCGAAATCTTGAAGAAGCTCGGTGAAGCCGGTGCCACCTCCGTCCAATTGGACGAACCTGTCTTGGTCTTGGACTTGGACGAGAAGACGCAGGGCGCCTTCAAGACCGCCTACGACTTCCTAGGTACTCAGTCTGGCTCTCCAGCCATTACATTGGCCACTTACTTTGGTACCGTTGTGCCAAACTTGGCTGCCATCAAGAACTTGCCTGTTGCCGGTTTCCACTTTGACCTTGTCAGAAACCCTGAACAATTGGAGCAGGTTATCTCCATCCTAAACGACAAGCAAACCTTGTCTGCTGGTGTTGTTGACGGTAGAAACATTTGGAAGAACGACTTTGCCAAGTCTTCCGCTATTGTCCAAAAGGCTATCGAGAAGCTCGGTGCTGACAGAGTTGTTGTCGCCACTTCTTCCTCTTTGCTTCACACTCCAGTCGACTTGGAAAGTGAAAAGAAGCTAAACCCAGTGATTAAGGACTGGTTCGCTTTCGCCACTCAAAAGGTCAAGGAAATTGTTGTTATTGCCAAGAACGTTTCCGGCCAAGATGTTTCTGCCGACCTAAAGGCTAACGCTAAGTCCATCTCCGAGAGAGCATCCTCTAGCCTCACCAACAACAAGTCCGTTCAGGAAAGAGTCGCTGCCATCGACGACAAATTGTCCCAGCGTGCTGCTCCATTCCCAAAAAGATTGGAGGCTCAAAAGGGTTTCAACTTGCCATTGTTCCCAACCACAACTATTGGTTCTTTCCCCCAGACCAAAGACATTAGAATCAACAGAAACAAGTTCGTCAAGGGTACTATCACTCCAGAAGAATACGAGCAGTTCATCAACAAGGAAATTGAAACTGTTGTCAGATTCCAAGAAGAAATTGGCCTAGATGTCTTGGTTCACGGTGAACCTGAAAGAAACGATATGGTTCAGTACTTCGGTGAACAGATTGACGGTTACACCTTCACTGTCTACGGTTGGGTTCAATCCTACGGTTCCAGATACGTCAGACCACCTATCATCGTTGGTGACTTGTCCAGACCTAAGCCTATGTCTGTCAAGGAATCCGTCTACGCTCAGTCCATCACCACCAAGCCTGTCAAGGGTATGTTGACTGGTCCAGTCACGTGTTTGAGATGGTCTTTCCCAAGAGATGATGTTGACCAAAAGACCCAGGCTATGCAATTGGCCTTGGCCTTGAGAGATGAAGTCAACGACCTTGAAGCCGCTGGTATCAAGATCATCCAAGTCGACGAGCCTGCTTTGAGAGAAGGTCTACCTTTGAGAGCTGGTGACGAACGTTCCGCTTACTTGAAGTGGGCCGCTGAGTCTTTCAGAATCTCTACCTGTGGTGTTGAGAACAGCACTCAGATCCACTCGCATTTCTGTTACTCCGACTTGGACCCTAACCACATCAAGGCTCTAGACGCCGACGTGGTTTCGATCGAGTACTCCAAGAAGGACGACCCTAAGTACATTTCCGAGTTCTTGAACTACCCTAACCACATTGGTCTAGGTTTGTTCGACATTCACTCTCCAAGAATTCCATCCTACGAGGAGTTCAACGCCAAGATCGCTAAGATTTTGGAGTCATACCCAGCCGAAAAGTTCTGGGTTAACCCAGACTGTGGTCTAAAGACCAGAGGATGGGAGGAAACCAAGTTGTCTTTGACCCACATGGTGGAATCTGCCAAGCACTTCCGTGAGCTTTACGCCAAGAAATAAGCAGGCTTCGAGTAAGTCTCTTTTTCTCTATTTTCTCCATCCGTCGTGACAAAATTTATATTGGGCTTATACCGATATTATCAACGCAAAACTCATTGATTGAGAGACGTTGATGAATCGGGATTCAACATCGGTGCTTTAATGTTTATAGTTGTTCATTTCTCTTGTATAATAAAACGTGTTCAACA
This sequence comes from Lachancea sp. 'fantastica', assembly GCA_900074735.1. NCBI lineage: Eukaryota > Fungi > Ascomycota > Saccharomycetes > Saccharomycetales > Saccharomycetaceae > Lachancea > Lachancea sp. 'fantastica'. Next base: position 570,868 of record LT598471.1, read on the forward strand.
TCCGTTTACTCACTTGCCGTCGTCCTTTGTCTTCCAAAGCAAAGGAAAGACAAACAGAAGCAAAAGTGAAAACAAAATGGAAAACAAACGAAGCCAAAGGCCTTGGTTCAGGCTTGGTTCCAGTTGAGGTTTCCCAAAAGCTCATACGCTGCTGATAGAGTTGTAGCGAAAAAGGAGTAAAGACACCGTGAACGTTATAGAGTCTACGTCACAAGTGATCTACAATCCAAGAATCCATCAAATTCATTTCAGAATTGAACCTTAACCCAAGATCTGTAACTACAACTTCGAAAGTAGTCAAACAAGCATCGATTCTAGCATTATAAGTGTACCAGAATGTCGGATGAAAATATTCAGCAATTTATGGCGTTGTCCAATGCCTCTCTGGAGGTTGCCCAGGCTTATTTGGCCCAAAATTCTGATTTGGGAGTATGTTGCTGATTCTTGGATGAACACCAAGAAGTTACGCCAAAACAAGTGGTTTTCTATTTTTCACCGCAACAACTTCATGTTACTAACAGTTTGCTCGTGTTAAGGATGCTTTAGATGCCTTTTATGCCGCTCAGAATGGTGATACAGGGCTTTCAAGCAGTTCTCAAGAGCAAGGGTTATCTGAGCCTTCTAAGGAAACAAGGCCACCAAGATATTCATCTCCACGTCCTAGAGAATCGACAGCGTCGCCAGCTCCGAAAAGAAGTGGGGGCTCCTCTTCCAAGTTTAAAAGTTTCTCAGACCTTGTCAGGGGAGACAATCAGGATGATGATGACGAAAAAAGGAATACATTTGCAGGCGGAGAGACGTCTGGTCTGGAGGTGGCGGATCCAAACGACTCGGACTCGCTGATCAGAGATTTGTTGGAAAAGGCAAGAAGAGGAGGAGAAAGAGCTGCCAGCCCTAGCGAGGAAGATGCTTCTGCAGCGCGTCGTAAGCCGCCTAGTTTCACCGGGAAAGGATTCAGATTGGGCTCATCGCTTGATGCGTCAACCGAGGCTTCAAGCGATATTCCTGAGGAGTCGTTGCCGGCAAGACCATCGAAAGTGACTCGCGAAATAACTTTTTGGAAAGAAGGGTTTCAAGTCAATGAGGGCGAGCTTTATCGATACGATGATCCTGCAAACAGTTATTTTTTGAATGAATTGAACCAAGGGCGGGCACCTCTGAAATTGCTGAACGTTGAGTTCGGCCAAGAAGTCGAAGTGAACGTCAAGAAGAGATTAGATGAAAGTTTTAAGCCTCCAAAGCGTAAAGTTGGCGGTTTCCATGGGAAAGGACATAGACTAGGATCCCCAGTATTGGGAGACTCTCTGTCACCAGAGCCGTTCACCGTTCAATCGCCGGCGGAGAAGCCCTCGGACAGCAGCGAAAAGGAAGAACCAAAAGGTGATACGAGTGTGCAAATCAGGTACGCCACCGGAAAAAGAGAGGTTTTAAGATGCAATTCGAGCGATTCGGTAAGATCAGTGTATGAACACGTCAAAAAGGAATCGGGTGCGAATAAGACTTTTACGCTGAATCACGCTTTCCCAGTAAAAGCCATCGACAATTTTGACAGCAGCCTGAAGGACGAAGGACTGTGCAACGCCGTTGTGGTACAAAGATGGGTCTAACGAGCCGATGCTGACCCTGCGACCTTGCCTGTCCAGTACAATTTGTTCTAGAAATGATACATTTTCGATTTGCAATAAGTTCTGATGATAATAAGCTTTGAGGAAAGCGAGCATGCCCATTCGAAAGCGACATAATGATCCTATATAATTACACGAAATATCCAAGACATACTTGAAACCTGTGTTGAACTTAGTACAATTTCAAGTCACCCGTAATTTGGTCCAGTACAGCTTTTGGTGCTGGTCCCAATCCCAAAACGGTAGCGCTGCCAGCTGCGATCTGAGTTCGACCTGCATCGTGAACCACATAAGAATTCACGCCCAAGGAAAGAGCCATGGCAAACAGTTCATCTAGGTTTTCTTTGTCGGGACATTTGAGCGTAATTTTAGCCTGTCCACCGTACAGCCATCTTTGGGTCATTTCCAAATTGTAAGAATCCCGACTAGGATCTGTGGCGATCAGCCTGTAGCATGCAAGAGCAGCATGGCAACATTGGGCTGCTATTTTGCCCTTTTTCATGCCCAGATCCTGGCGGATCACCAATGCCATTCTCACCTCACCTGGAATATCATTCAATGAAAGTGAATTGATCTCGACTTCGTCTTCTTCTTCTTCGTCTTCTTCATCTTCATCATCGTCCTCAAAACTTCCTGATGCATTGCCGAAACTTTCGTCTTCGACTTCGCACTCCTTTTCGGCCTGAACCTTGCACTTACGCAAGGTTTCTCTTGCTTGTTCTTTCTTACTGGTAGCCTTGACCGTTGTTGTATCGTTGAAATGGCCTAAGTAGTAACCAGTAGCCAGCGAAACACCAGCAACACCGAATAGTGCGGCCCAACTTGGAACTGAAGGTGCCATTGGGATCCGATTGACTTGCTTTTCAACGATGTGAAGTCAGGTTTCTCAAGTCTTTTTCGACAAGTTTTATAACTCTATTCCGATTCACTCTCTACGCTCATGAGCTTGCAAACATACAGCTCAGATTACTGAAAGTTCAGCTGTACTACCGTTTTCATGGCATTCTAGTCTATATACTTCTTATAATGCTCTTTTATTCCTGAGTACCTACCTTTGATGCCCAGAAATCTTCTGCTTGCACAATTGTTCTGTTGTTAGCCATCATTTTGTTGAGAGTCTCTTCATACTCGTCTTGCTCATCAGAGTCGAAAACAATACCGCCACCTGCTTGCAAATAGGCCACGCCATCTTTGTATACCATGGTTCTCAGAGCAATGCACGTATCCATGGATTTACCATCGTAAGACCAGTGACCAACAGCACCGGCGTAAACACCTCTCTTTTCGCCCTCTAGCTCACTGATGAGCTCCATGGCTTTTACTTTGGGAGCACCACTAACTGTTCCTGCTGGGAAAATAGACCTCAAAGCATCAAATCTGGTCTTGTCCTTACGCAAAGTACCAGAAACCTGGGACACTAAATGCTGGACGTGAGAGAACTTCTGCACAGTGAGCAGTTTGTCAACATTGGTGGTGAGTGGATCACACACACGATTAGCGTCATTCCTGGCGAGGTCAACTAACATGACATGTTCCGCTCGGTCTTTCATGGAGTTTCTGAGCATGTCGGCAAATTTGTCGTCCTCAGCTGGCGTGGAGCCACGCTTTACAGTTCCCGCAATTGGATGGGTCACAACCTTATTCTGTGCATCGGTTTGGCATAGTAATTCTGGAGAGGCCCCAATCACTTGAAAGTCCAACAAATCGATGTAAAAAAGATACGGCGATGGATTGACCATTCTGAGCTGTTTGTATATGTTGAAAGGATGCAGAGAAGTAGGTCTGGCAACGCGTTGTGATGGAACGGCTTGGATAACGTTACCGAGCTTGATGTTACGCTTCAGCTCGGCCACATGATTCTTGTACCCGTCTTCGCCGATGTTGGAAGTAAATGTTTGGTTCAGCTTAATCTTGCTTTGAACAACGTTATCAGAGACTGTGGGGTCTTCCAAGACACGGACGACTTCCTTGATGATTTTCTCAGCTTCTTCATAGCCCTTTTCTAACGATTCGACAGACTTTAGGTTGATGTTATGGATGATTTGGAATCTTTGATAAACATGGTCAAACGCAACAATGGTGTCGAAGAACATCAAGCAAGATTCAGGTAGACCCAGAACGTCTTTGAGAGGACGTTTGGTTTTGGGCTCAAAATACTTGACACAGTCGTAGGATACGTATCCAATGGCACCTCCGCTCAATTTTGGTAGACCAGGAACATTTTCCGCCAGTTTGCAAGTACTGAGCTCCTTTTCAAGTTCGAGAAGCGGATCCACTTCCAAGTTTTCGGTTGGTCCAGTCTTGATAATCTTGCGTGGACCAGTTCCTAGAAAAGAATATCTTCCCAATGTATTATCCGATGTTGCGCTTTCCAAGAGGAAAGACTTTTTACGGTTAGGTTCACTGATCTGAGCAAGCTTCAGGTATGCCATGTGTGGTGTTAGATCCATCGCTGGAAGATAGCAGAAAATTGGATACATGTTGACGGATTCATCGTTTTCTTGAACATAGTTCTTCAAGCCTTCTAGGTCAGGCTGAATATGCACTTGGACCATAGTTGATGGTGGTAAACCAGGTTGTGAGAATGCTAATGGGTAGCTTTTTGATGGTTTTTCAATCTCAGATGATATGCTCATCGTCAACATTTTTTAAAGACTAATATATAGCTAGTTGACTCACATTTGAAGCTGAAAACGTTTAGAAATACAAATATCTGCTCAGCGTTTGCTAAACGTAGCTTTCAAAGGACCGTAAACTAGATCAGACTATAGAGCTTAGAAAACCGCTTTTAATGATGGTACTATGGTATTGAAATGTTGATTGGAAGGAATACATGCCAGGGTTTGAAGAAGTGCTAGAAAAAGCTAGTATTCGAAAGCTTGGGTGATCACATCTAAATCCTATAAAGTTTTCTAAAGAATTATGGGTGGTGTGGTCATGTTTCCAACTGACGGATGACTCAGTAAAAATGAGACTTCAAAACTATGCAAACAAGTTTTCCTGACATTTTTTACTGAGGTAAGGTGTCGTTTCCGGTAAGCGAATACCACACTCGAACTCAAATAAGGACTTCTTAACATGAATTAAGCCATTCTTTTTCTTATTGAGGTCTTTATTGCGGACTGAATTTTGCTGGAATCATGCTGGCAGTATTTTCTTATTGAAATACTCTTTAATGCTGAGCTATCAAAGCACTAATGAGACTGCTTGTTCAAATCATGTTTCCAAAAAAAGTCCAACAATGGCCTGTACCAAAGCCCTTGAAACCATAAAATCGTAAGAATTTCAGAACAACAAGACTTTCCCCCAAATTTGCGAGATTTGGCATCAATTTTGTCCCAGAAAAATGCCAAAAAAAACTTGAGCTTTGAACCACCTTACTTGCAACATCCTGGCTCCAATAGCGCTCGCTTCTAATCCATTAATGAAAGAATGACATACTTGGTAATTAGTTTTATCACAACAAATCGATTGGAAAATTCACCGCAATAAAATCCATAAAATCCATAAAATCCATAAAATTCATAAAACCAAAATCTAACCCGTGCATCAGCAAATAAAGCATCCTCAAACCAATTCATGTCCTTCACTCTTTTCTCATTTTACTGTCGTCCATCCAAATCTTTCATAGAAGGCCAATCAAAGCTTGTTAAGATAATCACTTCTGACGATCTTGAAATTTTTCTAAATTCAATTGACTCGTCAAGATGTTAAAGGAGGACTGAATACCACTGAGTTTGAAACTAAACCGTCTTCTACAAGTCTCCAACCCTAACCAGACAGCAGATACCATGCTTGCTAAACGCTCCCTTTCTACTTTGATCCCCCCAAAGATTGTTTCTGCGAAGGTATGTTCGAATTCGACGGCAGATCGATCAGGAATCTGGAAAATGCCTATGGTCACGAAGAAACGCAGGAATTCGATATTACTCGGTGTGAGTTGGCCGAAGGATACAAGAATCTAGAACTGCTTGCGGTTTCACTTTTGTTCCCCGGTTCACCCTGCGTCTCAAAAGCCTCTTTTTTTCTTCGCATCAACTGATTATACTAACATAATCCACAGAACTTGGGCTCCGCTCCTAACGCTCAGCGTATTTCGCAAGTTGTGCAATTCTACAAATCTCTACCTCAGGGTGCTGCCCCAGCTTTCAAGCCATCGGGCCCAATCGGAAAGTACAAGGCCAAATACTTTGACGGTGACAACGCTAGTGGCAAGCCTTTGTTGCATCTTGCAATTGCCATCTTGGGTTTGGGGTACTCTATGGAATACTATTTCCATTTGAGACACCACAAGGGTGGTGCTCAGCACTAAGAATCCGGAAGACTATATCGTTTTTTCCAAAGATTCCCACCTTTTTCTCAAAAACATGCACCTATATACAAACTAGCTTCCATAGTGGAAACTACATGAATATTCTAAAGTAAAGTAAAGTAAAGTAAAGTAAAGTAAAGTAAAGTAAAGACAAGGCACACAAGATCACCATCGTTCAACGCTTCCGGTGCTTGTGGTTGCTGGATCAAAAAGTTCATTATTCCGTAGTAGCGCTATTTTATGCTATGCTTCGCTAATATACAGGACTTGGGTGCCTCTTACGAAAACGTCACCGTCGTATCTATGTAACAGTCCATTTTCATCGCTCTCATAATGCTCTGTCGCCTTGTTCAAAGCGATATTCATAAACCCGTCGATTGACTCCAGTACTCCCTGGTAGAGCATACCGTTGTGCACCTTGACAACGACCGACTGGCCTATAATGTTTGACAGAAACTGGGCTGACGCAGTGGTTTTGGACTCGTTTGAAGACATTTTGAAAGAAACGGGAAAGGCCACGGGTGCTGAAATCGGCCTAAAGCTCTTAGAACTGGTTCTCCTGTCAGTTTTGATAGCGAGAAATGGTTTCGGTACTTGGCTAACAAACTAGATGAGAAATATCACCAGTAATTGATGTCAAGATTTCCACGTGAGACAACACGAGAAGAGGACAGACAACAAGAAAGACAACAAGAACAACCAGAAGTTTGTTATTCTTGAATGCCAGATAATATTTCAGAGGCATGCACGAAAATTGTGGTGGTCCATTGTGAGAGTGACTTTAATAATAAGCAAGGTGTATGTCTCTAAATAATTTATGTTCGGAAAAGTTCGCATTGTTGAAAAAGCAGATTGGAATCTGCCGATATTGCAATGCAAACGGTTGCAAATTTTCGGTTCATCTATAATTGAATGTAGCCGGTTTCCATGGAGTCTTCCTCATTACAAACAATTTCAAGCTGCGCAGATAGTCGAGCAAATCCGGTCAGGTAAGCTCTCACAGTTCAAAATTAATATTCAAGGGCAACTAACTTCCAATACCATTGGGGATAGATTTCTCGGTTTTGGCCCCAAATCAGAAGCGTGGATCTGACGTCGCCGTATTCTTTGAATTTTTACACACTCAATCATGACGAAAAACTCTACAAAAAGCTGCCACATCAAGCATTGATCTGCCAGTGAATTTAAGTTAAATCTAGAATCTCATTCTGATTCTTCTCTCTTCTTTTTATACCAAGTGTCAGTAAATCATTTTTCGAGCTCGTTGATCGAGATTTCACTATAATTCAAGAATTGATAATTCTTGTACATAAAACTTGCAATCTTTAATTCTGAAATAGTTAGCATTCCTGGTAAAGTTTCGACAGTGACGGCCACTCAACCTTTCGAAACCAGGATCAGTCGTGTACCTTACCTTGTGGGTTGAGAGCTTGCAAACTTCCAACGAAGTCTCAAGTCAAATAGTCGGTGTGAGGGCTATTGAAATCAATATAAGCGAATGGCCAACAGCGTTACGGAGGCCCCCAGCTGCGTGAGATGCAAGGATCCGCTGGTGATGGGCCATGCGTATGAACTGGGCGGCGATAGATGGCACACGCACTGCTTTTCCTGCTATAAATGTGATAAACCTCTGAGTTGTGACTCGAATTTTCTGGTGTTGGGCACTGGCGCCTTGATCTGTTATGCATGCTCAGATTCTTGCAGAAGTTGTGGAAACAAAATTGACGATCTAGCAATCATTTTAGCTTCATCGAATGAGGCGTATTGCTCAGATTGTTTTAAATGCTGCAAATGTAACGCCAAGATTGACGATCTGCGGTACGCTAAGACAAAACGCGGGCTGTTTTGTATAGCCTGTCATGAAAGGCTCCTTGAAAAACGGAAAAACTATGAGGAACGCAAACGACGGCATAAAAAACAGCTACCGCTAATACCTCCAAGCGGCAGCAATTTGGACTTGAACCAAGAAGAATCAACACCATCCGAGGCTGATCTTGTTATACCCGCACGTTCTAACCAGAGGCCCATGTCTCCTATTAAAAATGTTGCACTGCAAAATTCTGTCCTTTCCAGAGGCAATACTTCAATAGACTCGTCTCCCAAGGACCATCGACCACTAATGTCAAGTGCTTCGTCTTTGGCTGCCCCACTGGATTTTTCTGCTGTTACGATGGCTAACGGAGAAGTTTCTGCGACGGGCGAAAAACAAACCACATCAGATTTTACCACCAACAACGGTACAATTCGCAGTAATTCGGAGAGCGTGGTAGCGCAATTTCTTTTAGATGGCGGTTACGGTAGTACTGCAGACGAGGAGTCCATCAAGCGTAAACACAGCGAGGCAAAAGACAGCAGTAACAGCCTAGAGGAAGAGGTGAGGGAGCAAGCAGTGGTAGTCAAGACACCCCAAAAAACTCACAGAAGTCAACTTTCCATTGACGATATGTTGCAGCATACTCTGGAGAATGACGGTTACAGTGAAATTGACGGCCAAGGACAAGAAGAGCAAAATTTGCTGAGTGTACCCAAAGAGCAGAAAAAAATACTTCTGAATAGAACGCCTTTGAGAAATTCCAAAGAAGAATACATCAGCAAGTCTCCAATTGCCCACCGCCAGGGTCTGGTTTTGGATGACGAGGAGATTGTTAATGCATTAAACTCGCCGGCTCGGGTTGAATCCATTGAAACATCTCCAAATTCAGGACTAGGAATACTAAAAAAATCAGATTCACAATCTGCTGATGCAGATGATAAGATCATCGGTCTGTCCTACGATAACGTTGCAACCCCAGACAATCGGTCCGAAGCTGCAAACGCTCAGGAGTCGCGGTCTTCGTCAGGTTTCGGCCACCAACGTAAGACTTCAGGAGGAAATGCCAGAAAACTTGGTAGGTCGCTCTCCTTGAGGTCAAAAAGCATCATGATGAACTTGAGGCCCAAAACGAAGGACAACAATCTGAATGGGGGAAGTGAGCATGATACGCACTCTGGCTGGGGAGTCGCATCGAAGCCTTCAACAGATACCTCTCCTCCCAAGGAACGGGTGAGAGCAAAACATCCAAGCGATAGCACAATATACTCTCATGGTTCTAGCGGAATTGAAACAACACAACATAAAAGATCAACAAGCAACACAAATGGAGGAGTCTCGGTTTTTCGTACGCCGCCTTTGGACACGCAGGCCTCATTCTCCAAGAGTGTGTCATCACACCATAAGAATCCGTCGCTTGGTACTACGCAGATTGTGGAAGAAGACGAAGATAGTGGTAATACTCCTACCAATGACCAATTTCTGAAAAAAGATGTGTGGCAGATGGAGCTCGCACTTCGCCGCTTGAAGCTCGAAATTAATCAACTTGAGTCCACGAAAAGTCAGCTAATGAATGATGTAGACTCTTTGAAAACAACCAAATCGAATTTGCAGCAAGAAATAAGTTCTTTGAAATCAGAGAAGGGTGTAAAAACTAGCTCCCTCGAACCGGTGGACTCATATGAGCGCGAAACATCGGATGAACTACCAGATAAGCAGGCTGCCACTGCAACAGTTGCAACTTCCGGGAAGCCAAGGTTTTGGAAGCTCTTTTCTGGCAACCGACCAAACGGCAACTATGCTAACATGTCAAACAAGCTGGATATATCACCACCAGTTCTCCAGAACCCCAATGACTTCAGCGACGTCAAGCTGATGCCAGTACAAAATAGACAAAGGAGTTCAGTTTCATCTCCTCCGACTAAAGACGGGGATAGTCTGTATGGATCGACATTGGTTGCTCGCTGCGCGTATGAGGGCCATGACATACCGATGATAGTTGATACATGTATCAACCACATCGAATCAAATGAGGAATACTTGAAGAGCGACGGGCTTTACAGAAAATCAGGAAGTCAAGTTCTAATCGAACAGATAGAAGCCGAATTTTCGCAAAGCAATACAAGGGAGGCACCATCTAAAGCTTTGCGCGCGGACCTGCAGCAGGATATCCACGCGGTTAGTGGTGTACTGAAAAGGTATTTGCGCAAATTGCCAAATCCAGTTTTTTCATTTCAAATATATGAGCCACTCATGGCGCTAGTCCGTGACAACAATCTGGTGGCCGCACTACCGTTAAGAGCGTCCACAAGCGATGAATACCAGTCTTTGCTTCAGGACACTACAGCGCAGCTAAGGTCGATCCTCGAGTTACTGCCACAGGAGCATTATACGCTTTTGAAAGTGTTGACTGAACACATTGAGAAGGTTTCTCGCTATAGTGATGAGAACCTCATGAATTTGCATAACTTATCTTTGGTGTTCACACCGGGTCTAATCCGTGACTACAGTGGTGAGAAAGACATCTCAGATATGAGAGAGCGGAACTATGTGGTGGCATTCGTTTTGGCCAACCAACGTTTGATTTTTTAATGACATTGAAGAATATAAAGAAGTACGAATGATTAGTGTGTTTTTTGTTAGTAGGTCTAGATGCCGTAGATGCATTTTTACAGCACGCCTTTGGGGCCAATTTCATCTTTCAGTGGATGTCCTTCACCTCAGGAGTTGCAAAAGTTTCTAGCCTGCGGTGTCCTACTCTCAGTAAATGTTCGATTGTGCTGAAGTCTTTACGAGGAACGTCTCGATATTTGTTGAACTCTGTTCTGATGTATCTTATGAAGTTTGGCCTGTTGGCCACTGGTTTTTTGTGGGCTTCTCGTACGCACAGTCTGTACATTTGAAGCACATCACGCTGCAAGCCACTGAGTCTCTTGGCCATTGGAGGGTTAAAATGTGCGTGGGTGTGCGTGAGTGTGTGCGTTGAAATTAGCGCTAGTTGAAGCTAAAAAGACAAGAAAGGTGCGATTTTTTGGCCAAAAAAAAGTGGCGTTTAATAGAGGGATCTTGGACAATTGAGCAGTCGATAGAGATAGGCGATGCGATCCGGAGTAGTCTCAACTTCTTTACATATTCACGAAATAACAGTACCCTATACTCTTTTGATGGGATAGATGAGGTCGATCTGGTGGTAGTACTGACAAAATTAGTCACGTGATAAGAAAATACTTACAGGACTCAAGTTGAATTAAGTGATTTGGTTTAAGTGAAGTCGAGGGACGCTGCGTATGGTCTGCTAGTTCTTGCTAATCGATCCATTGCTTACTGTTCCAAGACTGTTGTGTAAATTCCGGCCTATTGATACCGCCACAACTCAAAAAACAATTTTTTACAAGTTCAAAATCACGAACGACTCATATTTTTTGAGAGATAGGCCATTCAGCTACGTAATATTGTTACCCAAGTCCAGAAGCTCAGCATTAGTTGATATTTGTAGGTTTACGATTTTTGAATTCGAGACCAAAGGATCGACCGGAAGAAAAGTCCATCGACTAGATAATCAACTAGAAGACGTACGTTTATGATTTTTGGACTCGAGATTAAAGAATCGACCTAAAGAAAATCCCATCGACTAGATAATCAACTAGATTACGCGCCGTTAAATTGATTTTTCAATAATGGCTACTTATTGTTTACCAGATACATCAACTGAGATGCGAATAGCTTTCATAAGAGATGCTATCCAAGTCTTGAAAGATCAAAAACTAAGGAAGTAGCACTGTCTGTGAACCTCTGCTCGGCATTTGTTTGATTGCTTTCACAGTCTTTTTTAAACTTGACGTTTTCCTAGGATAAATTCCGCCTCCAATAGCACGCGGAAAGGCGTTTCCGGTAAAAAGACAGGAATACATATTTGAAAGCCTAGAGCTGATAAAAAGACGCAAAACAGCAGTTTCAACAACCGCGGCTATTGCCTTCTTTTTCCTCAGACTTTTTAAGCTGGAAAAAAGTTGGTTAGACAAAGCTTCAAATATAGTTGAACATACTCGTAGTGTCAAGGTTTGCAGCTGAAAAGGAAAATAGGTTTTGTTGGTATCAAACGTTACTCATCTTGAACCCAAGACCTGAATTCGAGCTTTTGAGCCTATGATAGACATTTATAGACATGGCTCTGCTTGATACGACATTGGAAACTAGCAAGCTGGCCGCAACCCATGAACAGGTTCAGATCTCAAATGAGAATTCCGCATTTAGACTAGTGGGCACAGTGGTATGCACGATATGGTATTTCACGGTTCTAGCACTTGGATATTCGGGATGGATCGAGATTATGCGTAAATTCCGCGGCAAAAAAAGATTGGCGCGATCTAATGATGCACAGGAAGCCGTTAGCATCATCCGACCTTGTAAGGGTATTGAGACCGAAATGGTGGCATGTCTCGAGAGCTGCATACTACAGGAATACCCTAGGGACAAGTTCGAGGTGCTTTTTTGCGTCGAAAGCAGCTCCGATGCATGTTTGCCAACGATTCAACAGCTCATCTCAAGGTATCCGCAACACAATTTGAAGCTATTGGTGGGAAAAAGTGGCTACGAGGACTACTACGGGCCTAATCCAAAAGTTAACAACCTTTCCAAGGGCTACCGTTATGCGCAAAACGATATCATATGGGTTCTGGACGCAAATGTGTGGTGTCCGCCTGGTGCCTTGAGCCGCAGTGTTGCAAGCTTGGTCAATTCTCTCGATAACGGCACTAAGACTACATCTCGGCCAGTGGTCTTGACACATCATGTGCCTCTAGCGTTAAGCATCAGTCCGAACACGCGTTCGGTGCCTCTTAGCGCGCGTTTGGACGAAATGTTTATGTTCAGTTCCCACGCCAAGTTTTACGTCGGGTTCAATAAAATCAGCATAGCGCCATGTGTGAACGGCAAAAGTAACCTATATCGCCGCTCTGATCTGGACATGGCAGTTGAATCTATTGGTGAGGCTCTTAAATTTTCAGCTCTGTTCAAGGATCCAACAATTCAAAGAGAGGCTCGTGTCATAGCTGCCAAGTGCAAAGGTGAGCTCAGTGTTGATACTAGAAAACCTTTCACAGTATTCGCTATGGATAACACGACAGGCGAAATAGGGACTAAAGAAGTGGCTGCTCATGAGCAGTTGCATCACCATGGCATTGAGTTTTTCAGCACGTACATCGGCGAAGACAACATGATAGGCACGGCCTTGTGGGATATGCTTGGAGGACGCACAGGAATGACAACTGACGTTGTTGTTCAACCGCTACAGTTTGGAATTCGAGACCAAGGTCTTCGTAATTATATCGATCGCCGGGTGCGTTGGTTGCGTGTACGCAAATACATGGTTTTGGCAGCCACTTTGCTAGAGCCCACAACGGAATGTTTTTTCATTGGAGCGATGGGAGCGTGGGGATTCAGTTGGCTCTTTCAACTGCCTTTCAGCCTTATTTTCTTGGTTCACAGTTTCTTATGGTGCGTTACAGACAGGCTACAGTACCTTGTTCTACTACGAACGATCTATGCCGATGATAGCTTGAGACAAGAGCATACACCAGCGTTTCTCGAGCACGCCGAGACTCCACGAACCTTATGGGACTGGTGGCAGCTTTGGTTGTTGCGCGAGCTACTGGCACTCCCCATATGGATCAAGGCAATGTGTGGGTCCGTAATTGATTGGCGAAACAAACCGTTCCGAATCAAGCGCGACCTCACAGCAGAAGAGTTGACCAAATGATCGGACAAATTGGTGGATTCCAAATTGAGATTATACTTCGAGAGAACAGTTCGCTATGCGCCAGTGAACCGTTGAGACTGGAGAACCGTTCGGTTTTGATATCACGTGCTATCGTTGCACTCGCACTGTCGGGACTAAGAAGTGGAACGGCTATCTAACCCGGGCTTGTTTGGAGCTCAATCATCTTGGATTTCGGCGACCATAAACGTTGCCTGGTTGATGATCCTTTCGGTTCCTTCTGTTTCTTTCGTCTCCCAGCGAAACAGGTCTAACCAGGTAAAACGGTGGAAAAAAACGAGACAGCCGATCTGCGGTCCCGGAGCATCAGCGAGATTGACTACACGTTCTCAATAGTAGCTAAACTCCTCACCACTGTGTGAGTGGTTCCTTGGCGCGTAGAAGTCGGTGTAGCGATAAAGGCGAACAGGGTAAAAGTTTTCCTTGAAGGCGCTTCAAAATAATAGCGATGCTTTAATCGAGAGCTACTCGGAGTTCTTTCAAAAGCAGATCTATTGATTCCTGGATGATTCACTGGCAAGCAAACCGATACGACACTGCGAAACAGTTTGTCAAGTAAGAAATCGACATAAAATAGAAGACGACACATTCTAGATTCGGTCACGGAATCGCCGATTGGTGTTAAGGATAAGACGGCGATCACTGCGTAAGCTCCCATGTCCATTCCGGCTCGTTCTTTTCCAGATAAGAAGCGAAAAGTTGCCAGAAGAGCATGTCTGGCATGTCGAGCCAAAAAAATAAAGTGCGACGGGGAATGTTCGAACCCGGCATCGAACATTGGATCAAGCGTTAAGGAAATCGAGGTGTGCACTAACTGCGCTATCGCGGGTATAAAGTGTGTTTTCGTTGAAAGTCAGCGAGGTGGCCGCCGACTTCCTCGAAAAGCGCTGGTGACAAGTGAGTTGCAGAACCCTCCATCCAATGCCGAACTGTTACCTCCGGTTTCTTCTTATCAGCCGCCTCCGCTGTCTGGATACGACCCCCGTCTCATTATTTCCCACCAACCCACTCATCTCAGCACGCTTCAACTTCATCCTCAGTTTCGCCTTCCGTCGCGCTTTCTTCCTGACCCTATGAACATGGCATCTCAAGCTAGCATGCTGCCATCTCATGCACACTTGTCGTTCCCATCGCCTTCAACTCAGGTATTGTCGCCGCTTCCATCCTTCCGTGCTAATCTAGACGTTCCTCAATCAGACCAAAGGCTAGACTCGAACGACTCTTCAAACTTGGGTAGGCTGCCCGCAAAGCAACAACTTACACATCACTTATCCAAGGACGTGGGCGTTGAAGTCCAAAGTACCCATCTGGAACCTCGTGGCATTACCTCTAAAAACGATTTTTGCACCACACGCTCGTCGGCAAACACCAATACATCGCCTCAGAAAGTTCCAAATGTGAATTTCGACAACGGTAAGCTCTCTTTAGAGAGTATCCTCGCACCTACAGCGTCACCACAGCGTCAAACTTCTCCCCAAATAGTTGAAATGACCAGAACCAACCCGCCTTGCGGAAACCAAGATGCACTCAGTGCACCTCGATATACAAATGAATCATTGAAAAAATACGGCTTTCCATCATGGAATGAGTGCACACAAATGATTGAACTATTTTATGAAGTTGTTCATCCCCAGCTTCCGATACTTCCGCCCAAAAACCAGTTTCTCTGTAACTTCCACCCCAGCAACAATACTTCTTTATCTCACGCACTCTTTTCATGCGTTTCGCCATATGTGCATGAGGATGTATCTGCAAGGAAAAGTGGACATCATGAGAAAATAACATACTACTGGCACGATCTGGACCTTCTGGCTTCGCTTCAGACGCTGTTGCTGCTAGCCTTCTTCAACATCAAGTTCACCAATAACCGGAATATTGCCGAAGAGCACATCACCAAAGCCGTCAAAATAGCTTACTACTCGTATAGTGGCAACGGGTTTGCCAACGGAAACCTGGAGAAGTTGCTAAAAGTAGCTCCCATCAAAGTCGGAAGAAACAATGAAATGCTGATGACAACTACATGGAGGCTTTATCTGCTGGCACAACTTGGACGACTTTATTTCGATGACATGAAATTCTGTTCTAACATGACAT
Organism: Lachancea sp. 'fantastica'; assembly: GCA_900074735.1. Lineage (NCBI taxonomy): Eukaryota > Fungi > Ascomycota > Saccharomycetes > Saccharomycetales > Saccharomycetaceae > Lachancea > Lachancea sp. 'fantastica'. The sequence goes on from LT598471.1 coordinate 586,485, forward strand.
GGTCTGATGCAGAGGACCCGGCACTGAGCAAGCTTCTTCGACTTGACTCTCTTCCTTTCCCCCCATATGACTTCACAGAAAACAAAAACTGTACTCAGGCCAACGCCTTCCCTTTCAAGCCAACTGACCTGAAGACTGATGAGAATCCTTGGGTTTACCTCAATGCTGCGATTGATATGGGCGAACAATTATCTTCAAACACCAATATCGATGCATCTAGTACAGGAGTATCAAAGCTTGAGACTGGAGTAAATTCAATGCTGGTTAGATATAATGGAGACAAAATCTTTGTGAATTCCACGGCTTTGGAGGCCAAACTCGTCTTGTTGACTTTACATGTTAAGCGAATAACAGCCAACTGGCCAGTAATTTCACTATGGTGCGTGAAAGATTTAGACACTGTCGCAATTTGGGGTGACTATTTCACTGAGTCTCAAAAATTGTTGGACGAGAACATTTTAAACAGCTCTGAGTTTACTTTTTCAGATCTTCTCGACATCTTTGTTGTGATTCAAGACTGCGTGGTTTTGTTGAAACTAGGGAAACATGCTTCAATGACTGAGCCTATCGGCCCTTGTTCTAAATCGGCGGGGGTAATGTTCCAGCATGACTATGCGTCTGACCAATGCCTTTATTCTTCTTACCCTCAGACGAGAGCCAGTTCAGAGCAGCTTCCCGGTCAGCAAAACAGCGTAAACTGTGAGCGACAAATCTGGGAAAGCTCTTCAAGACCCAGTGTTGCGTCTATAAAAGCCAAAAGCATTTGGCGACAGTATCCTCCCCTTTTGAGAAAAATTGTGCGACAAAGCATTCCATTTCAGGTCTTATTACTATCCTTCAGTAAGTCTTCCTCGGTTTCAATCCACTCTCGACGACCGTCAGTGTCATATTCCAAAAAAAAGTTGCCACTGTTCCCCGACTGTTTTTCAGAAACGGGCTCTTTCCGGAACAAGAACATAGATTCCTTTGGTTTTGGTGTCAAAGCCGGTGAATTCTACGGCAAGGAAAATGTCCGTTCTTTGCTTTGCTGCTTATGCGATTTTTCTCAGATGAAAACTGGACTCATACTGAGCTTGGAATACCTTCAGTATGATGCAGCTTTGCTCGAAGAAAATAGTACAACATACTCCAAGATCGAGAGCATGATTTCTTGGGCTAAGACACTAGTTTCCACACCTTGAAATTCATTTCGGACGACTGATTTACCATAGTCGTAGTGGCCTTTGAATGATCAAATCCCTCCCGCAACCAACTCCAACCATTTCTCAGCACCAATGATATTATCTGCTCTAATGACAGTGAAAGTTGCAGATCTGTGGCCCCAAAGGATTCGGTACTTTTACCTCGAAGAACGAATTGGCCAGACCCTAATGACGGATGGTGCCAGGTTAAAATCCTTGTTCCAAATCTTTTGACGCTCCAATGCTCTTGATACATTTTGGTCTTTGCAAGGAGCGATATTGTTCGCTGGAAAGAGGCGGAATGTTGGGTCAAATGATGATGCGATCTTCAATGGCATTCAGCAACTATAACATCAACCGAGTTGATGTAAAAACCACTTCACGATTACGCCATGCATCGTGAGAACATAATAATTATGAGCACTCATGATGTGCGCTCCTGTCATGATCATAATTAAGTCAAGGCACCTTACATTCTGAACACACCAAAATTAGTTGTTGCCTTGAAGTAAAGAGCTTAGCTCAAGTTTTCCACGTTCGCTGCCGGCGTTGAATTTGGACCAAGTGAGAAGAACAGATGAGAATCGGAGTGGAGGCTGGATTTGGATCGATTCAATAACATATTCCTTGATGCCGGACAAAAAACGAATCAAAGTGAGTTTCGGGAAGCTCATGGTAATTCGCTTCTCTTTTCAGCGGAACGACTTAATCTGGCTTACTCTGTGTCAGTGAAATTTTGGCATTCTCTTCATGATATGTAATTGTAGCATGTAGTATTTAGTTGAATTACCTTTTATGCGTTCCAAGCTCCCAGCATCTCTTTCTGGAAATCTCTTCATTTCGTTCGTTGTATAGAGCTTCTATTTGAAACAAGTACAGATACCTCAGCTACCTCAAGCACGCCTTCCATTTCCATATCTTCCCTCGCATCTTGCTCACCGATAGGGAAGCCTAAAAGTCGACTTCTAAACATTGATGTAGAGCGCGAGGATCGTCTATGAATAATTCGCTACTCAGCTCGTGTGATGCTAGATCCAGCTGACACTAAACGTTCTGACCATCTAATGTCCAATCACTTCATAGCCACCTGAGAAACAGTCGGTGATTTCGGTACACTATACAACGTTTTCGAGCTCCACAAATTTATGGAAAGTTGGGATCGTCAACTACCTTGAACCCGTATAAACCACTAAAAGCTGTGCGATGTTGTCTTTGACAGTCCCTCGTTCTTTAGCCTGAAGGGCAAAGAATTCGTACCTATCATCAGGTATCGATCTACCCTCAAAGGCCTTTATGGAACGCTCTGTCACTCGTTTGACGGGACCCGGACCCGAAGAACAGGACAATGTTTAGTAAGAGCAATGTTCCTTCGCAGCTGACAACAGCTAAATTCGAAAAGTTCTGAGCGGAATGATTTCCTTGGTGACGAATAACTTTTAACGCTCAAGTAACGTAGTGCCCACGATTCGAAACGCAAATTTGCTCTTCGTCGCACCCATTTTCTATCATCTGTCCACAGCCAAAGGCTCCGTTGAGAATTGTTTACTTGCTGTCCAAATAACGCTCGTAACCAATGGTTTCGAGTTTTTCAGCTTTGAGCAAAACCTCTTCCTCTTGCTTGACCAAAAACTCTTGCATTCTTTCGTGATAGGCAGGAGTGAAAGCGCCTAGAATCCGAATTGCTAGAAGCGCAGCATTGGTACTGTTGTTGATCGCAACAGTAGCAACAGGAATTCCTCTTGGCATCTGAACTATCGAATGCAAAGAGTCAACACCGTCGAGAGTTGAGCCTTTGACTGGAACGCCTATTACTGGTAGCGGGGTCATGGCAGCAACCATACCAGGGAGATGTGCGGCACCACCAGCACCGGCAATGATAGCTTTCAGACCACGTTTAGAGGCTTCTACAGCATACCTGCTCATTCTGTGAGGAGTTCTGTGTGCCGATACAATAGTAACTTCGTAAGGGACTCCAAATTGAGTCAGAATTTTACAAGCGGCACTCATTACTGGTAGGTCAGAATCTGATCCCATGATGACACCAACTTCAGGTTTCTTAGCCAAACCAGCAACAGGTGATTCAAGATCTTCCACAGCACTTGCGCCGGATCCTTCATCACTCTCGCCAGTGATGTAACGCAGCTTTCTTTCACATTGCTGCATGGAAGAACTGACAATGTTAATGTGACCCATCTTCCTTTGAGGTCTTGATTCTTTGCCATACAAGTAGACCGAGGCGCCTGGGGTTTGAAGGGCACGTTCACATGTCTCCAGCTCTTTATCTTTAACCTTCTTGTCACCTAAAATATTCAGCATTATGGCATTAGTGTTAGAGGTGGCCAGAGAAGCAAAATTGGCTGGCAGAGGTAGCCCCAAGATGGCTCTCACATGGGCCTCGAATTGCGAGGTGACACAGGCGTCAATAGTGTAATGGCCCGAGTTGTGTGGTCTGGGGGCAATTTCATTGATCAGCAATTGGCCGTTCTCAAGATAAAACATCTCAACACCAAAAATACCACAGCCAGGGAAGGATTTAATAGCGTTCTCGGCCAACAACTTTGCTTTCAACTGAACAGAGTCTGGGATTCTAGCTGGTGCAAAACACAAGTGACAAATGTTGTCCTGGTGAATGGTTTCCACGACTGGATATGAATAAACTTTGCCATTTATGGAACGGACGATCATCACCGCTAACTCTTTGGTGAAAGGTGCCCATTTTTCGGCATACAGTGGTCTATCAGAAAGTGCGGTCAAAGCCTCTGGGATCGAATCCTTAGATTTGACGACGAAATTTCCACGACCGTCGTAGGCCAGTGTTCTGGATTTCAGCATGTAAGGGTATCCAAATTTGGAGCCCACTTCCGCCAAAGATTCTTCAGATGGTTCTTCAATGGCCACACTTTCGGCAACGGCGATACCATTCTTAATCATATGCTCTTTTTGCAGGTATTTGTCTTGGATTAGCTGAATAGTCTCTGGAGATGGGTAAATTTCAAGTTTGGGGTACGCTTTTTGAACCTTTTGTAGAGTAGGGACATCGACATGCTCGATTTCGACAGTCAAGACATCGCACTTGGCTGCAATTTTCTCGATATCTGCTGGGTTGGCGAAAGAGCCATCCACATGTTCTGTTAGCGCGTTGATTTGTTTCGCAGGAGAGTTAGGGGCATCCAAAATAACCGTTTTCACATTGAGTCTGTTGGCTGCTTCAACAATCATACGGCCTAGTTGGCCACCGCCCAAAATTCCTACTGTTCTGGAGTCCATTTTCTGCGTGTTGGTATTCGAGTGGAAACGACGTATCAACTCTTGTGATGCCCTGGTGGATAGTAGTTATCAGCTAAGTCCAAGTGGTAACGATCTTGAACGAGTTTGAAAGAAATGCGATTCTCAACCTGAAAATTGCAAAATTTCGAGATTTTGAAGATCTGCAAATACTAGCACGAATTGGGAAGTTTTAAATCAATTCTCAATGATCTATTTGACCCTAGATTAGGCCTTTATTCGATCAACAATTGATGCTAATAGGGCGAGGTTGTCTAATTTACTTATAACAACCAGAGTCAGTGTTAATATAACTTATTCGTGAGTAGTGATGAGATTTCACACGCTTAAGGAATTTGAAGAGAAAGAGAGAGAGAGAGAGAGAGAGAGAGAGAGAAGACTGGACATAGCCATAAACTCAATGCGGTCCGTAGTATTTCGTATTGCGTGGTTTATGTCATTTTGAGGTGATGTTTTTAAAATTTCAGATGACATTTTAGTACAAAGTGATGTTTTAGAAATGCAATGATGATATCACTGATTCAAGGATCCCACACGTCGTTGTGACTACTTTGAAGCTCGATTGCTGGATACATGGGCCGCTTAAGAGTAGACAAGTAGGTATTATGCGTTCTCGATGCTATTCAAGCTCATAACATTATTGGAAATGTAATTAAAACCACAGTGTCATCTGACCAAGCAACAGCGACAGATTAAAAGAGGAGAGGAAGCACGATTTCACAACAAGTAAACCGTTAAATCCGCTGGTCTTGATAGTTGTCATGATGGGGTTTATTTAGGATTCGCACAGTAATGCTTAATCGCAGGTGTGTCGACGCATTAATTACTGTTCTTTTACAAAGACTCTAGCCTCTGAAGACAGAACTATTTGGTTCAAGGAAACTTACCAAACCGGGTTTGCCAGAAACATCAAATATTGGTGATGTTTGAGAATAGGCGATTTTTTTAGTTAAAACTCCGAATTTCCACGAATACACAGCTTGTATTGCCTGTTTTCCTCTCTCTGGCTCTTACCATTTGAGCAAAAAATTTCCCCTTTTCACCACGTATTCTACCCGCACCCCGCCAAAGAGAATCATATTCTCAACAGTTTCACACTTGTCTATAATATTTCCCAAATACTGTCATTTCATGCCCTCAGTGGCTCCACTAAGCAACGGTCTAAATGAAATCCCAACCCACTTCCCTCAAAACCGTATTGTATTTCAACAAATCGTCTACTCTGTGTAACTTTTTTGTCAAGTTTAAACCTGCTAGTGAACTCAAACCTTGCAGTAAATGCAGTTTGAAAACCCATTTTTCGACGTTCCAGAGTAGCGTAACTGCTCCTAACTGGGATGCAAACAGTAAATACTCCGAATTATATCTTGAAACATGGTTATAGCACATTTCAAAGCCTTTGAATCCTTGTTGTTTCTAAGATCCTTGTCGATTTCCCGGGTCAGATCAGCGTCACGGGGCAGAAGGACCCTTGACGATTTAAGTTAACGTCACATTTGGTATTTGTTGTGATCCTTGAAATAGCTCCGACGGCTGTCTATGGCAAGAGGCACAATGTGTGTGGTCTACGGCTCTCCTTCTCCTTGCCAAAATAAGTATATAAATGCACTGACACATTCGATTCCAAGGTCTTGACTAAACTTCATTTGTGTTCCCAATAACATCAAGAAAAACTGCGGAAGAGAATACCAACAGAAAAACTAATTCTGACTACTGTATTATCTTGCATTCTTAAAGCATCATCATCATCATCATCATCATTTCACGTCTCCGTGTAACCACTCTTTTCTATGTCGCCCGTTGGAATTCCTAGAAATGCCAGAAACAGTGTCGTTCATCCCTCTGAAAATGACACCAGTAACATGTTTGGTGCCAAAGTGAACAGACCACACGAAACTCACGAAAATAACGGTAAAATCCCCCTGGGACAGTACATATTCGAGAGGTTGCTCTCATGTGGAACAAAAACCGTTTTTGGAGTACCCGGCGATTTCAATCTGACATTACTGGAGCATATGTACTCGCCAAAAGTAATCGCGGGAAAGCTTCGGTGGATCGGGACCTGTAACGAGCTCAACGCGGCGTATGCAGCAGATGGTTACTCCCGCTACACCAATAAAATCGGATGTCTTATCACGACTTTCGGCGTGGGAGAATTGTCCGCTTTGAACGGTGTGGCAGGCGCATTTGCAGAAAATGTCAAAGTCTTGCATATTGTGGGAGTATCACCGTCGAGTTTTCGAACCAATGCTGCAAGGTTTCACCACAAGGTGCACCATCTCATCCCTGCTCTCTCGGACCCGAATTTCAACCCACCCAACCATCAAGTATATTTCGAAATGATTCGAGACAGAGTTTCTTGTTCCAGTGTCTTTCTGGACAACATCGAGGAAGCATGCGACCAGATAGATAAAGTTATCAACGACATCTACCAATCGAGCAGACCAGGATACATATTTGTTCCCGCAGATTTCCCGGACATGCTGGTTCCCACACTCAATCTTGACCATCGAGCACTCATATCTTTGACCAGTGCAATGTCTAGTTTGACAGTGAGTCAAGAAGACGTTAGTGCTTGCGTCGGGCTTATTCTGCAGTGCTTGTACAAGTCCGAGACACCTGCTGTGATTGCTGATGTTCTTTGCGACCGCTATGATCTGAACGGTATGTTAAATAACTTTGTCGAAAAGTATGGGTTGTGGAGCTTCAGTTCCGCCATGGGAAGATCAATTCTGAATGAGTCTACTCCTTATTTCAGAGGGTGCTATAACGGGGCGGAAAGTGCGCCAAATGTCATCAGTAACATTGCAAAATGCGACTTTATTATGCACGTCGGTGCGGTAAAGAACGAGATGAACACAGGCCATTATTCGTTAGAGTTTAAGCAAAACGCTTGCGTGGTGGAAATGCACCCAGAGTACATCCACATCTCAAAACCGGGCAGCACCCACAAATTTACAGGGTTTTTCATGACCAAAGTCTTAGAGCGGTTGCTCATCGAGCTGGACACCTCTAAATTGCAACTTAGCTACCCTTCGTGTGAAAAGAACGAGCCGGAACAGGAAGAAATGCCACAACCGGGACAATCAATAACACAGCTTTTTCTTCAGCAACAATTTCCAAAAATCATTAATCCTGGGGATGTCTTCATCGTAGAAACTGGGTCCTTTCAGTTTGGAGTTCGCGATTATGTTTTCCCACCTAACCTGAAATTCGTATCGCAGGCTTTCTACTTGTCAATTGGAATGGCACTGCCATGTGCCTTGGGTGTGGGACTTGGTATGCGAGATTATCCTTATCACCACATTAGCACACTGCAAGAAAGCGATCTTACGGCTTTCGATCCGAAATTGATTCTATGTTTAGGAGATGGGGCAGCCCAAATGACCGTTCAAGAGCTGACATCCTTTTTACGGTATAAAGTTCCATCAGAGATCTTTGTTTGGAACAATGGAGGTTATACCGTCGAGAGGGCCATCAAGGGTCCAACGCGACCATACAACGACATCATGAACTGGAACTGGACAAAGCTACTTTACGTGCTCGGGGACAAAGATGAAACCGACACTTGCGGGACAACACTCGACAACGTAAGCGACCTTGCCAAGTACTTTGAAAATTTCCGCGATCCCCACAAAAAAGTGATCAGATTGGCGGAGGTAGTTCTTAGTGTGTTAGATTTTCCGGAACAACTGAAAATAATGGCGGCTGCATGCCAGCATTGAGAACCGACTGTGATCCGCCTTTATCAAGATTAGCGAGCAAGTGTAAGGTTTGATATTGATCACCAAAATGAAAACTATGATCGCTAATCAGCATTACGAGAAGCTCTAGCATGCTCGACAGTATTGATTCGGATTCAACGTGCACTTGTTATCTTAAGCAGTCATCACGAGCAAGTTGACCTTTTTTCTGGCCTTTGGCACATACCATTACAGTTCAAAACCATCGTCATGAATTGTTATCTTGTTTAAGATGTCTAAAATTGAAGCTCTTGCTGGTCTTTCTTCCGAAGTTGGTCTGGATACGATATTTTCTTGCTGTAAAGAGATCGCTTGAAGGTCTTTCAAAAGCTCTCTTCGACTGGGAGAAACGTTTATGGTGCTCTCGTAGACAGCAGAATGGCGCTTGTTTATGCTTGTTCTGTTTCCGTCGCCTCTTCTTTTCTTCACGGCGGGCTCCTCTCCAACCGTTTCGTAGATGGATTTAAATGCAGGATTGAGTTTGTGCCTCATCAGCAACTCGCCGATCGGGTGCTTTTTGAGTTTTCGTATGATGGCGCAACTTGTTTTCTTAACTTTGTTTATTGTTGATCCGCAGTCCACAATGGAGCCTGAAAAACTATGGCCATTGCTTGAAGATGGAGCTCTGCTTCTCGTCTCGTCTGCTGGAACATCTTGAAAGAGACTCTCCTCATTATACCAGCTGGAAATAGGAGAATAGTGAGTTTCGCTCGCAGCTAGTCTTTTGGAATGGAAGTCCCGATCTCCGGAACTGTGAGGATCGAACTGGCGCATCAATTCCGGAGAGGATTCAATTCTTGAATCAAGAAGTAAGGGCAAAAATAAAAGTCTCAGAAACCGATTCATTGCAAAACAGTCAACCACACCCAATCGTTGATAAGTCAAAGATTCCATAGAGTTTGCATTTTTCAGATTTTCGAATGTCTCTTGCAGATTGATCTCATTGTAGTCCTTAGTGGCTATGTTTTCGTCATCTTGAACCAACATCAAGGGAAAGCTGAGGCCAATATTGATGAGCTTTTCCACATTGGCAGAGTTCGACGTGATAAATTTGTAAATAAATTTCAGTGACGCGAGTATTCTCTCGAATGGGTTCAAGTCATGACTCTCGAAAGGGTTTTTGCCATCGAAAATAGTATAATTCAAATCTTCTTGCAGTCTTTTTAAGCATTGAACCAGTTTCAGAGAGCTGTATTCGAAAAACTCGGGAAAGATGATGAAATCTCTGTATGATACGACATACTCGTCTTTCAAGGTCAACTCAGAATCGGACTGCGGTCGTCTGTTAAGGTTTGTTATTAGATTCAATATCTGCAAAACATTTATTCGTTTGAAGACATTGAGAATTGTTTCATTATCGTGACGCTCAGCGATCAGGTATTGAATCATCTTTGATGTTAGGCTGCATCTCGAGCTTGGTCGCTGTAACAAAACAGCGGAGGACGTGCGTTTTTGAAATATGCTTTTTATTTTCGAGCCTTTAATATTCTCCTGGGAATTATCTGAATGCATGCTTAGAGCAGACGATTCTAGGCCATGTGTGACTAGTTCTTCCGTATCCAAATCATAATAAAAATCCCAGATATCCTTTTGCACCTCGAAAATAGGGTTGCTCACTCCAACTATGCTAAATGTTCGAGTCATTCTGCAAGACTTAAGCTGTTCCTTCAGGGCATCGACAAAGGAAATATCCATATAAGGAAAGATTATGACTTGGGCGTTAGCGAAATAGTGAGAGTCAAAATGCCTTATGAAATTCGAAAGGGACATGATGAACTGTGTGAGAACATCTTTTGAGAGCTTCGTAGAGTTCACTACAAGCTTCCATGCAAACTGTGGTCGAAGTAACTTTTCCAACTCGCTCAAAAATTTGAAAAGAAACTTCAGGACGTGATCGTTGTAGTTGATGTTTACTAGCACTGGGTCATAATTTACCACATTTATTTGCAAGGCGATCCTGGTCAGAGCCGGGGGCAGTTTTTTGGGCCTAAATTTGTCGAAGTGGTACTCCATCAAATGCCGCTTGAACTTTATGGAATTTCCAAAGGAATCAGCTTGCGGCAGGTTATTGAGGTGTAGCAGACGAGCGAGGTTTTGATTCTGAGGCGCGAAAATATCTGTTAAAACTCTCTCGTCGGTTATCGAACTCAGCAGCGTCTGAAGGGATGTATTTGACATTATTCTTTTTGCAAGCGACAAATCCAGACTATTGATCAAATCAAAACAGTCGATTAAGAGCTGAATGTCGTCGTTTGATTGCATATACGCGTCTAACGTCATCGCCAGGAGCGGCTTGAAGATTAGAAAATTTCGGAGGTCGGTTCCCAACGCAATTGCTTTTATGACGGCTCCTCTGGGGTTGGTGTGATCACTAATCGTATTGACGACACTAATAAAGAAGAGCGGGGGGTCTTTGGCGTTATTGAGATGTTTCGCGGCGCCCAACATTCTTGTTATTGAAGAGTTATCTTCCTCCTTGAGAACACCGAGATCTTGACGATCTGTGTTCGGAGCCAACGAATCGATGATTGGGAAGACCTGGTAGTTTCTGGTGTACTTATTCTTGTAAAGAATGAAAATTGTGAAGTCCGTACGGTCGGGAAAGTTTTCTGCGCTATTGGGGATCATTAAGCTAGCCAGGTTGACAGCAGAGTTCTTGAGCCTACTTCTTATTTTGAAGCCGGGTATGGCATTGGGGTATTGATGCTTCAAGACAGGCCCGATCTTATTATCGAATTCTGCAGATATGATGTATTGCGCATTGTGATTATTATTGATATGTTCTTGGTGTGTTTGTCGTAATCGCCCACTTAGGCCTGATCTTATAGCATGGGAGTGAGTGAACATCAGTTGTGAATGGCATTAGCAAGTGGTCCGGAGTATGAGCCTAGCTTCAAACAGAGTTGGCGGTGTAAAGATGCCAGATTTACTGGATCCAATGGTGTTAATCTACAATAGTTCGTGAACAGTGAGCTGAAAGGATTCAGGGCTCTTGACGGACATATCGAGCTAACACTGAGGTCACGGACTTGGCTTTCATTCAAAGCAAGTGTGTAGACTATTAAAGCTTATTTTGGAGTCTGTTACACCCGCACTGGTGCTTTTTAGCTTGATATTTCATTGAAAAGGAAATCGCACACCGTAAGTCGTGAAATATGGGAATTGAGTTTCTGGAGTCACAAAAAATGCCGCCAGAACAGTGCCAAATTCGATGATAGCCTTGATTTTGATATTGAAGCTGAAATCTCGCTTCCATTTTTCTTTTTACTGAACATTGTCTAAACCTTATTGATGACGGACGGTTTATATTGAGAATTACCGTCGCGACGACATGTTGGTACGAAGTGACAAGAAGCAGAGAATGAGAAAGACTAGAAGCATCAGTCCTAGAACGCAAGCTCTAGTGTGTTCTCTTTAAGCTGATTCTTTTTTGAAATAGATCACCAAAAATGCGAGACGCGTCCTCAATAAATAGTGGGAGATTTGACGTTAGAAAGAGTGGTCCTTCGCGTGGCAGTACAATGTTTTTCTCCAAACTCCATTTTAGAGTGAAACAATAATTTCCATCTTTTCTTGCATTGAATATTGCACAGCTGCACACCTCTCTAACGCACATGCTGTGACTATCTTGTTTGACGTGCGTGTCATCGAGCCATACCTTGCAATTTGTTTGCACATCAAGACTTTTCCGTCGTTGAACCAAGTATATTCAATTGCTGCCAAATATGAAAATGGAGTTTTGAAGCGCTTACGGGCTCGAACGGCAGGTCGAATTCCTCCCTCTCTTGTTTTTACTGCATTTCATCAAAACTGTGTCGCGAGAGCCCAGCCATTTTTGGCTCACGTGCTGTTATCGACCTCAAATTTAAATTGAAGAAAATTTTCAAAGTATAAAAGGGAGAGGGATGCTGAATCTAATATCCACATTCGCCTTATACCTTTCACTAAAAACATTGATAAAATTGAGCTTCAGGATAAGCATCGATTAATCAAGACAAAAGACTCCTCCTAAACATATCATAATACGAAAATGTCTGCCAACTTGGACAAATCTCTGGACGAAATCATTGGTACCAACAAAAAGCCTATCAGAAAGGTCAACAAGAAGGCTCCTAAGAAGGTTTCCAAACAAATTGTGGGTGGGAACCGTCGTGGAGCATCGGTGGCTGCTGTTAGACAAAGACCTGCTCCTGTGAAAGCCAACAACGTTCTAGAGCAGGCCTACGGTACCAAAGTGAGCGTGGAAGGATTGCCAAGAGACATCAAGCAAGATGCTGTCAGAGTATGTCTTCAGGACGCTATCTAGATTAGTGGAAGAGCAGCTCAGAGGTCTATGGCATAAATGGCCATGATAGGAAGCAAACTGATGAAATCATCTCTAAAAGACACAAGGAACTAACCCTTTTCTGGGTGGGATATGCGGGATCATACAAACACCCCCTAGTTATCCAGAAGTCCACGTCATGTCGTTTGAGAAGATCTAACAAAATGGGCTGGGAAAATTTGAGGCTTGGTGAATTGCAAACATTCACTCACAAGCCATAAGCTGCAATTGGAACACTATTTGCGCGTTCGCTTTGGAAAAATCGCGAACTTTAGTTACTACAAACTGTGTGACTCTCAAAGTATGAGGCCATGTGAAGCAATTTGTTTTGTCTTCTCGTGGCGGTGATATGTGAATTTCATTTGATTTTGCCTTTTTTTTGGCTGCCATCTTTGAAATACGCGCATTCACCTCAAAAGAACGAAAATTTCTTGGAGGAGTCTTTTTCTCGTTTTTTTACCACACCTCATCCTTTTTGCAAGCAACTTTCAAATACCTACTGAAACCCTTTTGTGCCTTCTCAAACAGCTTACTCCGTGAAGAATCCGGAAGATTTTTAGGACATTGGACACCAGTTCCTTGTGATGACTGTATTAATTTTTTTCAGCCATACGAGTTTATTCCCGAATTCATAAGTCGGTACTGCTAACCGTTTTTTGTGGGCCATCGTGTTTATGCAATCCCTGGTACTCTTGGAGTGCGCTCTTCCTCTAACTGTTTTTTTTTTCTAACCCAAGGTTCGAATTTGAACCAAAAACTAACTTTTAATTTTAGGAATTTTTTTCCTCTCAGATTGGTGGTGTTGCGAGAATTCTTTTGAGTTACAACGAAAGAGGATTGTCCACTGGTATGGCCACCATCACATTCAAAAATGTCGAGAAGGCCAGAGAAGCCGTCAAGAAATTTAACGGTGCTCCAATCGACGGCGGCAGATCCAAGTTGAGATTGAGTTTGATCATCGACCCTACTAAGAAGCCTCTCGC